>OX371012.1:12357417-13579392 GCA_947308005.1 Yponomeuta malinellus
AGACGTAAGTCGCAAGAGATACTTCTCGTCTCACTTCCAACTTATTGTATCCAGCCATGCCCACCACAAATAGAGTCGGATACAATAATGGGTATCCTGGATACACTCCATACAGCTTCTTGTATAAAACCCTTACAAATATATTCTGAATATTTTCGAGCATATTTTTATATTTGAATTCATGGGGAGACCATATGATACTGCTGTTCTCCACATGGCTTCTCACTAGCGCTCCATAGAGAGCTCGTACCGCACTGATGTTGGAGAATCCGTACGTCTGCCGCAGGACAAACCCCAGGTTCCTAAATGCCTTTTTGCATATGTCGACTATGTGTTGTCGAAAGTTCAAATCCGTCGTGAATGTGACGCCCAGGTCTCCAACCTTCGCGACGCGCTGCAACGGCTCTCCCCCCGCCCGGTACAGGTAATGGCGCGGGGAATGGGCGCGGCTAAATGATATCACCGAGCACTTGGATACATTAAAATATAATTTCTTCTCCCGGCTCCACTTGACGACTCTGTCAATGTCCTCCTGGAGTCTGTCCTGATCTGCAATATCTCTTACTTCCCTCACAAGTTTCAAGTCGTCAGCAAAAAGAAGACAAGTTGCCTCCGTGACCACCTCTGGTAGGTCATTTATCATTAAGATAAATTGAAGGGGCCCTAAGTTGCTGCCTTGGCTGATGCCCGACCTGGTGTAGTACGGCTCTGAAAGATGCCCGGCACAGTCGACATATTGATGTCTGTTGCGCATATAACTGGAAAAGAACTTAAGTGTATAGCGGCGTACAGCCTGCTCGCGCTAGTTTTGTCAGCAGAACATCATTATCAACCGTGTCGAACGCCTTTTTAAAATTGAATTAAGCTGAATTTCGACATAGCTTTTGATAATTTAATAGCTTTTCATAACTTTCTTTCTCTTTTCTATTATTCCAAAGTCTCTATCACATTGTAAGAAACTGTGGCCTGTTATAAGAAGTTTTTGTTCAATTGATTTGAAGTGACCGTTTGCCACTAAAAACATCAATAAGAAGACCATCATCCTGTTTTTGTTTTGTCCGGCACAGTTATCGCACCATATTATCAAATGCTCCTTACTTGTATTTTTTTTATTCACAAAACTCAAAAGACATGATGCTAATTCATTGCTCCCTCTGCTACTGATTCCTTCATGCCAAAGACATGTAAGAGTTTCCAATATCAGCCAAATTTATGCATAAGTTATAACAGCTAAGCTGGCGTTTGTAAAACATCTCAGAGTGAATCAAAGTAGGCACAAATAGGACCTGATGAAGATCTATGGCTAGAATCATAGTTGTAGTATCTGGTAGTTGAGATTGATCCCTATTTATGCCCATTTGATTCTTCTGCTTTTCCACGGTATGACTTTGGAATTACCAAAGTAGCCTTAGCAGACCGACTTTCTGAATTTTGAGAACGCACTATCGCTGACAAGCGGTCACACACTTTACAAGTATCGGTTCTGGGCCACTTTAAATTAAGAAAATATTTTTGAAATATTTTTCTGTAAAACTTATAATTTACTTCGTTATCAGAATGCAAGTTGCTGAAGGCCCTAAAGCATCTTTGTATGTTTAAATCAGGGCTAAGATATTCCTTCGAACTTTTTGCTCTTGTGTAATGACTTTCATCCCGGGGGAACATATTAATGTGATCTTTAACTCGAAGCACATCAGCATCCGAATATTTTGCCTTTTTATGTGACGTTATTTTGTCAGTAAAAGATGTCTCATTTTTGCAAATCAATGTTTCTATTTCTTTTTTTGAAACAGCGAAAGTGTCAGTAAATGTTTTCTTGCAAACTGGTACCAATATTCTATCCCCTCTAAGCACAACATATGTAATACTTGCTTGTCGTCTACTATCAGATGGAACATCATCTACCGTGTCGGCGTCTCTTAACATCATGCAAATGCAGCAATCCCATCAAATAAGTCATTTGATATTTAGTTTACTCGTTAGTTACAAAATGTATTCGTGTAATATTTAGTTAAGTTATTAAAATGTAACCACCCTAAAACTTGTGGAATGCAATAAAAATAAGTCATTTGTGTTTTTAAATCTTCACGGTAGAACTTCTCCAATAGACTCAATTTGTAATCATGATCACACTGTTTCTTACATTTGCATATTTTCTGAAACAAAGATATTTGCTTATGGGGTCCCTAGACGATCAAAATTGCTTGACAAGCATTTACGTGCTTGACAAGCATGCTTGACAAGCATGCTTGACGAGGTCACGACATCAAAAAACATTCTTGTCAAGCATTCGCATCATTTTGTCGGATAGAGTGACCCAGTGTTGAACTTGCGCTTAAAACAGAAACATTTGCAAAGTAGTAGAATGTCTCTAGATGCAGATATGGCTTTTCTTGCTCTCACAATTGCTTTGTTGAAGAAAACAAAAAAGAAACGAACAAGACGATGGTCTAAGCAGTGGTATTTGTTAAGAGATAGATTTACCCATGAGCATTTGCAAAAGATTCTACAAGTGACGGAGCCCAATGATTTCAAAAATTTTTTGAGGATGGATAATGAAGCATTTGAGACATTATTGGAAATGGTTAGGCCAAACATTGAAAAACAGGACTCTAACATGCGACAGGCGATTCCTGCTAGTCAGCGATTATCTGTGACTTTAAGATTCTTGGCTACTGGCATGGATTTGGAAGATTTAAAATTTACTTGTGCTATTGCTCCTTACACATTAGAAGGTATAATAATGAAAACTTGTGAGGCTATCATAGAGAAATTAAAAGAAAACATTGCGGTAAGTAGAAATTAACACTTTATTTAGGTAGTTATCTTAATTAACAAAAGTATTAAGGAATTTTATTAAAAAGATGAATATGTTCTAAGAAATTCGGCTGCTGTTGTATCTTCGTTGTTGTATTCCTCCAATATATTGGACTGATTAGAAAGGAATTGAATTTTATTGGAAGCGGAAGATTGTTGGACATTGTAGGACTGAGTAGAGGGCGACTGATAGGGCAGAGGTGATTGAATGGGAGCGGAAGATTGCTGAATATTGTGAGATTGATGAGATGGTGGTTGATATGGCAGAGGTGATTGAATGGGAGCGGGAGATTGCTGAAAATTGTAAGATTGATGAGATGGTGATTGATATGGCAGAGGTGATTGAATGGGAGCGGGAAATTGCTGAATATTGTGAGATTGATGAGATGGTGATTGATATGGCAGAGGTGATTGAATTTGAGCGGGAGATTCCTCGGAAATATAAGAATGGTTGGAACTAGGTGAGTTATATCTGAACATTGGCGATTGAGATGAAAGTGGACTAGGCAAAGGATTTTGTAAAAAAGTAACACAATGTCTAGTTAATGTGCCCATTTCTCCTTCAAATAAAACATCGTTAATTATCTTCTCAGCATATCGGCGTTGATCTGCAGCTAATCTTCTAATCTTGACAGCCCAACCTTTTGCGATGACATCAGCGTCATCTTCAGTACGATTCTTGAAATAGGAAGTAGCAGCAGAAAATAATTCTGATGTTTCACAACTATCTTCTTTTTTTTTCTTCCTTGATGTGGTTGGTGGTGGCATTTTCTGAAACATATTTTTTATTTAAAGGTACCCAGATCTTCAGAAGGATGGAAAAAGATTGCAAAGGAATTTGAAACTCGATGGAATTTCCCTAATGTGATCGGGGCTGTGGATGGAAAACATGTTCGAATACAGAAACCTTATAACTCCGGATCATACTTTTTTAATTATAAACAAACACATAGTATTGTTTTAATGGCTATTGTAAATGCTAAATACGAGTTTATAATGGTGGATGTTGGAGCAAATGGCAGAATATCTGACGGAGGTGTTTTAAAAAATACAGAATTTTGGTCAAAATTCACCAGCAGTGACAATTGTTTGAATCTACCTGAACAGTCAGAGTTACCATCAACAAATAAAAAAAAGCCATACGTTTTAATAGGCGATGAAGCATTTCAATTAACTCCAAATTTCATGAAGCCCTGACAATAAAACTGTTTTAAATAATGAACGCAGAATTTTTAACTATCGATTATCACGTGCCCGCAACGTTGTGGAGAATGCCTTCGGGATTTTATCATCACGTTTTAGGATATTTAAGCGATCTGTTAATTTAGATCCACAAAAAGTCAGTAAAATATTTTTTTTTTTTTTTTTTTTATTTGGTCTTTGCCCCGTGCTTTAGGGTGCATAGGGATTTTGCCAGTGTCACGTTGTGAAAGGTACACGTTACTTTATATATACAAGAAACCAATGTAGAAGGAAAGAGATATTATAATTTGATGAGGAGTTAAAGTCGAATATTGAAATGATTAATATATTTACACAGTATTCTAATGAATTTAGTATGGGTGTACAGAAGGAGGGTTTTGAAGTTGATGGGGCGAGGGATAAAGCAAGGGAGGAATGGGTATAAAGAGGGGAAACGGGGGCAATTGAAAAAAATATGATCAGTGGTCCCTTCGTCGAGACCACACTCACACAAAGAATTATCCCGAATCCGAATTTTGTGAAGGAAAACAGGGGTGCAGCAGTGGCCTAAGCGCAGACGACAAACTGTAGAGGTGACAAATTTTGGGAAATTTCGAGCTTTGAAAAACCACGGTCTAACTGGGATAGATGATTGAATGCTACCGTAAAATTTTCCAACGCGATTCTGACTAGAAAACCACAAAGTATTCCAGTCTTTAATCATGTTTGGTTTGGCCAGAGCTAGTAGATCGTGGGCAAAGTTATTATTATGATCCAAGCAACCGCTATCAACAGCTAACTTAGCTAGAGAATCAGCCGATTCATTTCCTTGAATCCCACTATGACCCGGGATCCAGGCAAGGACTACTGTGATATCACGTAAATGACATCGTAACAGGAGGTCCCTAATACTTAAAATAATAGGGAATGTAGATTTACTGCGAAAAGGGTTTGATAAGATTGCCAGTAGAGCACTAAGGGAATCAGTAAGAATAATTGAAGGACTAAGAGTGTGGGATTCTATAAAAGAGAGGGCTTCAAGGATGGCAACAGCCTCGCCAGAAAAGACAGACGAGTGTGGAGGACACTTGTAGCAGAGAGCAACATTGAATCTAGGTACCCATGCTGCTGCACCAACGCAGCCTTCATCCAAAAGGCGGGAGGCGTCAGTAAATAACAAATTAAAACCTGAAAAGTTCGAGGAAATTATAGAATTAAATAAATCGTTACAACCGAACGAGTCCTTACCAATACCGATATTTAAAATAATGTTAGGAGAATAAATTAAAGCTTCAAAATTTGTAGTAAATAAAGGATTTTTATCAAAACAAAGAACTTTCTGAGAAAGATTATTAATTTTCCGAAAGCTAACTACTAACGGCGGAATATCCTTGTGTCTCCAGAAAGGATGGTATGTTATTAAGTTTGAAAGGGATTGAAGGCGAGAGTGCAGAGGATGACACGAAATTTGGGAAACTTTGAAGTAATACCGGTCACAAAGATATTGTCTTCTAAGGTTAAGTGGAGGCTCAACACATTCCACTTGCATGGCATTAATGGGAGTAGATTTCATTGCGCCTAATATGATACGAAGAGACTTGGATTGAATTTTAACGAGTTTGGTAATGGATAGCTTACTACCTGGAAATAAAAGAAAAGATGCGTAATCTAGGTGACTGCGAACAATGGCATTGTAAAGAAGTTTTTGAGTATAGGGATGTGAGCCCCACCAGACACCTGAAAGGGCTCGTAGAGCATTGATATTTTTTTCACACTTCTGGGCTATGTAATTGAAATGCGGGGTGCCAGTTAATTTTGAGTCCAGGATCAAACCAAGATATTTAACCTGATTAAATATGGGTATGATCTGATTGTCGATTGAAATTTCCACTGAAGGAACATCCCTTCTTCTTGTGAAAATGACAACCGAGCTTTTTGAAGTGGATAAAGACAGACCATGATTGTTGAGCCAAACGTTTAAATAGCTTAAAGCAGTATTAATATTAATGGCAGCCTCCGAAATAGAGCCAGAAGAAGAGTATAAAGCAACATCATCCGCATACTGAAGAACTTCACAGAAGGAGTTAACTGATAATTCTAAATCTGAAGTATAGATGTTATAAAGAAGGGGGCTTAATACAGAACCTTGGGGAAGACCTTTCCAGATAGTCCTTGAAGGGACAGTTATATGCTGAAATCGAAATGAGATCGATCTTTCAGAAAGTAAATTAGTAATAAAGTACGTCAACTTTGCTGGGATATTAAGTTGAAGCATTTTCTGCCTTAGAATAGGAATTTGGACATTATCATAAGCGGAAGATACGTCAAGAAAGGCACTGACAAGAAATTCCCTTCTGGTGAAGGAAAGCCGTATATCAGAAATGAGAATACTTAAGCAGTCAGTGGTACTTTTGCCTTTGCGAAAGCCAAATTGGCTTTTAGCTAAAATTTGTCTGCTTTCCACTAACCATTCTAAACGATTTTTCAAGAGGTGTTCCATGACTTTAGAAAGAACCGAGGCAAGTGCAATAGGCCTGTAAGAGGAGTGATCAGTGGGAATTTTTCCAGGTTTCAATATAGGAATTATTAAATAGGACTTCCACTGGTTAGGAATAGTTCCGGAGTCGAAAATTTTGTTGACTAAAGATAAAAACAATTCATGTGACTTTGAGCCAGACTTAATGAGAAAAGAGTAAGGAATGCCATCAATACCAGGGGAGGAATCACGCAAACCATTCAGGGCGCATTGAAGCTCAGAAAAAGAGAAGGGGTCATCAAACCTATCATGGGAAACGAAACGAGGATAAGGGGAAGGCAGATCCCAATGATTAGGAGCAGATGGTGGAGCAAGCTTATTGGCAAAACCATTCGCCCAGGAGGAAGGGTCGTTAGAAGATATATTTCTATCAAGCAATGAGCCTCTAAAACGCTTGATATTTCTCCATATCATAGAGGCCGGGGATCTGGGTGAGAGAGACTCGCAAAATTTCTTCCAACCATTTCTTTTTTTATTTGCTAAGGTGCGTTTAGCTACTGCAGCTATCCTCTGATAAGAGAGAAAGTTTGCAGTCGTCATAGCAGAGCCATAAAATGCTTCGGCCTCTTTTCTATCGTTAACAGCTTTTGTACAGTCATCGTCCCACCAGGGAGGGGACGACACTCGGCGACAGCATGGAATTTTCTTTTTTTTTGGGAAACAAGATTCAGCTGAATTAATAAGAATATCTACAAAGACACTGTAGGTTGATAAAACGTCGGAATCAGAAAAAGAAAGTTGTGAAAGCATATTTTCAACACAGATGAGAAACCCATCCCAATTGGCTTTATTAATTTTAAACTTTAGTAATGGATCTGGAGAAGAAGAAGGTTGTACTCTTAAAGGAATAGTGACAGTAATAGGAAAGTGATCACTGCCATGGGTATTATTTAAAATCTTCCAGGAAACCAGAGAAGCAAGAGAAGAAGAGCAAATGGATAGGTCAACAGCGCTACGAGGATCAAATAACGGTGAAACCAGACGAGTGGGAGATCCATCGTTAAGTATACATAAGTTAAGGTCTTGAAATAAGTCTACCAGATCGAAGCCAAAGGCGTCGCAAGATGGGCAACCCCACATTGTGTGATGAGCATTAAAGTCTCCTAAAACCATGATAGGGGAAGGTAGAAAGGAAAGAAGATTAGAGATTATAGGAGTAAGAGAAGAGCTGGGAGCGGAAATATAGACTGATAGAAACGTGATGTCCAGCACCCTTGCTGCGACTGCATTAATCTCATCTGGGAGAGGAGGAAGAGCGATCTGGGAAAATAAGAAGGAATGATTTAAAAGAAGTGCACATCCGGCATGTGCATCCGGTCTATCGCTGCGGAGACAAGAGTATCCCGGGATCCCGAAACGAGAGCCCGGGGCTAGCCACGTCTCCGAGACAGCGACAACCGGGGGGAGGAGTTCATTAATGATGGCAATCATTTCGTGCTTTTTATGGCGAATACTTTTAACATTCCATTGAAGGATTTGATGCTGACGATGGGGATGGCGATGAGGCGCCATTGCGAACAAATGAAGAAAGCTGAGAAAGTTTTTGGGCAACGTTGGACGGTAGGGAAGTATCATTGTACTTGGTAATAATATTTAATAAGAGGCTAAGAATAAGGTCTAAGAAATTTTCGTTAGAGGTAGCCTCAGAGGGGCTTTGGAGGGCGCAACCGTTGGGCAAACTTGAAGAGATACTAGCAGTAATATTATTGTGGGTTACCTTATCGTAACCAGGAGCAAGAGGAGAGCGAGGTCGAGGAGTTTTGAATGTGGTCTTTTTGTATGACCTAGATGAGCTAACGTTAGGAGAAAGGGAAATGAAGTTTGGAGACGGTGAAGTGTAGACGGGCTGAGATGGAGCAAAAAGGGTGCTGGCGACATCCGCATAAGAGGAACGTCTAATAGTGGCAGGGAAACGCAGAGATGCCTCGGCGTACGAAACGTTTTCCTCAGACATTGTCATCTTAATAGACTTTTGTCTTGAGTGTTCAGGACAAGAACGATTCGTAGCCTCATGGGCACCGGAACAAAATAGGCAACTTGCCTCATCAAGAGAACGAGGGCATGAATGCCCCGTGTGGGGTTGCGCGCATCTATAACACCTCGGCTTCGAACGGCATTGAGCCTTTACGTGACCGAAGCGGCAGCAGTCCAAGCATTGAATGGTTGGTAGAAGGTAGACCTCAACGGGTAGCGATGAGTGGTATGAAAATACCCTTTCGGGCAGTTTTTGTCCGTGGAATGTAAGGACTACCGACTGGGACGGGACCCAAGTCGGTTTGTCATTTTCCATCTTTTTACGGTTTAAACGCCTGGCTTTAAGGACTCCGCCACACCCCTGGGGGAGAGACAAAGACCCAACAAATTCTTCCATCGACCAGTCGACGGGTACACCCCTGACCAGTCCCATGCGGGTGATGTTATAAGTGGGGATAGAAACCTTGTAGCCGTTGGCCGCAATCGCAGGGTTTGAGATGAAATTATTTGCATCGGTTGCAGTTTTTAGGGTTATAGCCACTCTGTTGCGGCCAACTGCTTTAACACCATCGTTGACTATTCCTTTAAAATTTTTCTTAACCAGGAACTGGCCTAGTTTGATTGGTCTGATGGTAAGACCCGCCGACGGGTCTTCGAAAGCACGCTGAACGTGGACGACAAAGGGACCACTAGAGTTACAGTCGTATTCCTTTATATCGGTGTCCAAAGAAGGGTGCGTGTAAATATTCTGAAGAGAGGCATTTACGGTTTCCCGATCCGAAGTAATATTTTTTTTGGCAGGAGCCGGAGATAACGTTGAATTTATCGAGCGATCATCGGACAACTTACGTTTATGCGATAAATTAGGGCTTATGTCGGGAGGGTCCCCGTCAGGTTCCTCCATCTTGGATCACTTTTTTGCTAGGAAAACCTAGCCTAGCTTTAGTTTTTACTTACAAAATAAAGGGACACAGAAAAAGAAATCGGGAAATAAGGACTAAACCCGCATCAAAATTATTGAAAATAATCAGAAGCTGATAATATGGCAAAAGAATTCGTTAAAATATTTTTTTTTCAAAATAACCGACATTCACGTGTACCGATCAACAACCAAAAAACAATCGTCAGTAAAATAGTTTTAGCATGTTGTCACTTGCATAATTATCTGTCAAAGTCAGAAAAATACATTCGAAATAAAAACGTTGATTTTGAAAATATTAATACAGGAGAAATTAGGCCAGGCTCGTGGAGAACAGAATCACAAGAGTTGATCCCTACACCAAGGTTAAGGGGAAATCCTACTATTGAAGCCAAAGCAGTCCGAGATGAGTTTTGCGAATATTTTAATACAACAGGAGCAGTTCCATGGCAAAATAGATGCTTGAATACTGCGTAGTACATAATAGTGTAACATGATAAGAAGGGGAACTTACTTGTGATCCTTCCGAACTGATTGTTGGCGAGATTTCCGTTCCGTCTGCTATGAACATTAAGTCGTTGTAATAAAACAATTTTGGGCTATAAACTTCACTTGCTCCCATTCCAGACTTAATAGAATTTTTATATTTTGTATGTTCTCGATTAAAATTTGTTCGTAACAAATTAATTTTTTTCTTCAATTCCTCAATGCTGAAATTACTCTTATATCTTTTTAAAATATCCACCATATTCATGAGAGCCATATTCTTTTTATTTTTGTCTTTATAGTCCCGAGCCTTAATGTCCCACAATATCGTCGCATCTTTGTATAATGATATCAACAACAAAGTAAAATCACGATCACTAATTGCGCCGCTGCCGCCATCATCACCGCTGGCGCCGGCGCTGTTCGTGTCGCGTGGTCTCTCCATAACGTTCCGTAGTACACTCATGGCCGTTAATCTTCATACAAGGAAAACTCACTTTACGTTTAGCTTTGTCTATGGTTACTAAAATAGAACATGACATTTAACTCCTCCCCTCTTCGCCTTCTTCACCTCTTGCGTCGCCCGGCGCCATCTTTTTAGTTTGCTGTCTAAAAGCCGCCATTTTATAATCTGTGCCGCCCGCCATTGCAGTCTCTTTATCGTCTGTGATTGCAGTTTTGTTTTGATCGAGTGAAGTCACGTTGATTTATTTCCGTACTTATCCTCTCAATAAACCAGCAATATTGTGCTTCTCATCATGGACGCCGAGGACAAGGTCCGTGTCGTGAAGACTGTGTATTATGATTGTTGTGTCGTGGACTGCGATAGCAAACGAAAGGACGTTAAACTGCATCGGTTTCCCGCGAGTGAGACAGGACTCAAAATGTGGTTGGATTGCATTAATTCAGACTCTTTACGTAGCTTGTGCTTGTCCGAGCTTCGTAAGCATCATGTGTGCCAAAAACACTTTGAAAAAAGATTCGTCACTCCCAAATTACGTCTCCGCATTGATGCGTATCCATCATTATTTTCATCAGAAGAGATTGCCAGTGGGATCCCTACTAAAACTAACGAGGGCGATGGTAAGTTGGAGTAAACATTTTTTTCTTTGGAGTTAAGGTCAACCGGGGCAAAGGCGTCAGTGGGGACTATGACGTACATACATACATAATCTCACGCCTGTATCCCAGAGGGGTAGGCAGAGACCAGGGACTCCCACTTGCCACGATCCTGACAGATCACTTTCGCTTCATCAACATTCATTAGTCGTTGCATGCACGCACGCCGGTTACGGGTATGTGGTAATGGGGCAAATGTGTGCCAAAAAATAGACTAAAAGACGCAATAGCCTCTTCTCCTCTGCCCGAACTCGCAAACATATGTGTATATTTTTATCAGTGTGATGCATTTAGGTTGAATTTCAGTTAGGAAAAATCATCGAAAAATCAGTTAGGAAAAATCATTCCATTTAAGAAAAATTTCAGAATGAATAATCTTATTTCTTTTTATATTTCAGAAAGCCTGAATTCTAATATTGAACACAGTTATGCAAGAAAGAGGAAACATGAAGACCATACCTATTTTAAGCAATCAACTACCATGCAGCCTGAGACACTGACTGGTAAGTCTTAAGCTTTTTTGCTAGTATTTTTGTTTATATTGCATTCCTATGTAACCTAATATATATTAGTGCCTCGTGCGCAGTGTTTTTTATTGATCTTCTCTGAAACGGCTTCACCGATTTTATGAATTTTTTTGTGTTTATTTATTTGGTAGGTCTGAGAATAGGTGGTAGGCTAATTAATATGGCAAAACAATGTTTGCCTGGTCAGCTAGTATGTTAATAAAATTGCCATTAATTGTTAACTTTTATCACATAATATTTGTAATAATATCTGATCATTACAGATTTTAGTGAGCCAAGTACATCTGGGACAACTGTGGATGTGAAAATTGGCAAGCAGCTTCAATCTCCTACAAGGGAAAAAATGCATTACAGAGATATGGTTGATGAAAGTGAGTGGAGAGTAGTAACTCACCTATTCTATTATTACTATACGAATTTTCTGTACCCTAGTAATATTGACACGTGATTTTACTATGTGCATTTATTTTTACAGATGCCAGAGAGCTTAAGGAAACTCCAAAAAGAAATAAGGAAAGTCAGGTCAAGACAAAATCAATTAGAAAGCGTCTTTTTCAAAATGTCAAAGCTCTGACACCAAACTGTAGTAAACTTTACAAACAATATGTGAAATCACGTAAGCAATGTAAAGATTTCATCCGAAGAGCACAAAGAGCAGTAAAGTTCACAGAAAGTAGTTCGTTTGAGCATTTAACCCAAAAAATGAATCCAATTGCAAGGAAAATTTTATGGATGCAAATTACACAGGCGACAAAGAAAGACAAAGGGCGACGTTTTACCCTGGAGGAAAAATTGATAAGTTTATCAATAATGAAGCAAAGCCCAAAATGCTACAGATTCCTTCAAAAAATTTTCATTTTGCCAAGCAAAACAACATTGAATAAAATGATTAGTGAGCTGAAGATTGGAGCAGGCATCAATACTCAAATTTTCAAAGCCATTAAAAAAGAGGTAAAGTCTTGGTATTTATTTTATTTCTGCTCCATTTTAACTATATTAACATTCTCGTTCATTCTACACAGCTAGAATGAGGTTACATTAATTGCTATCATTAATTAATTATATTACTTTCAGGTTGATACTTGGGAAGACAATAAGAAATATTGCTCTATAATATTTGATGAGGTAGCACTAGATGAAGGGCTATCCTATAACAAAAATTCTGATGAAATTGATGGATTCGTCCACTTAAATGAGAAAAGCTCAGACTTTGCCGATCATGCTTTGGTCTTCATGCTACGAGGGGCAATTTTTAAATGGCAGCAACCGATTGCATTTTACTTTTGTAAAGGAGCAACAAAAGGAATGGAACTAAAACTAATTGTCAAAGACATAATAGCTGCTGTAATTGATACTGGACTCACACCTGTAGCTCTAGTCTGCGACCAGGGTTCGGCATTCCAAGCCACATTAAAGAGCCTCAAAGAGGACAACAGAAGAGAGCAATTACGTGCTGGTGAAAATGCAGGTAACCTATACAGTTCAATTATAACAATAACTATTAGTATTTTCTAAGGTT
Source organism: Yponomeuta malinellus (assembly GCA_947308005.1). Taxonomy (NCBI): domain Eukaryota; kingdom Metazoa; phylum Arthropoda; class Insecta; order Lepidoptera; family Yponomeutidae; genus Yponomeuta; species Yponomeuta malinellus. The sequence continues at coordinate 12,370,497 of OX371012.1, forward strand.
AACACGAGCACTTGTTTAATTTTTTATTTTACAATTTTCCGGTGTAAAAATTAAACTACTAAATATCTGCACATTCAGTTTTAACAATAACTATTTTTATACACTTAACAATTATTAATACATTTAAAAATAAGTAGGTACTTTTGATAATTCTGTCCCTTATTTGATTAGTCTTTCTATCTTATCTAAAGTAAGCATTTATTTATGTCTTTAATTTCTCAGATGATACAGTCAAAGTCAGCGGCCATACCCTCCACGTCATATATGATCCGCCACATTTAGTAAAAGGTCTAAGAAATAACTTTCTTAATAAAAATATTAAATGTGATGGAAAGACGTCAAAATGGAGTGATATTGTAGACACCTACAAAGCTGATTGCAATCATGCAGAATATCGCCTGCTGCACAAGTTGAATGACGAAATGGTTATTCCCGAAAAAATTAAGAAGATGAAGGTAACTACTTACATTTTAGTTGTTTCTGAAATAAAATTTTCACCAGTGCCTATTCATAACCCAACGTCAATTATTGTGTTATTTCAGGTGAAAAACTGTACACGGGTGTTCAGCGCTACAATGGCATCTGCATTGGCTCTCATCGCTCAGTTTTGTAAGTAACATATAGGAGTGTTTTTATTAAACCTAGAAAAAAGTAACTTTCTTTTCGACTGCCTTGTTGGTCTAGGTTTTACACGGTTGACTACCAAAAATGGGTTGTGGTTTCGATATTCCCCCAGGACCAATTTTCGACGTACTCGATTTGTTGAAATGGCCACAGTTCTAGGTGTATTTCCATGTCTATAATATCCTTGTCTGGTTACACTAACATACTAGTTTGAGACCAATCCCCATACTCTTAACATATTTTTTTTACTCTCACTACAAGTACAAAAAAAGAATAAAAACTGTCCGTTTTAAATCAGCTGGCGTCCCGGTATTATGTGCTGTCCCACGTTTGAGTAAAAAGCACTGAACGTAATTTGAATATAGGTATAGCTGCGCGATATTGACAATGTGACGACCTTCAAACGGGTCACGTGCATATCAGAAATAATGTTATGCTGCATATTTTATTTATAAGAAATTGCATTTAATTTATAATATAACTCAATAATAACAATAACTTCCACACAACACAGTCGCTGGTCCTGGTCCCAAACTAGGATACCCCATGCTATGGTAACCAGGGAAGGACGTCACGAACATGAAAATGCACCCAGACTTAGGCCATTTGTACAAATGTATAGCGGCCGTCAGTGGGAATCGAACACACGACCTCCAGCATAAAAAAATATAGCTAGATTTATTGCACAACCAGGAAAAAGAAATAGAGGTATTATTATTATTTTTCGTTAAATATTACTCAAATGTAGCTAACTCAAAAATTGGTTGCCTAATTAGATGCAGCACTCTTGTCTTTTTATGCCAGGACTCTTGTTTTTTTATGTAGCCTATTTTCGTGCCACTGCAGGGCACAGGCTTTCTCTCAGAGAGAGTATGGGCTTAATCACCAGCGTGCCTACCGCGGATTGAGATCAGTCAGTAACGGTTCCCTTTTTATATATACAGATATGCGCCTTTGATCCCTAGTCACCTGCTGTACTAAATATGTATTAAAATTTTGTTTCAGCTCATTATGTTGATGGCAGGAATGTAAGTCCAACAACAATGAATACTTACAGCGGAAATTGTGTCATTTTTTGACAAATTATTTGACAGCGTCAATGGAGCCACCCTCAACCATAAGAAGTGCAAGAAACCTTTGAGAAAAGCTGTGACGTCATCTTCGCCCCACCATGCCTTCTGGAACGAGGCCATTAAAAAATTGGAACGAATTCAATTTGTCGACCAGAAAGGGCGAGAGTCATCAGCAGTGCCATCATTACGGAATTGGATATCAACCCTTAAAAATTTCCAAAAGCTCTGGCAGTTCCTCAAAGAGAAAAATATAAAAATTATGCGTCCAAGATATTTCAATTCTGACCCCATCGAAAACTTCTTCGGTCAGGTACGGGCGTATAGCTACAGAAATAACAACCCGAGCTTTACTTCAACTTTTCGATCACTTTTGATCACCAGATTCATTAAGTTTCATTCTGAAACTTTTAATTGTGAAAATGAATCTGGTGATCAATTGCTGAAACTGCAAATGTTGTTTGCACCAATTGACAATGTCAGCAAAACTGGGGAGCGTCTCACAAGTTCTGTACAGCATCCAACATGCTCTATACAAGAAATGGAGGAAATACCCGAATTTCGCCCCGAAAGTATCCAGGAAGCCATCAGACGTGAGCGTTTGAACATCCACGCACGTGCTTACACAGTGGGGTGGGTCATAAGAAAAATCTTAGCAAAAATTGATTGCGAAGGATGCAAAACAAATTTAACATCCAGTGAGGATGAGGACATACACAAATGGATCACCATCAGAGAATATAAATGTCTGAAAGAAAAAAAGTTGACCTACCCCTCTGAACAAGCAGTGAGATGTTTTGGTGCTCTCACTGACCTGACAAATGGCATCTTGGAATGTGACCCTCATAGAGGTTCGCTTGTTAAGCACATAAAGAAAAGTGCACGATCCAAGATCTCATTTGACTTCCTTAATTGTGAAGAACATGCAGATGCTGTGACAGAATATTTTGCAAGCTACACAATAACATTGTCGGTGTTCAATTGGTGCAACATCATTAATAAAATACTTAAAGGTATAGATATTGTGAGATTGGAAGGGAGAAATTTGCCTCCAATGCAATTGAAAGCATTAAACAAATTTAAAACTAAATTAAGAAATAAAAAATTGAATAAATAAACTTGTTGTTTTACTTAAGTTATATTGGGGGAACCTAAACCTAAAGTTATCTGCTTTAAAATTCAATGGCAATACTAAAAAGTATGTAATTAGGCTGTAAGTTACGTTTCTTAGCCAAAGCCGAAACCGCAGATAAAAAAAAAAAAAACTGTCATGTTCTATTTTAGTGAGTTTTTTTTTTTTCGTACGGCGCTCATCGTTGTATGGGTCATTTCCGTCTGAGACGTAGTATCTCTTTATCGTCTGTGAGTACACTGAATGTGTTGCTTGACAAGCATGTTCTAAACGATCAAGCATGCTTGACAAGCATTGCAAAAATATAATTTTTCATCAAGCTTCATCAAGCATCGAGTTTGCTTGTCAAGCACATCAAGCTTCGTTCTAGACGGTCAAAATTGCTTTACAAGCACGTTAATTTAACGTGCTTGTCAAGCAATTTTGATCGTCTAGGGACCCCATTAGAGCTGTTAAAAAATGGAGTACAAAATAAATTAGGCAATAAAAAAATTTCATACTTACTACCATAGAAGGTGGTCTTTTTGCCGGTATAACTTTTCCTGTCCTGTTGACATAACTTTTTCCTTGTGTCTTGCGAGATTTTCTTATCACAGTTTTGTTTTTTCCCGTATCGTACATTTTTACCTGTAGGATGTAGCTTTTATAACCTATAAATCAATGGGGCCTTTTTAAAGCGCAATAAAAAAAAAACAGTACCACAAGTTACGGATAGGGGGTGCTGAAGTCGTCTAATATGTCAAAATTGACATGACATCACTGTATCTTTTCTGTGGTTTCTGCTTGCTTCACAGATTATAATATAGGCTTGCTTGTCTTTTTTCGTTGACGATTGTGTTCTGTGGTGTTTGGTTGTCGGTTTGCGTGGTTTATTTAGCTGTTATGTTGCGATTATTTTTTACGACCTTCTGGCTAGCTTACGGACCTTGATACCTGCCTTGACGAATACGTGCTTGTGACCCGGACTCCGAACCTTGTTTACCCGACTGACCTTCGCTTGCCCATTGGACCTCGATACTTCTACTTCTGACGACCCGAGCGACCTGTATTGGATTTGTTTCTTTGCCAACATCATGGCTAAAGACTATGGTTAATACATTCGAACTTTCATCCATAGATTATTCCGGACTTTGTCCTCTTGTGATTCGATTCTTAGAGTTTGTACCACTTTGTTTCAGACTGGAGGATTATGACCAGTTATTTGGACCCCTTATGAATGATTCCGAATCAGTTTACAAGATAGTGGTGCCGAGTCCAGATCTTTTTCGGGATGTTACAAGCAACTCTGCACTGCCAATATTGACAGAAGAAGACAAAGAAACATTTTGCGAGTTGATTGGAAGAGAGGACGTGGAGCGTTCTGCTAATATGTATGAACAATATTTTCTCATGGCATGCCGCTCCGCCCTCCAAGATGGTGATCAATACATCACCAGTGTGTGTGCCTCAGAAATGAGAAAAAAAGTGACCTATAATGTGACCATTAAGGCTAAAGACCATGGGATCATTGAATCACAATGTGAGTGTGCAGCAGGGTCAGGACCATACGGCCAATGCAAACATATTATTGTTTTGATATGTGCAATCATAGACTTTAATACAAATAAAACAATGAAACTCAAAACAAGCTGTACCAGCTCACTGCAAACCTTTCACCACCCCAGCACGAGTTATACTGGTTATCCAGTTCAAGCTGAGCATCTCACTTTTAAATTCAAGGATGGTACAATGAAAAGCATGACTCAATTTGATCCCAGACCGATTACAGAGAATCCTAAAAAATATCAGGAAGAATTTAAAAGCCTGATCTCCAATTACTGTGGAGGAAAAGGCAATATGCCGTCTATGCCCATAGCCCAACTCATGTTGCCAGCAGACAAACGAAGCATATACCATGACCATGATTATTTGGAGACGACTGCAGAAGAGCAATATTTAAAGTCGCTTATTTTAAATGAAGAACAACTGCAAAATTTAGAAACAGTCACAAAAACAAATAAGAAGGAGTGGTTTAGACAGCGAAAACTGAGATTACAAAGTTCAGACTTTGGAACAATAATTAAACAGAAGAGCAACAAACTTAAACTAGCCAGAAGCTTGATTAAAACTAATAATGCACAGACTTTGCCCATTAAACATGGCAGAAAATACGAGCCAAAGCCATAGCAAAATTTGAGGCTGTGACTGGCTCGTCCGTGATGAAGTGTGGGATTTTGGTGCATCCGGAAAGCCAATTCTTAGGTAGTACTCCGGATGGTCTAGTAGGAAATGACGTGCTAGAGGTGAAATGCCCATACACAGCAAGAAATAAAAAAAATACTGCAGAAACTGTGCCCTATTTGTATTTATGTGAAAAAAGTGGCACCCTGAAATTAAACAAAACTCACAATTATTATTATTATCAAATTCAGGGTCAAATGTTTGTCTCCCAGAGAAAAATGGCAAATCTTTTCATATACACCATGTGTGACCATTATTTAATTAAAGTTGAAAGAGATGAATACTTTTTGAAAACGATGTGTGAGGAACTTAAATCTTTTTATGATAGCTATTACAAAATAGTGTTATTAGAACGATACTTGTATCGTTAGGTGTCTGGGAAGTGGGGAAATAAAAAACTTAACTAATCAAGCATTTTTATTTACTATGTTAGACCTGAAATTTACAAGCATTGCAATAACATAAACTATATCACTAGATAGTAGAATTTCTTTTTGGTTCAATGGTTCAGTTAATATTTTATATGTTTTCATCATGCCAATCATTCGTTCAACATGTACACGTTTACTTGCTACTTTTCTATTAGAAGCCAGAGTCTGGGATCCAATTTGATTGCCTTTTCTAAAAAATGCTGGCATATTTACCTTAACACCATAAGGAACAAATATGTCTTGCACATTAAAACATTTGTCAACCATAAGTTCATCATTGTAGTCGAATTTATTTAGTATGGAACTTCTTTCTATGATTTGTCTATCAGTAGCTGATCCTCCATAAGATGGAGATACATAACTGATCATTCCAACAGGTGTTATCCCAATGACAATTTTAATTGTGTTTCTGTTCTTGTATGAAGAAAATGTTACTTGTTGGGCTAAAGGTAATTTTCGTTTTTTAACAGGACATTCTGTAGCATCCAGAATAACTCTTGTTTCTGGGTATTTGTCATAAAAGTCGATTGGCAAATATGCTTTAACATTTTCCCTGTTAATCCACAGATCCAAATTATTCCACTGCAAAGACATAAATCGGATCCATATGATAAATATAGTATACACCTCTTTTAGTGTCAATTTATACATCATTGTAATTTCCTCAATAGTGGAATGCCTTCGTAAAATAATCAAAGTTATGAAAAAAATATGCCAAGGCATCTAAATCCTTAGGGGGTGGGCCATAAAAATATTTCAAGTTATGTACAGATTTGCCCAACGAATAGAACACTAGCATTAACTTTTCAAAATTTTCTGGGCCCGTGTAAAACTTAAGAGCTTTGTCATCATCAGTGTCATTATAAATACTAAACCCATGTGTCACACTAGAGCCTTCCGTCTATGTATGTATGGATTTGACATGATCCAGTTTAAGTTCTCCCCCATCTTCCTCGGTTTGCGTTCCAACTGGTTTTGTGCCAATTTCAATTTCCATGGCATCATATTCGTTGTTAAAGTTGGGTGAATTTTCAGTAATATTTATTTCTTGATCCAATTCTTGGACATGAACCATGTCTGTTTCTGTTTCTTAAAAGTCCTCTTCTTGATTTGAGTCTTTTAATGGACTTCAATTATGTCTCTATGTGTGTCCAAAAATGATTGCATTTCAACAAATGCGTAGAGCTGTGAACAATAATAATTTCTTAGAACCACGAGATTAAATAAATAGTATACAAGATTAATAGTAAAAAATAATTTGGCTGACATACCTATTTAATGTGGCACTGTTCTTTTACAGCAATAAAATAAAAATGTCTACTAAATATTTTCAACCATTTACCGAGATCTAGTTAATGTACACATTATCATGTTACTCTTATAAAATTTGTGGGTACCTACTTCTAGAATAATTTACTTGTGCTTTCGTTGGATCAAAAATCAATGTTGATGATGATAAATGTTCCTGAGAAGTTTGGTTTCGTTGTTCAGAGACTTGGGTCCATGGGAACACGGAAGGAATAGCGGCATTTTTCAGTATTTTTTATGCACGATCTGTAAAAAGAAGTATTAATAAACAACTGAGTACAAAATATTATAGATCCAAACATATTAGAGGTAAGTAGGTACTACTTTACCTAGCCACTTTACAAGCCATAGCTTTACAAAATAAATAATTCATAATAGGTAGGTAATAAATTGCCAAGATAACTCAGCTAACTTTGTGAAACATGTTAGGGTTATTGCGTAGTCTGTTCGGAGAAAATGAGCTGAGCATATAAAAGAATTCTCCCGTATAGTCAACCCACGCTTAACATGTTTTATCGCTTGAATCCATTGCAATTTACGTACTTCATCTTTAGGAAAACGGTGAGTGCCTATGTTTTTACAAAAATGCACAACGCATGGGCTAGCCATAAGTAAATAAATTCGTACGAGGGCGGCACTGAACATTTCGGGAATCAAGGAAGTGACACAGCATTAATATTTAAAAATGTATTTATTGCTTTTCGAAGTATTCTCCGCGAAATTTTACACATTTTTCCATACGATGGAACCAATCATTGAAGCAACCATTCCATTCGGAAGTTGGGGTCTCCAAAATGGCCGTTTTGTAGGCGTCCACAGCTTCTTCAGGTGATGAAAATCTCTGACCACGCAATTTATTCTTTATTTTAGGGAAAGTATAGAAATCATTAGGGCTTAGGTCGGAGCTGTACGGCGGATGGTCTAATAATTCTATGTTTTCTTGCTCCAAAAACTCTTTTGTTCTGTGCGCGGTGTGAGAACTCGCATTATCGTGATGGAGGATGATGCGGCGGTTGCAGTTCTCTTTACGGAGTTCAGAAACGACCTGTGGCAAACAATTGCTGCATACCATTCTGCATTAACCGTTCTTTGCCGTATCATATAAACGACACAACTGCAATTGTGCATTTATAATAAAGTCTACAGTCATCGAAAGGACTCATTCCTAAAATAAAATAAAACAAGTTTTAGTCTCAACCTTTTTATTTATTATAATCAAATGCGTAAATTTTTACAAAAAGAACATAACATAATTTTTTCTTCATCTGTAACAATATTTTCTCATCAAAATCGAACAAAAATAATACTCATATTCTAACCAAACATAAAAACTATTTTCTTAACATTATAGAAACATTGATTGAACACACATAGGTTTTAATTGAGATCCTATGAGATCAACTAACACAGTCTCTATACTTATCAAAACCGCACCACACTAAGCACCTGTTTCTTCTCGAGTATGCCATTCTCTGAAGCATTCGGGGAACAGAGGAGGTTGTTGAGGGCATCCACCGCACATGTAATTGGTTTCATGTCGTAATTTATTTTTTGTGCAATTGCGACATTTCCGGAAAAGTGATTTCCTCTTATTCTCTGGAGGTACGGGAATTTTCACAGGCCAGTGGTCAGCTGATGACACAGGCGCAACAGGTGCCTGATTCGCCCCAATTGCAGGACGTTTTCGTCTATCATGTACTTTTCTGAAGGATACCAGATCTTTACCTTCTATTTCTGGTCTTATTTCCAGCAGAGTTCTGACAATATCATCGCGGAAATCCAGAAATCTTGCGTTTGGAACGCATCGTTTTTTGTAAATATGGAAAGAGTTCCAAAGCATCATGTCAAAGAGATGAAAAATAATTGTCTTGTACCATCTGAATCGCTCGTAGCCCCGGCTGCCTGAGTTATCTTAAACGATCACGAGGGTTAAGCAACACTGGGCGCGTTCAGTGCATGGATGGGTCGCCGTCTATGCCTAACGCTAGTGGCATTTTTCCGAGCGGTTCCGTGCTTCGCAAGGCACGTTAAGCTGTTGGTGCCGGCTGCCGTCGATAGTTGGCAGTCGTTAAGCCAAGTCAGAGGCCTTAGGGCGGCTTGACAACTTCTGACAGTAGACGAGCCACTAGTCTACAAGCCTCCACCAATCCGGACTTGGCCCCCGTGGTGGAGTATGGCCTATACCTTCCTCAGGGAAGACCCGTGCCCCTCGGTGGGGACATAATGGGTTGATGATGATGATCTGACCGTACGTCGAGGACACGAGTAGTAAGAGATCATTTGATCACTGCGGTCAATTCCGGACATGTATTTATTATATTCGTCAATCTCTACAGGTTTCTTTCGATAAGCACCGTGTCTGTTTCTGCTTGGTGGGTGATGCTTTGTTGTAATCATGCACACATTTATCTTATCCTTCCAACAGCTCACGTAGATGCGACCATTTCTTTTCCAGATATGTTCATCTTTCTTCAATGTAGTTTTCAAAATGTCCGGATTGCCCTTTCGATTCTTTCGGAGTGTCCCAGTTGAATGTGTGCGATGTTGCAAAAGTTTTTTTGACAAGTCTATACTGTTGTAAAAGTTGTCCGTGTACAATTCATGGCCTTTCATTAAATAAGGCTGCATAAGTTTCAGTACTATACTGTTGACTTTTTTTGTGTCAACATTCCCATCATCATCAGTGTCGCGTCCGGTGTATACGATAAGATTCAATATACAGGGCGTCCCAAAGTTATGGGCCATGAAGGGAAAGTACCTTAATTATCGTAGATAGGGTATTTTGCTGAAAGAAGACTTTATGTTATTTTTAAAAGTTAGTAATTCTGCATTCAAAGATTTTCTAAAAAATACTTGCCTTGTCTGGGAATCGAACCGACTTAAATAAAAAAAAACCCTACTTTTATGATGCCAATTGAAATAATGGCCAAAAACTAATAACTCTTCTTAAGTAACATAGTATTTTAAAAGAAAGGAACAACGTAAAATGTTTGAGTCAAATTTCAAGAAAGTTTTTATTGCCGACGACGACGTTCGAAAAGTAGCGATATTATCATTCCATAGATAGCATTGATTATTCGTAAATAAGTACCCACTTCATAAAATACTTTATAGCATAGTTTTCCTTATTATAAGTGGAATTGTAGATAAAATGATAAAATTTAGTATTTCAATGCGTCCTTGGTAAGCTAGACACAAGACAAATTTAAAACAAAATTTGTTTTTCTTCTTAAATTTGAAATTGGAACAGTCGGTGCAAGAATTTGCTTTTCCGATATTTATCTGTTTAGTTTTAATTCACTTACACACGTGTTATTGTGTTAATTTATTGCGGACATGGCATATCAAGTAAGTTTTGATCTAATGGAAGCATATTTTTTGAACGATAAAGATATCTCTCGAAGTTTGCGCTGGTATAGCGTAAAATATCCTGACAGACAAACACCGTCTCGTAAGGTTTTGAAAAGGCTTGTGAATAATTTGAAAACTCTGGGACGTTTCGATAAACGCTCAAGAGAACCACAGCAAGAAAACCATACGATCAACGATGAAGAACTTGATATTTTAATTTACTTTTCGGCTTTTCCAAAAACATCGGTGAGAAAAGGAGAAAATAAAATTGGAGTTTCAAAAAGTAAAATACATCGTGTATTAAAAAAATACGGTTTCAAGAGTTATGTTGAAGGACGATTGGTTCAAAAATTACTTCTAGGCGATACAGAAAGGAGAAAAAAATTCTGTCTTGATATCCAGGCACGCTTGCTCGAAAATCCAAATTTTTTGGATAATATTATTTGGACAGACGAATCTAACTTTAGCAATAACGGTATGTATAACCGCCACAATAATCGTATTTGGTCTAAAGAAAATCCCCTACGAATCATCAATCAATCTTACATCAGCCATTACAAGCTCACACACACAAGGAAGTGACCACAGACCATAGAAACCTACATAGACGATAAAACTCTACTAGTGATGTGACATTGTTTCCATAACAAAGATTACGTGTTTTCACAAAAATTGGCGCGAATTTGATCACAGCACGCGTGTGTCTCGCTCGGCTGTCGCTGGCGCACTGAATTCTGAACGCGGCCACTAGAGGGCAACGAGAATGCGTCGACATCGCTGCGCTGCGCGTATTATATGTATTTATACATAATTTTAATCATTTCCACTTTGCCCACCCGTTCCAGTTTGCCCCCCCTCCCTATACTCACCAGAGCTAGTGCAGGTAGGGACTCCAGTATTATTTAAACTGGATCCAAAATCAGCAAGTAAATCCCCTTTACCTAAAATTTATATTTCTGAATTAGTGTACAGTAAAAATTGTTGAGATAAGTACACTTACCTATCCTAAGGTATCTTTGCAACATACATTTGTACCTTTATACCAACAAAAATCTGTAGGTATCAGCCGTCTTTTGTGATAAATTCCAGAAGATTGTAATTAATATATTACTGATATTACAAAAGTATGGAAAAGTGATATGTTCTTACCTTTAGACTCTCGTAACACGTCAGGACTGCTGATTTCATTTTCAAGTAAATCTAGCATTAACCTTCCGCGTGATTTAATCTTTGCCATTCCACGATCAGCAGCAATTTTATTTACCCTATTACAACGTGTAAATAATTAGGTAAACCACTTATTTACTAAGAAACAAAGCAAAATAGCTACAATATCACTTCAACAATGATAAACGATTTTTCGATCGTGTCTAGGTTTATAGGTTTCCAGAGAGTGAAACAGCAGCTTTGCAGTGAAAAAGACTGTATTAAATACTCAGTATAGCGGTGCAACAATTTGGAAGAAAGACATCTTGAATAAAAAAAAATTAAACAATAATCATAGACTCATAGTTTGTTTTTTCAACACTCACAGATTATCAAATAAGTTTTCATTGCTCATTCAACACCCTTCCTCAATGAAAACATAAATCATTTAAAGGTTCAAATATAAACATTACCTACAACAAACAAATATATGAATGCACATCTGCTACCTTACAAATAAGTTTTCATTTTCTTTAACTAACAGAAATAAATTAACTTTTACCAAAACTAAACTAAAAAAATCGCCAATCCGCGGTGGGCACGCGTGGTGATTAAGCCCATACTCTCTCCCTAAGAGAAGGCCTGTGCCCTACAGTGGGATGTAATAGGCTGCTTATGCAAATTGATTTTATTTCACGCATTTGAAAAATCTTAGAAGCAGTTATAAGTTTAATTTAATAGTTTCATTGTATTGAAAAATTTCTCAACTACTACTTTACTTAAACCTTTTGTACAAATATCAGCGACCTGTTCATCAGTAGGTATATACTTTAAATCTAAAATCTTTTCAAACACTGCTTCTGATGAAATGATATTTTATGTCAATATGCTTTACTCGACTATGTTTTTCAGGATTTTTCGCTATAATAATAGCAGACTGATTATCAACCAGTAAAACTATCTTGTGGAAGTCAAGGCCTATCTCCAGTAGTATGTTTCTTATCCAGCAACCCTCTGAAACACCCCTTCCTAAAGCTATATATTCTGATTCAGTTGTAGATAAAGAAACACATTGTTGTTTACTAGAACTCCAAGATGCAGTACAGCCAAAAATCTGCATTACATAGCCGAAGTAGACTTTCTGTCTCCTTTATCTCCCTTTAATACCCTAGCAAAATTGGCTTGTCTTCCTGAACATTATAGATTAATTTCAATTTAATTGTTCCATCTCAAAATTTTTCTTTTATGGTATTTTCAAGTTTTCTAACACATCCTCATTTTCACTTAAGTATAGTAGTCTTCTCGTGAATCTTGTTCTTGTTCTTCTTTCACCATCATTTGGCTCGGCTTCTTGGATTTCTTCTCAATCGTCTATATCATAAAACTGTAACTCATCTTCTCTATCAGATTCTCTTTCTTCTGTTTCTGTCTGTACTAGTGCCTGCTCTTCTATTTTCAGTATCTAGAATATCTTCTGTAACTTCTTTTTCTTCTGTGTATCCACTTTCTTCATTAAGTTGGTGTTCTTCTCTCTGTACTGTTCCCTCTATAGGAGTTCTTCTGTAAAACTTTCTCCTTTTCTATTTTCTCTGTCCTCTCTGTCTTCTGCATCTTTTCTTTCTTCTGTGATTTTATTCTCTACTCTCTCATCTTCTTCCTCTCTTTCAAAATTTTTGTTTCCTATAGCTGCTTGTCGTTTATTTACTTCTATTTTCATATCGCCTTGTACAAATATTACATCTCTTTTTATTTCAATTTGCATTGAGCCAGGCATCCATACTCTATAACCCTTGCAATCAATTCCATAGCCTACAAAGATTCCTTTCCTGCTCTTTGCGTCCCAGTTTAACCGTCTCAGTTTAGAAATGTGTATGTATACATCTGAGCCGAATGTTCTCAGTGTGTTCATATCAAAGTCTTTCTGGAACATAAGCTGGAAAGGTGTCTTTCCTGATATTTTGCTTGGGCCTGTTCTGTTTATAGTGAAAACCGCCATGTCACCGCCTCCGCCCAGAAACATTTGTCGAGCTCTTTTGCTTGTAACATTGTTCTCGCTAATTCCACGATTGTGCGCATTCCACGTTCTGCTCGACCATTCTGCTCTGGTGTGTAGTTGACTGAAGTTTGGTGTGTAATACCCATTCTGTCAAACAGATTTTTAACCTCTCTGTTAATAAATTCTTTCCCGTTATCTGACCTCATAGCTTAAACTTTATGCTCAAAGAAATTTAGGCCCCTCGCCCACGGCGACTTTTTGTAGTGATGCTGTCGCGCGTGTCGTAAACGCGCAACAGCATCGCTACGAACGCGCTTTAGTCGCATTTGTAACGCGCTGCAGAAGCGATGCCAATGCGCTACTAACGCGCTACAGCATCGCGACTGTATCGATGCAAACGCGCGAGCGTATCGGAAGACATCGGGAGGAGAACGGAGGAAGGGTGGCGCATGAGTAGTGCAACACAGAGAGATCGAGTGTTCTGTTGTCCATCGGTCCAACGTAGTTCATCTTGCAACTGTAGCGATCGCAGGCATTTTGATTCCGTTACTGAATCGCATTTGCTTCGCGACAGAAGCGCGACGGTATCGCGTTTGCATCGCGACTGAATCGTGTTTACGGTGGGCGAGGGCACACAACTAGCGCCCGCATCGCGACTGTATCGATGCGAACGCGTGACAGCATTGCTACTGCATCGCTACAAAAAGTCGCCGTGGGCGAGGGCCCTTAGGAACTTTTCAATACAAGCCTTCGTCTTCCATTTATTCTTAATAAAATTAACAAACCTGAAACTACTGTAATCGTCTTTCATTAGCAAAAAGTATTTAGACCCCCCCCTAATGACTCTACTTCTATAGGCCCACAAAGATCCATATGAAGTAGCTCTCCAGGATAAGTACATTGGTTGCCACTTTTACTGAATGATTCTCTGTGTTGTTTCCCCATAATACAAGGGATACATTGCTCATCAGTTGACTCTTTATATTGCAAGTTGTTAGAATTCAAAACGCCATTCACTTAAAGTTGAAACAGCTACAGATGCTACAGATTCAACGTTTTGAAATTGAAAATCCATTAAATAAAGATTACCTGCTCTCGTAATAATAATAGGTAATTTTGGTTATTACGTGACATTTTAATAATTGTTTGCCTATCTTAGTTTAATAATATGTATTATTATATTATTGACATTATTATTTTTTATCTCTCTTGGACTTGTAATATTATTGAAATTAACTTATTGCATGCCTGCATGAATATTCATACGCCCATAATGGGTAGAACATGGTAAGAACTTAAATATATTTAATACCTTTTATATTTGTACCTATGTTCATGAATAAATAATTTCTGATTCTGATTCTGATTCTGGTTACAGTACATGTAACTCTACCATCATTGGTAAATTTACATCCTGTTTTTGTAGACATCATAGTATAGCCCTTATCAATCGCGCACACTACTGAGAAGAGATTGACGGCCAAATCTGGCACATAAAGTACAGTAAGTAGCACTGAAGGCCCTTGGTCAATATTATTATTATATATATATAAAGCTACAATCCGGTATACTCACTGACTGACTCATCCATACGTTTTCTCGGAAATGACAACTTTTAGAGGAAAATGATGTATGACAAAGTTGTAGGAAATGTATGAATTACAGCCATCCTATGAAGCCGATTTTTGAATTTCGAACGCGTTCTTCTATACAAACGGGCTAACTGTTTTGTTTACCGGCCGATTTGGATGAAATTTTGAACGGACGTTTAGTTCGTGATCTTATTGTGAAAAAAAATTTTGAACGTTCGAAATTCAAAATAGGGGCGAGAATATGGCCGCCCGAAAAATCGACCTCTGCGCAAAAAAGTCGGCAGCCAACTGGGCACATGCTGGAGACGTGCCCTAAACGGCATCGGGTTGTCAAAGGACCCAGGTATATGAGAAAAATCGGACATTTCGGATTTTCAAAATGGCGGCCGAGATATCGACGATTGAAAATGAGAAAATTTTGTATGGAGAATTTGTACTGAAAATAGACTTTTAGTACAAAATTTTAAACGAAGATGAAATTTTTTTCAAAAAAGCAATTTTTCGAGGCTGAAGCGGGGACGAGGAACCTCGCCGCGGCGAGGCCGAAGGCCGAGCTCCGTTCAGGCCGAGGCCGAAGGCCGAGACTATACATTTTCGGCGAACAGGCAACAACGCAAAAGCCAGATGGGACAAACTTGCGAGGCCGAAGGCCGAGCTCCGCGAAGCGGGCCCCAGGAACCCCGCCGCGGCGAGGCCGAAGGCCGAGCTCCGTTCAGGCCGAGGCCGAAGGCCGAGACTATACATTTTCGGCGAACAAGCAACAACGCAAAAGCCAGATGGGACAAACTTGCGAGGCCGGAGGCCGAGCTCCGCGAAGCGGGCACGAGGAACCCCGCCGCGGCGAGGCCGAAGGCCGAGCTCCGTCCAGGCCGAGGCCGAAGGCCGAGACCATACATGTTCCCACTCAAACAATCCCAACGTCAAGTGTCTAGCGAGGCCCTAGGCCGAGCGCCGCGGAGAGCGAAGCTCGGAGCGGCTGGGGGTTGGCGCGCGTAAGCGCGCAGGGGGTTCACCCCCTAGTTATATATATATAAAGCTACAATCCGGTATACTCACTCACTGATTCATCCATACGTTTTCTCCGAAATGACAATAGCTAGAGTAAAATGATGTATGACAAAGTTGTAGGAAATGTATGAATTACAGCCATCCTATGAAGCCGATTTTTGAATTTCGAACGCCTTCTCCTATACAAATGGGCCAACTCTTTTGTTTACCGGCCGATTTGGATGAAATTTGGAATAGTTGTTTGTTTCGTGATCTTATTGTGAAAAAAAATTTTGAACGTTCGAAATTCAAAATAGGGGCGAGAATATGGCCGCCCGAAAAATCGACCTCTGCGCAAAAAAGTCGGCAGCCAACTGGGCACATGCTGGAGACGTGCCCTAAACGGCATCGGGTCGTCAAAGGACCCAGGTATATGAGAAAAATCGGACATTTTGACATTTCAAGATGGCGGCCGAGATATCGACGATTGAAAATGAGAAAATTTTGTATGGAGAATTTGTACTGAAAATCGACTTTTAGTACAAAATTTTAAACAAAAATGAACAATTTTTGAAATAAACAATTTTTCGAGGCCGAAGCAGGGACGAGGAACCTCGCCGCGGCGAGGCCGAAGGCCGAGCTCCGTTCAGGCCGAGGCCGAAGGCCGAGACCACACATTTTCCGGCGAACGAGCAACAACGCAAAAGCCAGATGGGACAAACTTGCGAGGCCGAAGGCCGAGCTCCGCGAAGCGGGCCCCAGGAACCCCGCCGCGGCGAGGCCGAAGGCCGAGCTCCGTTCAGGCCGAGGCCGAAGGCCGAGACTATACATTTTCGGCGAACAAGCAACAACGCAAAAGCCAGATGGGACAAACTTGCGAGGCCGGAGGCCGAGCTCCGCGAAGCGGGCACGAAGAACCCCGCTGCGGCGAGGCCGAAGGCCGAGCTCCGTCCAGGCCGAGGCCGAAGGCCGAGACCATACATGTTCCCACTCAAACAATCCCAACGTCAAGTGTCTAGCGAGGCCCTAGGCCGAGCGCCGCGGAGAGCGAAGCTCGGAGCGGCTGGGGGTTGGCGCGCGTAAGCGCGCAGGGGGTTCACCCCCTAGTTACTAATATATATAGCTACAATCCGGTATACTCACTGACTGACTGACTGATCATCTATAGATTTCCTCGGAAACGGTAAGAGCTACGTGAAAATTTTGTATGAGAAAGTTGTAGGAAATGTATGATATACAGCCATCCTATGAAGCCGATTTTTGAATTTCGAACGCGTTCTTCCATACAAATGTGCTAACTTTTTTGTTTACCGGCCGATTTGGATGAAATTTGAAACGGGCGTTTGTTTCGCGATCTAATTGTGAAAAAAAATTTTGAACGTTCGAAATTCAAAATAGGGGCGAGAATATGGCCGCCCGAAAAATCGACCTCTGCGCAAAAAAGTCGGCAGCCAACTGGGCACATGCTGGAGACGTGCCCTAAACGGCATCGGGTTGTCAAAGGACCCAGGTATATGAGAAAAATCGGACATTTTGACATTTCAAGATGGCGGCCGAGATATCGACGATTGAAAATGAGAAAATTTTGTATGGAGAATTTGTACTGAAAATTGACTTTTAGTACAAAATTTTAAACAAAAATGAACAATTTTTCAAAAAAATCATTTTTCGAGGCCAAAGCCGGGATGAGGAACCTCGCCGCGGCGAGGCCGAAGGCCGAGCTCCGTTCAGGCCGAGGCCGAAGGCCGAGACCACACATTTTCCGGCGAACAAGCAACAACGCAAAAGCCAGATGGGACAAACTTGCGAGGCCGAAGGCCGAGCTCCGCGAAGCGGGCCCCAGGAACCCCGCCGCGGCGAGGCCGAAGGCCGAGCTCCGTTCAGGCCGAGGCCGAAGGCCGAGACTATACATTTTCGGCGAACAAGCAACAACGCAAAAGCCAGATGGGACAAACTTGCGAGGCCGGAGGCCGAGCTCCGCAAAGCGGGCACGAAGAACCCCGCCGCGGCGAGGCCGAAGGCCGAGCTCCGTTCAGGCCGAGGCCGAAGGCCGAGACCATACATGTTCCCACTCAAACAATCCCAACGTCAAGTGTCTAGCGAGGCCCTAGGCCGAGCGCCGCGGAGAGCGAAGCTCGGAGCGGCTGGGGGTTGGCGCGCGTAAGCGCGCAGGGGGTTCACCCCCTAGTTTGGGGTATAAAACTCTACTTTTCCTATACCACTCACCTTTAATTTTTTGCCATCGCATATACCTTTCAGATGCCAAGTCGCTGAATTCTGTGAAATATTCTCTCTGTGCACACATGTGCTCGCTTGCACCTATATCCATAATCCATCCATTCACCATCTCCACCACATACGCATTAGGTAACTGACTATCTCTACTACTTTGATTTTTCTGTAACCGCACTCTACAGTGTTTATATAAGTGTCATGGTTGCATTTTCTTTGCCTACACTCATTTTTGTAATGTCCGACTTTACCACATACATAACACATATTATTTTCGTTGCCGCTACTGTAGGTTTAAGGTTTAAGATATTTATTTCTCAATAAGAATACATAAATTCACTTACTTGAGAAACAATTCGTTAAGTAGGTAACAATACGATATCGACAGACAGTTATAAGAATTAAAAACAATAATAGAGGGTAGTCCTTAATACAAAACTACGATCCAGTTACATCGATGTTTCGTAAGGCTTTGTTTACATTAATTAAATGGGTACGCAAAATGGAGAACATGCGTCCCACCCAGATTGGACGTTGCCTTTATTCCATATAAAACGTAAATAAGAAAAATTTAAAAATACCAAAAAATACTTCTTCAGGATTTTTGAGATCACAAAAAATGTGAAAATTTATTTGTCTATTGAAGAGTCCTTTCTAATGTGGTTTCTAAGTAGTTTTTTGAAAATGAGTAGAGATTTGGCTTCTTTGATATCTTTCGGCAGTTTGTTGTACATAGTAGCACCCTCAGATACTAAGCTCCTCGTTCCATACTTTGTTCTATAATGTTGTATGAAAATATTATTAGCTTGTCTTGTAAGACGCTTTTGCAAGTGAGTCTTTTTTGTAAAAGTTATTTGGGTATGAATATCCTTTGTTAATATTTTTCTTATAAGTATGCAAGTCTTATATTGGTATGTTTGGGATATATTAAGTAAATTTGTTTCTGCATAAATTTTTGTCGTGCTCGTCAGATAGTCATAACCAAATAGTTTTTTAATAAGTTTATTTTGTGCAATTTGTACTGGAAGCAGATTTGTTTTTGCTGCTGATCCCCACAACTCGATCAAGTATTCTATGTGCGGTTTTACAAGAGAATTATAAATCGTGTATCGGACTTGTCTAGGAAGACATCGAGTGATGCTGCGCAGTGCTCCCGTTAGAGATAATAATTTACATTTGATCTTTTCTATATGGGGCTTCCATGTAATACGGCTATCAAGAATAAGTCCTAAGTATTTTTCTTTTGTTGTTTTTTCAATTGTTTCTTGCGCAATGGTTAATGATTTGTGCTCTGGAATGGGCTTGTTTATAGCAGAAAAAATTATGTATTTTGTTTTAGATGTGTTTATTGTAAGGAGATTATCTTGTAGCCACTGGTGTAAAGTGTTTAGGTCATTTTGCGCCCTTTCTATTAAGATGTTAATATCTTTGCCAAAGTAAAATAGGCATGTGTCATCTGCATATAAAGTTATATCGCCACTCAGCCCTATATCTTTAATGCTATTTATGTATATCAGGAACAAAAGTGGACCTAAGATTGAACTCTGTGGCACGCCAAAAGTGACATTTTGAGGATTGCTTTGATGCTCGCCAATCTTGACAACCTGACATCTGTTACTAAGATATGATTTGAAAATATCGAAAGCACTACCATCAAGTCCAATATTCGCCAGCTTCAATAAGAGTATGTCATGACTGACTGTATCAAAAGCCTTTTTTAGATCTATAAATATTCCCAGTGCAATATGTTTTTTATCTATATTAAGTTTAATAGTTGTAATTAAGTCAACTGCAGCTGAGAGTGCATTAGACTTGGGACGAAAACCATATTGTTTGTTAAAAAGGAAATTTGTGGAATCAAGATGCTTTTCAAGGCGGTTATAAATAATGTTTTCAAAAATTTTGGATACAGTTGGCAGCACTGAAATAGGTCGGTAGTCACCGGGATCCATTTTTTTACCAGATTTGTTAATTGGTCGAACTTTTGCAATTTTAAGAGAATCAGGGAAGTTACCCTCGAGCATACAGAGATTGATACTTCTACTTAGAGGCTCACTTATTACGTCTTTTATACATTTAATGGCTTTCGAGCCAATGCCATCAATACCTGTGCTAGTGTTAGGTTTAAGTTTGTTGATTAGTTTTGCTACTTCATTGCTACTTGTTGGGGTGAAAAGAGTAGTCATAGTTTTACATAATGTTTTTGTTTTATTTTGAGGTAGGTTGTTAGATTTACTTGCATCGATGTCATTAGCCAAAACTGAGCCTATGTTGGCGAAAAATGTGTTAAAGTATTCACATATATTTTTAAGATCTTTTATTGGACCAGAGGAGGTATCTAGTGTAGTTGGTGCAGAATCTGTTTTGTTTTTGTTATTGGATAGAGAATTTATTAGTTGCCACATTTTTCGAGGACTCTTCTTACAACTTCGAAAAGATTTATAGTAGTATTCGTTTTTAGCACATTGAATATTTTTTGCCACTAAATTTCTTTCACTCACAAACTCTTCTTTAACCTGCTGATTATCTGGAGTTAAGTTTGTCTTTTGCCACAACATATTTCTTCTGTTTATTCCTGCTATTATGTCCTTATTGATCCATTCCCTTTTTGGAGGATTCAGTACTTTGGTTTTGCTCACTTTGCTTGTTGCCACCGCATCCAGTATGGTGCTTTCAATTATCTTATAGTCCGACGTTTCCAATTGAGATTCTTGTTCTTTGATATTAAGGTATAACTGTTTATAATCAATTGCTTCATAATATACTCTTATTATGGGCTCTGGTTTGTAGTTGTGAACCTCGATATATATTTGCTTATGGTCCGATAGAGATGAATTTATTAGTGCCATATGAAATGAGTGTTCATTGAGATTGGTGCAAACATGATCTAGAAGTGTTTTAGTTGTAGATGTTTCACGGGTGCAATATTCCTTGCTAATTTTATTCAGAATTTTGTAACCGTTTTCTTTCAGTGTAGCTCTGTTGTTCTTGACGGGTTTATAATTTTTCAGTAAGTCGTAATTGAAATCTCCAAGAGCAATAGCTCTTTGTCTTTTTGATAAGTGATAGGAATACGTGTCGAGGAAATCGCTGTCGTTTGTTCTCTCAGGTTTGTATATGGCTCCAATGTTCAAGGACAACTTTGAGACATTAACCCACAGGTAATGGTTGTCATTTTCAGATTGTTCCTGTAATAATTCGTATTTCAGATTATTGTGGACAAATATTGATACTCCACCGCCAATAGTGCTTGTCCTGAAGTTGTAGTAGTGTGTATAGTTTTGGAGTTTGAGTCGTTTCGTTTCTTCTTCACTTTTTATCCATGTTTCCACAACAACCAATACATGTATGTTTAAGGCTTCCACGATACATCTTAGTTCATCAATTTTGCCGGGTGTAACCATGCTTCGTGCATTTGCATACAGAATTTTCAATGATTTTTTGTTGGTTTTTATATTAGTATAGTTGTTTGCTAGTTCATAAGTGACATTATTTGTAGTTTCATTTATATTTGTTATTGCTTTAAGTTTTTTGGTAGTGAGACAATTTTTGGGACACCATTATAGTATTTGATAGTTAGGTCATTTTCTCCGTTTTCAGTTCGTTTTCTTAGATCTTCTTTGAGAGCTTTCATAAAGTTTTGTTGGTATGGTGTTTGGTCCGAGTAGATTTTGACATTTTCAATCTGAGATCTGTTTTTCAGTATCATCTTAGTAATATTCGAAGACTCAAATCCTACCTTGATAGAGCGTGGTTTTTTATCATTAAACTTGCCTAGTCGAAACATTTTGACGATCTTTGGAATTGGATCCTCACCATAGGTTGTTTTTATAATTTTCGTCACTTCAGCGCTCTGCTTCTCTGTTGGTTGCCTGTCTTCTGGTGTCCTGAGTTCTTCTGGTAACCTCCTCCTCTTTGACTGCTTCCTCCGCTTCGACCGGCTATTAAGGCTGCCTATGATACAGTTTCCGCGCTCTTACTCCTTTCTTCTTGAACTAATAACCTGAATGTCAACATTTTAAGAGATTGGTCTGCCGCAGGTACTGATTCCCATGCTGATACAAAGTGCCTGTACTCCTCTGGTAAGGTTAGCAGGATTCTTGTTATGACCATGTTGTCTTCTATGGTTTGACCCATTGCGCGACACTGGCTAGTAATTTCATCGATCTTTGAGAGAAAAGTTATTAATGGCTCTTCATAAGTGCAGTTGAAAAACCGTTGTTGAACCAAATGAACGCTAACGGTAGAAGCTGGCTCAAAAATGCTCTTCAGTTTCAGCCACATGTACTAACTCGTTTTGGATGCATATAAGTGAGACAGGACTTGCTCCTCTACTATCGTCACAATTAGTTCCTGTGCCTTCCCATCGTTTTCCAGCCATTTGTCTTTCTTGTCTTCGCTCATAACCTCTGTATCGATTACTATGCCATAGAACCCCTTTGCTCTCAGTACAATTTCAATTTGGAACTTCCATGCCGTGAAGTTTTGTTGGCCATTTAACACCACGTTCATACGATTCTGCTCCATGTTTACCTTCAGGGACGTCAGCCGTTGAACCACGCCGTTGCGCGACTTAGTCAGACGTGCGTGCGTGCCCCTTTTCGCCGAACCACGCAGTTGCGCGACTTACTCAACGTTTCCACAATTTTACAGTCTCCGCGCGTCTGGGCCCATAACCTGTTAAGGTTTATGGGTTTCCAGAGAGTGAAACAGCAGCTTTGCAGTGAAAAATACTGAATAAAATACTCAGTATAGCGGTGCAACAATTTGGAAGAAAGATATCTTGAATAAAAAAAAATTAAACAATAATCATAGACTTATAGTTTGTTTTCAACACTCACAGATTATCAAATAGGGTTTCATTGCTCATTCAACAGATCGTTCGCACTTCTTTTTGACGCCGAAATGGCGGTAAAAAGAAGCGCGAAAGTTCGGAAAGTGTAGGTGTAAGCCGCACACTAGTAAAATAATGCTAAGGACAATAAAGACAAGCCGGATACATTTAGTTCACCACAAAAAAATATAATATGGAATTTCATTTAACCCCCTTATACCCTGTTATTATTTATTGATTAAAATCCTTTGGTGGGTTGTCTCTCTTTACCAGCAGTAAAACTATTTTAGTCTCATTCTAATTGTGCTATAAACTCATTTAGCATAAAATGTGGGTTGACTTTCTTCACTACCAAAGCGACGATATTTGGATTTTCCGTGGTGTGGGTAGTTAAGTTACGTTCCTTGTAAGCGATATAAAAAAACACGACCACACGCATCGATGTTTTCCTTCGCTCGGTTAAGGTCGGATTCTGTTTAAGTCGGATTCGGTTTAAGACAGATTCGGTTTAGGACAGATTCTGTTTACGACAGATTCTGTTTTAGACAGAAATACAGTGGTGTATAAAATTGTTTAATCAATTAAAAATGAAGGCATACATTACTTCACTATAATGTGCTCCACGTCATTGGTGTTGTCATGTTCAAAGATGCGCCTCTGTAATAGTCCAGATTAATTAAATAACTTTTGTTTTATGAAAATAACTTTAATTTCAATGCGAACTACTGCAACTTTTGAGTTTCAAAAGTTCTTAATTTTTATCAGCCGAACTTTTACTACCTAAAAATTACCCTAGTTCGGTCAACCGGACTATTGCTACTACAGGAAGATGTTTCATAATACAACTAACCTATATATCAAGGGGTGATTCGAAAACAAACAAGATACTCTAATGCCCAGAATTATTTTGGACTTTTGTTTGTTGTAATACTTGAATATGTGTGTGTTGATAGATCCTAATTAACGTTATAACTGTTTTATTGAGGTAGGTATTCGATAAAAGGCTTTTTTTTAACTGTTCGAAAACGAAACATTGGGCTATTACCTATCCTAACCTACTAGCTAGACAAATTTCGGAGCGCAATAAAAGCTTTTTTAAAAAAACGAGCTTTTTATTATTAACTTAATCTACTCTTAAAATGACTGCGTGATTTTGAACCCAGCCAACTAAATCCTTAAAACGACTGCACGATGGTCTCTCTACGTTACATCGAGATAAAGCTTAAGACTAAACATCCTGGCTTCTGGGAAGCGCTCTCTACCTACAACATTGTTGCTGACGAGGCGCTGACAGTAAGCACTTTAGGCTGAGGGGACAATATAACACTACACTGTGATTTTCACTGTCACTAAAGGCATTATTCTGTTTCATCACACGGGACAAATAGTTTAACTCATCCAGGTTGACGTCTTTCAGGTTGACTGCAGGTATGCTGGGTATGCCTTGACGTTTCAGGTCTGGTAACACGATGGCTGGAACTCTCGTGTAGCTCATACT
This sequence comes from Yponomeuta malinellus, assembly GCA_947308005.1. NCBI lineage: Eukaryota > Metazoa > Arthropoda > Insecta > Lepidoptera > Yponomeutidae > Yponomeuta > Yponomeuta malinellus. Next base: position 12,394,918 of record OX371012.1, read on the forward strand.
GTCTATAAACGATCGCGCACGATGCAGTTGGATTTCATCTATGTGCACATCACAAGGCTCATCTATAGATAATATGTATGTTCCACTTATAGGTTCTCGCGTGACATCTGTGTTACATCTCTTTGTCAGGATCGCTTTATTTCTTGCATACAGGATCCAGCTGTTAGGTCCAATCTGTTGCACCTTGGTGGCTTTAATATGTACTGGGACTTGAAGACAGTGGGTTAAACTGGCGTCAAACCTCATGAGTTGTTCTATGCAGGTCTCCTTGGGGTAGACGACTCGGTCTTCATTGGTGCACAGGAACTGTTCTTCAGCTACGCGTTTGCACTGCTTTGCGATTGGTAAGTAAGTTGAACCTTTTGCCAATAGGTAAGGGTATTTGGGGATGATTATAAGGGGTTGGTTTTCAGGTTCATGAAAGATAGGTAAGGGGTAGAGCTTAAAATAATTATAAGTACTATTGTCAATCAAAGGCACTTCCAATATAAAAGTTATCTCCTTGCCTTTCATATAAGATTTTACAGTAATAATGTTTTCTAATTTTATGAGATTCATTAGGTTTACTTTATACATTAAGTTTTCTATTTCAGATATTAATTCAAGATGATGGAGTAATTCCGTGGAATTTACGATAGATTGATGTAAAACAGATACCTTGCTAAAAGCTAGTGCAGTTTCAATTTCATTTAACTTAATATAAATTGTACGAAAATTGCTTAGAAACAAGTTATACAATCCTAAAATAAATGTAGAGTATATAGCGTTACTTTCCTTGGTTGCAATATCTTTAAACATATTTTCAACTCTTTTTAGCCTCTCGTCTAACAATTTTGTGTTGTTATAGAGAGCATTAGTGCTGTTTATAAAACTGTCCAAGACCTTGGTGATCAGGGTTAGTTTGTTTGCCGTAGTAGTTTGTTGAGATCTCATGTTAGAGATTAGGGTGTCATATCTGACTGCGTCGCTATTGTCCAAATTACCTGTAATGAGCTTTATAATGGAACCTAAAGGGTCTAAGATTCCACGCTTAAAACGTTTGGTGGGTATTAGTTGTTGGAATTTAAAAGAGGTTATGTTGCTTAAATACTCTACTTGCGTTTTTAATCCTATAAATTCAAAAGCATAAGGCTTGTCTACATTAATTAACTTATCATATTCTTTATATTTTAAAATATAAAAATCTAAATCTCTCTCCAATCCGCTTAAATCTAAAATCTTAATTATCGTCCACTTGTCTTGTTGAACACAAGCTTGACCTTCTTTCACAGGTAGAATGCCAGGGTTCTGGTCAGTCTTTTGCAGATGAAGAGCCAGGCTGAGGCTCGTTGCGGTCAGCATTAGCCAACACCACCTGTGGAGGGCGTTTAACATTTTTAACAGGGACCTTGGAAGGTCTTTGTCCAATTTTTACCGTGACAATGTTTCTTTCAACCTTGCCTGTTACGACGGCCTTTTGATAGCGGGGCTTGTCTGCTTTTACGCGTGTTTACAACCTTACTGAAAATTGAAGTTCCTTCAGGGAAATTTTCTTCAACTTCACCTCCTTTCTTTTCTCTAACCTAACCTCTAGCCTTCTGTTCTAAAAGCTTTTGTGCCAGGTGACTATATAAATGCCGTGTTCGTTTGGCATGGTCCCTTAAAAGTTGCTGGGTGTATTGTCTTTCAAACTCTACATCAAAGATCTTGCCTGAGTCCGTATGACTAAATACTACCTCAAAGGGCGTTAAGTTTGTGGCTGTGTGTATGGTATGATTATAAGCCATTACGGAATACGTCATTATGGATGCTGCATCCGTACATTTCTGCTCGTATTTTGCCAATCTATAGATCTCAGTCAGGGTGGAGTGGAACCTTTCTACAATTCCCATGGAGTTGGGGTTGTTAGGGGTTCCTATGTGTAATTGAATTTTGTACATATGCATAAGTTCTTTCATAAGGTCGTTATTAAACTCAGAACCGGGGTCACAGCTGATCTTTTTAGGTGTGCCGTAAAAAGAGAAGTATCTTGTTAAAGCACGTGATACTTCAGGCGTAGACCTGTTGGTTAGCTCAAACGCTTGTCCGAGTTTACTAAATGCATCAACAAGAGTTAAGTAGGTTTTTCCTTCGATCGAAAATAAATCTATGAAGACTTCCTGGAATGGGGCATCTTGTGTCTGCGTTAATTGCATCATTGGTTTAATTGGATGTCTTTCGTATTTCATTTTCTTGCACGCTTCACAACCATTTATCACTGCTGATACTGTGTCCTGCATGTTATGCCAGAAGTAGTTACGGCGGATTCTCGCAGCTGTTTCTTTGATACCTCTATGACAGGTTTTACCTATGTGATGCTTGAGTATGACAGCTCTTTGTTCTTCCTCATCTTCTATAAACATTACTCTCTGTACACTGTAAAAAGCTCCATAATGGTGTTAGAAAACTGTTTCCGATGTTCAACACATTCGAACCAAATAAAATATTTAGTTTTATTTTTAATGTACTCCTTTTAAGCTTTATGAGCTCATTGTTATTTATGGGTAGGAAAATTTGTAGTACCTTTTGTTTTTCTCGGGACAAATCTTGAACTTCTAATTAGTTTTTGAACCACATATGCACTAAGATTTGATTCGGTTTGGTGTCAATTGCTTCGTTTAATATCGGAATACCTAAGGACTCTAGGTCTCTAGCTGAATGAATGGTGTTGTCACTTGAAGATAGTAATGGTACAGGGTAATGTTTTTCATTGTCATTTTTCGAGGATAATGAGTCAGGTTTCGGTATTGGTGGACTCACTGATGCGGTTCCCTCATCATCTGATATCGTAATCGTTGAGGGGGACTGCCTTCTTTTTCTGCTGTCTGCTATACTCTCAATCTGCTTCGTGACTTTTCCTATATAAGACTTCAGCGCCTTATCTTTCTTATCTACGTTTACCTTCATAGAAAAGCCTTCATCGTCCGTCGCATTGATTTTTATGCGGGAAAGGGCGTCTGCATTAGTGTTCTGCTTACCATTTTTGTAGATTATATCAAAGTCGTAGTCTTGTAAACGTAATCTCCAGCGTGTCAGCTTGCTACTCGGGTCTTTGTTTTTAGTTCTAATAGAGTGTTTGACCTGGTTGGTGAAGGTGTAATTTCTTACAATAAAATATGTCTTTGTACTCTGTACATAGTCTGCGTATGTGCTCACGTTCTTATTTTTTATTTTATTTTATTTGTAAGGGACACAAACTGTATAAAGTACATCGCATTCTTAAAGACTTAGTTTTAGTTTTACATTCTGTTTATTTATTTTTAAATGGCACAATTATAATCATTAACATTTTAAACTGAAGAACACTTCAAATTTAGGAATGAAACGAACTAAAACATTTGGAATGTAAGTTAACCTGGCACTTTCGACACCAAGTAACAGTCAGGTTTTTGCAATAAGCACAACGGAGTCGTCTCGGTGCTTTATCAATCATGTGATCGGCATGGAACTTTCGCACTGAGAGAGGAACACTGGTAAAAACTCTTTTAGATGGACCTGGCCGCCGCTTATCAATCCCGTACCTTTGGAGTAAGGTCCGGGCAACACTACGCCGAAACTCCAGTGTGTCTACATCGTTGCAAACTTCTCGTGCAAGGAGTGTTGTATTGTTAACAGCCACATCAATAAACCAGAAAGCTATTGGAAAGTACCATTTTTTGCCTCTTATTGCAATTCTGTAAGTACCAACATTAGCGTCCAAGCGATCCACTCCGCCCATGAAGCGATTGTATTGATATACAACGTCAGGTTGTGGCCTTTTTTTTGCGCAGCTGAATATCTATTTGCTGTTCGCAGAGGTGCGACGCCATACTCACTGGATAACAACGTATCAACACTGTTGTCGTTCTAGCGTACAGCACAAATTCCACTATTTTGATCCAACCGACTATCGTGATTACCTCTCTGTTCTTTCTTACATAAATTCACATCTTTCAAGGGATACTTTTCCGTTCTGTTGTTTCGTACTGTTCCCGTCACTAAAACATTATGTTCCTTCATTTCAGAAATCAGGGTGACCCTGTGAAAAAGTTGTCGATATAAACGGAGAACTTTGTGTCTTCGTATTCAGCTTTGACCTCATTCATCAGTTTTTGTACGACGTGTTGCCCTAATCCGACCCTGACTCTTTCAGATTTACCTTGGTAAATATCAGCATGTAAGCAGTATCCTAGACGCAAAGCTGCTACCCATGTTTTGAAACCGAATCGGATTGGTTTTCCTCTAATGTGCTGTTTAAACTCTATCCAGAAATTAAAGTCTTATTAAGTAAACAATTATGGCGGAATGGGTAACCATAGACTACTATAGTGCTGTGATGTATGTAGATAGAATGTCTATGTCGTTAAAACTATGGTGCATTTCTGCTGGTGCTAAACTACATAAAACATTAAAATGTGTTTATTACAAACAGCATTTATTTATGTAACACGTAGCAAAGTAGAGTTATTAGATTTCTTTAATAAATAAAAATAATAATTATGCATAAAAAAATATGCATCAAAATAATATTTATAGTATCATGACTTCTTAAATAATAATAATATAAGCTTTAATTTCTTGACCAGATTATTTCTATTATTATTTTTTTGCTTCGACAGCACAGATATAATTTATAAAAATATTCGAAAAGTGTGCACAAATCATCAGTAAGAAATGGAAGTGTGTAATACCCGAAAGTACTAAAGAAGAAAGTGATATAAAATATGAACACTTTCATCTGGACTAACGACAACTTGCTTTTGAGTTATTCAATATAAATTACTTCTATGCTGTCGAAGCCCTCCACGAAACGTATTTCGGCAAACCATCCTAATTCTCGTTTTCATCATCGTCGCTAGATGAATTGTCTGACATAGAAATAATAAATGGTTGTGCTAAGGTGTCAGTTGCTTCGTCTATCAGTCCATCTAGTCTCATCATTTTATTTTCTTCTTTGATCACGTGATCAATGCAGTTTTTCCATGATGTTGCATCAATTTTCGTCAAACTTTCTTGCAATAACTGCTTCACTTCGGTCATTTTATATGTTTTGTTGTTTCTGCCGACGTATGATTTGATTTGTGCCCATATCAATTCTATTGCTGTCTAAACTCCACATTCAACAGTTTGCAGAAAGGTAAGAATGTCAATGATGTCTAAATACATAAGTTTTCTTTATGATGATAATAGATATTACAATACGGTACGTTGTTTCAGATTTCAAGTTCCACCTAGAGGTAAACTGCTCTATGAAAGCACTCTTAGCTTAGTTCTCTCGCTTAGTCACTCTTCGCATTGTTCGCGAAGGAAACTTCGCTTACTTTCATGCTCAATGCAAGGCACAAATGAAAAACCTTCTATGTAGTCTTAGTGAAAGTGGAGTTTGACAGTGGCATGATTGAAGAGACCCATTGTGAATGTGCAGCGGAAGTGGGCTAGAGGCACACTGTAAGCATGGCTTCACAGTGCTACATGGCATAGATATGGCTCAACATAAAACCATTATTATGTATCAAGTGTGCACGGAGAAACTGATGCAGTTCAAAAAACCAAGAAAGGTATTCTTTGATTCTCCTAAGAAATCACACAATCTCCCAAGCAAGCGGAAATTATCAGCGCTTTTATTTAGCTCAATAAAAGAGGCCGACATCATGGACAATTATGAAGAATATGTGCAAAATTTAGCTACAGGGTATGCTGCTACTTATCGCAGCAATATGCAGTACCTACAAACCATATGCCATTGAAAATGACCATGCCTATGGCAAAAAAAGCAGAGAAGTAATGTTGCTTGAGGAATTGCTTCTTAAAGATTTAAATGAAGCGAAAGTGATAGATGTTGAAAGAAAGACAAAGGCACAAGATCAGTGTAAGGATTGGTATCTTATCAGAAAAGTTAGAATAACAGCCAGTAATTTCTATGCCGTGTGTCATAGTAAAAGTAGTATAAACCAGGTACTGGTCAGAAACATTATGTCCCCACGACATTTCTCAACACGAGCAACCACACATGGAAAAGTCAATGAATCAGTTGCCATAAGAAATTAAGAGGCTTTTCTCAGTCAAGTAAAAGTAAAAAACTCGGGAATCTGGATCTCGGTCACTCACTCGTTTCTGGCAGCGTCACCTGATGGCTTGATGGGTGATGAAACTATAGTCGAAGTGAAGTGCCCTTTTGTCGCAAGGCATTGCAAAATAACTCCAGAAACAGTGCCTTATTTGTACCTATCAGACAATGGAGACTTACAACTCAAGAAAAAGCACAACTACTACACACAAATTTAGGGCCAGTTGTTTTGCACAAAAAGGAAATACTGCAACTTACAGCTTGTCAATTATATCTAGAAAAAAATTGATGGCGCCACAATTGCTTAGGAGGCAACACTAATACTACGACCGAAAAAAATGATACTTGCTCAACTTGACAATTTTTGTGGAGGAGGTGGAGATCACGACAAAATGCTCTGAAACTGGTATTTGATGTAGTAATCAATAAAAGAGAAAGTATGAAAATACTTTTTATACTATTTCAACAGAATGAAATAAATAATTTGCATATATAAATCATATCATTACACCTATAGGGAAGAGCGGGTGATCGTGCTCTTCCACTATAAAGGGAAATTTCCCGCCAGGCAGATCGTATGTCTGGGGACGGCCGGTCCGACTGATGTTCGTCGGACGTTATATTTATGGTATGTCATGTGAAACATTTTGCTTGCGCGATGCAAGAATGTTGGAGTTTATAGTGCGCGCGCAGAGTCGACATGTGCTCGCCACACACCGGTAACTTATTCTGATTCTGAATCGAGGAACTCAACATCTAAATACTCCACGCCCGATGTTCCGGATGATGCTTTATAACTTGGTCCAGCTTCACCCACATCCTTGCAGGCAAGGTGCTCTTGCACAGTATCAGAGTCTTCATCTGATTCGGAATCACTGCTTTCCCCTACAGAAATTACCAGTCTTTCTATATCTTGATAGAGTGTTCCACCTCTCTCATAATAAGTTTGTTCTATATTTTTGACATGGCCAACGCAATTTTTCCATGTTTCAGCATCAATGCTGTCAAAAACTTCTTCAGCTGCTTTTTTAATGTCAACTGTGCCAACATTTTTTTTAGCAACTTTTTGTTTAGCTATACCCCATATTAGCTCTATTGGGTTCAAGTCACAGTGATAGGGTGGAAGCCTTACTACTTCGTGACCATGCATACCCAGTAGTTCGTCTATAAGATAGACAGGCGCAGGTTTGTACTTTTTTACTAGCATCAGTAGTGATGGCTTCCTTAGCGCTGGATCAAACTCTATATTGTTTTCCAGAAGCCAGAGTCTTATATCATCAACTCTAGAGGCAGAAGTCGGAGCTTTATTTTTAACAACACTATGGTAGGGAGCATTATCCATAACAATAATAGAAGGCTCCGGTAGGTTCGGGATAAGCCGTTCAGTTACCCATTTTGTAAAATTTGTAGCATTCATTTCAGAATGGTAGTCTTCCATTTTATTATGTCCGCTAAATATCGAAAGAGTATTAGGAACAAATCCGTTTTCACTACCAGCATGAATTATTATCCATATTTTTCCTTTATTGATATCGGTATGAATCCCTTCTACTTCGAGTGATTGCCAACATTTTTTTATTTTGTAAGATGAATGGATGTAGCTCTCATCCAAGTAAATTATATTTTTTTGGAGCTCCTCCGGTAAAGATCTGTTTTTAATAATTTTATCCAGGTATTGTTCCCTTTTAGCTGCCACATTTGTTTTTTCAATGAGCTTTTCTCTATTTGTTTTACATTTTTTATAAGAAAATCCTAAAGATTTCAAAATTTTTCTCAATGTTTCATGGCTACATTGAAGATCCAGATCTTGTCTTACAACATGCAGCAACTTCCTTAGTGTTGGTGCTTCTTTACGAACTGTATAAAAGAATTGCACTTTTTGCCTAATGGCACACAAAGTGAAGTCATCCACTTCCATAGGAGGCCGGCCTTTCTTATGCTTCGGTGTAGAAAAAATGCCATCATTTTTTTCACTTTCATTGACAATGCGTCGCACCGTGCTTTCAGATCTTCCTGAAAATAAATTAAATACAATACAATAGACATAAGGGCGACAGGCTTGCCACTTGTCACGTTGAGACCTAATAAACTCGCAAAACGTGGGCCCAGTTCTAGTGATTGGTGTCTCTGCCTACCCCCTCGGGGATAACGGGCGTGAGTTTATATTATTATTTTTTATTACAATAGACATCGCCTGGAGACAAAATGATCAAAATCATGCAGTCGCGCTATTACGTACGTCAACAAAGTATATAGCAATAAGTAAACATAACCTCTAAAACTACAAGAAAATATTTGGAAAACAGCTCATATTTAGTAAATCGAGATTATGTAATGTCTTTAATGGGATGTCCTATGTTTTATTTATACAATCACAGTAATTAAATACCTGTCATAACAGCAACTCGTCCGTAAACATCATTCAAATCCCTTAGCAGTGTATTAGCTTGAAATTCAGCCAGACACCACTAAAAAACATTGTGTATAACTTTTTTTTCAACACTCCTTACATTTTTTCCCATTTCTCAGCTTGAAAACGTTATATTTGCGTATGATAATGTCGTAAGATCACAAAATACCTCGGAACAACAAACAAATCTGTCGGTTTGACACTGACATAGACAAATTCAATGTTGCCATAAAAAGAAACTGCAATAGTTCCTTTTTATTTAATGTCTAGACATAATTGACAGTCTGTACTTGTCTATACTTTTAAAGACATGATAGTAGTGTACATTGAGATAGATGAGGAATTCATTGATAAGATGGTTTCAGAGCTAACATATTTTTCATAAAGTGTATTTAGAGCCATCCATTTTTCATAGATACCTATACAAAGAATATGATTCAATAATGTGAGCATCTGATTTGATGAATGATTTTAGATAACTAAACTTTTTGCACTTAAAACTGATATGGAAGTGAAGTTATAATATAAAGAAAAGTATTAGTTATACAGTTATAGAGCTAATAACTAGGAAGGAGGGGGAGTGAGTGATACAATAATGTTATTTATGTAAATAAAACTGTTAGAAATAGGTAACATATTTTGTTTTATTTTTACACATACACAATGGCAAAATCTTACATGATACTTTCTCTGAAATTACAGCACATCACACATACATAAAATATTGTTGATGCAGTGGAACATAGTTATGATTTAACTATTCGTTTAAAATTTTGAAAGTTTTTGTCAGACCTATCAAACGTTAAATATGAACTCTCTGACTTGCCAACTTCCTGTCTTTAACTAAATTTAGGCGTGATAACTGCCCCTTTCCTTTTAAAAATGTGGGGATGTTAAGATTATATCTTTTCTAAATATTGTATCCTCGGTCTGCGAGAACACTATCTACTGGTTCACACTTGGTTAGCAAATCACTTCTTTCTACTGTCTGTCTGTCACTAATTGAGCCCGCATAAGCAGGTGAGCAATACAAAAGTAAACCTCCAGGTGTAGCACTAACCAATACTTTTAATGTATTGCTGTGTTTGTAATTACTCCGTGATGCTTGCTGAGACACAGGGTTTCCAGGTTTTTGAATCTTCAGTTCTGTTCCGTCAATAATTACCCTGGTGTTTTTGTCATATTGTTTAAATGTTTCTGGCATATAGTAAAGCACAATTTTTTTTGTGGCCAAATGTTTAATTTTTTCCATACTTGATCCATAAACTTTATCCAAGTAATAAAGACATTGTACACCGTAGTGGCACTTGTGTCAAAGAACAGTGCAAGCTCGGTGTTGCATTTGTTTTGTCTTAATTTCATCATAGTCATGAAAAATTGATCTTCAGTGCTGATGTTCTCTACATGACTGTATACTCTGATCTCCCAATTCTATTTTTCCATGTTTTCTTTTCTTCCTGAAAGTGGTAGTAATCGTTTCATCTGATATTTTTTTTATTTAAAACTTCTTTGCGTTTCCGTTCACTCTGCCAGTGTTTTCTACTTCTTCATTCACCTTATTTGTTTGTGTCAGTGGTCCGGATGTACTTTGGCTATTTTCGTTGGTTATTCCGAAGATCCTAACTCCTATATTTTTCGGGATCCTTCGAATCCACGAAGAGTTCTTAAGTCTAGAGACGTAACCTTTTTTGAGAATAGGTTTGCTGCACTAAAGGAATCGCGGGTTAATCCTGAGGTACGGTCGGACTCAATTTTTCCGTCTAAAATGTTTTTTTTTAAGTTACTCTCTATTGGTTTTTATGACAGACTGGGTTCAATGGACTTTTGTGCAAGTTTATCTGGCTTAAACTATAGGACTGATACCCTAACAAACGTGGTTTTAACTGTGGATGGTTAGGTACCAACTCCTACTATATTTTTTATTATTCTAAATGACTAAAAATACATTTTGTATAACAAATCAAAGCACAACTTGCGGTAAATAAAATTAACCAAAACGGAAAATAGTGAATTTTTGAAACCACTCACTCAAAAACAAACATAATTATGTCACACTACTAACTAACGCAATTTCTCTAGTCCGTAGCCTACAGATATGACTTTATTTACAATTAGGAGCTGAACCAAAACGATTCGAGGTATTTTATAAATACTTCTGGTATGTTATCGGCTTCAGCTTTTATGTAGTCCATACCCCGTCGAATGTTGTCTTCGGGAAGAAGTGGCAAGGCGCTTGCCAGTGCAAAAAATTCTACGCGCAGCTTTACTTTTTGTGCATCCAGACGACTTCCACTTTTTCCAGATGTTGTGAATGCAATGAAAATAGCACCCTCGCAATGTAATATCTGGGCATATTTTTAAAATCGCACCTTTTTCGTAGTCAGTGTGAACTTTACGTGGATTCCATTGTGGAAGTTGTGATTTTATCATATTGAATAAAATGATAAGTGCGAAGATCAAGGGTCTTAATTTTACTGTTTCCACACCACTATCTATGCCGCCGTGAATGTTATATAATTGTGCAAAGGGTTTTGGACAAGAGTAAAAAGTACCGCTCGTAGCCCCGGCTGCCTGAGTGATCTTAAACGATCACGAAGGTTAAGCAACACAGGGCGCGTTCAGTGCATGGATGGGTCGCCGTCTATGCCTAACGCTAGTGGCATTTTTCCGAGCGGTTCCGTGCTTCGCAAGGCACGTTAAGCTGTTGGTGCCGGCTGCCGTCGATAGATGGCAGTCGTTAAGCCAAGTCAGAGGCCTTAGGGCGGCTTGACAACTTCTGACAGTAGACGAGCCACTAGTCTACAAGCCTCCACCAATCCGGACTTGGCCCCCGTGGTGGAGTATGGCCTATACCTTCCTCAGGGAAGAGACCCGTGCCCCTCGGTGGGGACATAATGGGTTGATGATGAGAAAAAGTACCATCAAAAAAGTATTCTTTTATATTCGGAATTAGTAATCGAGATTCTTTTGAGCAAAAAACCATGATCCGGATTTGTTTGCCGGCTTCCTCACAGTAATAATCAGCTAATATAAAATTATGATACTGAATGGGCACCTTGATTTCTTTCAAATCCCGAAATATAGTTTTAGAAATTTTTGCAGACTTGATATCGAGAATATTCCCTATTCACAAAATTAAATCCGGAATTTGTCAAATCTTTCTTTTTCTTGTCGTATAGTTGTTCGATGGGTTTATCCGATGTAACAACTGCTTCTCGCAGCTTTATCTTTTCTTTTAATATTTCGTTACTTGATGCTTTTGATTCACAACTATGATCTTTGCTTTTGATAAACATAGAATCCTAAAATAAAACATTAGGTTAAGGTATCTCATTAATAATAATACTCTTATGGAAGTTTGTAAACTCGCGATAAAATAGCAGACTGTTTTTAGCACAAAAAATAATGTGTTATTATTTTTTCTTCAGACACTCAGGTTTCCTCACGATGTTTTCCTTCACCGTTAGCGAGTGGTATTGCTACTATAACTTCACAAATGTACATAACTTAGAAAACAAAGTCATAGATACATGCCCACACTGGGAATCGATTTACATACCTCAGCGCTTGAAATCGCTAATCCGCGGTGGGCACGCGTGGTGATTAAGCCCATACTCTCTCTCTCTGAGAGAAGGCCTGTGCCCTACAGTGGGACGTAGTATATAGGCTGCTTATGATGATTTTTTCTTCTTTGAAAAAGCAAGAGTTTAGGTAAACAAAAAAAGGTTTCGCTATTTAATCGTAAAGTTCACAAAATGCATTTTCTATTGCTTACCTATAGTGGAATTCATAAATGACTGGAAACGTTTGACGTTTTCGGTGTTACCAGAAGAGGAGAAAAAAAAATAGGGGTGTACCAACGTTATTAATTCAGTTCATTCATTTAGCGAATGAATAACGTTGGCCCCAGTCAGATTCATTTTTATTAGGTATAATAAGGCAACGAGCGATTCTAAAATAAAACAGTTTTTAAATTTAAAGTTTTATTAATTTGAATCATAGTGTTCACTATCGCTAGTGCTGCTATCAGAAACATTTATTATCAAATTATCTATTATTTCATCCATCATATGGTCGAGTTGGCACATTTTATCTTCTTCTTTATTACGTGAGTCACACAGTCACTCCATTTTTGCGGAGTGATTTTATTTATTCCCTCTTGCAATAATTTTTTCGCGTCCACCATTTTGAAAGCCTTATTATTAGTAGCTACGTGACCTTTTACCTGCGCCCATACCATTTCAATGGAGTTAAGCTGGCAATGGTTAGGGGCATGCGTAAGGGCTAGCGCATATATACAACTTTTAAATCGACTAAACTGTTTCGTCGAGTTGTGTACTTGTCGTGATTTCTACACAACTAAACTGTTGAGTCGACGGAGGTGCGCATACAATCGATTTCAGTCGATTTGTAACCCAAACAAATCCAACACGGTCCGGCTCATGGAGGCTTTATGTCGAAATACCTCATTTTCCTAATATCTAAAAGTCAAAATGACTGAGTACCCAAAATGCCTGAAATTCAAAATCCCATAATGAACTTACGCCATAAAAAGAAAATGACAATCGATGTACAGTTGCAAACAAAATTTATTAGAAATTAAAAACTTAACTTTTGTAGCTTCTTAAAATAACTCATAAGCGCCTACATCATCTTAACTAATCAATTACCTACGTGTAACGTCGTTTCAATAAAATGACGTTTTCCAAAAATGAAAATGGAGAAATACTCTGCTCTCTCAGCTCCCGCAGTTGTTTTTTGTATGCGAAGTCAAAACTTCTTTCGTTCCGATTTCGACGCGCCCCTGAAAATAATGCATTTTTTATGCGGGTGTCCTGGAACTTTGCTTCTTTTTTTAAAATAAAAATGAACCGGATAGGTGTTGGTTTATGGGGCATTCTTACATTTAGCCGCCTATTCCATCCTTCTAAAGCATTATTGCTTCGTCGGTGCTCATGGTTTCCGCAGCTGATAGTATCAGCTCCCAGGCTTAACCATTGCTTCTCAAAATATGCTTGAAATTCTTTCATTTCGTGATCTTTCTTCATTCCGCATTTTATTTTCAACCAACAGGCATCAATATGCTGTTCAGGAAGCAAAGGAAGACTCGCACATAAACGGACAATATGTCGTCTGTTTTCATTTGTGCATATCTTCATTTCTTTTGCCTTCTTCCACACCGCCTTGCTAAAATGAAAGTCGCATTCAGATACAACAGCCTCAGGAAAAATTTTCTTTACAGCGTTCATCTGTCCTTTTTCGAAGTCGCATTTAAAGAGGTTTATATTAATGCCGAGTTGATCCCGTATTATAGTAAAAAGCCTCGTGTAAGTTTTCTCAGTCTTGTCAGGGAGCAGTGCGTATAATAGTGGAACGACATTTGTGTCTCCGGCGTTCATACTCAAATCTAAATGTATAGTATAGATTTGGTAAAAGGGTTTCGGGGCTCTTTTGAATGTCCCATCCCCCGAAAACTGCTTGCTGCCGTTGTATTGGCGAGATTTTGCAGCACCAAGGGCCGTCTTAGTTGAAAAGCATAATATTTTATCTGCTTCTCCCTCTTCAGCAACTAGGAAATTCTCTGCAAGCATTTTTGGAACTTTTATGTCCTTTAAATATGAAAACTCGGTATTGTTTTGTTCCAAAAATCGATGTCTTGCTCTATAAAGTGCTTTCTTTTTTTCTTCATACGATGGCATTTGGACGTCCGAGTCCGAGTCGTTGGTGGCGGCGGTGGCGGCATCGTGGTTGGTTTCTTTTCTGGCGTAAAAGTTAGAGACATGTTTTTCAAATACCTTTTTGACAGGAGTCATTTTAGTACATACCTCCTTTTTGCAAGCATCGATAACAATATCTCTCTCATTTTGCGATTGGCTTTTTTTACACACATGCAAGCTGCTTGGTCGCAATATGAAGTCTTTTTCAGAGTTCAGAGTCAAAGATGCGTTGCATTGACCACGATTTACGCATCTCCACATCGAGCTGCCACTTTTGTTACGGTGTCCAAAATTATATTTATGACCCACGGTTTTCCTTTTTGATTATTGATAAAAATAATTTCTTTTGCCCTTTCCATTATTATTCGTTAATATTTTAAATAAACATATCTATTGCCATTACCTAATGATTTCAGGACTGACATATCTAATCAATGTCAAGTATACTTCATAATATTGAATTTCAAGTGGCCAGTGATTTTCATACCACAACCAAGAAGTACGAGTACCTACAAAGGTATTTCGACATAAAGCCTCCATGAGCCGGTCGCCCTAGGAAAGAATTGACCCGAAATTTGATTGGGTACTTAATCAACTAATTGTTTAAAAAGTTTTTCCTTTAACTGTACCAAACCTCAATGGCATTTTGTAAATCGGTTATTATTGGATGTGGACAAATCGAATTTCAGGCATTTTGGGTACTCAGTCATTTTGACTTTTAGATATTAGGAAAATGAGGTATTTCGACATAAAGCCTCCATGAGCCGTACCGATCCAACAGTCTTGTGCAGGCAACGCTCAAGTTACCATGTCTTTTAACCATAAAGTTTTAACTTGTGCTTTACTTTATATACGTTTTAAAAGAAATAAGAAAAGAAGGTATTGTGTACATCCTATAATGAGTGACAGATTATTCAGTGGAATATTTCATTCGTTGCATTCGAAGTTAAAAGAGCACCCAGATAAGTTTTTTAAATATTATAGAATGAGTGAAGAAACGTTTAATGAAATCTTATCATTACTGGGTCCATATATACAACGTCATGATACAAGATGGCGAGTCGCTATATCAGTGGAAGAGAGACTAAGTGTTACTTTAAGGTAAGAAATAAATACATTTCTTTAATAAATCAATGCTTTATTTTTATAATAATTATATAATTATTATAGTAAAGTAATTAATTAGGTACTGCTAATTCAAATTTAAATCGAGTATCTCACTTTGCGGAGAAGGAGTGAAATTTGATACGTAGCTTGACTTTCCAAAGAGTTTTGAGGACTACTTGATGGGCATTGTCGGATATGTTCGGTCCTGGAATATTCGATAGGAGGTGTCGAGGATGGATTATTTATTTGCAAAGGTTCCATGTAATCTCCAGCAGCGTGGTAATTGGTGTACTGTAAAAAGTTTTTAAGCTGTTTGTGGGAAATTGTTTGGTGTACGAAAATGTCCAGGGTAGGAAGAGGAAGGCTGTAAGAAATTGTTTGATAAAGGTGTTATGGAAGGATGAGAACATTGTCTGTTGGCTTTTATTCTTCGACATACTTGCAGTATTTCTATTTTCGCTTGAAATTTTTCGTCGTCTGTCATAGACTGTAAAGTGGAAACTAAGGACAACGCAAAATGTTTGTCTTCATTTAAATCATCTTTTTAAACGTTCAGCAAAGATTCTTCGAACTTCGAATTCTGGTTAGCTTTTTCATTCCTTTGTGTTTGTCTTAAAGTAGATGAATTTGAGTCCAAAGTATCAGATGTTTGAGTTTCATCTTCGCCTTCAACGGCAGTGGAACCTACGTTACCATCAGTTGGTCGTTGTGCCAATGAAGATTTTAAAAATAGCAGCTTTTCAAAATACCGATACTTCCGACGTTTCTTTGCCGCTTGTCCTGATTTTGTCTCTTGAGCCTTCAATTCTCTTGAAAAGCAGGTTCTTAAATTAAGCCATTTTTGTTGAACCTCTGCACCTGTAAAGAAATAAAACAATTGTTTTTTTACAGATATCTGGCAACCGGGAACAGCTTTAATGCCCTGTCGTTTACATACCGAATTGGAGCAACAACTATAAGAGAAATCGTAAGAGACGTGTGTGATCACATTTGGTTAATCATGCAACCTATTTACATGCCACAAAAGACAGCAGCAGATTGGGTCGAAATTGCAGATCAATTTTATGCTCGAACTGATTTCCCTAATGTAATTGGCGCTCTAGATGGCAAACATATTCGGTTAATTCAACCGGATAACTCCGGATCATCATTTTTTTATGATAAAAAATATCATTCCATGGTATTAATGGCGTGGACGGATGCTGATTATAAATTTATTTACGTTGATATTGGTGCATATGGAGGTTCCTGCGATTCAAGTGTTTTAAAAAACTCAAATATGGGAATGAGGCTAGAGGAAAACAGTTTAAACATTCCGAATGGAAGGAAATTGCACGAGGACAATAATGGTAAAATCATGCCATTTTATCTTGTGGCTGATGATGCGTTTGGACTTTCTAATAACATTTTACGTCCTTATGCAAAAAGGAACTTATCTGTGGCAAAGAAAATTTACAACTATAGGCACACGAGAGCTCGCCGGATGGTAGAATGCACTTTTGGGATATTAGCTAATAAATGGCGCATATTTCATAGGCCGCTTGATGTGAACTTAGATTTTGCAGAATCTATAATAAAAACATGTATTTTACACAATCTTGTTAGAATGAAAGATGGAATTCAATTCACAGATAAGCTGTATGAGGCTCCATTTGAAAATACAACATCACATAGTGACAATAGAGGCAGATATTATTATTATTATTATTATTATTTTGTTTCTCCTCAAGGTTCTGTATCATGGCAATACAGTCAAATATAAACGTTTGGAAATACCTTTTCCATTAAAATAATTGAAGGTAGGTATACATCAGGCAAGATTGCGGTCAAACGCACTCAAATTCTTAATAAAAATAAAAAAAAACTACGAAAGCAAGGATGGCGGTAACCTCAAAAAAAAAGTGTAAAATATTTAAGTTTCTTTTTATAATTACAAATATAAACAAATAAACACCGATACGTTTTAATGAAAATTTGTTTTATTGTATGAATTTTAGAAGGTATTCATCAAAAGCTTGCATACGATGTTATTATAATAGGTGATGTAGGTACATCACTACTTATTTATTTAACAGTAGGTATAGTTGGTTCAATCTACGAGCGCGCGGCGCTCTTAGTTGTGAAGTGCAGTGAACGGTACACCAATCTCAAATTTCCTCAATAGATTTTGAACATAGGTACAGTGGCGGCCCAATCAAGCTAGACAAAACGGACACATCAAGCTATACAATACTGTCAAATTTCTTCAATCGATTTCGAACTCAATGTGTAACACCTTAAGGTTTAAAATCGAATGAAGAAATGTGACAGTTTTGTATAGCTTGATGTGTCCGTTTTGTCTAGCTTGATCGGGCCGCCACTGTACACTAAAACTAAATCAGCGGGGGGAGCATGAGATTTTTATCGTATCTAGATAGATAGGTTAAAATTTTAAAACATTACGATATTATATCCCACCCGCGAGCATGACTTCTCTTCGACATACATATCTTCCTTAGATAGGAGATAAGATTTTATCTACTTATTGGTATGACAACACTGAATCGGCAAATAGGGATGTGACGAAAATCACTATTTCATTCGTTCAATTTGCGTTTTTTGACAGATTGAAATCTGATCTGTGTGTGATCTTTCCTTTACTTAGTCTGTGCTAGGTATCAAATAAAATGTAAATAAACAAACAAATAACGGACAATAGATGCTTAGATGCCGAAAATGAAGTAAGTACAAACTTTATAGCCATTGCAGTTAATTTATACAATACTACAATAGTTGGAGATCCTTCCTACAAGCTCATACGGACATCACATCATATACAAGTCACTCATCGGCAAGAACTATAATATTTTTCTGTTTTAGAGGGCGCAGTAAACAAAATCAACTGGGGTTCGTTCGAGTATATGACGCTCCACAGTAATTTAGCCAACAATGAGTTTTCTGGCCCCATGGGAAGCGAAAGGTTGTTGAAAGAGTGGGGCGCATTGAGCCTTGTCGAAGGAGCATGGTCCCGACACGACTGGAGCAGTGGCGGAATGTAAGTGTTGATAGTACCTACTTATTATCTAGTGATATATTAAATTAAGTTCAATACTTGACTCACCATCACCAACCGAGTACAATAGGTAAATAATATGCTTGTCAAACTAATGCAAATGTGTACTTAGGCAATGCTCAGTGAATACCTACAGTATTTGGATAGATAGACCATAGAGGTCTATCCAGTATAGCGTCAATTTTTGCTCTTAGGGGCATCTAAAATCATTTTCGTAACATGTCTTACCTTTTTTCTTTTCGTCTTAAGCTATTACATCATATTGGAATGTTTTGGACTCCTTTTTAATTATGCTCTTTATTTGTTACAGGATATTTTGAACGCGCTGACTACAATAATATTTGGTACAATCAATCAAATCTTACAAATAAATCAAATATTAAAACGTAGGAATATGTATGTACGAATTGTATTTTTTCAAAATAGTAACTCAAAATTGGATGCTTAATTACCCAAGTTCCACTATAGTTTTTTTATATTACATGCACAGAAGCATTCATTCAAGGGTTAAATATAATTAGGGAATGTTCCATTGAGCTGCCCATTCCTCCTCTACTGGGTTTCAGGCTCCACAATGGCAATGTGTGTACCGAGCCTCGGGAGTCTACTCGGCCTCTCCTCTGATGGGCGTCATCGGCCAAGGCAGGCTCAAAGGCATATCCAGAGTCTCCTAGGAAATGCATTACATTTTTTTTACTTCTTATTTTTTTGTTACAGATTACATCAAAGGTGAAGAACATATTAATTTGTTTGGTAACAATTTCCCGTTTTCAGAAGAAAACATATCATGCTTCTTTTCTCCATTGGGTACCCAGTTATGTAGTAAACCACCTATTTCATTGTTTAAAGTTACAAAATAAATATTAGATTTACTTATAACCAAAAGCATTTTATTATTAACGGACTTCAAAAATGGAGGAGTCTGTGTCAAGCTTTTTCCAGAAAACTTCCTAGAAACCATACATTTGTAGTAAATACACCATACATACTTAGGTACTTAGTAGAAGTTAGGTATGATTTGTAGGGTGAGTAAATGGCTTGGGATGCAAGTTCATTAGAAAGAAATAATTTTTGCCCTTTTTAGTGTGTCGGTTTAAATCTTTGTTTTAGAAGTTTCTTATTTTAAAATTTTTTGTTGACTGGTACATTTTACCTAGTATTATTTTAATTGAGATAGGCACTGGACGACGGTCTGAGCAGGACGGCAGAGGGTGCTTGGTTGCGTGGAGTAGGGCTGAACGGAGGTCAGTGAGCGGGTCCTTAAATCCCTGGAGACGGCCACTGGACGTCGGTCAGTGAGCAGAAACAGAGGAAGGGCACGAATGGGATGCGTAGGAGGCGCGAAGAGGCACCAGTGGACAAATCATGACAAATGTGATGATTTTATTCGTAGAATGACTGACAGAAACGCTAGATATAAGTTTATATGCCCCTCTCAAAAGTGGGATAAATTTAAATGAAACATCTGTCAAAAGTCGATAATATATCTTTTTATGTTGTCATCATGCTCGCATTTGCGATAGGGTTTATCTTATAGTGACAGATGTTTTTTTATCTCACGGCACTGGTATAAAAACGATGCATTGTGCTCGCGACGATAAGTTAACCTACTATAGACGTCAAAACTCGTTAAAACGGCCATTTTTTGTAGATAAACCGCC
This sequence comes from Yponomeuta malinellus, assembly GCA_947308005.1. Taxonomy (NCBI): domain Eukaryota; kingdom Metazoa; phylum Arthropoda; class Insecta; order Lepidoptera; family Yponomeutidae; genus Yponomeuta; species Yponomeuta malinellus. Next base: position 12,414,929 of record OX371012.1, read on the forward strand.
TCGATAAAATCTCATGCTTCCTCCGCAGGTTTGAGTTCGCTCGCTCCGTTCGGGTGTACGGTACACACAAAAATAAAGGCCACGCGCGCTCGTGGATGCAAGAACTATACCTACAACCCGCGCGAGTCAACTTGAGACCTGCTACCTATACCAGTCTCTTTCACTCTCACGTGATAATAGAATGGAGTGAAAGGGACAGGACCATTTTTCAGGTGTCAAGTTAACTCGCGCGAGTTATACGTACTAAGTGGTAATCGCGTAGCCTATTAACATGGCCACGAAATATAATTATACTCGTAGAAGTTTTTATAAAATTACGAATATTATATTGGCACGGATAACCAATTCAGATGACATATACCTACCGTTTCTTATGCTCTCCAAATGAATTGTAACCTCAAAATAAAAAGCTTACTTTTAATGTATATAAATCTCTTTTTCTGTTTTAAAGCAAATGAAGATTTTAAATTCCATTCAAATAGTTTATTAAATGTAAAAATAAAATAAATAAATTCAAAACATACCTCTTTTTTTTGGTTTCTGGATCAAGTTCGCCCCAGCCAGAGACGACCTCCACGCATACTTCTTCCCACAGTTTCTTTTTCAAATTTATATCGGAATACTCTTTAAGGCTTTTTAAGTAAAGCGCGGGCCTTTTTTCTACACTATTAATAAACTCTTCCGTGTCGTCGTTAATGGTTCCCGCCATTGTGAGAACAAACGTTGTGCCGCTTCCAATGCAAATGCGAGACTGACCAGTCGTGTATCGACTGTTTAGTCGATGGTATGCGCACTTAAATACATTGCAATACAAAATGAGCGTGAGATCGATAGTTGTCCAACTTTTTAATCAAAAGCAGATATCGATGAGGCTTTTTGATTTTTTTGTCGATCAACTATCGAGTTGATAATATGCGCACGTTCATATATTGCTGTGTACTTATGAAACACAACAAAATAGTTGTTCAACTAAAAATTGTATATATGCGCTAGCCCTAAGACGGCGACTCCGTGCTCCGCTGCCAATTCGTCCACAACATATTTGATGGGGAATTGATCTTTGTGCTGCCGTACGATGTCCATTAGAGTAGCTTTTACACTATCGTCATTGAATTGTATATTTTTATTTTTTAGCAAATCCTGTATTTTTCCTTTTGTCCGAGACATCGTCGGCGGCAATTCAAATTTTCTGGAGTGGTAGGGGGCGTTTGCTATAACCAAAATTGTATTTGACTTCAGTTTCGGTAAAACCACCTTTAACCATTCCTCGAAACACTCCGCGTTCATCTTTTGGTGATAATCTTCTTTCCCACTTTTTAATTCGAAGCATAGGGGCCCGGCATCCACCAATCCTTCTTCACCGCCTATATTTATTATAAGCAGTTTTCCTTTGCCAGTTGGTTCCTTTAATCTGGTGGTCAAGCCTTCCTTAAAGGCTTGTTGGGAAGATTGTATGGTTTCGTCTACGCATGCCTTGTTTTTTGTGTCCTGCAATAATTAAATAACAATATTAGCCGACAGTCGTATCATCGTGCTTTTATAATAGTTTTAGAAAAATAATTTCGTATCGGGCGTTCTACATTCCAGTTTATAGATCAATACACGTAAATAATCATATCACTAATAATCATAGCTTTAATATGGGAGTGGTAGTTACCTTCATTGACCCAGGTTTCGTCTTGGTAATAAATATATTGTTTGATTTTCTGCAGGTATCTCAATCGCCACAATATATTTTCTTGTTTTTCGATCAATAAACTATTTCTTGATTTGGGCAGATATTTAAATTTTAAATATTTCATGATCCTCCACATTGTACTCCAACTGAATGTTGGTAATTGCGGATCATCAATTATAACTTTCAAAACCTGTAAAGAACAGAAAAAAGTTGGTGTAAACAACTCATGACTGATTTTTTAAACCTTTCCACCGATAGACAAATAAAAAAAACCGCTGAAAGACGGCTGATTCAATGTATTATGCAGCCACACTAATACCTAAAGTTGCAAAAAATAATAAACATATGGAAATATTGTCATCCTTAAAATTATTTAAAAATGTGAACGAACTGTTGCAGTAAAAACCCTATATTTGATATTATTAGGAGTAGAAATATGTTGCATTAAAATATTACCTTTTCAACTGTAGGTGCAACGTTGTTAAAAAAAAACTGTGAACATGTCTTCTTATAGCGGACAACGTAAAATTGTCCAACTTGTCTTTAAAAGACAGTTTTCTTCCTGGTTTGTCTGGAGCTTTAAACTGAGTTGTCTTATTGTATTCCATTATTATATTGTATAAGGAATGCCTCGATATTCCCAATATATCTGCAGCTTTATTGGAACATTCTCGGCGTGTTGGTTTTTCTCCAGGTATTAATGTTGAAAGAAGTAATATACGTTTCTAATCATCTCCTTTTCCGTAACAGTAAAGGCAGATTTTCTTCTTTTTTTCCTTGGAGATAAATGTTCTTGGGACGTACCCGGTTGAGGTTCCATCTTGAGGATAAAACAAAAGCTCAAAAATAACCACAAACACAACTTAACAGCCTCCGTATCGGAGACAGTAAGCGGCGTCACGCTTCCGCCCCGCAACCGCGCCCCCGCGGGGGCACGCTTCTTCATCTGCCCGACCCATTCCACGCGTTTTCACTATAGCAAATTCACACAATTATAACACACAAACACAATAATGCAAACGCACGCCGTACCGTCCGACTCGAATGGACCAATGTTGAGGACAGTGGACGCATGCGAGTGGAACGACAACGAGGATAGAAAGTTACAGATTTTAGTTGGGACGAAATACTTATAACACACGTTACACACACAAGCACTAGCTTCTTTAATATGATCATACAGTAAGTACCTAGGTTCTCTGCGAACACTTACGAATACGAACTGGTCGTGACGACCTCTGGAGCGAGAAGAAATAACGGGGGCGGAAGAAAAGTTTTCTAGAATATGTAGCTACTAGCCACTACTAGGCGGAAGTGCTAATGTAGGTTCTAGAATATTCTACAGTAGAAGATTCCAGATCCTATCCCGCCATCTATCGATGAGTGGAAGAGACATACCAATAAATTTATGAAGATCAAACCGCGTCACCTATCGTTGAGCGGCGAAACTAAGCGTAGAAATAGACGTCACGACCAGTTGCTGTCTATGCTTTCGCCCATTAGATTGCATACAGTAATCGTACAATGAGGGTTTTCTACCTTATTATTGTGTACATAGGCCACAATATGTGATTTCTTTCCTGTCTGACCAACTACTCAAATCAATCAGAAAATGCAATATGTTTTATTAATTTCCTATTCCCAACGGACCAACTAAAATTCTATCCCTACTGGTAGGGATTTTTTTCCACATTTAGCTATTAGGGGGCTATCTTTTTTTTAACAGAAGTACTAGGAGCACATAGACTAAATGAGAAGTTATTTAAGGGTCCTTTGACATTGAGTAATATTTTAATATAATTAAATTATATTTGATTTTATTTCATAATTATTATAATAAAAATAAAACTAGTTGTGCAGTGCAAACAATTTGGTTAATGAGGAAAACGTGACAGTTGTGTAATTGGGAATTAAAGGTGTTGTCCCGTCGAATGACAGCTTTCAAACTTAAAAAGGCTATAACTATGAAACTATGGATCCTAGAGTGCTAGTTCCTAAGAAGAAGTTACAGATCTCGTCAAGATCTTCATTTTGGATGACAGCTGTAAAACTTTAAAAGGCTATAACTCGGGAACTACTTATTGAAGAAAACTATACCCTGGAAATTGAAGCGAACGACTAAAGGGAAACAAAGACACAGTCCCTCAGTTTCTCGTACACTAACACGCTGTTAATCTACTGTTAACAGCTGTCAATTGACCAAAGTGCATACAAAAAAAACCACTGACAACTGTTAACAGAAGATTAACAGCTTGTTAATGTACGAGAAACCGGGGGTAAATCTCTCAAACTTTATTCACTCGACATAGCTCATGCACGCTAGTTTATTCCGTGCGTGTAGGGTTGCCAGGCGTTCGGCTAAAGCCGGACATAGGTAGGCTTTTTGATCGAGTGTCCGGCCAAATTGGCTTTTGTTAGGCTTTACCTCGCACCTCGGTAGATTTTCGTAAAATGGGCCTGGCAACACTGCGCTAGATGTCTCGTTTGTTCTAAGTGGTACGCAAGTCGTTCGTTAGATGGCACTGTCGTATAAAAATAATCGTGGGCTGCCTCATTGTTCAATTTTTTTTTTTAAACGTTTATTGGCTGTTGGATACAGAGTCCTGAAGCCTAGCTTAATTAGGTATTATTACTAAGGATGGTTTACAATTTTCCTATTGAATTACATATAAATTTGTATATATAATTAAAATAATTAGGATTACATAAAATACTTTCCAAGTTTTTAGGCACTTCATTTTCACAAACACTTGCTAGTTCAGATACTAAAACTAAACGTTCGAGGTTGAACTTTTGACATTTCATCACGATATGTTCAAGGTCAGCGACCTCACTGGTACAAAAATCACATTTGTTGTTTGTTATAATCTTCAATCTTGCTAAGTGAGCCGGGGTTCTGCAGTGACCAAATCTCAAACGGTTGATGGTAGTTATATAGTTCCTGTTATTAGCTTGCTCATGCTTATTATACCAAGGTCTTGGCGGCGGGATGATCTGTATTTTAGTATACCATTTCCCTTTCTCCAGACTTATAATCTTCCAGTATTCGTGCCATAACTCTTTTACATTTTCATTTAGCTTATGGTAGTAATCGGTGAAAGGGACGTCAACTAATGAAGAGTGGTCCTCATCAAAGTCACCTTGAGCAGCTCTGTCTACTATTTCATTGCCAGTGATACCACTATGAGACGGTACCCATTTAAATATGACGCATTTGCCTCTGTGTTTTAACATTTCTATCATCTTTAAAATATCTAAAATTATGTAATTTACATTATATTTAAAATTACTGTTTTGTTGAGATAGTAAAAGTAGGGCACTTCTACTGTCAGAAACAATCAAAAATTTTGAACTATTTACATTATTTACATGTTTAAGTGCACAATATATAGCATAACATTCTGCTGTGTATACACTACAGTTAGGGTCTAATTTAAAACATTTTGTATGTTTTTCTTGGGAATCATAAAAGGCTGAAGTTACTAGATCTGACTGAACTCTTTGACCCATCAGTGTACAACTTATAAACACTACCTTGATCATTTAAGTATTGTAAAAATTCACATTGGTTGTTAACTCTTTTTAAGTCAACCTTAACAGTATCATTGACCAGGCTTTTATAATCAATATATGACATTGGTAAGTTGGAACTATATACATTTTTACACAACTTTTTGACACTCAAAGTAACCTTTAACAATTGTGGAACTTGGTCCATAACGATTTCTTGGACATTTATATTAGGTTCATTCAATATAAATTCAGCTAAATCACTAGAAGGTAAAATTCTGTTTAAAACAAACTTATTATCAGTAGCCAATAATTTAAGGCAGAATTTCTGAGCAATTTGAAGTATCCTAAATTTCAAAGGCATAATGCATGCTTCAGATTCCATAGCATTGATAGGAGTTGAGCACATAGCTCCAGTAATTATTCTCAAAGCTTTGTTTTGTATTAAGTCAAGCTTTCTTAAGTGAGTAATATTTGCATTCATATAGGCTAAACAACTATAGTCAAAGTGGCTTCTGACAATGCTTTTGTATAACATGGATAGTATTTTAGGGTCAGAACCCCAGTGTACACCAGCAAGGCTTCGTAGAATATTTAAACCTTTGCATGCATTCTTTACAATGTAATTAATACGAGTTTCAAAACTAAGTTTACAATCTAAATATACACCAAGAAATTTCTTTTCTTTTACCCAAGACAATGTATTATTATTGTATAATACAGAAGGAACATCTTTCATATCTAAATTTTTTTTTGTAAATATCATAGCTTTACTTTTATTGACATTAATATCTAGGTTTAAACTATTGTAAAACGTATGGACCTGAGATAGTCCATCATTTAAATTATTTACAGCAATATTCAAATCTTTATTTACACTATATACAACTATATCATCTGCAAATAACAGAAATTTTACAGAAGCATTATTTACAAAAGAATTTATTTGTGAAGTATATAGGCTGTAAAGCAAAGGAGATATTATAGATCCTTGCATGGTGCCTTTATAAACATGTTGTGGTCCATGCAAAATATTATTGAATTTGACATACATTGTTCTGTCATATAAAAAGTTAAAAATCCATTTGCAGACTGCCGGGCACACCAACATCTCTGAGGATCTGTACGAGTATAGTTGGATTAACATTATCGAATGCACCACTTACATCAAGAAAAGCACAAGCTGTATACGAGTGACTGTGAAAAGAATTCTTAATGTCAGCAATAAGAGAAGTGAAGTTCTCTGAAGCACTTTTACCTCTACGGAAACCAAACTGTTGATCAGGTAAAATTTTATTTCTTTCACTATAGCATTCTAGTCTCAACTTAAGCATGCATTCAAATAATTTACCTACACAAGATGACAGAGATATTGGTCTGTAAGAGTTACAATCATTTTCAGGTTTTTCAGGTTTTAAAATTGGTATAACACATTGTGTTTTCCAGGTTTCTGGAATGAGATCCTGACTCCATAACAAATTATAAATATTTAAAAGCATGTTTTGAGCTTTAGGATGAAGATTACTTATTAATTTATAGGGTATGTGTCATCAAGACCTGGACTAGTATCTTTTCTAGACTTTAAAGCTACATTCAATTCAGAAAGTGTAAATGGTTCAGAGAGAAAGCTACTTTCAATATTACCAATTGTATCAAAGATGTTTTTTAACCTTGTTGTGTCTATCTCTTTTTCAGGTGGGGAAGGTGGAGCATATTTATTCAAAAAGGAAGGAATCCATTCATCATTTTTGGATGATTTACTACAGGTAACTCTTTTGAATTTGCGTATATAATTCCAAATTATGCTAACTGGTGTATATCTATTAAATGACTCAGATAATTTTCTCCATCCATCCTTCTTTTTTTCAGACAATATTCTCTTTTTAATTGCATCAATTTTTTTATATTGTATGAAATTATCAATTGTGGGATGAAGCCGGTAGTGATGTAATGATTCTTTATTATTTTTAACTGCAGCAGTACAGTCACTATCCCACCAAGGAACCGGTTTCCTTAATTTAGTAGGATTTATCCTACCTTTAAAATTGGGGATGCATTCATTCCTAATGCTATCTAATTTGTTACAAAAATGATTGTACATAACAAGTGGATCATGAGAATCTAAAATAATATTATCAAATTTTGTTTCACTTTCAGATAAATATTTGGACTACCATAAATGAAGCGATCAGATGGAGAGGCTACCTCAAATTTTTCAACAGAAGTTTGAATATTAATTATAGTTGGAAAGTGATAACTGCCCATGGGATCGTCATGCACCCTCCAGTCACATAAAGGAGCCACATTAGGACTAACACATGATATGTCAATAGCTGATGGATTATGATGAATAGTACCAACTGTAGTTGGAGAGCCTGTGTTTAATATGCAAAGATCACACTCATCTAGTAAGTTGAAAATGTCTTTACCTCGAGAATTACTGGAGACACAACCAAAAGCAACATGATGTGCATTCAAGTCACCTGAAAGCATAATTGGTTTAGGCAAACTATCGAGTATTTGCTTTAATCTCCTACACTTGAAACGCCCACCTCTTGGAGGACTATAGGCACATACAAGAGACAAATTACCAGTTCTAGTTTTTAAAGTAATAGCAGCTGTTTGTAAAAAATCATAGTAAGGAGTATTAATTTTGGTATATTTAAATGAGTTTTTTTATCAAAATCGCTACACCTCCATAGCCATTAGGTCCATTTTGTAAAATTGCATGGTAACCAGGTATATAAAAATTACTTGTCTGTTTTAACCAAGTTTCATTTAATAAGCAAATATCCATGTCATTTTCTGATAGAAAATTTATAAGCAATGGCTTCTTGTTATTAACACTCTGTATGTTAAATTGAGCTATAGTAAGAAAAGATTTATTATTCGGGATATTCTGAATTGAATGTGAACTATTATCCATAATTAAATTGAGTTCTTTAGGAATACATCTTTTATTCTACCCATGGTAATGGAGTCATTTGAGTTAGCCAAGGAAACCAAAGATTTAACAATTGCATTTAAAATTATTTCATTAGAAGCAATTGATTCGATATCGAATTTTTTGCTAATAACATCAACATTCTCAACATCAGGGGTGCTTACATTTTCTTTGGGAGTAATTTTTGGTGTCATGTTTTTTGTTTTTAAAGGTGGAAAATCCACCTTACTTACCACAGAGGCAAATGACCGATTTTGATTCAATATTTTGCTGCGTTTCTCTTCAATTTTTTGTTTTTTTATCGGGCAATCTCTGGATATGGCAAGGTGATCTTTGCCACAGTTAATGCATGTAATTTGGTCCGTCAAACATTCTTTGTATAAGTGCTGACCAGCACAAGATGAGCACATCTGTTCACTTCTGCAGAATTTTGCGCTGTGGTTGAACTTAAAACACCTGTAGCATTGCACAAGTGGTGGCACATATGTGAAGACTGGATACCTGAAAAGCTTCAGGTACACATATTGGGGAAGCGTCGTGGTCGAAAAGGTGATTGTCACTGTGGTCATTGGCTGCAGCTTTCTCTCAGCATCTCTTTTCATGAAGCGTTTCACCGATATTATTTCTGCATCGCATGAAAGGCTCTTGTAGATATCCTCATTAGAAATGTCTACTGGTACATGTTTGATTATTGCCACTCTCTCCACTAAGTGGGCAGGGATGAAGGCACGGAGCTAGTGATAATTCAGAAATTTTTCCTGTTTTAAAAATCCATTAGCTGCTGCAGCTTTGGTAAATGATACTCCAATTTTATACGCATTGATCCTGATGACTCCTGTAATACCCTTTACATTGTCCATGAACAATTGCGTCAGTTACGCTCGGGGGGATCCTCCTCCCCGTCACTTTGGACCCCCATCCTTTCTCAACCAGTTGTTGAGTATTTCCTGTCGAAATGAGCAAATAAATGCCAAATAACTTAAATTTTATTGGAAGGAAAATTTAAATCGACCGCTCAAATTGACTTCCCGCCAAAAAGTCCCCTCATTGTTCATGCTTCAATCCACAGATTATATAGCAATCTGCTTCAGTCAGTCAGTGGTGTTCACTCCTTGATTGTTAACGTATGTTGCATCGTGCGCACTTACAGTGCCGCACACGTTCGTAGCGCTTATTTACCGGGTTTTTGTATTCAGAGGCAATAATTTTGGTAAGTATTGTTTGTACTGTACTTTATTAATACTACTCTAATTCAGATAGGTAATATGAGCGGTGCAATGCAAGTCATGTGACGACAAACAATGAAAAGAGTAAAACAATAATTTTATTTATTTTCAGATCTCAACATGCCAAAGAGAAAATAACATTTAAATAGCAAAACGAATTTCTAACACTTTAGCAATGCAAAATTATGATTGCATAGACTCTAAAGTATTTTAAATAAATCAATTTATACCTTCAGACCATTCAGTTTTTCTGAAATCGGGCGATAGACAAAAATAATGGAGAAAATTTAAAATAACCTTTGTGTTTTTCTTGAGATATACAAAAAAAACGAATTTCTAACAGGCTGGATTTATGTTATTTCGGTTCCTTAGATACTACTTAAACTACTTAATTATAAATTGAGACATGAAACCATTCAGTTTTTGTGACAAAGCGGAGCTGACAAATAATTTGTGAGAAAAATCTCTCCAGAGTTTCTTTCTGGGCGACGTATTGCAGCAAAACGAATTTCTAACACTTTAGCAATGCAAAATTATGATTGCATAGACTCTAAAGTATTTTAAATAAATCAATTTATACCTTCAGACCATTCAGTTTTTCTGAAATCGGGCGATAGACAAAAATAATGGAGAAAATTTAAAATAACCTTTGTGTTTTTCTTGAGATATAAAAAAAAACGAATTTCTAACAGGCTGGATTTATGTTATTTCGGTTCCTTAGATACTACTTAAACTACTTAACTATAAATTGAGACATGAAACCATTCAGTTTTTGTGACAAAGCGGAGCTGACAAATAATTTGTGAGAAAAATCTCTCCAGAGTTTCTTTCTGGGCGACGTATTGCAGCAAAACGAATTTCTAACACTTTAGCAATGAAAAATTATGATTGCATAGACTCTAAAGTATTTTAAATAAATCAATTTATACCTTCAGACCATTCAGTTTTTCTGAAATCGGGCGATAGACAAAAATAATGGAGAAAATTTAAAATAACCTTTGTGTTTTTCTTGAGATATACAAAAAAAAATGAATTTCTAACAGGCTGGATTTATGTTATTTCGGTTCCTTAGATACTACTTAAACTACTTAACTATAAATTGAGACATGAAACCATTCAGTTTTTGTGACAAAGCGGAGCTGACAAATAATTTGTGAGAAAAATCTCTCCAGAGTTTCTTTCTGGGCGACGTATTGCAGCAAAACGAATTTCTAACACTTTAGCAATGCAAAATTATGATTGCATAGACTCTAAAGTATTTTAAATAAATCAATTTATACCTTCAGACCATTCAGTTTTTCTGAAATCGGGCGATAGACAAAAATAATGGAGAAAATTTAAAATAACCTTTGTGTTTTTCTTGAGATATACAAAAAAAAACAAATTTCTAACAGGTTGGATTTATGTTATTTCGGTTCCTTAGATACTACTTAAACTACTTAACTATAAATTGAGACATGAAACCATTCAGTTTTTGTGACAAAGCGGAGCTGACAAATAATTTGTGAGAAAAATCTCTCCAGAGTTTCTTTCTGGGCGACGTATTGCAGCAAAACGAATTTCTAACACTTTAGCAATGCAAAATTATGATTGCAGAGACTCTAAAGTATTTTAAATAAATCAATTTATACCTTCAGACCATTCAATTTTTCTGAAATCGGGCGATAGACAAAAAGAATGGAGAAAATTTAAAATAACCTTTGTGTTTTTCTTGAGACATACAAAAAAAACGAATTTCTAACAGGCTGGATTTATGTTATTTCGGTTCCTTAGATACTACTTAAACTACTTAACTATAAATTGAGACATGAAACCATTCAGTTTTTGTGACAAAGCGGAGCTGACAAATAATTTGTGAGAAAAATCTCTCCAGAGTTTCTTTCTGGGCGACGTATTGCAGCAAAACGAATTTCTAACACTTTAGCAATGCAAAATTATGATTGCATAGACTCTAAAGTATTTTAAATAAATCAATTTATACCTTCAGACCATTCAGTTTTTCTGAAATCGGGCGATAGACAAAAATAATGGAGAAAATTTAAAATAACCTTTGTGCTTTTCTTGAGATATACAAAAAAAACGAATTTCTACCAGGCTGGATTTATGTTATTTCGGTTCCTTAGATACTACTTAAACTACTTAACTATAAATTGAGACATGAAACCATTCAGTTTTTGTGACAAAGCGGAGCTGACAAATAATTTGTGAGAAAAATCTCTCCAGAGTTTCTTTCTGGGTGACGTATTGCAGCAAAACGAATTTCTAACACTTTAGCAATGCAAAATTATGATTGCATAGACTCTAAAGTATTTTAAATAAATAAATTTATACCTTCAGACCATTCAGTTTCTCTGACATCGGGCGATAGACAAAAATAATAGAGAAAATTTCAAAAAGCCCTTTATGATTTTCTTGGGATATACCAAAATAACGAATTTCTAACAGGCTGGATTTATGTTATTTTGGTTTCATAGATACTACTTAAACTACTTATTTATAAATTGAGACATGAAACCATTCAGTTTTTGTGATAAAGCGGAGCTGACAAATAATTTGTGAGAAAAATCTCTCCAGAGATTCTTTCTGGGCGACGTATTGCAGCAAAACGAATTTCTACCACTTTGGGAATGCGAAATTATGATTGGATAGACTCTAAAGTATTTTAAATAAATCAATTTATTTGTTATCAATTTATTAACCTTCAGACCATTCAGTTTCTCTGACATCGGGCGATAGACAAAAATAATAGAGAAAATTTCAAAAAGCCCTTTATGACTGCGCGATTGCCTGCAGCTGGAGTTACTACCTTGTATAGTATACAACGGCACTACCATCCCTTTCACTGATAAGGTAAAGAACTTAGGTCTCATTATGGATTGTAATTTGTCCTGGCAGCCACAAGTTAATGAGATTAGTAAGCGGATTCACTTCTCGTTTCAGTCACTGAAAAGACTCCAAAACTTCTTGCCAATCAAAACGAAGGTGATGCTTGCGCAAACTTTATTGCTGCCGCTTCTCGACTACGCCGATGTATGTTTTATGGATGCCACGGAGGTCTTGGTCAATAAGCTGGAGCGTCTTCAGAACTTGGCGATCAGATTTATATTTGGCTTGCGCAAGTACGACCACGTGTCAGAATACAGGAGTCTACTTAAATGGCTACCTATACGGTTGCGCCGCAACATGCACATGTTGTCTCTTGTTTACAAGGTGCTAAAGAACCCCAGCTCTCCGCAGTATCTTCGTGAGAGGTTCATACCGTTGCCTCCACGCGCCAGACCACAGAGAACGTGTGACAACCGAACATTGCGAGTCCCAATCTGCAACACCGAGTTTTACTATAACTCATTCTCTGTGCGTGCGGCGCGCTTGTGGAACACTCTTCCGAAGACCATAAGAGATTGTCCATCTGTTGCACTCTTTAAGTTCAAGCTGAAAGAGCACCTTCTATCTCTTTGTTAATATTATAATCTATCTATAATATAGTAGTAGGATAAATTATTGTATGTAGTTTATTCCTTATTTATATTAGTTGTAAGTAGTTTATGTAATGTTATATTATTTGATTTATTATGTGTTTTATTCTTTATATTATGGTATTTAACTTTTATGTGTATGTTTATATTATTATTATTATATTATTACATTTTTTTTAATTCGTTTAATGTGCACACATTATTCCCCTACCTCTTTAAAATCATCGTCTCACAACTGATTTGGTTGGCTGGAAGAAATTTCTTTAGAAATAAGCTCGCCTATGTACCCGTTCTTATTGCTTTGTTGTATGTGTAACATATTTCTTTCTTGTGTACAATAAAGTATAAAGTATGATTTTCTTGGGATATACCAAAATAACGAATTTCTAACAGGCTGGATTTATGTTATTTTGGTTTCATAGATACTACTTAAACTACTTATTTATAAATTGAGACATGAAACCATTCAGTTTTTGTGATAAAGCGGAGCTGACAAATAATTTGTGAGAAAAATCTCTCCAGAGTTTCTTTCTGGGCGACGTATTGTAGCAAAACGAATTTGTACCACTTTAGGAATGCAAAATTATGATTGCATAGACTCGAAAGTATTTTAAATGAATCAATTTATACCTTCAGACCATTCAGTTCCTCTGAAATCGGGCGATAGACAAAAATGATAGATCAATATTTATTGACTTAGTGATAATAGTTATTGATTTAACCAAAATGGTGATGTTTTTTTCGTCTCAAACTCAAAGTAAAACAAGATACCCAAATTTGTTTATAGAGTTCACAGATTTTCACATTCAGATCGCGAGATATAATATTGTTTTTTAAAAACTGTCACGTTACCGTGGGTTGTGTGAAGGCAGCATGGTCAGTGAAGACAGTGAATTGTTTGCCATTATCGAGATAACATCGCCAATGTTCAAGGGCGGTGATGACAGCTAGAGTCTCCTTTTCGGTAGTGGAGTAGTTTTGTTCATATTTATTAAGAGTTTTACTCATGTGAGTCATAACAACTTTTTTGCCATTTTGCATCTGATTTAGCATTGCGCCTATGCCGTAGTTAGATGCGTTACAGTGAACAGCTAAAGGTAAATTAAAGTCTGGGCAGGCAAGAACTGGAGTAGTTACTAACAACTCCTTTAGTTTTAGGAAAGAAGCGTTAGCTTCAGGAGTCCAACAAAATTTTGGGGCATTCTTTCCAGTTGCCGAGTGTTTATTGAGAGGAGCGGCTAAGGTGCTGAAGTTAGGAATGAAGCGTCTGAACCTGTAGTTGACAAGTGCCATGGAATCGTCTGACTTCTTTTTTTTGAGGTTGGAGTTGGAAAATCGTGTATAGCACGGATTTTATCAGGGTCGGCACGTAAACAGTATTCAAAAGTTGAACTAACGATAATTATATCGTCTAGATAGCAGAACACCTTATATTCAAATTCAGTAGTGAACAAGGTATCCATGATTCTTTGTTGAGTAGCAGGAGCATTCGTCAGACCAAAAGGCATGACTATAAATCTGTACATTCTTCTACCGGGAACATAAAAGGCAGTTTTATCCTTATCAGCGGCATTCAAAGGAACTTCCCAGAAGGCTTTAGCAATATTAATGCTAAAAAGATATTTAGCATTTTTTAAGTGGTCTAATATTTCATTCATAAAAGGGAGGCTATAGGCATCGCGGCGAGTAATAGAATTTAGTTTTCTGCTATCTACGCAGAAACGCCATTATGAGGACAGGAGATAGCCAGGGGCTTTCACATTGTTTGATGACCTTCCAGCTCACCATTTTATCAACTTCGTTAATAAGTGCCTTTTGTTTTTCAGGAGAAAATCTAAAACAGCGTTGTTTGATAGGAAGATTGTCACCAGTATCGATTTCATGACAAATCAGATCAGTGCGTCCAAGTTCGCCCATTTGTTCGAAAGAAATTAATTTAAATCGAGCAATAATATCATCAGCGATATTTTTTTGTTCAGCTGTTAAGAAATTATAAGGTAAAACTTTCTTATCTACAAAAGTAACTACATTGCACTGTAATTGTTGGGAGAAGGCGGGGCTAAGAATGTTGGGAACAAGGTTAAATTCTATCCAAATATCTACCCCGAGGATAATAGAGGGATGTATTTCGGGAAATACATGGAATCGAATTATGTGCAATTGATTGTTAAATGTTATGGGTAAATCAATATAGCCAAGCGATTTCACCTTATGGTTATCAGTTGTAGCAACAAAAATAGAGCACGACTTGATTAAGGTGTAGCCCAATTTTAAGATTTCGAGATGAGAATTGTTACCAAGTATTGAAATTAAGCTGCCACTATCCAATAATCCGAAGAAAGGAGAACTATTCAAGAGTATTTTAAGAAAGGGCCTAGCAAAGTCATAGAGAATAGTAGAGGTTTTGTAGAGTTGAAAGAAATTTTTGAGGCTATGAAGCCAGTTCTGCCAATCTTCGGGATCAAAGTTGGAGGGCTTATCTAAGTCGTACGTAATTAGTTTTTTGAAGTGCTAGGAGAGCCTTCATACGTATTGCTGTTACATTTCCGGCAGTCAGAGACTTTGTAACCTTTGAGGCCACATCTAAAGCAAACTAGGAAACGAGGTTCAGGACAAGAACTCAATGAGTGGCCGTTAGTACGGCAGCGGAGACAAAATAAGTTAGAGGTGAATTTCTTCGAGATGGAATTCACCTGTCTTTTGTAGGGGTTAGGTTTGTAGAATCCTGGGGTGTGGGGTGATTTTTCACTCAAACCAGAGGAAGGCTTAGAGGCAGGCAAATAATTAAATTCGAGTGCTAGAGAATTTTCGGTTAAATTAGGTTCTTTGAAATTCAACTTTAGTTATATTATGAACACGTAGTAACCACAGGTCTCTACACAAAATTTCAACAGGTCGTCAAACAGACAATGTGAACATACTCAGAAGCATGACGACCGTGCATCAAATACTTAGTGAGATATCAATCACCAATAATTACAATAATAGTTATTGATTTAACCAAATCAGAAATATTTTTTCCTCTCAAATGGCACTCAAAGTAAGATAAAACACCCAAAGATTTTTATAGAGTTCACAGATTTTCAAATTCAGATCGCGAGATATATCTATTTTTTAAGGAACCTGTTAGATTATGACCCAGAAAAAGAACAATTAAAAACCATTGTTATGATGGGACGATCGTCCCGTTTAGAATTGTATTGTACTGATTAAACTTTCAACAGCTGGTCAAACATACAATCTGGACATACTGAAAAGCGTGACCAACCGTGCATCAAATAGTTAGTGAGATATCAATCACCAATACTTACAATAATAGTTATTGATTTAACCAAGATAATCATGTTTTTTCCCCTCAGATGGCACTGCAAGTAAGTCAAAATACCCAATGACGTAGAGATCGCAGATTTTTAAATTCAGATCGCAAGACATATATAATTTTTTGTTAAATTTTAGTTATGTTATGAACTCGTAATAATGACGAGTCTCTTTCTTCGCAAAATTCCAACAGACGGTCAAACAGACAATGTGGACATACTGAAAAGTGTGACTGACATTGCATCAAATACTTACTGAGATATTAATCACCAATTCTTACAGTAATAGTTATTGATTTATTTTGTTTGGTTTTTCCTCTCAAAAGGCACTCGAAGTTAGAAAAAATACCAGTATGTTTTAAATAAATTTTGGTTACCTATATTATGAACTTATAATAATCACGAGTCTCTACACAAAATTTCAGAAGGCGGTCGAACAGACAATGTAGACTACTCAAAAGCTTGACCGACCGTACATCATATACTTAGTGAGATATCAGTCATTGATACTTACAATAATTTATGGTTATTTCTTTTCATCGGGCACTTTAAGTAAGGCTTAAAGTTACTCAAAGTTACATAGGTTTTAAAATTTAGATATAGGCATAAAAATCTTTTGAAATTAAACTTTTATTTCTATCATGAACTCATAACAATCCCAAGGTTAATTTTGGCAGGTGGATATTAGTCTCCTTGTCCAAATTGAGGACAAGATGTTCATATACGAGACTGCATATTCTTTGACTCTCGAAGCACTTAGAAATTAACCATAAAATAATTAATAATCATTTTCGCAATAATTATTGACAAATATAATTTACTATTTTCTTCCACATCCATTCGAAAAAACAAAAATAATTTACAGAGATCTTGAGACTTGGATTCAATAATGTATTTCTTGTATTTCAATTAAATTGAGTGCTGAAAAAAAACAAACTTCCCTAAAACTAAAACGAAATTGTGCCTATTGTTATATCAGATCAAAGGCGGCTATTCTAGCTTATTTACAAGGCCAGTAAACAAATCGGACTACCCAGTGATTGAACAACTTTCAACAAATCAAGATTTTATTCTATACACAAGGAATTTTTTAATCGTTTTATATAATTATCTGTTGCTGTAATAACTATAAATTGTTGATTTATGTCAATTGTAATTTACAAAGATCACATAAAGAAGGTTTGTTTGATTGATTGCGGGTGCAATGTCTATGAACAATTCTTTTGCAGCACTTACAAAATAATGCGTCGTTTTCGTTTGTTACTTGAGCACAAACGCGACATAATGTCTCCATACTGTCACTATTTTCTAATATAAGCAGTTTTGTTTTTTCTCTATATTCCTTTAAATTTGGGCGCGTTATCAGATCAAGGCCGTTTGTTATCATTTCGAAAAAATGAACTATAATGATACCACAATTATACCCATCTTCCTGGTTGTAATGGCCTGGTATAGTCATTTTTAGGCCTTCTTTTGTGACGCCTTTGGTTTCCAAGAACCTACCCACTGTTTCAGCATAAATTGAAGCTTTGTACTTTTCTTGACCCAGCGGATCAAGAAAAATTAACTGTTTTTGGGTGTGTGACAAAATAGTTAGTGTGTAGTGGCTGTCGAGGCATATTGGGAACACTGTTGGTCGACCTTCAGGACAAATCTCGATAGAATTTATAAATTGCTGTGAAAATTCGCCTTTGAATAACAGGGTGGCTTTTTCCACCGAAACGATGTTGTGATTTCCACGATTCAATAGGGCGAGAGCGTGATCCACAACAAAACTGCTTAAATACTTCTCCCCATCCAGTGTTAAATAATCTTCTACCAAAAGTTCCGGTACAGACTGCGTTACTTTACTGCACTTGACTACAACGTAACCGCTGCCAGTGTCTTTGTAATAAGAAGTGTCTCTGACGAGCCCGTTGTGGAAAAAAAACAGTTTCGGTACCGAAATATCATTTTCTTCTTCAAAGCAATGACGAGTGTCGCTAATGAGAGCATCATAAGTACAAAGCTCACATTCAAAGCGCTCATTCTGCAGAACCTTGTATGGGATGCAATCTTCGTGTACCCACCGATCGCATACGTCACATTGTACCCAATTTGTAATAGTTTTGGTAAGTCGCGAGCCGTGGCCACACTGACTGCACTGAGTAAGTTTTGCAGTGGATGCCATCACAACCTCAAGCTTTACAGTATTTGTTTTGAGGATTGCTTGGGCTCTTGTTAAATAACGACCATCAAAGTGAGTATTTGTTTTTTTGGGGGGCCGTTTGCACCAAGTTTCTTCATCATCCTGTCTAGTCAATCTTTGTTTTGGAATTTTCAGTGAAATCTCCTTAGTTCTCGCTACAATAATTTGCTTTTCCTCTCTTAAAAATTGTGTACATTTCAGCTTTTTATTCAGTAACATATTGTTTTTTAGATGGCCAAAAAAGTTTTCAACTGTAGCGTTACTGACTCTTTCATTTTTTAGCAAATTTGACCATAGGGGTATGTAAGGTAAATATTTACTCAGTATCGTCTCAAAAAAATTCTCATGGTAAAAAGGGTTGCTAGGATCTTGTTGAAGTAATAAGTCACTCTCTGGGTCATCAGTAGATATTTGATTTATAACCGATGAGAAACGCTTGTAAAAGTGACTGTCTTTATATAATACGTCTGTACGAGGTTGGTCCATATAAATTTTTTCCATATCGTTGTCATGCGAAAAAAATACATCTCGAGTATTAAATATTGACTTCAAGGTTTGTATTGCGACTTCAACACTTTGGTTCTTTTTTTTGCTGTTTATTAAGGTATACAAGCAACCAACCACAGTGTCAGCCTCATGCAAGCTAGATACTATCATCAGCGTGGCAATTGCGTCAGCTATGAAATTTTTTGCTTGTTTCTGTCGGTAAGAACCTGCAATATCATTTGTTACCATTTTGATAAAATGAGCACAACATAAAAAGACAGGGGTCACTTGTTCTCCCAGTGGTTTTTTTGTCACACATGAGTCGTAGCACACATATTGAGGTACGATACCAGACTGCATGTATTAAATGCATTCAATATCGCATTTATATTTACAACTCCTAAAAATATTGGCCAGTTTCGGAATTTTTCAGCAAAGTTTCGGAAGTCGACTAGAAGTTTCGTTATCGCGTGTGTGTTGTGTTGGGACGATAACATACTAAATATAGGACAAACCCGATTGATGATGTTCATCACACCACAATAGTATAAAATTCTTTTGCATTGAACTGGTATGGTGGCAGTAATAAGAGGCTTGCGAACGACACCTCCAGTTGCATCGAAAAAAAGAAATTGCTTATCTCCGGAATTGATGAGGAAGAGTTGTTCTTTGCTAAACGTTTTTACAGTAAAAGGAATACTTATTTCTTGCACAAAGTTTTTGTGGTCTTGCTGGTAAAGACATAAATCCACTAAGTCATTTTTTGAGCGATCGTTGTGAGATAAGGCTTCTGATCTTATCTTTCTGTAAGTATCATCGGACTTGACTTTTTTTAAGGACATAGTTTCTTTGTAATTGTCTCTATTTAGAGAAATTATATCTTCCGCCTTGAGACGACTCGCCTTTTGGGTCATCATTTTATTTTTATAAATAGTCCGCTCTATTCCTTTAACTGGCAAAGTAAGATGCGATTTGTGACAAAAATCAACACTGTTACTCATGACAGTCACAGTTTTATCGATGGCCACGGTAATTTTAAATTTTTTGAGGAGAGGTGTTTACATTTCCCATAAATTATGATATGGCCCTTTCGATACTTAATGTATTTAAATATTATGATACAAGTGTTGTTGATACCGTTGGATATTTTTTTTCTGAACACATAAGGGTAAAACTTGAACAAAAGCTTTCCATCACAGGAAATTTCTCTGAATAGCTTGTCCTCTAAAATAAACGTGCCTTCAATATTATTGTATGTGCTTAAATTACCCTTCAGGCTAGAAACCGGTTTTGTTCCCAGTGGCAACAAAATTTCAGAATTTTCAGCACTTGACAGACTTAAAATTTCCTTTGGTACTTTCTCTGCTTTGGGCGAAATTTCTTGCAAATCGTACCGTGCATCCGGCAGCTCTTGGACCTTATTTTTTTCTAGTGTACACACTGGCGACTCGCACACTAGAGATACTGCTGAGTCTTTACTATTGAAGAAATTAGCAGAGTTTTTGGGAGTTGATAAATAAAGAGTGTCGTCGTTGTCTGATTTTGGAGAAGACTTTGAGATATCAAGTTTATATTTTTGTTCAAGCGGTTCTTTGTTCCAACAAGAGGATAATTCCTCGGATGAATCGAATGCCGGAGATACATATTTTTGTGTGTATGGACTTAATGACCCCTTTGCTTCGTTTTGTTGAATAGGTTGTCTGTTGCAACACGTAGATATTCCGTCAGTTGAGTCATACGCCGGGGACGCATCTTTATAACGGTCTTTTTTATATGAAGCATAGAACCTTATCCAGTGATAGTAGATATTGAGGCGATTTCTATGATTGTTTGCTATGTTCAATATTTTGCACACATTTTTATATATCTTCGACTCCGCAATTCGAGGAGATTCCGGTTTTTTTGTCAGTAAGTTTATTTCTTTCAAGGCTCTTATCACCTTATCAATACTAGTCTTTTGTATTTTTGTGGGTCTACCCGGTTTCATCATTTTTATATATTACAGTTTCATTGATATTCGAGTATTTTATCGAGTATATTAATATCAATAGAATCCAAAACAAATAGCATCAAACAAAAAACAATGGCCTATAATATAATAAAATATGTAATTGTATACTTAACGACAGACACGATATTCAAAATGTTTGTCTTTGCTTCAGATTTTATATTTCACTTACAAATTTTGAAAAATAGTAGACAAGGTAGTAACAGTACTATTATTTTACCCCTGACCAGTTGTCGGACAAAATAAGGTATGGTAACGGCCAAACTGACAAGACGGACACATGCGAGATTGTCTACATTATCTTTCATTGTAAATTTCTAATTACACCATGTATTTTTTTTCTCAAAATTTCTGTAATTTCACCATGTAATATTATTTTCGCTAGTGAAATAATATACTATTAAATAAATAACAGTCATAAGCCTACACAAAGTTTTAACAGGCGGACCAACAAACTGTGGAACCATTTTTGTACAATCAGTCACTATTGATTGAGTTAACAAAGACAATAAAATTACTATTTTCTTCCACATCCACTTGAAATAAACAGAAAATAGCTACAGAGATTCTTACTTTCTCTAAGATTCTCAATTGAATAAATTGTGGCGAGCACATGTCAACTCTGCGCGCGCACTATAAACTCCAACATTCCTACATCGCGCAAGCAAAATATTTCACATGACGTACCATAAATACAACGTCCGACGAACATCAGTCGGACCGGCCGTCCCCAGGCATACGATCTACCTGGCGGGAAATTTCCCTTCATAGTGGAAGAGCACGATCACCCGCTCTTTCCCTATAGTGGTGACCCCCGACAGAACATTGTCAACCTTCCTTCGCTCTCGCAGCACCCCACATACAATCAGTCTCAAAGCAAGGCCAGCATCCTCTTTCCTCTCACCTTATCAGTTCCACTACAGTCAACGCACCGACTACTGGTACTGAAGGTGATCTCCCCCCAACCCCTCGGCACGGCAGCCACACAGCAACAGCGCATGTTGCCAGTGGTACAGCAGCCTTCACCGGTTCCTACCACATGCGCGGTCCCCATGGTACTGTCGCCGGTGAAGTGACTGTTAGCCGCCGAACACCCTCAACCGCTAGTCGACTCACTGACTCAGCGACTCCTGGCACTTGTAGGCTTTAGATCACAGACTTCGATTCCTATCAGACCTAGCTATGCGTAGCTACGGTCTTGAAGGGGAGTGATGTGGCGAGCACATGTCAACTCTGCGCGCGCACTATAAACTCCAACATTCCTACATCGCGCAAGCAAAATATTTCACATGACATACCATAAATACAACGTCCGACGAACATCAGTCGGACCGCCCGTCCCCAGCCTGGCGGGAAATTTCCCTTTATAGTGGAAGAGCACGATCACCCGCTCTTCCCTATAAAATTATGAAGAAATAGAATCAACTTCTCTTAAAACAGACGTTTTTTTTTGTGCTCACCAATGCTGGGAAGCCAAAGTCAACGAGCCTATTGCGAGATCAAAAAAATCAAATCACAGACAGTTCTCGACCATTCGTACTTTAATTGCGAAGGTAAAAAAATCAGACTAATTTAGTGATAGACTTTCAGCAAATCTAGAACCAAGACAGCAAGCCCGACAAAACACACACATGAATGATGGAGAGAAACACAAACAATTTTGAATTTCCCATTTTTTTTACAGACTTTCAACAAATCTAGAACCAAGACAGCAATCCAGACAAAACACCTCATTGAACGAAAGAGAGGAACACAAATAATTTTAAATTTTCCATTTTTTTATCACCATATTTTGTTTTCATCATCATCAACCCATTATGTCCCCACCGAGAGGCACGGGTCTCTTCCCTGAGGAAGGTATAGGCCATACTCCACCACGGGGGCCCAGTCCGGATTGGTGGAGGCTTGTAGACTAGTGGCTCGTCTACTGTCAGAAGTTGTCAAGCCGCCCTAAGGCCTCTGACTTGGCTTAACGACTGCCATCTATCGACGGCAGCCGGCACCAACAGCTTAACGTGCCTTGCGAAGCACGGAACCGCTCGGAAAAATGCCACTAGCGTTAGGCATAGACGGCGACCCATCCATGCACTGAACGCGCCCTGTGTTGCTTAACCTTCGTGATCGTTTAAGATCACTCAGGCAGCCGGGGCTACGAGCGATGCGATATTTTGTTTTGACAATCACGTATCTATTATGAGAAAATTAACCGGCGACAAATAAGGACGAAATCCAGAAGTATTTGACGATTAGGTACAAAGCAAAACAGTAAAAGCAGCAAAACAGTAAAACACCCGGTGCTGAACGTAACAATTATGAGCCCGCGCGCCGCGCGTGCGTTCGCAAGAAAAAAGCAGAAGCAAATGAGGCTAGCGTTGTTAGTGATGTAATGACTCGAGTGCACGCCGAGCAAGAGCGGTTTTTTGGTATCGCTGACTCGCTCACGGTCGTTGCGTGGCGGGGGTTGCGGGCTGCGGAGGGCACGGTCACGCGCGGAGTCACCCACAGTACAAATAAAGATAGTAAGTACTACCTAATTTTTGGGCCCGCGCGAAGCATAATAGCCTACACTATACAGCTAAAATGGCAAGGGCTGTGTGGCTCAGCGACGCCGGGCGGGCGCGCGAATGCGAGGAGGGCACGAGGGGCTCCACAAGGTGCAATGTTTATGCAGCGAGCGGCGCGGGCCGGCCGATAATAATAACTCTCATACAACACAATCGCTTGTCCTGGTCCCAAACTAGGATACCATTTGCTACAGGATCTAGGCAAGGGCATCATAAATTAATAATAATATTCGACATTTTTAAGCGGTATATATAAATGTACTTTAAAATAGAGGTTTCCAACTATAACTTATAATATTTATAAGAATGATTTGCTCCATAACTTTGCCGATATTAACCATAAATAACCCTTCTATACAAATTTAATTTTAACTTCCAAAGATCCTTCATATAAGGATCTTGACACAACACCACTGAGATATCCAGACATGATACTTCGAAGCAATTAAGCAAGAAATTAGAGTATGGCCTATACCTTCCTCAGAGAAGAGACCCGTGCCCCTCGGTGGGGACATAGTGGGTTGATGATGAAGCAAGACATTTTAGAGCCACTTTTTTATTTATAGTTCAAAACATGCGTTGTTATTTGAGCTGTTCATTAATTTACATAGCAACGGAAATTAACATATATTTTAATTGTAAAGTTACTTTCTTGCAGTGTAACAATTTTTCACAGTTTGAAGTATCATTATTTATGTTGGAACCGTTCTTTTTATTTGTAATTTAACGTTGAAACTAACCTATTTGTTTCTACCTCCATATCGACGGTTAAAAGGATATAGGGTATAAGCGACAAAAATCAAATTGTTCAGGAGAGCAATTTAAAGTTTGAAATTTCAGAAAAATGGACATAACTTTTTTATTTATTGTCATAATGTAAGGATAGAAACAACTCTAAACTCAAAAAAAATACGAGGATTAATTAACTTTTTTTTTTTCATTCGACGTTGTTTTATGTACTTTTATGTCGCTTAACTCAATTGAACGTATTTTTTATATGAGATAATTCGGCATATGTTACATCTACAAATAAAAAAACGAAGAGTATAGAAGACTAAGCTACATTTGGTTTCCGTATACCAAGAGTTAATAGAGCATAAGTCACATGCCTGTTGAATAACTAAAATAGGTAAAGAAGGATATATGACGATTCACACCATTGTGACAAAAGGTAATGAAGCACAAGAAACGGTGCTTAGCAAAAACATCGTGAGGATGTCAGACATTAGTGACACCGTAAGTGGTTTGAAAAAAGGGTAACATGGTACTTCCACACATCAAGATTTGTAGGCCAAGAGGAAAACAAGAACATGCGACATGTGAAATTATCAGGGCAATTGGTAACGCGGATTAAACGTCACGTCCTAAAAATAATAGATTCACAACCAACATGATTCTCCTTTGAAATGAGACCTAAGTAACTGCATACGTTAGAGGATGTAAGTGTCATCATCTTCGTTCGTACCAGATTATTTACCTACATTAGATACTATTTTATAGATAGATAGATAGAGATAGAGAACTCTTTATTGTTCACAAATTAATACTTAATAGGTTGGTATACAATGGGCTGTCTTATCGCTAAAAGCGATCTCTTCCACATAACCTTTGTAATTATTATTTGACCTAATTGTGCGATCAAATTAAAACATAGATTCGTTTTTTTTCACTGTTTATTAGAAAAAAACACAATTATTAGAGAAAGAAGTACTTTTCATAATGTACTTGTCTACGTAATAACAAATTAAAGTCGTAAATCAATGCAATAACATAATACACTCATGTGTGAAGTAATTAGGTAGGTATTACTCTTATAAAATTACTATAAAAGGGACTTTCATAATAAACATACAATGCACTAATAAACATACATAGCACTACGTACTTAGAATCTTTGACATAACAATAATAGCTTTCAAAGCAACATTAACAAAAGTATTTCGAAATATTTACTTTTACTTATAACTAATTAAGCTATTAAATGACGAAAGTTTTTAGTAATAATAATATTTCTTGAAAAAATACAATAATCAGTCTTAATGTGAGGTAGGTACCATATCAAAATAAAGTATAGAAAATATAAAGAACTTCTATCTTTTAGATCTTTCAGATTTAGACTTATCTTATCGTAAAAGATCAGCACTTCAAACGGATCGACCGAATAACAGCAGGTCAATTGTTTACTAATGTCTAACTTATCAGCTAATCGAGATCAATGTTAAAATCAATTATTCACATAATCAGTCTCAATTATGTATCTCCTGAAGAATAATTTAAGTAGGTCTTCAGGACGTATAAATCTGAAGAAAAAAGTGCACAATTATCACAAAACAGTATTCCAGACAGGTTTACTACTGGTCAAAATTATCCTCGATATCAGTATCAGGCAAAGTATCTTTCAACTTTTCGTTGAAAGTTAAAGCTAAGTACTCTGCCTAGAACTATCGAGGTATAACTTGCTCTGAGCAAAGCTTCAGTAAGTCTTTGTGTTTAATTTCAGTAATTTGCAGGGGTGTAGGATAGCAGTCAGGTAAGTCAACAAACTTTGTTTTGGACGCAATTTCAATACGGGTCACAGGTGTGTCTGGATCCATTGAGAATTTAACCGTTGCTGATGTACGGTTCTTTTTGAAGGTGGCGATTCGTATTTTACTTATTTTACCTACAAGATTTCCCACGAAATACTTGTCTGCAAGTAGATCCCATCTCTTAAAATCTTTGTGACTTAACTGCTCGACATCAAAGGGCTTTGGGATGCTAACGGGATGTGGAAGATGTACTGGGAAGAACTTCCAATGGTTGCTGAGAAACACAAGATAGAACGGATATCGGTTCGGAATTTGGAATACTTGATATTTCGTTTAACGATCCCATTAAAGGTGAATCACTTTTGTTCAGTTCAGTCTGACAGGATGTGCTGGGAATGTCAGATGCAGTGTCGGGCGCGGAGCTCGTGGGGATTGCAGATGTAGAATCTGTAGCAGGGCTCGTGGGGATGTTAACCACAGTGTCGGGCGCGGAGGTTGTGGGGATGGCAGACGCAGTATCAGTAGCAGGACTCGAGAGGGAGCCAGACGCAATGTCGGGAGAGGAGCCCGTGGGGATAGCAGGAGCACCATCTATAGCAGGGCTCGTGAAGATGACAGACGGAGGGTTGGTGTTAACCTTATCAAATTCAGAAAGAAGGCTCTTGCGACATTTTTTCTCCTTTAGTATGCCCGATTTATTTAGAGCCATATCCAGAATATCTCTTTTTCGTCCTTTTCTTTCCATTTTGACCTAAAACAATACATTCAAAATAATAAATATCAGTCCTATTTAGTAAGTACAGTAGAACCTCGATAAGTTAAAGTCCAAGGGAAACACAAAATATTTTAAGTTATAGAGGTTTTAAGTTATCAAGGGTCTATGTTAGGTAAAGGTTAATATAGAGGTATGTACATGTTTCTATGTACCCTTGCTCCCATTTTTACTCGAATGCATCAGAAGGATGGGTTCAATAAAATACTGAAAATTAAATATGTAATCATATTTATTCACATTACTTACATTATATAAAAATAAAACAACAACTAAAGGTTTAGTCTACTTAAAAAAATCTGTGATTTTCTTTTGTTTTAAAAAATTCACTGTTTCTAAATCGATTTGATTTTCAATGACAAATAGAGAGGAGAATACATTATCTTTTATGTTGCTACACTGCTCTATAAATGATCGTACAGTTGTTAAAGCTCTTTCATCCATTTTTCACTGCTTCTATAGCTTCTAATTTTATCAGCGGGTTGTTAGTTTTCTTTTTGTACTCATTTTAAGACAGTTTTATCACACAGTAAGTAAAGCGATGTTTCCAGGACAACGATCAAAAAACTTATGATGCAAGTAAGTCGTTGTCACAAAGCTAACCGCCGCAAAGCTTTGAAGAATTTAGGTAAAGCAAACAATAGGTAATGTATTGTTTACGTTAACAATACATAGTAAACACGTGCAAGCAATAAATACCGAAACCATTTGTTTTGACACTCTTTCAAAATGACTCATTCACAAACAATTTTATGTTATAGAGGTTGTGGAAACATTTCTTTTAGTTACTGAGGGCCTATACAGAGATTATTTATTTAAGTTATAGAGGTTGCGTATTTTAAGTTATAGAGGTTTTGGGTTCTGATGGGAAGGGAACATAGTATTTTTTGAAGTAACAGAGGTTTTTATGTTACCGAGGTTTAAGTTATCGAGGTTCTACTGTATTTAGTAATTTAATAACAAACAGGTTACTGAGGCCTCTCCTAAGCGCGTAAAAATGAAAATTTGACGTAGCGCTCTGAGAGAGGTGCCAATCGACGCGGGGTCGGCTCCCGGTTTCCTATGTGCGATCCCGAGTGAGGTTCGAAGTCCCGGAAGAAAGTTGTCAAGCGATGAAATCCCTCACCTTGTACTGGAGAGATGTATGAAAATAAAAATTTTTGAAAAACACTCAAACAGCCCCCCGAAAATGGGTGTCTAACGAAGCGGGAGCGTCCCGCGATAACAAGGGTGAAATTTTAATGAAAATCGGTTGATAATTGACGTACTTATCGGACGTTAAAGTTGAAAAGAATTCGGTAAATAGGTATTTAAAACGGAAAAAAATTGGAAATTTTTTTCACCTCAGCACTGGTCTCGAAAAGGCGCGATAAAGACAGTAAAGCGTAAAGCTCACGGTGCTGCTCGGATGGAGTGGTGGAGCGTGCGCGAGGGAGAGGTGCGTTCGTCTCAGCACTGGTCTCGAAAAGCCGCGATAAAGACACACACACAGTAAAGCGTAAAGCTCACGGTGATGCTCGGATGGAGTGGTCAATTCGATTAGGTTGAGATCACAATGGTAAGGTGGTAGCCTTACCACTGTGTGTCCGTGTTGCCCTAAAATCTCGTCAATTTCATCAACAGGTGGGCTTTCTTAAATCAGGGTCAAACGGCACATTGTTTTCGTGTAACCGCAATCTTAAGTCCTCATTAGCCAAAGTTGGAGTTTTATTTTTTATAACCGAATGGTAGGGTGCATTACCCATCACAATGATCGAGGCCTCTGTGATGTTGGGGATGAGTTTTTCCGCTACCCATTTTAGAAGTTGTGTTGATTCATTTCAGAGTGGTGGTCCTCCTGTTTATTGACACCACTAAAAACTAGCAGCGCATTAGGCACAAAACCTTTTTCACTTCCAGCGTGTATGATGATCCATCGCTTTCCTTTAGAGATGTAGGTATGTAATGACCCCTTCAGTATTAACAGACTGCCAGCATTTCATCCAGATATATTATATTTTTTTGAAGTTCTTCAGGCAAGTTCCTATTGTCCATAATTGTTTTTAGAACTTTTCAATTAAGGCCTTTCTGTTTGATACGCATTTTTATACCGAAATCCAATCTTTTACAGTAGTTTTCGCAAATGCTCCCGACTTCCAGTATAGTCGATGTCTTCCTTAAGATAAAGGCAATGTGCAGACATGTTTCCGAGAATCGAATTCGGGCGTCTAAAATAGAAAGTCCAAATTGCAGTGAGTTCAGATCGATGTCACTTTCTTCAACTATTTTCAGCATATTGAAATCTTTGCTAGTTTGATGGCAAATGTAATATTTCATTGTCGGTTTTGTATTAGTGGCAGCATTGCAGACTTTGCCGTCTACCATTGTCAGCACCAGAGTATGTGTGACTCTCATAACTTTCCTGCCGGTCTCAACTTCCGTGGGATGGAGGCTTTCTGCCTGGTTTTCAATATGTTTGATTTTGGATTGAGTCACTTCATTGCTTTCATGCACAAACTGGATCCTGATAGGACGGCAGAATCGGGAAGATGAGGGCGCCGGATTTTGCTTTTTGTGGAACACAATTATTAGTCTAAGTGGCACTAATGAGCTTATGAAAACGTGGGCATCAGAATATGACTTGTTTTCAAACTTCTGTTTAAATTCTTGTGCCTTTGAACCATCACATCCCCATTTGCAAATCAATACCATGTTCAGCATATCGGTTTCAGTGACCGTCACTAATACCTCCTCTAGATACAGACAAAGACATTGAATCGTGTGATCGAAAAGATTTTGCAGAGTGACTTCAGCTATCGCTTTCGAAACATTTATATCATTAGGCATTTCTTTTTTTCTCTTTGCAGCAGCGAATAACACCGGTATATATCTTCTAGCCAAACTCTAATAATATTGTATTGTTTTCGAGATAGGTCTGCCTCCACATATTTAATTAGGACTGTTGTTAGTCAATTTGCCGCTTTTTGTACATTTTTCAACTAACTAATAATTTTACGAAATTTTGTTGCTCTTGTCGGGGTCACTGAGGCTTGCTTAATGAGCTGAGAGAGATCGATATTGCCTGCGACTCTTTCACTCATCACTGCAGCATAAGTCCATTCATTATGAGGGATTCCCGATCTCACGTTCTCTGTTTTGCGCATCTTGCTTCGTTCACTACATTCCTGGAATTCCTTGGAAAGACGGCCGGGTTTATGGTGTCGCCAAACAGGTAGAGAGTAAGCCATTGTTCATTAGATTTCCAGAAACGACTCTCTTTGTTGCTGAGCTTGCTGAGGTCCCCTTAAACTTGTAATGATGTTTAACCTTCTTATTATAAAAACATGCGTTAGGCTGGGTTTAAACCAAGACTTAAAAGTCTACGCTTATTACGGTATTAAAGTTTAAGACAGTACTAAAATTTTATCGTATTACAAATCGTAGCCCAACCAAGGACTAGATAGTACCAAAGATCGTCTCTGGTTTAAATCAGATCCACAGATTAAAAACAACAAATGTCAGTTTTGATTCACCCATTCGTTCAATGATAGATGCACCGTTCCCTTTTACGAAATTTCGTTAATAGTTTATAGAAAAAAATATTACTGATAGTTTCTTTTTCGAGTAAAATCCATACACTTGTAATTCAGTTGTTTTAAAGTTGTGAAAACTTTAATGTTGGTCCTATTTTCAATATTAAGTAGTTAAACTTTGATCAACTATCTCGGTAACGTAAAACGAAACGAATCCTAGCGCGCTAATTTGAGTTCTTCTGATAAAGAAATGTTTACCTATGTTACTACAACATTTGCAGCAAAATAATTCGTTTTATTTCTTATTTTTGTGCTACTCAGTACTTAGTACAATATTACAAGTACGATCGTGTGTTAGGTTCTCTGGAAAATGGATCCAGGGAAGAAAAAAAGGGGTGAGAATTGGAGTACAGAGGAATAAGTTAGTACAAGTTAGTCTACATAATTTACCAAATTATTGATGTCAATTTTTTTTTTTTAAAAAAAGCAGGTCCGCCACCATTTATCTCGTGGCGCCCTTTGTTATTTTATTTAAAATGTTAAAAAGTTATACAATAATAAAATTCTTATGTCTAAATTTAAAAAGTTAAAATAATACAATAAAATGTCTTACTATAATAAAATTATAAAATTACAAGAGTTCTATTGGTAAAATTATAAAAGTTGCGGTTAAAACCTTATTTGTAGGTTAAAAAATTAAAATTAGCCATTAAAATTACTGAATATAAAATCTTAAGATTAGTCGTGAATAATATGAAAAGTGTCAAAATATAAAAATATAAAGTTAAAATGAGCGTAAACTGCTCTATGTACCCCGACGCCTTAACTCTGTCTACTCCTGTGAGTAGAAACAAGCAAGGCGCCGGGGTTAAAAATAAAAGTTAAAAACGTAAATTGTACAATGTCAGTTAAAATTAAAAAATGTAAACAAAAGTCAAGGATATAATAAAAATATAAAATGTGAAATTATAAAAATTTAAAAGACTGTTACAGTGGTTAAAACGCCTTTCTCTCGTCCGGCCTGTTAAAATATAAGTGTTAAATATTGGTCAATAAAAAATCAGTGTAACAGGATGAGTCATAAGCTCAATGTGGTTCGCCAAGGAGTGAGTGTAAGACCACGAACTGTCGTGCAGGAAATTCACGTGAATCTTTTTTATTCCGTCAACGTCCTCGATATACCAGTGCGCGTCAAGATGTTTGATCACCCCTTTTGCTTCGACCAACATAAGAGGGTCGAAAATGAAAGAACCCGACCCCACAATCGACTTCGCGCTAGTCATACTGTCCGCGATTTGGGTTCCATTTCGGTCATACGTCGAATGGAGGAAAGTCTGATACGGTGCAGTTGCAGCACAATTCTCAGACAAATTTTCACAGAAGAAAACGCTTGTACCATTACTTAGATCCTCGTTATACTTCCTCAATGCTCTTCGCTGATAATTCGTTTTCGGAAGAAATGTTGTCAAAGCAGCACACCTATTCGCGTGAAGCTGCTGATCGTGCGTACTAAGGATCGGACTGCACACATGGAAATCATCCCTACCACGCTGAATCGCCTTAAAGACGCAACCCCCGGAGTCCTTGATCAGCGCTTCGTAACCGTCAGGTTTTTGAATTTTTCTATTAACGCCGAGCGTCAAAATGTTGATCTGAGACTCACACTGTCGCGATGCCGCCGCAAAGGCGTGAGAATGAAACAGATCGTGCTTGAACGTTATATCTAACTCCGGATAAGTCGATATAAGCGTAGACTCATCTTCTGCAGACAGTTGATATGTAACGCAGATCTTTTCCTCTTTCGTTGCCGGGTCCACAAGTCTCTTCACATCGTTCAACAAGCAGTTCCTAATACTCCCCGCCAGTATACTCTCCGGATTCGCCATATCTCTGGCGATAATTTTCTTCAATTCCTCGTCATAATCCAAACCGACTCTACGAACGATCCCGGGAACTACAGAATTTGGAATCAGATCCCCCCGATCCTGTAATCCAAGTGTCGATACAGCTCTCGCATCTCAGAATAACGCATCTGAGGATTGTCTTTTTTTACATGTACAACGCCCTCACGCATAACGTAAGGTCTAGGTAACATGTCATCTTTATCAATTAATTTATCGAGAAGTTTGCAAATCAGTCTGACCCTAGGAAACGGTCCAAGACTCTCGGCGATGTACAGCAGATTAGCACATGACAAACCTTTGGAGAAGAAGTACAGTAAGTAACAGTACCCATTAGCGGTGAATATATTTTTACTTACCACACAAAACTTACCTGCTTCCACCACGTTGATGTCGATATAAACTGACATCTTCGAAAGAAACGTCATCCTGATCCAACTAGGCGAAGTCGAAACAATGAAAAGAAAGACACCCAGGCGAGGGTATCTCTCAAACGCTTATTGATGTCAGTTTACTTTAATTAATACTATCATCATAATTCCAGGAAATATTACGTCAACTTATCGCCCAGTCGGCTAAAATACTTGAGGACAAATCCACAAAAACAAATATAAATATATTAAAATTAAAGGAGTGGAAAAATTTAACAAATAAGTATCTGGTCTACTTATTTCTTTATCATATGAATTGATGCGATGTTCTAATATGTAGAAGTACTTTGTTAATATTATTGGATAATTTTTCAGATTAAACGAAATCACAGGGAAAAATCGCTCAGATACCGAAATCAAATTAGCTTGGAAAAGAATGAAGTTGGCAGCCAAAGCCAACTTGTCTCTCCACAGAAGAGAGCAGTCCCAAACAGGCGGTGGCACAAAGCCCCGATCACCTTCTCCTGAGGATTTGCAAATAATGGCAATTGCTCCTCATGACTTTGTCATAGAAGTAAATGATTTTGATAGTGATGCTGTGGTAAATTCAAATTAATATAATTTGCATGTGTTTTTCTAACAATCTAGAATATTTGTAAAATTACATTGACAATATATTAAATTTTTCAGATTCCAAATGTAACATCATCCAAGCCCTTACCGATTCCTGGCCCTAGCTCTCAAGTTGGCCCAATCATCACAATAAATGAGGAAACTCCAGAACCAAACGTTATGGAAAACCAAGGTAAACTATGTTTCTGTTAGGAAAGATAACAATGTATCAATTGTATTCACAGTAACTCTTCATTTCACACAGCAAAGAAATATCTTAAGCTGCAGACATTTCAAATTAAAATGTTTCATAATTGTTTTTTATTGAAATAATTCAGCCTAGTAGGTACCTATTTTTTCAGTGATACCTATTACGGACGTTGAGGAAATAACATGTGTTGATCATACATAGAGAGAAGCCAAAGGAAAATGCAAGCCAAAAATTTCAGGAAAAAAAGGAGGAAAAATCTCCGAAAATAGGTATTTTTTATTATTACATATTTATGGCGGTACATTTAAAATGTAATAATAAATAAGCAATTTTGAGAAAACCAATTATGAACCAAGTTTTGAGATCAAATTACTGTTTAGTAACACATAACTAAGGTAAAATTACATGTATGTACTTTATTTTTTATTACAGAAGTGAAGAAGGGCGCAAGGCAATCATAAATAGCAACCTAGATTTAAAAAAAAGACAAATGGAAATGCTGGAAGTGGAGCACACATACAACATTAAAATTTCAGGATTGAAAATAAAAAAATTACAATAAAAATAGGATTATTGGAGAATCAGTTAAATGCAGAAAAACTACTCTAGTATTGAAGAATGAAGGAAAAGTAGGTATTTTGTAACAATAAATGATAGATATCTAACAAAAAAAATTTTTGTTATATTACTGGAGTTAGTACTGTCAATGGTGCTCTGCGTAGGCCTTTTCCCTAAGAACAATAACTATTATTTTACTCATCCTATCGCTTATGCATAACTCAAATTCATTTTTTGTGTGTCATAGTGTGTATATAAAGATAATGATAACACTTTATAATTTAATTTAAGAAAAATGTGTCTCAATAAACTCCCATCTCCTTATATTCCCACGAACTGAATTTGAAATATGTGGCATGGGATGTGTTGGAATTTGATCGCTAGAGGGTTGCTCATAGCTATCTTCACCAAGAAACAGGTCTTCCTTCATATCAATGGCTATGTTATGAAGCACAGCACACGCCACAATGGTCTTCCTGGCAGTTTCAATATCTCCATACATTCCTCTTAGAAGGCATCGGAATCTTTGTTTCCAGAGACCGAAGCATCTTTCAATGGTATTCCGAGTTTGTATGTGGGCCCTATTGTACCTTTCTTCAGCTTCTGTTGTTGGATTTAATAACGGGGTAAAAAGATATGAGGTACAGGGATAGCCACTGTCACCCAAAAGTAACCCGTTAAATGCACCAGCTTCGAATCTCTGTTTTAAGCGGCACTCGCGGAAGATTCTCGAATCATGAACACTGCCACGCCACCGTGTCACAATGTCCATGATTTTCAGATCTGCATTGCATGCCACCTGAAAGGTAAAATATACCTAATTAGATAAATTTGAACAGATTCAGTAAGTAATAGGTACAATCATTTCATAATTTCTACAATAACTACTTGAACGTTGATTGATGGAAATCCTTTTCGATTAATGTACAACTGACCCCCATCAGCTCTGATTTTTTTGACACGTATATGAGTGCAGTCTATTGCGGCAGTCACCTTTGGGAAATCAGCAATGCTACGAAACCTTGTAAGTACTTCTTCTTGCTCGTCCAAAGTAGCAGGCATTTTAATGAACCGCGATGACATACGTGCCAAAATTCCTGCTATTTTCTTGCAAGTTTTGCTGATAACTGGCTGAGATATACCATGTAAATCACCAGTATCGTCTTGAATCAGCGAATAAAACGACATTAATTTTTTTACTACAGCGTTTGAACTAGGTTAGTATCATTTGCATTACAAGATTTAACCACTTACTTCATGCCGAGCCCAGTTCCGTAAAGCACATGCTACTTGCAACTCAGGACTCAGAGCATCTCCTCGAGGGTCGTAGGCTAAATCCTCACGCACTAGGTCTACTATTTTCAGCCCAAACCTTTTGGTGAACCGATATTTGTACCGAAAATCATCTTCATCCAAATCAAAAGGATTTATGCGAATTCGGTGTCTTATAGTACGCCGGTGCGTTTGCAGTTCCTCCAAATCATCTAAATCCATTAAATCAATTGAATCAATATCCATTTTTCCCGATTAAAAAATAAAACCAGCTGTACGATAATATGTCAACTGCTATTGCCAACACACTTTGATTTGACGTTTTGAGGTTAGTAACGAAGTTAAACTAGGGGTCATACAGGTTTAATTTAATACCATAGACGATCCTCGGATCAACGATAAACTTCAATTTGTAATTAAGTTTTTTTTAGTCCTTGGTTTAAACCTAGTTATACTCGTAAGCTCGGTAAAGTTTAGACTTGGTTTTAGAATAAGACGGTAAAAGACTATCGCGAGTAAATTGATTTTAACATCGGGGCACTTGGTATATTCGACTAGTTTTTGCTCAAGAAAGTCCAGTTTTGTTATCTAAATTTTTGAAATTACACTGCTTTATAATGTTGAACAAATCCTCTCCTGCCATGATCATCGAAGACTGAACACTAGGACCTGTTGACAACAGAGAACAGAGTGTTATTATGACAGAAATGAAAATACAATTTTTTTTTTCTTAAAACCTCTTTTATTCAAATATAAAAAACTAGGGGGCGGAAAGTGGCAAAAGGTTTTTATTTTAAAAATGCTCGTAAAAAGATTACACAATATGCCTATGTAAGAATTATAGCTTAACTCTGTTTAACTGATGGATGGCAGTGTAACCTACCCATTAGGATATCCTAGGATATCCCAGTGTAACCTACCCATTTCCTCTTCCAGCTCAATTAGCTTTTCGTCTGTCCTCAATCTGCGAATGTTGTGTGTTACCAGGGCCAGTCGTTTTCGCTGTTGGGGGGTTGGGGTCAAAATACAATGTGACTGATCCAGGTACATCTTTTTTCAGTAATTTATAAAATGTTTTCGCTTGTAAGGTATGAACCCGATATTGAGGTCTATATATTATTGTATCTTCAATTCATCTTTCTCTGTTTTTATCTTGTGTTTTAGCATGAAACATGTTGGACTAACATCAGATGCTGGAGTAGAAAATCCAACATTTAAACTATTAAATATTTTCCAGAGAAATGTATTCGTTACTTAGAACGCTGCATCGACTGAATTATTGTATATTTTCCTTAATTTTGCAATACTCAAATCACTTGACAAGTATGCAAAAACTTGACAACTTTTTCTCGCTTGCTATTGTGTTTTGCTGTCTTCCTATCACCACCCCTCTTTTCTCTTGGAGTGTTTCCATCATACAGTGTTTTCCCTATTGTATTTAACCTGCGGCTTTTAATTAAATATGTCGCCTGGAAGAATTTTTTGCAAACGTAAGTCGGCTATTAAAATAGGTAAAATTTGCGAGGTTTATGTTTTTCAGAAGTCGATGGACGATGGTCTAGTGGTCTAAAGGGTGCAATAAATCGCGTCAGGAATTTATCATGTTCCATTTTACTCGTATTCTTATGTAGGAATCCTCTTTGTTTTATAATGTCCCTGATAGACACAGATTTGCATTTAAATTTTCTTCTCTCACTGTAATCACAGGCCTCCTGAATTGTGATCCTAAAGGATCCTTACTCACGTACCTAAAACAAACAAAAAGTACATAAAAATTTTATGATATTTAATATCATTAGTTATAACTGACATTATGATTGTTACACTTACTTATTGTCACGGCTTTCTTTTTTTTTCTCTTGCCATTTAGCTCGTTTGCTCGATGCTCGTTTTCGTTAACCCTGGTTAAGATCACCTCCGGTAGACTCCATAGCATGGTTTTTACGTTGAGAAACCTTTGTTTTATTGTTAAATAAAGTGTCAAAGCACAGCTTCTTCCGCTCAACAAAACACATCAACACAGAACAGCCTGCACATCACGGCGCGAAAGAAATGACGTTTATTTTTTTTTGTTTTGACAGTTTGATCAACCGTTCAGAAACTGCATTAACTCAGATTTTATAACTAGAGTGCGCGCAAGATAAGTCTGCGCGCGACTGGTGGCGTACTTATTGTTGCCAGGCTAATGATAATGTTCCCTAATTTGATAAAAAGTTGTAGGTAATTTTGCTTTTTTCTACTAGACTTTTTGTCACATGGGGTAGGAAAACATTCCATCGTGTTGTTTTTCACCTTTTATTGGAAAAATATAGCTTATTCTGTTTAATTCTACAAAAATAAATATCACACCAAAGGACAACAAAACTGTAATCGCCATATTAAACAAAGTGACATGGTGGCCAAATACAGACACCTGATTGGCCGAATCGGATGTTGCTGTCTTTGGCATTACTCAAGTGGATAATGCTGTTTTTGCTACAAACCTAAGATTTTAACGGCAATTTTATACGGGATATTGCTTATTTTGCTACTAACTAAATAATTAAACCGATTAAGCTCATTTTACACTGACAGACTGCATTCAAAGTTGCTATCATGAAAAAATTGGATGATGCTGTCTTTGAATCTATATGACTCAAATATTACTAACTACTACACTTGGAAACCTACCCATTAATGTCTCCACCGAGGGGCACCTGAGGAAAGTATAGGCCATACTCCACTACGGGGGCGGTCAGTCGTCGGATATCAGTCGGATCGGTGAAGTAATGCATCACAGCTTGCTCGTGAGTCCCTACTGATTAGCCACTCTGGAGTGGCCACCGCGCGTGCTTACGTTTTCCATACCTACACGGGGAGTGAGACAGGCCTGATATTATTTCAATCCAATCATCCGGTAACTCAACGGTTTCTCTCTTTCTTTTCATTTTCTCTATAATAGAAAAATGACGATCACAGGGCAGATAACTATGCCCCCTTTCTGGTAACAATAGCAAACAGATTGAAATTTTCCTTATAAGACTTATAAGTGACTTCCAAAACCTCATCAAGGTGATAATGAGATTTTGGCCTCGAGAACCATCTGTGATAATGATAAGTGATTTTACTGAATGTGGTACCAATGCCCCAATGTAGTGTTCAATGACCGAAGCCACTTCATTTGCTCCTTTTTGGGGTTCCGAACCCAAAATTGGGACTTAAAATACGTACTGGATTATTTCCATTTTCAGCAGCTGTTTCTTTATGGAACTATGCAGTGCAAAACCATTCTGAAGACTTATTTGTTACAGTTATCTTACTCTGATACTGAGGATCTTCTGAGTGTTTAATACACTCACTCACTCACTCACACACACACGCACGCACGCACGCACG
This sequence comes from Yponomeuta malinellus, assembly GCA_947308005.1. Lineage (NCBI taxonomy): Eukaryota > Metazoa > Arthropoda > Insecta > Lepidoptera > Yponomeutidae > Yponomeuta > Yponomeuta malinellus. The sequence goes on from OX371012.1 coordinate 12,453,438, forward strand.
CACGCACGCACGCACGCACACGCACTCACGCACGCACGCACGCATGCACGCACACAAACACGCAATCACACCTTAGTTTTTGTGAATTGTTGTTAATATTATTTTAAGTTTTTTATCCCATACTTATCGTATACTATACCACGTATCATCTAAACCTGAGAGAGTGAACTGATCTCTGTAACACAGGTGTTTTACCTATCTCGGAGATCAGGGACTTCACAATGTAATATGTACAATCTTTAGGTCAATCAATCCTTTTGTTTTTTTTTCTATTTATTTTTATACTTTGCCAAGCGACTTTCAAGCGTTGTTGGTTTGGCTTCCTAACATACCCAACCCCATCCACATTTCTAGCCTACGACTTATTAACATTATTTCCTGTAAGTCCAAGATAATTGATAGCGTAGTGTGTGATCAGATGTCGAAATATTTGGAGGAAAATGGTATACTACCTAACTTGCAGTCCGGTTTGTGGAAGGAGCGAGGGACGGCAACTGCTCTGTTGGATGTCGTGGATAACGTGTTGTCAGCGCTTTATGGAGGAAGGAGTACAATTCCGGTGTTGCTAGATTTCTCCAGAGCTTTCGACTGTCTGAATACGTCCCTCGAAGATATACTATTATGGATTTGATAACACTACGGTTTGGTGGTTTGATAGTTACCTTTCGGGCCGTGCGCAGATATTTGGGTTGCAAAAGAGCAATGATACTACGAAGTTCTATTCGGCAAAACCGCTAGTGAGAAGCGTTCCATAAGGATCCATTCTGGAGCCCTTGCTTTTTATTTTGTTTAGCGCAGATGTCACCACGTAGATCCAGAATAACAAGTACCACATATACGCCGACGATACACAGTTGTATATTTCTACGTCACCAGCTGATGCAGCTCAACTTATCAATAGTGATTTGGATCGTGATGCAGAATTGTCTGACAGGAGCTGTCTTGTGCTGAACCCTAGTAAGTCCAAGTACTTGGTGCTTCGAACTAAACATCAAATCCATAATACAGTACAAGCTCTTGCCGTCAATGATATAGTTATTAAGGGCGAACCAGTGAAAAGAGTTGTAGAAGCCAGAAACCTCGGATTGCTGATAGATGGTGAGCTTCACTTCGAAAACCATGTCTTTAACGTTGTGAGCAACTGCTTCTACCTCCTCAAGATTTTATATAATATACGCGATTACCTTAGAACTGATTTGCGTGTTAGTCTATGTGAATCGTTAATATTATCTAGATTGAACTACTTTGATGTCGTTTATGGTGGCTGTATTTTTGCAGGACAAAAAGATTAATACAACGTGTGCAAAACGCACGCACACGGTTTTGTTTCAAAATCTCTCCCAGATTTTTGAAGAGATTGTACAATCAGATTCATATTTGTATGTAAAACACATAAGCAGGTGTTTCTCGAATTACCTTTTGGAATCAATATCCAAAAAGACCTATTTCTGCGAAAAGTCTCGTAAGATATTGTTGTGCCGGTCTCACTCATAAATACTTTATGTAAATTCAATAACCAGCGAATTTGCTTTTTTACTTTGCTTCTTGTGATTGTTTCTTTCTTGTCCGATGTTAATCTACTAAATCTATTCTATTCTCATCTGACTCAAAAAAATATGTATAGATTTTTTTAATTCTTTAGTTTTCATTGATGATTTTTGGTTATTTTTTTATTCCCATTTCCTATTTCGATATTTTGTTGGTGTCTTTTGGCTGCTCTAACAAGTCTCATTCGGTATTTTGCCATTTTTCGTTCTAATTAATCTATTTTTTGTCTGAGGTAATGATTTTCTGTTTTTACTCTTCGCCTATTGCGACTTGTATTGCTCTACCGCTTATCTCTTCTTTCTCACTTTTTTTCTTCACCTTTAATCTCCAATTTTTTTTTTATTTGTCTTTGTTCTCTCCGGGTATAGTCTTTTATCGTTTTAGTAAGTCCTTGCTCTTTCTTTTTTTATACCTTTCTCTATCCTTTGCTCTTCTTTCCTCCAAAGCTTCTTCACTCATTTTAGCGCGCATACGAGTTTTTTCTGCTCACGACGCCTAGCCTTTTTTTCTTCTTCAGAAATTTGAGTCCTTGATCTAATTTGAGGAGGTGATTATCAAAAGGAGACACGTCCGCCGTTAATTTTTTTACAGAAATCAAAAAAAACCTCCTAATTTTGAAGTCTAAATACATATTTGCTTGAAAAAATTATATGTTGTAGAAAATAATTTTTTTCTCTTAATAAGAAAAATCTAGGGATTTTTGTCGAAAAACTACAGAGATAAAAAAAAACAAATGGACATGTCACCTTTTGACACGGACCTATGGACACGTCACTTTTTGAAGCAACATATAGAGGACATGTCACTTTTTGATGAAAGTGTTTTGGCGATAATAATAAAACAATATGTTAATTTACATATTTTTATTACAAACTAAGTAAGCCCCTTAAAATCTAATATTAAATATGTAACCCTACATCGGGCTCCAAGCAGTCACATTCTTCGACAGTCTCTTCCATTGCAACATCTTCACCTTCTTCTAGGAGAATATCTTTGTACCACTTTAAATCATTTTGATCTTTCCAATCTTGCCCGAACTGTTTTTCCAAAAGTTTGATCACGTCTTTCCTTTTTTCTGTATTTAGTGTCCTTTGGTTTATGGGTAGTTCCTTTAAATTATTTAAACATTTTTGGCCTCGTTTCAGCAGATACTTCCATTCTTCTTCAGTTTCATAAAAGAAATTCTCAAATGTTTTGACCTTAACTCCATCAGCTCTTGCCTTTTTGAAATGGATCCGCTTTACATTTTGGATACCAACCAATTTTTTAAAAATCTTGTCCAGTTCCTTAACATCTATTAGTTTGAATCTGCCATCACCAAGTTTCATAACTTCACCATGTTCTGAATAAATTTTGTGGTATTCTTCTTTTGAAGTAACAACAGGTTTTAATCTCAAACTCTTCTCTACCCTACCGAATACCCTATCACAGGGTAGGAATGAATAGCCCCGTACTGGAAATGTTAATTTAATCTGTTGGAGGTGGGATGGTGATTTCTTTGTAAGCCAGAATATTAAAGTGTGGACTATGAATGAGTTCTTATTTTGCCCACCGCAACCATCACAAAATAACCTTATTGTTTGTACAGATTCAGGAATATCCAGTGAGTTCAAAAATGTCAGCGACGCTGAGCCCACTTCGCCAGCACCTCGACCAGCCTGGTCTTCTGTCCATGTGCAAAACTTTGGGTTCCTTGAATGAGGTTTTACAATACACAAGGCATAAAAACTTATCTGTCGTGAATAAAAAGCTTCCCCTATAGGTGTCTTCGGCAGCGGTTGAACTTGTTGCATGTCAAATGCAAAAGTCAGACTATCTGGTTCATCTTGTTTTAATAGTTTGTAGAACGAATTAAGATTTGAAGACCGAGGAGTTGTTTAAAAATAATTTATTTATTGGACAGAGTTACCGCTAGGGTTAATACTATTACAATATTGCTTATTATAGGGTGCTAAGGCTATTCATAATAAAAGTATTAGAACATCAGCATTATTCTATTGACGTCATGGCCTACTTTGAAGAAGTGCCGATGAATGACATTTGGAGGGGTTGGTCTACCTTAACACGGGAGAGAAATTATCAGAAAGCTGCGTAGTGGGTTTCGGAGAATTTCGACCTTTTCGTGTGGATTTCGTCTGTGCATTTTTTTTCTATCTGCCTGACATGTTTTTCTGTTTTAAATAAAATAAAAACGCTGTATATTTTTATAACGCATTTTATTGTACATGCGTAAGTGGTATTTATACAATTTGTATAAGTTTTAAATTTAGTAATTATTAAGATAATTGCAGTTAAACCTATTATTATATAAAGAAAAATTGTCCATACACTTATAATTAACAATGTCTGAACCACTTCCGCTGCTCCTATATTTAGCACTATTAATAATTTCTTTGATATCACTAAAGTCCACGTTCTGTAGATCCAGTTGTTTGGCATCCTGCTTGATGGTGTTACGCAGTTGTGGTAGTTGCATGAACGGTAGTTGCAGACTGGTTGCAGAAGCATTTGTTGGTGTTGCTATGAAGATGTCTCCTAGTTCTGTTTGGCAGTTCGGACTCGGTCGTATGAAGAAAGTACCTTGTACGGTGTGTTTGTATACTTCTTCTTCGCAGTGTTCGGTTATGATCAACCCGTTCTCGGAGTATATCAGCCAGTTGTTTCCGGAGATCTTCTGTATCTTCTCCTGTTCTAGATGTATGAGGTGTTGTGTCCTTCAGCGTCATGATTTGTTCGATGCAGGTTTCCGTTGGATATTGTGCGAGGTCATCTCTCGAACACAGGAACTTGTTGTCTTCGATTTCGTCGCAAAGGTTTACTACGGGCCTATATTTCAACCTATTCACCATAAGGTAAGGGTATTCAGGGATAATGGTAATGGTTTTTTGAGTTTCGGGATTAAACACAGGGATTGGAATGATTTTATAATATGAATACGTGTTTGGTTCTATTAGTGGAATATCTAAAACAAAAACTAATATATCCCTATGGATATAGGATTTTATAATAATGTTGCTTTCTAATCTTACTATATTCGTCTTATTTACTGGATATATTAAATGTGCATGTTTCTCGATTTCTACGAAGATCTGCAATAGTTCTGTAGGGTTAATTATGGATTGATGTAAGGCGTGAAGTTTGCTGAAAGCAATTGCCGTTTCTGTTTCCTGAATAAAATCGTAAATAGTATGAAAGTTATTCGAGATTTGGTAGAGACTATTCATGAGAGATAGGGTATTATCTCGTTTAGACTCTTTAGCTAAAAAGGATTCGATTTCTTCTGTTTTATTGCCAAGAAATTTAATGTTTGAGTTCATTCATGCTTTCTGATACGTTAGCAAATTTGTCCAAAGCGTTAACCATTAATGATACTTTCGTTCTACTGAGTGTTCTTCATTGTTAAGTTGGTTGATTTCGAAGTTATAACGAATTGCGTCTTCTTCATCCAGATTTCCAGAAATAATCTTTACTAATGAGCCTAGTGGGGCAAATATAGCTCTCTTAACTCTAGAAGAAGGCAAAATTTGGAAAATTCTGTTCTTAACCTGAACTTCGAGTGACTCGATTTGCTTACATAAACCTTCTAGTTCTTTCTTATACTCACTATCGTTAAACATAATTACTTTAAGTTTACTGAACTGACTAAAATTACTATCTACTTGGTCTAATAATGTATCTAAGTCTAGTGTTTTAAAAATAGTCCATGAATTAGTCTTCATCGCTACCGTACCAAGTCTGATCGGAGCTATGCCCGGATTCCCTTTCAGGTCTTGAAGTTCCAGACAGCTCATTGGGCCTATTAGCACCAGAAGGGCAAGGCTCGTCCTGTGGACGTTTAATATTCTTAATGGCTACCCTAGTCTTTCTTTTCTTTAACTCTACTGGAATAATATTCCTACTAGGTTTGCCTATAACTTTTGCTTTTTCAAAACGGGGTAATTCTTTTGCTTTTCTAGTCCTAGTGTTTTTCATAAAGATGTCGTTACCTTCTTTAATTTCAGGGGGTTTTTCTCCGCCTCGTTTTTCCCTAACTTTGACTTTATCTTCTCTCAGTTTATCCGCGACATATTCGTACAGGACTTTTAAGCGTTTTCTATGGTCTTGCAGTAATTTTTGCAGAAGGTTTCGCTGTCTATCGATATCAAATACGTTACTGGCATCACTATTGCCAAAAACTATTTCAAAAGGTGTGAACCCGGTAGCGGTATGGATGGAATTGTTATATGCCATTATAGCGTAAGTCATTACGGAGGCAGCATCCATTTCGTTCTTGTCGTATTTGGCTAATCTATAAATCTCTATAATCGTAGAGTGGAAACGTTCTACTATTGCCATGGAACTCGGGTTATTTGGGGTGCCAATGTGTAGTTCTATTTTGTACAAACGTAAATGTTCTCTAATTAATTCGTTGTTAAATTCTGTTCCAGAATCACAGTTGATTTTCTTGGGTAGTCCGTACATGCTGAAATATTTTATTAGAGCCTGTACGACCTCCGGTGTACTACGGTTTGGAATGTTAATAGCTTGCCCTAACTTGCTGAAGGCATCGACTATCGTTAGGTAATATTTACTTTCGATGAAGAGCAAGTCCATGAAAATTTCCTGAAATGGTGAAGTTTGATTTTGAGTTAGCTGTATTTGGGGTTTAATAGTTTTCCTTTCATACTTCATCTTTTTACACTGTTCACATGAGTTGATTATAGCCGTAACTGTTTCTTTCATACTTTGCCACCAATAGTGGCGTTTAATTTTCATAAGGGTTTCGTTTATTCCCCTATGACACGTTTTGCCATCGTGATACTTTAGCACTATATCGCGTTGATCTTCTTCTGACTCAGTGAGATTCACGGTGCGGTCCGTACATTCAGTCAGGTTCAGGGTTCCCTTTTTGAACAACTTAGTTATGACTTTGACAAAAGTTTTCCTAAAAGCTTTATGTTCGAAATAAATGTAATATTTGTGTTTTGTGTCAATGTACTCCTTAAGGAAATCTTTCGCTAGCTTTTCATTGTAAATTGGTAGGAATACTTCAAGAATTCGCTGTTCTTTATTTGAGATGTCGTTAACGTAAAGTTTATCTTTGTACAAAGTTTGAACTAAAATCTGTTTGGGTTTCGAGTCTATCGCTTCATTTAATATGGGGATCCCTTCGTGTTCCCTGTTAGATATTGAGTTAGCTGTGGCACCGTCATCTGAATCTGAAATTTCTATCGCTTCAGTTGACTGTTCACCTTGGGAGTCTGAAATTTCTATCACTTCAGTTGACTGTTCACCTTCGGAATCCGAAATTTCCATCGCTTCCGGTGGTGATTTTGGCTTTTGTTTTAATTCTCGGTTTAGTGCTTCTAACTCCTTCCTAACCTCAAGGAGGCGATCCTCAGTCTCGTCTACATTAGCTAGAATAGAGTCTAAATTATCATCATCTACGGCATTAATCCTAATGCGAGAAAGAGCATCAGCATTGGTATTTTGCTGTCCTTTCTTGTATTTAATTTCGAAATCGTACTCTTTTAACCTCAAACGCCAACGAGTGAGTTTGCTGTTCGGTTCTTTCAATGAGTACAGCCACGCTAGAGGTCTGTGGTCTGTGTAAATAACAAACTTTTTACCGTAACCTTAAATGTTTTACAGCCCATATCACGGCCAAAAGCTCTTTTTCGATTGTGCTGTATCTACTTTCTGTGTCACTAAGGGTTCTGCTGGCATAAGCTATAGGTTTGTCTGAACCTATTGGACCCTGAGACAAGACGCCGCCGATTGCAAAATTTGACGCGTCTGTAGTTAGAATAAACTCTTTTTCGAAGTCTGGAAACTGAAGGAGGGGTGCATTTGTCAGCAGTTTTTTGCAAGTTTCAAAACTATTTATGTACTCTTCGTCTAATATGATCTTCTTCCCTTTTTTCAGACATGCTGTCAAAGGTCTGGTAATTTTCGCAAAATCTTTAATAAATTTCCTGTAGTATCCTATCAGTCCTAGAAAGCTCTTAATTTCGGTCGCTGTCTTAGGTACTGGGTACTTTAGAACTGCATCTATCTTGTCATTATTTGGTTTAAGGCCCTCACTGGTGATTGTGTGACCTAAGTACAAAACTTCTTTCCTCAGAAAATGGGATTTATCTAACTGAATTTTCAAATTGGTTTCACGAAATCTATCGAAGACGGCCTTTAATTTTTTGACATGTTCTGGGAGACTTTTTGAAAAAATTATGACGTCATCAAGGTATACGAGACAATGTATTCCTTGCAACCCTCGGAGCACATTGTCCATTGCTCTTTGGAAAGTTGCAGGCGCCGTTTTCAGTCCAAATGGCATTCTATTGAATTCGTAATGCCCAGATGGAGTACTAAATGCTGTTTTGGCCCTATCTTCTTCTGAGACTTCGATTTGGTGGTACCCACTGGCCAAATCAAGTGTGGTGAAATACACGCTTTTTCCTAGCATGTCTAATAAATCATTAATATTAGGTAAGGGGTATTTGTCGTCTACTGTTATCTCATTCAGTCTTCTATAATCCACGACCATTCTCCATTTTTTCTGACCTGAAGCATCCATCTTCTTTGGCACTAAGTGTACTGGAGCACTCCAAGGAGAATGTGATTCTGTTATCACGTCGTCTTTTAACATTTTATCTACTTGTCTTTTAATTTCGGCTGTTTGTGAGGGGGGTAACCTATGGGCTTTAATATTTATGGGGTCTTCATTCCTGGACCTGATAGTATGTTTCACTTGATTCGTAAAGCTTAATGGAATATCCTCACAATAAAAAATATCCTTGTACTCCTTGCAAACATCTTCAATCATTCTTCTCTCTTCCTCATTCATGTGATCCAATCTTAACTTGGATAAATTTTCCGTAAGTAGGCTATCTGTTCCTACTCTATCATCACTATAATTCACGTTTACGTGTTCTAAATCATAATAGGGTTCTACCTGGAATGGGGATGTAACCATTAATGTGCCATGATTTTCAGTACAATTCTGAATGACAGTGCTCGCATACCCTTTCACACATCGCACTATCGCGGCAGGCATTCGAATCCCCTCTCCAAACTGCTTATAATCTAAGATTGCTTCTCCGTCTAATAAGTTCACCGGAAGTTTTACCCGTAACTCACTGCGGGGAGGCAAATGGTATATTTCTCTCATGGGGGGTTTATATATGATAGGAATTCGTGTATCCCTAGTGATCAGAGACATTGTTCTCGCGTCAATTCTGGCTCCTAAAAGCTGTATTAGATCGAACCCTATAAGTCCGTCGTACCTTTCGTCTATGCTGTAAACATAGAATTTGTAGTGTTCTGGTGAGCGAAAAATGCTCGGTAAGGTAATTGTCGCGACTTCATTGTGCCTACTCGAAGCATGAGTGCTAATGACTTCGAAAGGTTCATGCCGTTTGTATTCTTTATAAAATTTCTCCGCTAGACGTGGGCTAATGAATGACCTTGTACTGCCCGTATCGATCATAAAAACACCCTGTAATTCTGGCACGTAAATATGTGGTAGATTTAATCTTTTATTAAAGTTTAAAGTTAGCCTTTCCACATTGGGGAGACGGCCAGGCAAAAATTTTCAACATTTTGCTCCGCCATTGATGGTCCCATTTCCTCGCAATAATTACTAGAATTACTATAGCCTGTCGGCTCCTGTATGTTATCGGTGTAATTTACTCGCCTAGAGCTGGCTGTGCGCATCGTGACGTCAGTGTTGGAACCCGACGACGGTGTCACACGTGGCGAGCTAGGTTGCGTCATGCGAGGTGCATTGCCCGCGAAATGATGACTATGCTGTTGATTTGACCTAAAGCCCTGTTGCCACTGGCTATTGCCCGGTTGGTTTCCGTGATTTATCGCATTATTGTTCCCTCTATTATTGTTATTGAAACGTGATTGAAATGAACCGCTTGGTGTCCCTAATTCTGCAGGGAGCCTAGCGTTATTTGGTGCAAGTGCACTTGGTAGCCTTTGCGTATTGTCTCGCCTTGGAGGGAAAAATTGATTTTGATTTGGGCAATTTGGGAATGAATTATTTGCCCAGTTTCTGTTTGTATTGAATCGCGGGTTTTTGTTTTCGTACACCGTTTGGAAGTTTTGCTCTTCCAACACGGTTTTTAAAGCGTCCTCCAAGGTGGTGACATTGCGCAACCGCACTAACCTGACTAAATGGGTCGGCAAGTTAAAGAGAAAAACATTCAGTGCCGTGTTGTCATAGATATGATGTTTAGCCGTTCGCACATTCGCATCATTGATGGTTTCGCTCACTTTTGAAAATAAAATGCTTCGTAGTTGTTGAATCCTATGGCAGAAATTCGAATAGCTTTCATATCTATTGCGTTTTATTGATTCAAGTTCTAATGCCAAACATTCTTCGGACCTTGGATCACCGAAGTGTTGGCTAAGGAGATGTTTCAGCTCATCCCATGTTGATATAAGCTCCCGCTCCCCGACTAAATTAGCGGCTTCCCCAGATAGTCTACTAGTTATGACGTGAAACAAATATTCGTTTTGGACGTTGCCCCCTTGGAAAGATTGAAGGATATATTTGCATTTCTTAATAAAGAGCGGCAATAATCTGGAGTCCCCATCGAAAACTGGTATTATTTTGACCATTTCCATGGGAACTCGCACAAGACCTTCCATGGTGAAAAAAAAATGCCAAATTTAAAGTAAAAACTACTCAACGGTATTCAAGAAAAGTTGGATTCTTAAATAACGTACTATCTACACTATGTAATTAAGGCGTTTTCTAATCCCTACTACACGTATAAATATTATAGGGTTACGGAAGTAGAGCAAAGGAATGGTGAAAAGGTGTACTCACAGTCCCGTAGCTCGCATGACGTTCCGGAATATTGCTAGTCTCTGTTCCAGTCCTGGTAGTGATGCTGCTTGGCTGCTCAGCTGCTCAGGGGCTTCGGCTCGGCTTCTTCTTAATGAATTTGTTGGTTCGGGGATCCCAGCTTAACCGTTGATACGGACGACGGACACGCGTTTCGCGATGCGCAAGCTAACGATGATCCGACTGCGGGGATCCTACCGGCTGCGCCAATTAAGATTTGAAGACCGAGTAGTTGTTTAAAAATAATTTATTTATTGGACAGAGTTACCGCTAGGGTTAATACTATTACAATATTGCTTATTCTAGGGTGCTAAAGCTATTTATAATAAAAGTATTAGAACATCAGCATTATTCTATTGACGTCATGGCCTACTTTGAAGAAGTGCCGATGAATGACATTTGGAGGGGTTGGTCTACCTTAACAAACGCGTTACTCCTCAGTTTGTGCACTCTTAGCTCAGTCATTGTATTCTGTTTTTCTTGCTGGTTTGTTGCTGTGCGTATTTTGTTTTTTAATAATGTACATAACTGGCATACATCTGAGGCTGGAGATCTGAAGCCTATGTTAAAATTTGTGAGAAAAACATGACTGAAATAACTCAATTTTACTTTCAACTCCTCAGAACTTACATTATTGGCTTTGAATCTGTTATTTTTGAGATTTTCCAGAGCACTCATACTATCACTAACAATTACATAGGTATTTATAACGTCCATCACTTTTATTATTGATATTTTTTAGGGCTGCTAGTATAGCCACGGCTTCCGCTGTGAATATACTAATGTTTGAATTTATTTTATGACCAGTGCCTAAATTAAAAAAGCCATCAAAGAAAGCAAACGAGACAGCATGATCAGTTTTGGACCCATCAGTATAGAGGAATCTACAATCACCAGTGAACTCTGAAAGTTTGTTGTACACATCTTGTTTAGTGCATAGATTGTGATCGATTATTATATTTATTGCAGGAAATTTACTAAGAAAATTTCCCTGATAACAAGGAAGGAGGGAGAATTTATAAATCTGTAAAGTTTCCAGAAAATTAATGTACTGAGCAAAGCCCTGAAGGATATAAAGAGAATTTGGAGGAGAATTCATCAAGCTTCGCAATAGGTAATTATTTCTCTTACTATATAATTTTAATAAAAATCTTTCTTTCAGATAAGTAAATCTAATATCTAATGGAGGGAGTTTGCACTCAACCTGCATTACATTTATAGGAGTACTTTTAAATGCTCCTGTGAGGAGTCTCAAGTTTTTATTTTGAATTTTATCCAAGGCATTCACCAATCTACTGTCACCACCAAAACAAAGAAAACCATATTCAAAATGACTACGAACCAATGATTTGTACAGAAGTAACAATATTTTCGGATCTGCTCCCCACGAAATCCTGCACAAAGATTTCAAAATATTATGGGCCTTATTGGCTCTTAAACTTAGCAATTCAACATATTTTTTCCAAGACATATTGTGAGTAAAGATAATACCTAAAAACTTAGCCTCTTGAGAAACAGGAATGGGGACTTTGTTGTAGAATACAGAAGGAATATTATTACTAGCTTTACCAAATACAACCACTTTAGATTTTAATGCATTTATATCAAGATTCAGATAGGTGAAGTATGTAGACAACCCTTTTAAAGATTTGTTAAGAATTTCACTGATGTTTTTTAAATTTTTTCCAGATGCATAAACAACCAAGTCGTCAGCAAATTGAAGATTTTTGACTTCAGAACCCAAAATGAGATTTAAACGGCGGATATATAAGAGGAAAATTAATGGAGAAAGTATTCCGCCTTGACAAACACCAACAGAAGCGAATCGTGGACCATAAAGATTACCATTATATTTTACATAGACTTCCCTCTCAGTAAAAAAATTATGAATCCAATTAACAATTTTATTTGGGATCCCGATGGAAAGTAACTCAACACAAAGAATGTCGACATTGACACTATTAAATGCTCCAGACACATCAAAAAACACCGACATCAAATAATCTTTTTTATTTAAACTATTTTGTTTGTCAAGTTGCAGCTGACAGATGCTTTCACGAGCTGATGTTCCTCTTCGTAAGCCAAATTGATTAGAAGGTAAAATACTATTTTTTTCTACATAACATTCTAACCTTTGTTTTATCAGTTGTTCAAAAACTTTGCCTATGCAAGATGTCAAAGCAATAGGACGGTAGGAATCTGGATTTGATCGAGGCTTATCTGGCTTTAATATGGGCACTAAACAATCGGACTTCCATGAGTGGGGAATCTCGTTGCTCAACCATAGGTTATTTAATATTTCAAGCAAAATCTGTAAACTATTTTTACTAAGCCTTTTTAACATTATATAAGGAACACCATCCAGACCAAATGCGCCATCTTTTCTCGAGAGAATAACTGATATTAATTCTTCAATTGAGAAAGATTTTATCATAAAATTATTTACAGGATTTGTTTCACTGTCCGGGGAAAAATTTGGTTTATTATTTACATGGTCTGGTGTATACTTTTGCAAAAAGTCTTGTATCCAAGTATCATTGCCATTATTAAAAGAGTAAGTTTTGTTGAATTTACGCATACAATTCCAGATTTTTGACAGAGGTGTACATCGATTGAAGGAGCTACACAGTTCAATCCAGCTATTAGATCTTTCCATTTTTAACAAAAGTTTTTTATGTGCTTGTAGTTTTTTAAATTCAATGTAAGATTGATCTGAAGGATTATTTTTAAAGTTAATATAGGCAAGTTTGGAATTTTCTACAGCTTCTGAACATTTTTTATTCCACCAAGGAAGAGAGAGCTTCTTGCCTATCACTCTACGACGAGAGTTGATAGCACCAAAAGAAGAAGAAACAGAATAACGATTTGTAAGAGAGTCATTAACTACATTATGCAATATGTTACAAAAGCTGTTATATGCTGTTAACGGAGTGTAATTTTCAACCTGAAAATCAGACAGTTGTGTGTCGACATATTGTTCATATAATGTCCAATTGATCATTTTTAAGTTAGGATAGATGGGCAAAGGATTAGCACTATTGCTGTTTGCAAGACCATCATCATTAATACTATTATTTACAAAAACCTTAATAATTACAGGAAGATGGTAGCTGCCAAGAGGATCATTATGTACAAACCAATCGCAAGACAGAGCCAGTGATGGGGAAGCCAGTGATAAATCCAAAGCATTGGGACGCCATCGCCATGTCAAGGAGCCCACAGTAGTAACCTCGCCGGAATTCAAAACCACCAAATCGTTTTCATCAATAATTTCCAAAATATCTCTACCTCTAGGATTAATAGAATGGCACCCCCACAAAGTATGGTGTGCATTAAAATCACCTGCAAATAACATGGGTTCGGGAATCGACTCTATTATTGACTGAAATTTAAGTTTATCAAAAGATGCGACACAGTTTGTAGGACAGTAAAAACTTGCAATACTCATTTCTTTATTATTTACAGATATCCTTACACAAATGTTTTGTAAGGAGTTGTCCGAGTATGTATTATTTTTTTTATAATTTATACTATTATGTATTAAAATTGCTACACCATTATGTTTATTACCAATATCGTTTCTTTCTATTCGATATCCTTTTATGTTAAAAGCTTTAATAGGAGTTAGCCAAGTCTTTGATATTATTGCTACGTGTATGTCGTTTTCATAAAGAAATTGTGTTAATAGAAATTTATTGCTAATAATACTCTGGGAGTTCCACTGCATAATATTAAGTTGATCCATTGTTAGTTTGTGCTAAGATTTCTTTTATTGATGTAGAGTTGATTGGGGTGTTTTCTGATTTGTAACTATTTTTGTAATTGCTTGAATGAGTATGTTTATTTATTTATTTATTTATTTATTTAAGGAGAAAAAACAGAATTGACAAACTTATAGTATAAAAAATATTAGAGTCAATATAGTACATTTTGCCAATTCCTCAGCATTTCCCACAGATAGGTAATACTTAATATAATAAATAAGTAAGAGGCGCATTACAGGACTTTAGATTAAGTTCTAAGATTAAAATGAACAAACACTAAAGCAACTAACTATTATAGAAAGAGATACATGCACAAACAATCATTAATATTATACATTGGAAGAAGTAAACGCAACAAATCGGTACAGCTCATGAATTTGACAGGATTCTTGCGAACATTTGCTTGCAGCACTGCTTTGACTTATGAAACAAATCAACTTCCGTAAATGCTATATTATAGCTATCGCACATTCTGTTGAGAGGTGCTCTTTTGCCAGCATTGGTTCTAGAGACACCCTGTGAAAAAACACGTTTGTTTCTTATAGATCGGACAGGAACGCGAAAACATAGTTGAGCTAATAGATCAGGACAATTAAGTTCAGATGTACAGATACCCCGAAGAACATTCATGTCGGACAGAGTTCGGCGGTTTTGTAATGACAGCATTTTGAATTTAACTAAAAGATCGGAGTAGGAAAGTTTAGGGAAGCCCATTCGGTAGTTGAGGGCGCGCAGAAATTTCTTTTGTATCATCTCCAAGCGCCTTTTATATATATCATATAGCGGATTCCAGACTGCTGATGCATACTCCAGATGAGATCTAACCAGGGCTTGAAAGAGAGTAATATATGTATCAGCTTTCCTGAAATCTTTGCCTACGCGCAAAATGAAACCCAACATACGGTAAGCTTTATTTACAACACTCTCTACATGAACGTCAAATAATAGTTTAGAGTCGAAGTAGATGCCCAAGTCGCGAATAGACTCCACTCTACTCAGGCTATAGCCTCCAATTTCATAACTGTTCAATAGATTATCTCGCCTCCTAGAAAAAGTTATGACTTTACACTTGTCGTGGGCGAGGAAGATCTTATTAATTACACAATAATCATGGAGCCTGTTGAGATCTTCCTGAATAAGTTGACAATCAGCTATTTGCCTTACCTGCCTATACACCTTTAGGTCATCCGCGTACAAAAGGTAGCGACTGTGTTGAAAACAAACACCTAGATCGTTTAAAAAAACTACAAAAAGTAATGGTCCTAAAATAGAGCCTTGAGGGACTCCAGAACTGATGGTAGAGACGTCTGATATGTAGCCATTCATTGTGACCGCCTGATGCCTGCACTCCAAATAAGAAGCGAACCATCTAAGAAGGTTTCCTTTTATCCCGTTGAAAGACAATTTCTTCAATAATAAAAGATGGTCGACCTTATCAAATGCTTTACGGAAATCTGTGTATATAGAGTCTACAGGGATGTTACTATCTAGTGATTCAAAAATAAAATTGGAATATACTAAAAGATTTGTGACCGTTGACTTTGCCTTTACAAAGCCATGCTGATTTACATCAAGCGACATTTCAATGTAAGCATAGAGTCTGGTGTGTACTAATTTTTCAAATACCTTTGCTATGGCAGATAGTATAGAAACTGGGCGGTAGTTACAGACCAAGTTCCTCGCCCCCGCCTTGAATATGGGTGTAACATGTGCTAGCTTCCAGCGTTCCGGAATTTTACCTTCACGTAGACTTCTATTAAATAGGAGAGTTAAGGGAACACATAGGTAACTAGCAAGATTTTTTAAAAACAGAGGGCTAATCTTGTCTGGTCCAGGTCCCTTATTAAAATCCAAGCAACTCAGCATTTTTTCAACCTCGATTTCCTCGAACTCTATCTGCGGTAAATGATTTGCTACATTACCATTGTCAGCATCAGAAAAGCCATCGGTATCGTAAGCATTGGGAGAGTAGGGCTCAAAAACTGAGAGAAAATATGAAGAAAACATCTCACATATTTCTTTAGGATCGTGAGAAGATTGGTTCCCAATTTCCATGCATGATGGGTAGCCGGTGTTAGATTTCCTTAAATTGGATGTATAACTCCAGAAAGCCTTAATATTTGTCCTAGTGGCCTCCTCCACTCTGTCTAAGTATGCATTATGACACTCGACTAGTAAGGTCTTAGCGTTAGCTCTTAAAGCAGCAAATCTTCGGTAGTCGTATTGACGCCCATATGTCTTCCACCTCCGCCAAAATTTTTCTTTTGTCCCTAAGACCTTTCTTAAATCTGAACTGAACCATATTGGAAACTTCGTAGGCTTAATTCTGACAAGTGGTACCGTAGATTCTATTATGTGGTATAATATTTCATAAAATTTTTCTACCGCTTCTTCTGTACTCAGGAAGGAAAAATACTCACTCCACTTTATTTCATCAAGCTGTTTAGTGGCAGCCGCATAGTTTGTCTTATAAAAATTGTACTTAGGGAGAATGTGTTTTGTTAGTGAAGTAGTTTTATTTAAAATAGGCAACTCAATTAGTAGAGGCGGGTGATGATTGTCTATATTAACCAGTGGGTTGTCAGAGATAGATACAGCGGTGTTCTCTACATCTAGAAGTACCAGATCTAGCAATATATCGCTGGAGTTTCTTATAGAATTGTACTGATTTAGGTTTAGTAATGACATTATATTACCAAGTAAGGCAGCAGTATCCGTGGCAGGGCTATCGAGTACACCCGCTTGACTACTTCCTGGGAAAGACCAGACTAAATCAGGTTGGTTGTAGTCTCCAATCAAACAAAAATTATATTCCGGCAGTTCTGTAAAGACGTCAAAGTATTTTAAAAAATGGGTCTCGTAGATATTATTTGTCGACAAGGGTGGTATATAGCAAGCGCTTACTAGGAAACCGTTCGCAACAGATGGTAATAATAATATAATTTCTTCGACAAACGGTGACTCCCAGTCTGTACGACGGATAACACTGAGTTCTTTTTTAACAGCTACTAGAACCCCTCCACCATCTTTTTTTTTTGTTAGACTATAGTTCCTATCACGGCGGAAAAGGAAATAACGACTGTCACAGATTTCTGTGTCTGCAATCCCGTCCCTAAGCCACGTCTCAGTGAGCACAATAATATCATACTCATTGTTCAGAATATTTAAACGCAAGTCAAGCAATTTCGTGCGCAAGCCACGGCAATTTTGATAAAATATGTTTATATATTTACCCATGAGGAATTATGTAATAGTAGTTGAAGCTTTTATATAATGTTGGGAAATAAAAGTAATCATGGCTATAACGAGCCTGTACTGTGCATAGTTTTCTGATTGTTTTATGGAAAATACTAAAATTTATGTGAGTATAAGTGGTTAGCATGCTACAATGCAAAATAATTGGAAATAAATAATATTTATATTGTGCTTTAATAATATTTAAGTAAAGTAGATAAAAAATGCAAAAGATGCGCCAGCCAAAAAAGCAAAACTCAAACATAGTCTCTATCAAACGACATAAGCCAAGCAGTGTGCAGTTCGGAATAACAGAAGTCAAGCGCCAGGTAGAGTCGGCCATGCCTATTAGAATAAAACATAGTAGTCAGATTAATTTAACAATATCTGCCTCGCTGATAATTTTTATTATATTACTAGTATCAGTTTTGCGAGCACGTATTGTGGAATTTTTCACCCAAATATGCTTATAGCCCTTATCTCTACCAGCTGATCGCGCCCTGGAGTAGAGTATTTTGTTCTTGAGCGTTAGATGCTCGTTAATATAAAAACGCGAACTCGGCACCGACAAGCCCAGCTGCTCAATGCTCAAATGGCGGCGAACACGCGCAGCATCCAGGATGTCATCCCGGAGGCGTCGAGACGTCAGTTCCACAATGATATTCTTCGGCTTGCTCCCACCGGTTGCAACCATGGACTTGCCTCGCGCCACGCGATGTACAGCTCGAATATTCTCGCTACTCACCGGCACCCCAACCAGATTGCCAATATCGCGGACTAACTGCACTAGATTTTCTCCATTCTTTTCTGGAATAAGCTGAATTTCTAGATTGCATTGCCTAGCCGACTGGTCCATAGTATCTAATTTTTTCCTCAGTCCATCCAATTCGCCTCTAAGTTCCGAGTTTTCCGTATTCAGCGAGTTTGTTGAATGTTGCGCGGTTTCAAGCGCGTTGATTTTTTCCTCCAAAGCACTAACGCGACTCTCCCAACCGCATAGGCGTTCCGACAGTTTGGCCAAATCATTCTGGACAGGTTTTAGGCTTAAATTAAGCTCATAAAAAATGTTCATAAAAAAATCGGATTTCGTTAAATTTTGAATTTGTGTTTCGATGTTCGATTTTGTTAATTGGGGGAAGGAGTTTTCACTGAATAAATCTGAGTATGTGAGGGCCCTTGACTTAATTTTGTTTTCCTCTATTTTCAATTTTTTTTTGTGGACATGTGTTAGAGATAGCTATGTGATTGCCTCCGCAGTTGCAGCATTTCGCGTTCTTAGGATCCTCTTTACATGTTTTAAAATGGTGATTTTCTGTGCAGATCGAACACACAACCGAATTTCGGCAGTACTTGGCAATGTGGCCAAACTTCATGCACTGAAGACATTGCTTTACTGGTGGTATATAAGCGCTTACCTCGTGTCTCCAAGAATCGAGATAGACGTACTGAGGCAATTCAGTGGAAGCAAAAGTTACCGCGACTGTCTGAGTGGGAAGATGTGACACGTCGCCGTCGTCACTCCGCACCCGACGCATGCAACGTCTCACTTGAATTACATTTCGAGAGCTGCCAATCAACGAAAAAATTTGTTTGTTGGAAAGGTCAGTAGGGACTGAGGTAAGAACTCCAGTCGCTTCAGTGTCGCTAGCCGGTATAGTGGCCTTCAGGTCTAGTTCGTCGAGTAATTTTTTATTCTGCAGAAACACATTTGCGTTGTTTGACAAATCGAACGTAATGCCAATCTTGAATTTATTTACTGACTTCAGATGTAGAATGCCAGTGACGCAGAATTTGCGTATGGCATGGGAGAGAGCTAGCTTTTAGTCTTTGTCGGAAAACGGTTTTTCATTTTCGTGTGACACGAACACTATGTATTCCGATTTTTTACTGTTTTCAGGATACTTCCTAGAGTACCCTGGAACTTTAAAAACATTGTACTTCCTGGAGGAGTCATCATCCGAGTCCGAAGTATCCATAGCTGGTGATGATCGCTCGTCAGGGGGATCAGTTTTTTTCCGCTTCTTTCCCGCCCCCATCTTCTAATTACGATATGTACAAACTTGTCTACCAACTATATGTACAATTCACTTTGTATTTACAGAGAAATATAAAAGTTATCAATTTATTGAAAATTGTTCAAATTTCGCCGCCTTTACTCATCCAAGGTTCCCGCGCTTTTTCCCCGTTTCCCCGTTTCGTTTCCCCGTAAAATAGACCAATATACACCGATTTCCAAACTCTGTATCATTGCTAAAGTGTTCGAAAAAATTGTTTATGACCAAGTTTATGCTTGTTTACATAGCTCTTTCAGCTTAACTCAGCATGGATTTCTTAAAGGTCTACGGTATCAAATTTAGTGCTACTAAACGAATTTCTCGCAGATAGTATGGAGCAGGGTTATCAGACTGTATACACAGACTATAGTAAGGCCTTTGATAGAGTCGACCACCGCATATTACTGTTGAAGCTTAAAAATATCGGAATTCATGGCTATCTTCTGCGGTGGTATCCTATATCAATAATAGGTCTCAGGTGGTGGCGATGAGTAACTTCATCTCGGGCTGGTTAAAGGTACCCAGTGGAGTACCACAGAGCTCCTTGCTTGGACCCCTTCTCTTCACAATATTAATTGGCGATATCGACTTTTGTTTCCAGCATTCCCATGTACTTAGCTTCGCCGATGACATGAAAGTATTTAAAACAATTAAATCTGTTGCTGATGCAAAGCTGCTGCAGGAGGATTTACAACGTCTAGATAACTATTGTACTCGTAATATGCTTGATCTTAATGCTTCTAGTGCTTCTTTATTTATTTTTCCCGTAAGATCACAAATGTAGAATTTCAATATCAATTAAAAGAACATAACCTTCAAAATACGCGACCACATAATACAATAAATGGACTGTCATGTCAAGTGAATTCAACAAATAAATTCTCGTATAAAAATTCACAAGCCCATTCAGACCTTCAAGAGATCACTACATCATCACCGGAGGTCGGAATAGCAGCACAAGTGTGGGTTTGGGCCAACTCCACAAGGCCTCAAGAATCGAACATTTTATATATTATCAAAACGATTTATTAGAGCCGGCTCTGACATTTCTGAGAGCCCGACGTCGTCAAGGAGACCACCACCGGCTGCCTAGCGACCACTGTCAATGACAGGGCGGCGGCCCAATAGGAAGACGCGCTTACCCTGTCACCCGTAACCCTCCCGACACACAGAGAAAATAATCACTACTGCGTTTTATCCCGACAAGACTTATAATAGTCTATACTTCAAGTCTCCCTCTTACAAAATGTACAAATTCCAGATGGAAATGGCGAAAAACTCTGAGAAACTATGAGTGACAGTGATTTTATATACTTAGTTAACGTATGCATAGATCTAAATATAATATTCCAGTAAGTCGTTACATCAGTGGTCGATGTCGCAGGCTGCAGGTCCATCCTCCAATGTCTGCAGCCAAGACAACGCCTGCGCGTCCTCAGGACTCGTGCAGTGTCTGTTATGCTCTCAACCTCGCTATTTCAAAGGGCAGAGAGGGCTACGCATCCACGAGGGGAAGACGCACAAAAGCGCCCAAAACTACAACCCCAAGAGCTCCATCCCCACTGTCGGCCAAGAGTTCTGGCAAACCCTGGGACAACTTAAGTCCAGTACACCCCTTGTGAAGAGAATTCCACGAGGAGCCAGAATATCGGTGGCTACCTCTCTGTCCAAAGTCCTGAAAAACGTATTAGATAATAACGACAAAGCGGGGTGGGAGGAGCTACTAACCTTCTCCTACAGGACACTGCACGTGCGTCGGGGAAGAGACAGTGGCTCCCTTATAAAAAAAATTAAAGACAACTGCCACCAAGCTCTTCCAAACACCACAGACATTACCCCGGAAAGATTCAATCATTCAAAACCTTTAAAATCAATAGTAGAAATAAAAATTAAAGACGACGAATCTTCTCTAACGACGCGGTCACCCCAAACAGCCCTGAGACAGTACAGGCGTTAGTGTCCAAACATCCTGCGGCTTCACCTCTCTGTCAATTTCCAGATCCACCGTCCTCGTCAGACCCCGCGCTTACCGTTACAGCTGACGATGTGCAGAACGCGGTCATGTCCTTTAAGAATGGGTCAGCCGGTGGACTCGATGGTCTGACGCCGTAACATCTTAAAGATCTAATATGCGGCGTTACCGGCGATGCTGGCCGAGCCCTCTTGGAGGACTTGACGCGTCTGATAAATCTCATGCTGTCGGGAAGCGTAAGGGAGGACATAACGGACATATTATATGGTGCCAATCTTATTGCCCTTAAGAAAAAAGACGGTGGAATAAGACCTATCGCAGTCGGCAACACTTTAAGACGGATAGCCTCGAAGGTATGCTGCAGGTATATGCTGCCAAATGTAACGAGAATTTTCCAGCCGACACAGCTTGGTTTCGGCAGCAAAGGCGGCTGCTGTGAGGCTGCTGTACACGCAGCCCGCGCATACCTTCGGGGCTGCGGTGGAGAGGTGATGCTGAAAGTCGATGTCAAAAACGCTTTTAACTCGGTAGACAGAGGCGCCCTGCTGAGTCAAGTACAAGAAAATACACCGGAAATATATAAATACTTATGGCAAAGCTACAAAAATCCCTCCAAATTGTTTTTTAAAGGCCACCTCCTCCATTCAGCAGTTGGTTGCCAGCAGGGCGACCTCCTCGGACCAGCAATTTTCAGTTTGGCAATACATCCGACCATAAGTAACTTAAATTCAAAATTCAACGTTTGGTATTTAGACGACGGTACCATTGGAGGTGAAGCAGACACAGTCCTCTCAGACTTAAAACTCCTTTCGGAAAATCTGGCGAAAATAGGTCAAATTACTCCAAATGCGAACTATACATACCCGATACATTAGAGGTAAATACAAGAAACCAAATCACAACAAATTCCAACCATACAGCACCAAACATAAAAATTCTCAGTAAAGAGTCGCTTCACCTCCTTGGTGCCCCAATTCTAGAAGAAGCGATGCCTGGCTTCATTGAAAATCTCATCAAACAGTTTGAATTCTTTTCGACTCAGAGAAATAAACACTCATATGGCTCTATGTATAGTCCGATTTTGCCTTTTTGTCCCTAAATTTACTTATGTATTACGGTGTTCCCCATTTTGGAAACACAAAGACCTTTTGGAGCCCCTTGACAAAATTCTAAAACAGTCCCTCACCCAAATTCTAAATTGTCAGTTAGACGAAAAGAGTTGGGAGCAGGCATCGCTGCCGATCCGCCACGGTGGACTCGGCATAAGAAAAAATTCCAGTGTGGCCCTCCCGGCATTCCTGTCCTCGGCTCACAGCGTGCAAGACCTCTTCGTTAAGATCACTAACCAATCACTCGGTAACGCGGAGGTCGAGCGGCTGGCCGAGGGCATGACTGCCTGGGTACACGCCTGTCCGGGGGAAGACCTACCGACCGTGCTTCACTCACAAAGGCTGTGGGACTAGCCGCTCTGCAAAGTGGTTAAAAACAGACTGCTTGATAATGCAGAAAGCCCTGCAGAGCGTGCTCGCCTCTTAGCAGTGAGTGAGCCGGAATCCGGACTGGCTACATGCATTGCCATCGCCTAGCGTTGGAATGATGTTAGACGACATGAGTCTGACGCTGGCCGTAGGCCTGCGACTCGGCGCACCACTGACTGTGCCACATCGCTGCCTCTGCGGAGAAAACGTCGACCGTCGGGGTCAACACGGTCTGTCATGCCAGCAGAGTGCCGGCAGGCTTCCACGCCATGCGTCGATCAACGATATCATCCGGAGAGCTCTTGCCACAATCAACGTCCCGGCCATTCTAGAGCCAAACGGTGTAGCCCGGGACGATGGCAAGAGACCAGATGGGATGTCGTTGATCCCATGGAAAAATGGAAAAACCCTGGTGTGGGACGCAACATGCGCGGACACTTTAGCACCGTCCCACATCCAGGCCACCTCCACAAGAGCCGGCGCTGCGGCATCAAGTGCAGAAGGCATCAAGCGGCGCAAGTACGGGACTCTAACACAGAGTCGCGTATTTGTGCCGTTTGGTGTCGAGACATTAGGACTATGGGGGCCCGAGGCGCGACTGCTCTTCAAAGAACTATCGTCGCGCCTCATCGACACGACAAGGGCTGGCTATTACCTCGGGCAGAGGATAAGTCTCGCTATCCAACGAGGTAACGTAGCCAGCATACTGGGTACCCTTCCCAGAGGCGGCGATCTGGGCGCAGTTTTCTATATTTAGTTATTTTTAATGATATGTTTGTAAATGTAAATGTAAATAGTTATTGGCATACTTATATTATATTTATACAATAAAGAATATTATAACCTTCAAAATATTAATTCAATTAAAGATCTCAGCGTTACTCATGACAAAAAATTGCTATTTGATCAGAATATTGAGTCCATTATCAATAAAGCCTCACGTAGTCTTGGCTTCGTGATGCGCAGTGCAAGAGAATTTTAAAAACCTAAAACGATTAAAATTTTATATTGTACAGGGTGGCCAACTTGGAGGAATACAACTTTTTTTTGCCGCCATTTTGTTTTGGCGTTAAATATGACAGTTGTTGCATGAAAATTACTTTGTGTAGATACAGCAAATTTATTATGGAGCGTTTTACGACAGAACAACGTGGTTTAATTATTAAAACGTTTTACTCAACCCAATCATGTATTGCGGAAACTCTGAGAAAATTGTGGCCGATTTTTGGTAGAAATAACTTACCTTCGCGGCTAAGAATAGCTCGCTTAGTGAAGTAGTAAATATTCCTAAAAAGAACTTGACCATATCTTTTACAAATTGTTCAAATTTTACTATTAATTTTAATTAAATACACATGTTTCTCTTTAATAAATGTTCATAGAAACCTGCTTTCTTGTTTTTTTACTTACCTCACAATCAATATGTAAAGCAGAGTGTTTACCTCGGGTGTAAGCATCAATTGCATACTCGGGCTAATTAGCGCCCTCGCTGCGCTCGGGCGCCAAAAACCTCGTATGCAATTGATGCCCTTTGTTAAAAATCTACTATTAGTAATAAAAATATAAATAAAAGGAGTGTTCGAGATATTCGCATACTGCACTAGATAGAGCAGTCTATTTTAAAACCTTTGGTGTAAAAAAGTGGATTTTCTAAATTTTGGATATGTTCCAGTTGTTGAATATTGCATTCTTGACATAATACCACATCACTACGGTTAAGTTTTATACTAGTGGCAACACTGCTTCCGTTGTCTTTCTTCTCTTCGATCAAAAACCTTATTGTTTGTGTCACGTCTGTGTTCGTTTAATCTAATGTTTTCTGTCTAATCATACGCAATATATTATACTGCAATTCTTGAGGAATTATAGAAGATATATTGGAGAAAGCCACACTTTTATTTTTCGGTCACCGGTCCTTCCTGCAAGACTGCGCCTTCCACTATCTCTGCCTCTCTACGCTCAACAAAGGTTACGGACCCAGAGGCACATTGCAGGAAATACAAGAAACCAACGACTGGTGCTTATTATTCGTGTGAGTGGCTTCATTTATATTGCGTTTAAAGAGCTTCGGTGACTAGACGGCCAATCATAACCTAAAATGGCACCTACTAATACTCAAGGTAGCGTTGCTGAACAATCTTCTGTTCCCTTCACGTCTACGACAAACTATGTTATCAATGGAAACAGCAACATTGAGAAGCTGGAAGGAGCTCAGAATTTTTCCACATGGAAATTTGCCATGAAAAATTGCCTTGTATTGGATGGCTTGTGGAAATGTGTCACCGGAGAAGATCTAGACGAAAACAAAAACACTAGGGCACTGGCGAGAATTTCGCTTGGCGTGAAACCAACCCTCTATCAATTGTTATATGGCATTGAGTCTCCAAAGGAAGCTTGGGAGAAACTATCTTCGGTGTACGAGGATAAAGGTCTTTCGTCGAGTGGGTTTGCTTCGACAGCTACATAGAATAGATTACAACCATTTTGAAAATATGACGAAGTATATTGATGCTGTTTTTACCCTCGTACAACAGTTGGCGGACATTGGTAAGGCCATTGAAGACGAAGAAATTGCTGAAATATTGCTGTCTGGACTCCCACAGCACTTCGAGACTCTTGTATCGGCTCTAGAAACTGCATCTCTCACAAATAAACTTTCATCCGAGCTTGTAAGAGCGAGACTTATTCAGGAAGAATTTCGGAAGTCTGCTGCAGATGTAAATTCAAGCAGTGCGTTGGTTGCATCTACTTTTAACAAGCAGCGAAAGACGAAAATATGTCACTACTGTAAGAAACCAGGTCACCTGAAATCTCATTGTTTTAAATTGAAGCGGGACCAAAACCGAAAGAACACAAAAGATGAACAATCAATGGTGACAGTATCTACTTTTTTGGCTGCTGAACAACGAAACACCGACTTTATAATAGACAGTGGTTCTTCTTCACATATGTGCAATAATGAATGTATAATTACTAATATGAAGAAAAATAATGTACTGATTACCTGTGCTGATAAACAAACTAAATTAGAGAGCAATGGTGTTGGAGATGTTCATGTAAGCATTAATGGTTCTGACAAGGTGATTAAGAATGTGATGTATGTTCCGCAGTTGACAGAAAATTTGCTGTCTGTGAGTAAATTATGTGAGAGAGGATTGGTTGTTATTTTTTAAGGATGATGGCTGTTTGGTATATGAAAAATGCACTTTTGATGGCGAGCCCATTTTGTCTGCTGATTTATGTAAAGGCATTTATAGAGTTAATAATATCTGTGCAAAGGAGCGGTCGATGGCTGTCCTACATGAAGTGCAGGAAGCACAGACTGCACAATTAACTGGTGGAAATAGTGTGGATGCTAATGTATGGCATAAAAGATTAGGGCACCTTAGCTTGAAAGGAGTGAAAGTCTTGAGGGAGTGTGCCGCACGTAATATTTCTTTTCAGGGTGACGACAACTTTCATCAATGTGTTGCGTGTCTAGAAGGGAAGCCTGTAGCCAAGGCCTACCCGAAAGGTCATTCTAGACATGCGAGCCAGCCCTTAGAGCTCATTCACAGCGATGTGTGCGGCCCTATGAAGGAAACCAGTTGGGGCGGTGCAAGGTATTTATTGACTTTTACTGATGATTTTTCTAGAAAGTCTTTTGGATATCTCTTAAAGAATAAATCTGATGTTTTGACATGTTTTATAAATTTTAAAAATTTTGTTGAAAAGCAGACTGGGTTGCATATTAAGTGTTTGCGTTCTGATAATGGTGGTGAATTTTGCAGTGCAAATTTTAGGCTTTTCTTGGAGAAGGAAGGCATTTCACACCAATTGACAGTACCGTATTGTGCTCCGCAGAATGGTGTGGCTGAACGCCTTAACCGTACAATTTTGGAGAAGGCTAGATGCATGTTGTTACAGGCAGGTCTTTACAACCGCTTTTGGGGAGAGGCTGTTATGACAGCATTTTATTTAAAGAATAGGAGCCCCACCGCTGTGTTGGCAGGAAGTTTGGTCCCGACATAATATTAGTCTCGGACATCTTCGTGTTTTTGGATGCTTAGCCTACTCATTGATTCCTGAGCCGACTCGTACAAGTAAATTGAACGCTAAAGCCAAACTTTGTATTTTTGTCGGTTATTCTGAGACTGTTAAAGGTTATCGACTCATAGAGCCATCTAATCCTAATAAGGTTTTGTTGTCACGGAATGTGAATTTTATAGAAGAGAAGTTTTATAAAGATTTTAAATGCAATGACATAGGAAATTATAATTTTAATTGCAATGACATTGATAATATGAATTTTATGAATAATGATTTATTGATATCGGAAATAAGTGAATATAATAATGAATTGAATTCTCACAATGAAATTATGAATTCTAATCGGCCTGATATAGGTCAAATAGTAAATGAATCATCAGCTTCTACTGGTGAAAAAGATAATACATACGATTCTTTGTCTGAATTCACAGATGCTGAGTCTGGTGAGGTGAGCAATGTATACAGTGAGGGAGAGCAGACCCCCACTGAGCAGGAGCTTTCCGTGAGGCAGCCGGAGGCGCAGTCGGTGACTCGTGGAGAGACAGCTATTGGAGGGGAAGGCGCGACTAGTACAGAGGTTTCTGTGACCGTCAGCGGCCACCCCGTCTCCGCAGCAATCGTGGTAAAATGCCATCTCGCTATGATGATTATGAAATCGGTATGTACGCTAATTACATTTTCGAAGAACCTCTAACCTACGAGGAGGCTGTTAACTCTACAAACGCTAGTGAGTGGAAAAATGCAATGCAGGTAGAGTATAACTCACTACTAAAGAGCAAAGTTTGGAATTTAGTGGATAGACCTGAGGGTGTCAACATAATTAAATGTAAGTGGGTCTACAAGCTGAAACATGATACTTCAGGAAACTTTGACAGGTATAAAGCTCGCTTAGTTGCTCGCGGCTTTAGTCAAAAGGAAGGTATAGACTATGTGGATACTTTCTCTCCTGTCGTACGTCATTCGACAATGCGAATACTATTTTCTTTGGCACATCAGATGGATATGTCCATAGAACATATAGATGTTACAACAGCGTTTTTAAATGGAGATTTGCATGAGACAATTTATATGGAGCAACCAAGAGGTTTTGAATGTGATAATAATAAGGTGTGTTTGCTTTTGAAAAGTAGGGTAAACTACCCATTTATTGACACTTTAAGCGGTATGTTAGGGAAACCGTCTCTTTTATGTATGAAATAATTTAAATTTGGCCTTTTTTCTTTCAAATCTACTTATTTGAAGTCTTAAGAAGACTGTAAATTCGTCGAATTTAATAGTTTTCAGCGACAATCCTGAAAAACATATCAAAGAAAAAAAAAGTGATTTTACCAGTTATTGACACAGAAAACCCTAATTCTGACATTGACATCTCCAAATATTGATACCCAGTTTTAAAAGACCACTATTAATCGTACATTAACTGAGGAGGGTAAAATAAAATAAAAACCTGGTTTCACATATACCTATTATCTTTATTATTAAAAATACTAACTATTATCAGAACTACAACTTAAATTATCACTGTGAATCATTCTCTTCTAATATTGCTTCAATAGCTTGGTCCAGTAAATGTCGTCGACCGTTTTTGGCTTGAACAACCACTATTTTAGTCTTTTCTTCAGTCTTTGGTCTATCTAGCTTGGTTTCCACTTCAGTCTCGTTAGGTTTTTTGTCTTTTGTTTCCATTATTTTAGGGTTATTTTCTCTTTTGTCTTTTTCAGTCTTTGGTATATTTTTCGTTTCAACTTCAGTCTCGTTAGATCTTTAGTCTTTTGTTTTCAGTATTTCAGACCTGTTTTCTATTCTATCTTCTGTCTCTTTTCTATCAAAAAATAGTCGTGACTTCACTTTTTCAATTTTTTCTGGTGTCCTGAAAACTTGTGCTTCTTTTATTGTTTCCTTATTTATAGCTATAATACTTGTCGTATATCTTTTCTCAACTTCACTGAGGGTATAATCAGATAAGACATTTATTTTCTTCTTTTCAGGTATTTCTTTTTTCTTTTTTTATTCAACTTTTGTTTTTATTTCAGTTAGGGTTATATCAGAAAGAACCTTTCCTTTTTTTCGTTTCAGGTATTCCTTTTTTCTTCCTTGATTCATGTTTCTGGTTCTTCTTTAAAAGTCTTTCCTCTTTTCGTTTTTTAATCTCGTCCAATTTCTTTATTTTATCTTCAAGCTTAGCTCTTTCACTGTCTTGCCACTTCTTAGAAGTAAGTACAAATGGTTTTCTTTCTATCGTTTTTACACCTTTTCTGATTGGAGTTTTTGCGTAAAAAAGAACATCCTTCAACTTAGGTTTCCTCGATGATTTAACGGGGGAGTCACATTTATCATCTTCTTTAATCTCTTTTATGTATATTGGTGTAGGCGTTTTGAGGGGCGTTTCTACCAATGTTTCGATGATATCCATAAAATCTTGGTTTTTATTTGTTCTGTCTAATGCTTGTTTGTCCTGTTCCATCATTGTGGTGTGGGTATCCCTAATTTCGTGAATTTCAACATCATGTACCATTTGAATAAAAGATTGACTTTGAGACTCTGATTCTTTGTCGTCATCGGCAAATAAAAAAGGGTTTTTATTTGTCCTGTCCAATACTTGGTTGTCCTGTTCTATCATTGTGGTGTGGGTATCCCCAATATCGTGAGTTTCGTCATCATGTACGATTTGAATAAGAGATTGACTATGAGACTCTGATTCTTTGACGTCATCAGCAAACAAAAAAGACAACTCATTAATGTCCAAGTTCTCAATTTCTGTGACTGCGTTAGGTGTCTTTGGTTTTCCTTCTCTATTTGGTGAAGTCTCTGGAAACTCTATTTGGAAGTAGTTGAAAATAGTTTTTAATAGATTTTCTTTGTCTTCAGCTGCATTTTCTTTGACAATTTGTTGAAATTGTTGTCGAGTCATAGTTATTGATGGACTAGTAGTAGCTTCAGTGGTAGTCCTCTTTCCATCTTGTTTTGATTTTCCTAGGCATTTTGAAAAGTCTATATTGTCTGGATTCCATGGGTAAAGACCAGTTGCCCTAAATCCATTTTTCAATGTGTCAGGACAGATGGATTTTTTTAGAGCAGTTTCCAAAAGTGGTGCAAATTCGGTTTTGGTGAGGGCTTCAGAATCGTTGGTTCTTCTCCACGCTTGTACTGTTGACTTCCAACCATTTTTCAATGGCTTAAAAGCCGAAACGTCAGCAGGTTGTAGGATCCTCGTGGAATTTGGATAAAGTGCTATCAAAATTATTTGCAACTCAGTGCATATATCACTGACACTCAGTGTCACATGTGTTTTGTGCCCATCAACGAAGAGAATTACTGGGAATACTGTTCCTGTAGCGACTAAATTGGGGTGTAAAACATTTTTACATAGTCGACAAAAATTTCTGTTTTCATCCATCCATTTTCGCTGAGACCTATACCCCAGTCACTAGGTACTTTTGATGTAATGTCCTTCGGCAATCGTTTGTTTGGGTAAATTATAAGCGGTGGAGTTTGACTCCCATCGGCTTTGAAAGTGAACATGACCGTCAGACAAGATTTTGCTTGACCCTGATCTACTTCGTAAACATTTTTGTCTCCTTTCATAGCTAACACTCTTCCGCTCTTTGGGCATAGTAAAAAATTTGTTTCGTCTCCATTTAGAACTCTTCCAGGGTCAGATAATATTTCCATATACTGATTGTCTTTTAGGTAAGTTTGTATTTCAGAAAACCATTTTCTGATGTCATTTTCGGCCACGCAGGAACTTGCAGCAGTGACGCTCTCTGGTGTTCTCATAGTCAGCTCAGGATGTCGCTTCATGAATAATTCATACCATTTATTTCCAGGTATTACATCTTTGAATGGATTAGATCTTTTTGCTTTTTTCAAAAACTCTGAAACACTTACTATAAGATCTTCCTTTCGCCTTGGAAAACCTTTTCGGCTGTTTTCTTTGATCCACTTGACTAGGTCATTTTCTTCTTGTACTGTTAAGGTTGTTGGTGGACCTGGACGGTCTTTGCTATCCGGATTATTTAATTGAAAAATCAGTGTTGACCGAGGAACATTGTATATCTTCGAGGCAAGTTTTTTGCTCATCCCTTTTTTAATTTCCTGCAGAGCCAATTTTATACTGTCTTGAGAATACTTTTTTCTTTTTTTTTTGAGGATTACTCTTAATTTTTGGTCGAGCCATATTGCTTCAGTTTATGTCCGTCTACGTAGATACAACTGCAACATAAAAATAAATAATTCATAAAATCTAATTCCTTGCAAGATCGCTAAATATTGACACCCCTAGGGCCTTTTCTTGACATGGTGTCCAAAATAGATTTCGACACATTCGACACGGTGTCAATATTTGGAACAGGGCTACCAATGTTGTTCTTCAAAGCACGCATTTGGTTATCAACCTTAAGATTAGGTTTTTAGTTATCAAAATCGCATAAAAAAAGTAAAACACTCAAGTCAATTATTGACATACCATGTCCAAATTAGGGAAATGCATAAAAACTAATACTAATTATTGACACTACTTTTTTTGCAACGACCAACAATAAACAATGAATATAAAGTCATTTTACAGGTACCTTACTGCATAAACAACTAATGAAAACCTTATTTCTTAATATTACTAACAAAACTGCAATTATTCAGGGACTTTTGTGAGTACTTACCACTATCAAAATCGCAGCAATGATTACTATTTTTGCGAAAATCGTACACCCTCCACAAAAACACCACCAAATTACGCAGCCATCTTGAAACTAAGACACAGAACACATATACCCGAGAAGAATGTCAACACCATAGGAAAAAAAAGCGACAGTTTTCGTGCCTAGTAGCGCCATCTCGTTTGCAACCCAAAGCAACTTTACAGCAGCGGGCTTGGCGGGAAATTCAAATTCGTGGCGGCTTTCATGGACAGACAAAAATATATGGCCGGTCATATGGAATACAAACTGAGCTAATACAAGTGCCATGTTGCACAACGGAAGATAAATGCAAGTTATAGCCTCTTTCTTTTCCAAGTCGCCTTTAAAGCCATCAAAATCACCTTGACACTCGCGCGGTCCCCTCTTCGCGGCTATGTAAAGCTACCTCAAAGGCCATCAAAAGCTCGCAGGATTCCAGTGTTCATGGTGGTCATTGTCAAAGTCATTAACTATTACCATGTCTACGACCATTGCCGGGTCTCCTATTCGCGGCTGTGTGGAGCTGCCTATGGGCCATCAAAAGCACGCAGGAGCCGTCGGTGCCTATGGTGATTTGAGGTAAGCGTGAAATTGAAGGCAATTTATTAAATTAAATTGTTCTCTATCTATCTAAATACAGTTAACAACTCGTCTTATGTGTATAGATTTCATAAGTAATTGCGAAAATACTCAAAAATAAGTACCACAAAAATATATACTTTCTGTATACTAATACAAACTGCTTAAACATGTTTTAAAATGTAAATTTTTCTTTTCAAAGCTGATGCAGAGGCCTTCTCTGTAAATTTTTTATTCTTGAGACAGCAAAATCTTTTTACACATATGAAGAAAACGCTATTGTCAATCAATTCTATATTTTTGTTTGAGTGTTCTTCACAATTACTAAGAAAAGCAAATATTGCATTATTCTTTAGAGATTCAATGATAGAAAGTCTCAAATGTTTCTCATGAGAATTTTCTTCGAGAAATTTGTTGATATATGTCGCACAATTCTCTACGCAATTAATAAGCTCAATTGTTGAATGAGATAAGCTTTTTTTCAAGTCAGAATATTCTTTAAAGTCAATAAATATGTGGACATCATTGGTATCTTTAGTCAGTAACAATTTTTCACATTGTCTACAATCAATATTTAGCTTTTTCACAATGAATCCACACACATAAGCACATGCTTGAATTTCACCAGACTCTTTGATGGCTATATTTTCTTCAAAAGTGCATCCAACAACGTGGTCAAACTCCTTCAATAGAACTTCTCCGGAATTAGCGTTTACATCTTTGACATCTTTCAACAACATTCCAAGGTTACTCACTACTGAATTATCGTCATTCTCACAGTTGCGACCAACCCCAATGTGGGCTAAATTGCTCAGAAGAGCCGTTTTAAGTCCACCAACAAATTGGCCTGTGGTGGGGTTGGTATTAGAGCCACAATTGCCTCTGATGCATCCGAAAGTGTTCTCAAGTGGGTCCTGTTGCAACCTTCTGGTGGCAAGGCTCTTGATGTTTTTGTAGCTAATGCTTAAGTGTCTCCATAACCTTTCTATGCCATTAAGAGTCTGGATCCATCCATTCAAAGACGGAGGTCTTTGCCTGCTATTTAATAAGGTCAGATTTCTAAAGAAGGATACCATTTCCTTGAAATGATGCAAGTGAGGACTATTTGCACTTAAGTTTCGTGAAAATGGTTTCCCCCTCTTTAAGTCTGGACTATCAGCGTTTACAGCATCGAAAAGTTTGTCCATCTTGTCCAACATGGTCGCTGTCACAGTAGCTTCACCCGGTAGTTCTCCTGAAAATGATTGAATAAAAATTTTAGTTCTTTTATAACTTAAGTTTTTTATGACGCCGCTCTTAGTCGCTGATAGCATATAATATTTTGGACTTACAGTCGATGGAGATCATCCAACTCTGCTCTCAAGCAACATACATTCAAAATGAATTATTTACAGGAATCTACTTGGTAGCAAGTCTTGTCCACGCAAAGTCCCATTTCAAGCTAGTAGGATAATGATATGAGCTATACATAACATATCTCAGTGCACGATAACCATGATACATTCCTAATTCGTAAAAATATGTAACTGTAACGCGCTAGTGTTACCCATCCAACAAAAAAAAAACTTTTATAATATAAAATAAATGCAACTACGTTATTTCAATATAAAATAATTTACTTTTTTTGAAATTCCTAATATAGAAGGTATGACACTAGTGTGTGTGACAGCTATAACAGCTACACTGCTAGTGAATTCAGCAAAAGATTACATAAGTCAATCTTATTTACCTTTGGCAATTTTAGCAAACATGCCAGCTGCCACTGAGTGGCTTAATACTTGAGCGGCCAATTTCACCCTCATTTTTTGTTTATTGTTTGGATTTATGTGTTCCATTTTCAACGCCGGAGCGAATACGAAATTAGGGTTTTCATTGTCCAACTCATAGAATAACTTGATGTGTTCCCATTTTGCGGTACCTGCAAGAAATAAAATGTCACATAATAAATATTTTTATGATCAACTATACTATACTTAACAATGAAAACCTTTCTTTTAGAGAAATACAGAAAGAAAGAAAGAAAGAAGAGAGAGAGAGAGAGAGAGAGAGAGAGAGAGAGAGAGAGAGAGAGAGAGAAAAGACTGCAGATAAGTAAATTATTTATAGCTCTCACCACTTCCACCCGTAGCACTTCCAAAACCAACAGGACATGTGATGTTGTACTTCAAGAACAAATTTCTGAAGCACTTCAGAAGGTGTGGCGGATCGTATAACGCCACCACCTCACGGCCTCCAAGTACAAAGTATGGATGTTCGGTGTCTGTTCCGAGAATTTTCAGAGCCTTTGTATTAACACCATCCATGTCACATACCGTGGCAGCAATATTGATTCCTGAATCAAATAAGCTCTGAAGCACCTGCAAAATAATAGTTAAAAATAAATTAAATGTAATTCAGATCGTATCAAATACTACATTTTATTATTATAAAATTCAAACTAAGGACGAATACTACCTTAGCAAAATATCAATTGTTACAAAATAATTTCCTATCAAATAACATTCATGAGTAGTATACAGGGTAATTTTTACATAGCTTTTTAATTTTTAAATTGCACTTTTACAACATATTGTAATTGTAGAACAAAAGGAAAATAAATTTACTTATTGATGTGTTTCAGGAATAAAAAGATTACCCTGTATAAGTAAAATAGTTGCTTTGCTATAGTTATTACCTCTTTTAATAGAACTGTCAGTCGATCTGCAGTCACTGCTCCACTTGAAAAGTAATAGGCTACGGGCTGTTTAATTCTTTTTCGGATTCCCACAATCATAAACACAAGAGCATAATATGAAGCTACTAGCTTTGATCGCCCTTGTGTTGCATGATCCTGGTAACCTTCAATTAAATCTTTGCCTTTATGATAAGTAAATTTTTTTCTGATTGACATCTCATCAAACATCAGTATTATCAGTAATTATCTTCTGGCTTTAAAGAACTTGCAGTTTGTTTTAAAACCTGGAATACTTCAGTATTTATTCCAACTTCCAGTGGCATGTTTGATAAAAGAGCCTTCAAGGTTGACTGAGTAGGCAAACAATATAGTCTTCTTAGAAGCTTGTAGCAAGCCGGTGACCTTTTATACATTCTCAGAGCTAAAATTTTAGAGGCCTTGTTCCATCTGCGACCCTTGGATTTTAGCTTGCAGTTTCGTAACTGTCCTTGGAGGAGTACAGCCATGTTTCCGCTCATATTTAAATTTAGCAGCCTTGAGACAGTGCCATCTTTACTTAAGACTTTCAAAACAGACTCTTTCTTTAACTTTTTGATCTGACTACGCAGGCGACACAAATCTTTCACATATTTTCTGCATTTTTTATAGAGCATCATTTCATCTCTGGGCTGTAATCAATAAGGAATAAATTTTATTAGAAAACAAACATTGCAAAGTTAAGTGAGGGTCTGTCAGTGATAAAACAGACTTATCTATACTAGACCAATGAGCAAAACTAGTTAGTAACTAACCTTGGTAGCTGATGGCTTCTCATTACAATCTACTTTAGACCGAACGGATATTGACTCCACCGCTTCCGGTTGGATCACACTATTTGCGTGCTCTCTGTCAGTCACCTGAAAATTTTAAAATACATATTGTTTAAGTACAATCTCTCGTCAAAATTGTTACAACCAAAGGCTAACTATGAAATGAGTGGTTAAAAAATAATTCAGGCAGTCTGTGCAAAACAAAACCAAAGATGGATTACCTAATGGAAATAAGTACTGGTGGGAACTAATACAAAATGGGTATGGGATGTTGTTATAGAGTTTGCATTTCTACCAAACAAAAATAACCAGAGTAACAATGGG
The DNA here is from genome assembly GCA_947308005.1 of Yponomeuta malinellus. NCBI lineage: Eukaryota > Metazoa > Arthropoda > Insecta > Lepidoptera > Yponomeutidae > Yponomeuta > Yponomeuta malinellus. The sequence goes on from OX371012.1 coordinate 12,489,415, forward strand.
TAAAGTACTGAATACATACAGCCGAACATAGAACCTCCTTCTTTTTAAATCGGTTAAATAACATGGTTCTTAAATACCATGATTTGAAATGTATTTCAGATATAAGTACTAACCTTAAGTGCTGCAGGCTGCTCACGTGGATCCGTGGATATGGATGGACCTAGCATAGGCTCCAAATAGCTGTTCTGTTTTTTACAGTATGAATGGCCATTATCACATGGACTGAAAACCTTAAAATATATTTATGGTTAATACATGCAGTTTGTACAAACAAAACAAAAAATGGACTGTGGAAGTGAGTGTGAAATACAAATGAATGGATATTGTTATAGAGTTTGCATTGCTACCACACAAAAAAGGCAGAGCAACATAAGACTAAAGTGGATAGCAAAAGATATTGTAGAAAAACAGGGTTCTATTTATATGTATTACCACAAAAGATTTAATCATTCGGATGATATGGTCGGCCCACTCTCACTTCAGCATGCTAATTCGGTGGGCTATGTCAGTGACTTTGGTTCTCTGTCGGATCATCTCGTTTCGAATTCGATCTTTCAGAGAAACCTTGAGCATAGCCCTAAAAGATTTAATACCACAATAGAATAAAAAGAAATAAATTACACTAACCTTAGGTGCTGCAGGCTGCTCACACGGAACCGTGGATATGGATGGACCTGACATAGGCTCTAAATAGCTGTTCTGTCGTTGTATTTTACAGTATGAATGGCCATTATCGGATGGGCTGAAAACCTTAAAAAAAAAGTTTTAGTTGGACCTACCTAACTACACAATATATTATCTATCACAATATATCTACATACCAAGTGTTCTTCATTTTCTGGAAAAGCATTCTTATGAATTCTCTTATTTGAAAAATCCAAGAATGCCCCTCGCCTGAAATGTCGTGAGCACAACATCTTGTGACTGCTATACAGCTCTCGCTGGAATTGTGCTGAGGACCAATTCTGTTCAGGGAAACAATACTTGGCCCATTCTTCACACCTGCAAAACACAATTCATTTTATATAAGGTAGGTAGTAGGTACTTAGGTAATTGGTACCTAACGGCAAAAAGTTTGAGGAAAAGTATACTAACCGTTGACGATTAGTCACACCAGGTTTAGGGAAGCGGTATAAAGCACTGCTGCTGTCCGGCTTCCTCCCACAATGACAACACTTTCTTTTCTCGTGCATCTTTGATGAAAATATTTTTTCAAAACTTTCTTCAAATGGAGCGACAGACGCCTACCACTCACTACGAGCAAAATGCACACAGATTACAAAAAAGAAACGAAGACTTGTATTTTATGTTTTAATTAATCTGTGATTTTATGACAACGCTTTAAAAAAAAGTACTATGCTTCTGATTGGTGGTTTCTGTAGCCCACTTTTTCTGACCAATCAGGAACTGTCACTGACGCTCCATACAAAGTCGACCCACCCGAACTAAGAACTCGAACAGTGTTGCCAACATAGAAGACTAATATAAGAAGCGTTTCGTTTATGCAGTTTCATTCTAAGTTTTAGGAAAGTCTTATTATTTTAAAAATCTGCTTGTGGTGTCGATAATAGGAGAGGTGTCAAAATAAGGCAGTCTTACCCTATTTACGGATTAAAACAGGCTAGTCGCATGTGGAATTTGAAGGTACATGAACTGTTGTCGAAGAATGCATATGTTCAGAGTAAGTGTGAGCCCTGTGTGTATGTGAAGAAAAACGAGAGGGATCTCACCATAATTGCTCTCTATGTGGACGATTTTTATGTATTTTCGACATGTGAAACTACAGAGTTGTCCAAATTATTGTTATCAAATTTTTGTATTAAGCATCTTGGTTCACTTACAAGCTGCTTAGGGATGCGTGTAACAAGAGATAAAAATGTTTTAATTTTGGATCAATCTGAGTATGTTAAAAGATTATTAAAAAGGTTTAATATGTTAGACTGTAAGCCTGCGTCCACACCTATGATTGCAAACTGTAAATTAGTGAAAAATAATTCAGAATTATTAGATGATGATGTATGTATTTCAATATCGGCAATTGATTGACTGCTTAATGTATCTATCAGTGTGTACACGACCAGATATCACATTTAGTTGTAGTCAGCTAAGTAAATTTTTAAGTAATTTTGATAAGAGTCACTGGACAGCAGCTAAACATGTATTACGTTATTTAGCTGGTACTATTAATTACGGTCTATGTTTTTATAAGAGTGATGTCTTAAATTTAAATGCATATGCTGATGCTGATTGGGGAAATGATTTATGTGATAGAAAATCTTATTCTGGTTTTGTAGTAAAATTAGGTACAAATATTGTTAGCTGGGAGTCTAAAAAGCAGCAATGTGTTTCATTGTCCAGCACAGAGGCCGAGTATGTAGCCATTAGTGATGTCGCAAAAGAAATGTGTTTTATTAGAAATTTCATGTACGAAATTGTTGGTAAACACTTAGAAGTTGTTATTTATAATGATAACCAAAGCGCACAAAAATTGTTGTTGGCTAAAGAATACTCGCATAAGCGCACAAAGCATATAGATATTCGCTATCATTTTGTGAAAGACCTAGTTCAAAAACATGATATAAATGTTAGGTATTTAGAAACAAGTAGCATGATGGCTGATATATTTACTAAAGCCTTAAGCAAAGTCAAACACTACAGTTTTGTTAAGGACTTGAACTTGAAACCTCTATGATGTAATTATTGTTGAATATGATGTGGTTATGAATATGGATAGTATAATTTTTTGAATGACCGTATTAATGTTATGCTATTGTTTGGTTTTGTTAAGCATGTTAAGTCATATTTTGACAAATTTTTGCATGTAGAGTTGTAATGTAAAGATATAAAAGACTATTATTGAGTCTTATGTCAAGAATGAGGGGAAGTGTTGAATATTGCATTCTTGACATAATACCACATCACTACGGTTAAGTTTTATACTAGTGGCAACACTGCTTCCGTTGTCTTTCTTCTCTTCGATCAAAAACCTTATTGTTTGTGTCACGTCTGTGTTCGTTTAATCTAATGTTTTCTGTCTAATCATACGCAATATATTATACTGCAATTCTTGAGGAATTATAGAAGATATATTGGAGAAAGCCACACTTTTATTTTTCGGTCACCGGTCCTTTCCTGCAAGACTGCGCCTTCCACTATCTCTGCCTCTCTACGCTCAACACCAGTACTGTCTCCGATAGACGATTTGGGCTATGCGTTTTCCTCTAGAGTACTTAAATAAAGCATTACCACTATCTTTATCCATCTGCAACAAAAGTAAACCTATGTTAGCATGCAATCCTGGCGCAAAGGATAAATTAATCGCTTAGCAAGGCTTAGGCCCCACACAGAAGACTAAAGACATCGCCGTGATTTTAAAATATAAAATCTGAATTCGAGGGTGTTCTGCCTGCATTTCTTTGTTAAGTTTGTTGAAAATGGGTAAAACAAAGTCTAAAAACCGCAAAAATAATAGAGTCACCTGATCATTCATTTTCTGCAAGATGTTTTCGGCAGCTAATAAGGCATTATTTTGTGTAGCCTCTATAAAATAAAGACTGGTCAAGTACTCGCTTTATAGCTGCATGAACAGAGAGCCAACGTGTTTGTGAGGGGTGCAACAACTTATGTACTTTTCAATCGCACAACTTTTAACGCGCATAAATTATATGAGTGGCAGATGCACTTCATCACAAATAACTTAGGAATGTCTTTTTTCAATAGAGCCATAACTGAATTGTGCGCACCCATCATCACGTTGGCTCCATCAGCTGCAAAACCTATCATATTTTCTATGTACGGTATTTAATTTTTAATGAAAAAATTTACTATGGTCTCATGCAAAACAACGGCAGTTGTTTTGCATATCGTACAACAAGACACAAGTGTTTTGTTGTACTCAAATCCGTAGATTCATCAATAATAAGAGAAAACTTTTTTTTTTCAAATCTGCACACAATTGTTCGAAATCTTCTTGTCCTATATTTTTTACCACAATTAACTGAGATTCAGAACGGGAGCACCTGAGTTCCTGGGCTGTTTTCGAGTCTATGCAAATTTTTGATATTAGTTTGGGTAAATGTTCCATTATAGTATATGGCAAGATGTGTTCGGCAACGAATGCCCTCAAACGGATTTCACCTGAAAAAAAACACACTATTTTAGAAAACATATTACGGGGCACTATTAAGAAATGACTGAGAAATAATAAGACTCTATTTACCTTCTTTTATCTGGTTAGAAAATGTTGTTTTTTCTTTGAATTGATCAGTAATTTTTGGTTGACTTAGAATAGTGCGGCTGGTTTTCAAATGTTGCTGTGACTTTTAATGCCTTGACAGAGCATCTCTACCAGATGGATTTAGTTGCGAGATGCCTACTATCGGCCTTAGTCTATCTTATATTTTTTACTTACAGTATATAGCATAATGCCAATATTTTAATGAGTCAATACATATCATCGCATTATGACAAACATCGGGATTTGGCGAAAATTATTCAAAATAGACCAAACAGTCGCATAATGACGACTTTCGTTCTCACCAATGTTTTTGTTATTTGTTTTGCCTACAATATGTACAATCAAACACAAATTTATTTATAAACACAATATTATACCAAGTAAATATTTAAATAAACATAACATTTCTAAGGCTAACCGTACCTATGGTGCCAGACACTTCTTTTCAATAAACACAAAGTTATACATCAATTAAATACCAACAAAGTCAACGTTCATAATAATTAAAACGGACAACTATTAAAATCTAGTGTTATACTGACACTTAATCTCATTAAAAAAACCGAACTTTGCTTAATCTATGTACACAAACCCCCATTTCAATATGTTGGTCAAGAAAATCCTGAACAATTTTTTTTATGCGATCATTTGTTATTTTTTCTTTTTTAATTTGTTTTTTAGTTTTTGGGTAATGAATCTGGCTCTTTCGTATATCATGATCGTATTTTATGCTTTCATTTTTAATACTTTTAATAAACGGGAATAGGTTTGGTTTTTTCCGTTTTATTATTTTATTTAAGCGTGAATGCCAGCCCTCTACTGCATTTATAGTACGGTGGGGATTATCAAAACAGCTTACAGCATCAATTAATTTTGGATCCATCCACTGTTTTATAAAGTAGTTTACGAAGTCGTTCCAGCTCTCTACATTAGACAGAATCTCAAACTGTATACTGAGGAAGCCCTCAGGCATCAAAGTTGCTGGTAAATGTGCCAGTGCTACAAAAAGAGCTATTGTTTTATTATCAAGCAAATGCAATTGCTTAGCCTTTTTGTGAAGAGCTTGGGCAGAATGAAAAAAACATTTATGTTTGCGGTAGGGAATGTGATTTGAAGTGCATTCATCGCCGCCATTTCACAATCTGTTTGGAATATTTCTGGATTCATATCCGGAATGCGTGCCTTTATCAGTCCAAACAACCTTTCATACGTATATTGCTGTTTATTAGGTAATAGACAATATATTAATGGAGTTATGTGAGCGGTAGTTAGTCCATGAACGGTGTACACCTGTTTGAAAGGTGGCGGTACACTCTTAAATGTCCCATCTGCAAAGAAATGTCTGACATTTTTAATTGTTTGTCGAGCTTCTGTACTACAAAATATTAAAATTTTGTCTGCGTTACCATCTTCACAGAGCAAGAAGACTTTATTTAAGATTTCGACATCTTCTAATTTTTTGAAAACTGTCGCGTGTACATTGAGATGTGATTTTCTAGCTCTGTATAATGCATCTTTCAACGATTCATAATTTGGAACTAAATCATCGAAATCTGGATCGGATTTGTATTGTAGCATTACGCGTTCGTATATTTCAGGTATGGGGCCCAAGTCATCGCAAACGGCTTGTTTTAGATTTGCCTTAATCACAGCCAATTTGTAGGCACGGAAATCTGGTTGGCATGTATGGTCATTCATTCTTGTTACAGTCTCGTCATCTTCCATCCAAGTGATGGATCCTGTGCATCTTCTATTCGAGCATCGCCAAATACTTGAGCCATTTTTATTTGATTTTTGGCGTGTGTGACTATGTCCGTTTCTGCACAATGACCAGGTACCCTGTTACAAACATAATTATGAATATTTCTTATGTTCTTTTTGCTCAAGGCATTTAAACTAGAAATATTTTTACAAGGAAAATCCATTATCAAAAAAGATTTTAATCATTTGTATACACAAAAAAATCAACTCTCTAGCTATCACGGTTCTCTAGATACAGCCTGGCCACCGCGCGATAAACAGACGGACGGATATCGAAGTCTCAGTAATAGGGTCCCGTTTTTACCCTTTGGGTACGGAACCCTAAAAACTACATAATATACGAGTATTTCTCAAACAGAATGTACGTAACGAAACAGTTGTAACAAAATATTGTAACGAAATAGTTTACATTGTAACGAAACAGTAAAAATTAAGGTAAGTACACAATACGTGCGCTGAGTGCTTTTATAGGTGTTCAGGAAATAAGGTTGATTAATATAAAACACGTTTGATCCAACGTTTATTATTCGTAAAGTGACAACATTTACCATTTAACGAAACCTAATTAAATTAAAACCAAATCAATAAGAAACATTGAGTTAAATTATTAATGTACAGATTGTCCAAAAAGTGTAGAAACTAAAGAGTGAGTTTTTGCTAATACCTCTTACTAAATCTGCAATTTTTACAATAACCTGAGTTTGAAAAAAAGTTAAAAGCTTATACTATTGCATTTAAAACCAATAAGTTGCTTAAATAAAGTTAGTAACTGTACCAATTTGTCAACAAAATGTTTCACATCCGTTTTTAGACTTTTTACAATCTGTAAGAAAAGTATTTTGAATTAAAAATAAATTTCGTCTTCCTCATTCATCAGAGCAAAGCTATCAAATTTTTGGAGCAATTTAATTTTTTTAACTATGTTCACCTCGGGGATACAGTCTGAATCTTCAATTTTAGGCACATAAAAAATTACATTAATTTTTTTGCCTCTACTTTTGTAATATGAAATTGAGTATTTCTTTTCACCACAATGAATTTTGGTAATTACTCCGACATAATACTTCCATGACTTTTTGTAGTAGCGCGCTAAAACTGTGTCTCCAAGTTCATATATTTCATTCTTCTGATTATTTTCAGTACCGATGTTAACGTCATTCTTAACCACTTTCCCTTTTAATTCCTCAATATGTCCATCGTATTTATTTATATTTTTTTCTTTTGTCACTGTTGCTAGGTCTTCAACGTCTTCAGTCTCACTTTCATCTTTGTTTTTGTAACTTTTTTCTGTGTTTTCTTTCATCGCAATTTTCAGGTTAGTGGCTTCACTGTGCTTAACCTCTTCAATCTCTCTGTTATCCTGGTTGACATATTGTTTTTCAGTTGTCTCCTCCATCGCAGTTTTCGGGTAAGTCTCTTCATTGTCTTTAACGTCTTCAGTCTCTCTGTCATCTTTGTTTTTGTTAATCTCTCTGTCATCCTGGTTTAGTTTTTTTTTTCAGTTCTCTCCTCCATCGCAGTTTTCGGGTATGTCTCTTCAGTGTCTTTAACGTCTTCAGTCTCTCTGTCGTCTTTGTTTTTGTTACTTTTTTCCTTCATTTCTTTATTAAGGTAGGTGTCTTCATTATCCTTAACCTCTTCATTCTCTCTTTTATCTTTGGTTGTAATTGTGAGTGTGTTTTCTTTTTCCGTATTTTTTTTATGTTTGTTTTTATGTGACGTAGACAGATCGAAATTTTTGTCAATCACATGAAGCTGTAAAGGATCATATATTGTAAATTAGCGTAAGCTTGATTTTCAGATGTGAATCGGATCGACGATAGAACAGTAACTTTACTCCTTTTATTCTCTTTATTGGTATTTTCATACTCATTATCAATGTTAACATCTTCTTCATCTTCTTCCTCAAACATATCCACACAATCTGAATCAGTGTAAATACTCATTGCGTCATTGCTTATTGAAGTGGACGCACTAGTTGACCTTTTACGCTTCTTTGCTGGCATTTCCCTTGTTTTCATACTTGGTCGCTTTTGAACCTTAGGTTTCTTTTTATTGCTGTCTTTTTCATTCGGTTTTGACTTTTTTTCATGAGATTCGTTCTCCTTGTTGCCTTGTTCCTCCCTGCTATTGGATACTGTTGTAGCTGAAGTATCCGTTTTAATTAGCTGATGCTCTTTTGTGTAATAACAGTCACAGCAAGTATTTTTTTCGCAGTCAAAACAGCTTAGCCATTTATATTTAATCGACCCGTGAACATTAGTTGCTATCTGATGAACTTTCATGGTACCCTTTATGGGCTCAACGTTATTTGGAATCTTTTTCATCATATCTTCGACTTCGTTTTCAGGCACATACAAGATTTTAACCTTGGTGTTACTTTTCAGGTAGTCATATGCATCTTTTGCGTTTGTGATATCATGACCGTGAGCTATTTGGTTGTCCAGCTGTCGTTTAATAGCCCCACCAACGCCGTCCGCTGGTCCCTTTCCATGGGATGCTTCAAAAAAATTCCACGTACTTAATTGTAATCCGTAGTCAGAACACCTTTTCTGGAACATGTAAAAATTATTCTTTTGCCGGTATTGAGTGGCAGGACTGTCTGAAAAAACATGTATTTTCTTCATATTTAGCTCTTTGGTACAGTACTGCAGAATGGGGTCCAGGTGGGCCCAAATAGCACCGGGACCATGCTCATTTATTGGTGAAATTGAGCATATCGATAAAGGCTTCTCATTTTTTCTGTAGAGTACAATTGTGTGGAGTGTAATTTGGTTCCTGCTTGCGCCAAAATGGACGGCCTGAATTTCCTCGGCTTGTTTACAGACAAAATTTTCGGAAAAATCACATATAAGAACGAATTCGTCGTCTCCAAGGTTATTTATGCATTTTTTCCATGATTTGTATCGATGGATGACATTATAATGATGCGTTTTGAATTTTTGCAGGTCTTCGAGGAATTCTTTGATTAAGGAACCGACTGTCCCATTAACTGTTTGTTTAGCATATTTTTTTGTTTGTTTTTCTTCACATTTTTCTTTGGTAACTTTAATGTATGTATGTGTTATAATTTTCCACTGTAGCCACTGTGTGGGATTGGTATCAATACTTGGGTCAAGGGTTGGAACCTTATCCTTGCAATTCGGACATTCTGAGTAAAAACATTTGAACGATGCGGCGGCGGAGCAAGTAACTTCACCCAAAATGTCGTCCAAATCCGATGATCGAAGCACACCTAATCTCTTCAAAGCTGCAGTTTTGAACTGCATGTTTGTATGTTTTACACAAGCACATGTGTTCCGATCTTGGATTTTTGGATGTACAACGTAAAATGGTCGGAAACGACAAAATGTTTGTAAAGATGCTCTTCCGCCTTCAGCTTGATATTTTTTATGAAGCTTGTATAATGGTTCAGTTAAATATCGTTTTTGCATCTTGCATTTGTTTTTCGTTTTACATTCACTCTTTCCAGCGCTTGGTCTACTCACGTCGTCCCTTTTGAAAAAGGCATCGAGTTCTTGTCTGTATTTTTGTCGTAAAGTATTTTTTGCTTTAATAACTCTTATCCTTCCCTTTAGTCCGAGAATATTTGTGATGTTTGTTTTCTGTTTGTATTTAGTGACCATTTCATGCGTAGCTAGCTTTTTCAAGACATTTTTCTTTTCCATGGTATCTGCTTCATCATATTGTGTCTTTATTGACTCTGTTAAAGTATTCAGCAAAACTAATTTCTTTTTAACCTTCTCTTTTTCTTCGTTAGAGGCTGTTGGTATAATAGCTTGCAAAAAGGTGTTACTTTTCGTCACCGGTGTTTCGTTACCAATTTCTGCGACAATAGCAGATTCACCACTACTACATGCGGCTAATCTCTGCTTAAGATTGATTATTTCACGTTTATATCGATTATTTTGTTTTCTGAGATTTGTATTTTTTCTTTTTAATTCCGTATTTTGTTCATTCAACACTCTCAATCTGGTTTTATCGTCGATATTTTTTTCACTATCGTTATTCGTATGCGATGCCGATGTATTACCGGTTTTTAGAGATTCTTTTGCTCCTGCATCTTCTTTCCTCTTTTTAGCTCTATCTGAATTTTTCTTCCTCCATTTTTTAAGCTGGTCCTGTTTTTCTGCTTCAGTCAGTGAAATTTTTTTCTTTCTTATATTTTCTTTAACCTTTTCCAGATGTTTTAAACGCCTTTCTTCGTATTTCTGAGGATTCTCATTTTTTAACTTCTCTCGATATTTTTTCTGCCTTTCGGCAGCCGTTTTCGGTGACATTTCTGTAAATGAGAAATTTTCGTTTTAAAATATGTTTGTTAGGTATCTTGGCTTACTCTTTGCCTACAAATGTTTTTTTATAAACGTTGTTTTGAAATGAAACTAGAGACAGACCTACAATTTATGTGTATACCTTTTTTTCAGAAATTCAATAGTACGAGCGCCGCAAAGTGTACTCCAACACACTTTTCACTTTTTTAACCGACTTCAAAAAAAATGAGTACCTAGCTTCTCTATTCGGTCAGTATGTTTTTTTTAATGTAAATTTATCAATATTTTTTAGTTTTAATTTTATCAAAATCGGTACAGGCATCTGATTTTTAGATCAAAATAACTGGAAAAGGTACCTATTTATTAGTTGATTTATTAGATGGCTGTATCGATTTTGATAAAAATTCTATGAGACCAATTTGAAACCATAACACCTATTGAAATAAAAAAAAAACTAAATGACGGAGTTCTGAAGTACATAACAAACATTTTAAAAAACATACCGACCGAATTCCTCCCTATTTTTTAACTGGACTATTATGAAAGTAAAAGACGAACGAACAAAGCATCACCCTTTTCTTAGAATAGGGTATTAGTGTGTACGCAACTTTATACAATACTATTTCGTTACGTGACGAAAAATAACGAAACAGTAAGAAAAATATAACCTAAAAAATTCTTCAGATGAAGATTTATTGTTCGAAATTGATTTAACGATTTTAATTCACTTAAACAAATATCCTAACACATAATTTTATTATCTTGATAAACATTTCAGAAGTACTTACCCAGTAAACAGTAATATTTCTTTTTTGTATCGAAATAGTAAACCAGCAGGCGGACGCAGAAAATCCGGTTTAGAAAAGAAAAAATATGGCGCTGACATTTGGCCATCAGCCAATAAGAACGTTTTTAGTGTTGCCAGTAAAAAGTGCTAAAGATTCGTTCAGAAATCAAAATAACTACTAAGAAATTATGTGACGAAAAATTACGTGACTAAAAAGTAAAAATGTGAGACATTTAGTTTTTTGCGCGAAATGAAAATATCTTAAAGGAAGCAGGCTACGCATTATTTTGTTTTATTATGGTGCTAATCAGAGAAGCGTCAAACGCTAGACATAGGATAAATAATATTTTTTGAAGAAGCAAGGTCGTTGGTACCGAGTGTGACAAAAAGTATTTGTATAGAAGAGCATATGACGTCTATGAGAATCTGATGCGTTACACTATGATAAGAAGTATTCTGTCTTTGATGTCTAAAAACCTAGTAAGGCCTATAGTTTCTTTAGTTCTCTTCAAATTGTTCAAAAAGAAAATATGACTCCTTTATTTTTATTTTCACACTTTTACTTTTGAGACAAATTTTTCGTCACGAATGTACATCTGGTTTGAGAAATACTCATACGTACCTTGGTATTTTTTAATAACACAATGTCACTGTTAGTGATGTATTTTACATAGTTATTATTCATTATATTATATTCAATTCGATTCCTTGGCTTTGTGGAGTAGTATAATTTTCAACTGTAATCTTAAATAGATACTGTAATTATACGACATAAGTCATCTATGACATTCTTATTTTATTTTAAATGTACTATGTATGATTAACCTTATTGCACTTACCAAGGAGATAAGCTATGATTTTAATTACAGATTTGTATGCATAGAGATATATTAGACTAAAGTATTTGTATGCAATGTATACACAAATTAAATCACGACATTATTAAGTAGGTAGATACTTACTTTTTTAAGACTTTTTAACACAACTGTATTAAATTAGGCATCATAATATAACCGAAACTATATTTCACATAATACAGCAAACTGCGATATGACAGTAATAACCACGAAAAAGTAGGCATAGTGCGACTACGTGTTTGAAGGTTTTCAGTACCCCTATCCCGAATATTTCACAGCTCCGTAAACGTTGCGTATCGTTTCATCTATACTATACGATACCGCATTCGAATCTACAGTGAATCAATTTTGGTAGCACGAATGTCTGTGGAACTCTATCGATCGATCGATGCGTAGAACGCTAGGTTATTCGCAACTACGTTTAGAAACCTGTCTTCCTGATTTTATTATATCTTAAATTTTGTATTTCCTTTGGTTTTAAGAAACATATAACCACTATTCTACAATATTATTTATACAATTAAATATTCAATGTTAAATTAAAAAAATATATTACTTGTTAAAGCAAATTTTCAACATTTTATATCGTGGTGATTAAATTTTTGAACGAATTTCATAACCTCAAAATTTCGCGCTTTTGTTTTGATAATAAAAGTTTTAGTTAGTTTTGATTTCGAGTTTTCGATTTCGACTGAAGAATTCTTATTCTTAAATATGAATACTAAGAAAGTGTTCACGAGATCGTCTCAATTTGACATGATTGTAGAGTTCATGGAACAGTAAGTACTTACCTATAATATTACGATGTGCTCAATAGTGGAATGTTTTATTGAACTAACCCAAACTGATCAAACTTTTTAAGGCATGGTGATTTATCTAAGCCTCTGGGTGGCCCACATGGCAGGCAGTCAGTCCTTAAGAAGTGGCAGGAGCTCACTAACCTCCTCAATAGTGATTCCCTAGGCGCGGAGAAGACTGAGGAGAAATGGAGAAAAGTGAGCAGTTAAAACCTCTTTATAGCATATCATATTATCAAACTCAAACTTATTTCTGGTTTCTTGCAAATACAATTAATTTAATTTCAATACAAGAATATTATCAGCACTGTTTTTGTTCGCCCATATTTTACTTGCTCTTTATTTATTTTAATCCTTTGCATGATTTTTTTGCACTGCTTTTTATACTTATAAGGTCTGGAGTGACATGAAGAACAATGCCAGGAAAAAGGTGGCCAAAATTAATAGGTCTATTAATGGGACTGGTGGTGGCCCTCCGCTGACCTCCTACTGGACGGATGTAGAGCAGCGGGTGGTGGCGGTAGTGGGTATCCAGGCAGCTACTGGTCTGGATAATGTGGAGGAAGTTGGTGCACAGGTTACTTAACATTTTGTACTGACTCTGTTGTATGTTTTTATTAGAAGAACTAGATACACAATCAGTGCTGTAAACCATTCAATATAAATTTTACTAGATCACATATACGGCCAACTCAATAATTGCATATTTTTTGTTAAACTTGTCCTAGTGATTGTGATTCTCAAGCGACTCGCCTAGATAGATGAGCAAAAGATTTTTATATATAGATATATTCCATATACATACAATCTCAAGGTATGCCACATGGTATCACTCCATGTGGCATTCCTTGGGAGAGGCCTATGTCGGATGATGATGATGATTATCACTATGACTCTTTTACATTGCAGACGCAGGAGAATGGAATATGCCTGGATCCAGCCAAGCATCAGTACCATTTATTGTGGAGATTGAGGAGCCACCACCACCAGTCCCTGAAGAGCCGGAGCAGACATGGCAGCCACCTCTTAAGAAAAAAAAGAAGGAAGGAAGGGGAGGGGAGGAGACTAGTAGGATTTTTTTAAATTGTGAAAAGGAGGCCAGGGAGCGTGAGAAAGAACGTGATGATCGTATGTATGAGTTAGAAAAAGAGAGGATACGTCAGAGAGACATTAAGCTGCAGCAGAGGGATAGGGAACTCCAGCTGCAGGCTCAATGGCTCCAGTTCATGAGGGATGGAATGAACTTAATTGAAAGGTTTTTGAATGAGAGATCATGAAAGAAGTATGTCTGTGTATGTTTGAGATGAAATAATGTTTTATTTTAAATAAAATTTGTTTTTTTACTACTCTGAATTTATTTTATTTGAAAAGAGCAACCTTAGAACCAATTTAATGTTAACCATTGTATGCACAAACATTTTATAACTTATTTTTTTACTACATAGGTACTACAGTAAACTTACAATTATAACTAATGTTTACCATTGTACACTGTACAAACATTTTATAAATATGATATAACATTTAATTACCCCGCAGGACAGCTTGTGACGGGTTGTATAGGTTTCTAGTTATTAATATTTAAATAATAGATATTATGTAATAACTACATTGTAGGCAGTATATTGTAGAATGTAGAACATACTTACAATTTCACCTACATCTGAAATCTAGATTCAATACAATATTACTTTATTGTACAACTATGTAGGCACATCTACATACAATTCAACAGTGTAAGTACATGAAGTATTAAAATATAGATTCAATATAATATAACACATTATGTATAAGTATACAAAACAATTATTAAATACCTAGATGGGTAGGTTTCCTATCACAATGTTTACATTTAATGATAGAGAAGTCTGAAAAAGATTTACCGATGATACCTATAGATGGGCAGGTTTCCTCTCACGATGTTTACATTTACCGATGTAAATGGTTAAGTCTCTCCACTAGTGCACGTCGTGTCGCCCTTCCCAGAACCAAGTCTTCTGAAGAAGACTCCCTCGGTCTAGACCCACACACTGCTGCACTTTCCACAACTTCGACTTGCTGCGGACCAGTTTCAACCTCCTCGGGTACTGGGACCTGATAATCGATGGCGATGTTATGCAAAACTGCACAGGCGGTTATTATTTTAGCACACTTTTCTGGAGCATAGTGTAGTGTGCGATCCTTTTTGAGGCATCGCCATCGATTTTTGAGTCTTCCAAATGTGTTTTCAATGAGAACCCTCGCTTTATTTATTTATTTATTTATTTATTTATTTATTTATTTATTTATTTATTAGCTACTCCAACAGTATTTTCACATTTCATTTAAAGACTACATTCTAATGTATAATTCCGTGTGAAACACCTTTACAGGAGTATACATCTTTCAAAATTGTGTGTTCGGTAAAAATTTAAATTAGTTCATGAAATTAATTAATTATTTACACATTTTGATTAAAATTAATTAATACTTTAGTATAAATTAGCATTTAGAATAAAATTAATCAGATTATATTAAATTACATTACATTGCTGATTTTTTTAACCTAAATTTAATTAGGTTAGCAATAGGTTAAATTAACAATTCAATTAGATTTTAAATTTGAATATTATTAGTTAGGAAATTAATTTTTAGTTAGGTTCACTAAGGCATTAAAATTTAACTTTTCATCAATTTTTCCCTTAATAGATAGAATGGCATTCCGAAAATGTCAAGATCGGCTGGCATTGGCGAGGTTGCCTGAAGGTTATTATAAGTCAGCATTGCTCTATTGAGAGGAGAGAATTTACCCACATTCGTTCTATATGGATGTACAGAAAATGACCGGGTGAGAGGATTACGCACTCGCTTTCCCATGGATGCTGTTGTATTTGGCCTCAGGGCTTTCGTCTGCAGCATCATTAATTGGCGTCATAAGCCAAGGCCTTTGAGGATAACCTGAATCACCTGGAAATAAAAATAGTTTCATACTCATTGTTATACATATATGTACCTATGTTTATTTAATGATTGCAATAATAAATTGGATTTGAGAATCTAATGTTGAATTAATTAGGTAAGTACCTACCCAAAAGCCATCCTTGCTCTCCAGTCCTATTTAAGTTTTCCATAAAGTCTCTTACTTGACTGTTTTCCCAGATAAAGGCATCATGGGTCGCGATATTTGGGATTAATATTTATAATTTTGCAATCACTATCACAGATCTGTAAAAAAAGTATACTTCATCAATTGTCAAAATTATATAACACTCCTTCAATTTCCTTAAAGTACCTATCCAAAAACAACTTACAACTTGAACATTCAAAGAATGGAAATTTTTTCTGCAAAAAAATAAATGTTCCACAGCCTTGTTGGGTTGGAAAATGTGGAAGTGGGACCCATCGACACAACGAAGGACTCCCGGTATTCCAAACTTAGTGTAGAATCTGTAAATATATTATTTAACTTTTCATGGAGGTAATTAACTTCACAAATTGTTTAGAAGATTAGTTTAGTAAGTAAGTATACCTTTGTTTAGTTTGGATCCTCTCTTGAATCGTGGTGGGAAAGTGGATATGCTGGTTGACTATGTCTGGGCATGTCAGCGCATTTGTAACCTCAGTTACATATTTGCTGATGGTTGATTGCCCAACATATTTTCCCATACCTACAGCCCTCTGGTATGATCCTGTGGCATAAAATGATAATGCACACAATACCTGAAAATAATACCTTATGTTAAAATGATCATAGGATAACTTAACAGAAATTCAAATTAAATTACTTGTCTCCATACCTTATGTTTCAGGCTTATTCTTTGTGAAGCTCTTAGTGTGGTTTTTGCCTCCAACTCCTCACAGAGGAATTGGAAAGCCTGAGTAGATAGGCGATACCTACACCTAAATTCCGCTTCTGTCAAAGCAGTATGGTCGAATGTCCTCCGCAATTGGACTCTGCTCGATACTTCTCTGGAATTGGTTTATAAGCTCCAATAAATAAGCCTACGACATTTCATAAACAAAATAGTTTGTATTTACTACCCTAGAAATATATAAACCTCGAATCTCTTTGATTTCTGCGTTCTTCTTCAACCATACGCCATGCAAAATAGTAATGGGCAGGCCTACGGGCAATCCTTGGCGCACGGAGCATTTTAAATTAATATAAATCTTTGCAAATCACTTTCGTCACCGAAGTCACTTATTTAGGGTGATTAAAGTTTCGAAATAATCTACCGCTAACGTTCGAACTTCACTCGAATCTATACGTCAAATTTTGTTCGTGATCGCAAAAACGTCAAAATGGTAGGGCTAACTAGTTTCGAATCTATACGCATTCGATACTACAATCGATAGGCGATTCGTGATACCAAATTGTTAGTTCCAAAAGTGAACACGTTGGCGCTGTTCAGTTTCCATACATTTGTATCGTATCGAACAACGCTACGAAAGTGCCTCATTTATTCGTGATTCCAGTACTGAAGTGGTCGTTATGCTACTAATTGTATGAAAACGTAAAAAAGTCAACCAAGGCCGATAGTAGGCATCTCGCTACTAAATCACCAGATGATACCTTGATTTCATTGATGTCACAACATTTGGACGCCTTAGTTATAAAAGTCCCTAACTCCATTTTCTTTGTTTTGAGATATGGCAGTTTGAAGTGCAAAAAAAAATATGTAAAAGGAATGGTTGGTTGAAAAAAAACAAAAATAATTTGGATTTTAATTTATTAGGTAAGCTTTAAAAATATGTTTTTTAAACAGTCATACCACATTTATTATGCGCAGTATGAGCTGCATACTATTTAGGACTTAGGACTAAATTGGTGGACTTAGAGATTTATTAACGAAATTCTTTGGAGTTAGACACATTTATCAGTAAAACAAAACAGGTTATTCTTCTAACACAAACTTAACTTAACATAAATGTTCACTTCTAACACAAATAAACTCTTAATCATCAAAATCGAGATCAAATTAAATCACTACTACTTAATGTTGTACTACTTAGTGTCAATCAGATTTGAAATACAATCTAATAATTTTCTTCCTGTGCTTCATCGTTTTCATTTTATTGCTCTATTCTTGAAGGAGTAGCTGATAGTAAGTCGTCATAAAATCTACGTTTTTCAATAGGTACATATTCAAGAAGTTTAATTATATCATTAAGCTTTGCTAGTTTTAGTGGTATGGTCCCTTGATAACAGTCCTCAATTTCGGAGGCTATCCTGCCACCCATGCCAACACGATAAAAAGTAAATTTTCTATAGTTTTGTCCAGTCATCGAGGTACTAAATTCCGGCTGGTGGAATCTTTGAAATAAAACTTTTCGGCATGTCGAGATTCCACTTATTGACTGTTTGATATGCACCTCGTACAGGGATTTGTAGTTCTTAATTTTTATCACTCGATCGTCGGGCTTTCTGTTCTGAGTTGCTTTTCGAGAAATATCACTTCGAATTGTTGTGTATTTCGTGCGTTTTCAATAAGATCAATGTAATAGTCAGGTGTATACACTTTTTCCATTTTGATACGCTTTCTCTCTATGAGCGCAAAGTCTCTGTCTATGGGCATCATACTGTGGCCAGGAATCGGGTACGAAACTGTAATTTTCTGAAATACATTATTGGCACATAATTGGTCCAGAAAAGTGAACAGGAAACGATTTTTGTTTTGGCTAAAACAATTGTCACAAAAAAGCTCCAATTCTGTATGCTCTGGCAGTTTTTTGTGGTCAATGTAGTCTGCCAAAGCTGTAATTACTTCGTTAGGTCCTTTTAAACCGTAGTTTTCTGTATATACATACATCGAAGCTGTATTGCCAGAAAGATTGTGGATTCCAAAATTGTGTAGCCACAGTTGCCGCAAGTTGCGGTAATGGCAAATTCTTTTCATAATCAAAGCAATAAGTTATCATATTGTTTTGATTGTTACTTTCAGTCTTTGTTATTGACTAGAGAAAAGTTTCCGCCTTTCGCAAATGAAGTTCCTTTTCAACCTTCAAAGAGTTAAGTTTCTGTGTATCTTTATTTACTGTCGCATAATCAATTTGAATCTTTAGTTTTTCACAGGTTGCACAAATGTCTTTTCTTGGGCGTCCAAAAGCAATATTAAAATCTTTGTTGAATATTTCATTGAATTTGCTGTATCTTATGTTTATGTCAGGGTTATCGTGCTTAAATTTTTTGTGCAATTCAGCAACACATAAATTTGAATCGACGTATTTTTTATGTCTACTAGATTCTCTAGAGTAGTGTGATTCTCTTGCTGGAATGTTTTCAATAAACTCGTGTACTTTCTTTATAAGATCTTGGCTATAAGTAGAATGACTTTGTTTTCCTCTCAAATCAGTGATGTCTTTATGTTTTTGTTGCACTTTTCGCTGAAGCCTTTCTCTTTTGATACCATGTATAGCTAAGAAAGCTTGCTGACACAACTCCACACTTCTTTTTTTCAGGCTAACCTGGTATTTAAAAACCTTTCGTGGTCTTGCCTTCGATGGAGATTTTGTTGGGCGAAATCTAGCTGGGTTAGTTTCTTGAAGGCAACCTTGTCAGTATGCGAAGCTAAACTGATAAACTTGTCAAAAATACCTTGGGCCTCTTTTTCCGTCAGTTTTTCTTTACACTTGCATCGACACATGTTGGTATTTCGCGTCTAAAATGGTTTTTTTTGGTTAATTTTTTTTTCCAATTTTCTGGTGCACGTGATTATTGTATTTTCATCATCATACATGTGTGGTTCGGATCCACTTCCAATCCGTGAACTAAAGAATAATAAATATCTTAATAAAATGAAAGCAAACATTTTGAGAAATGAAGGTAGATCAATATTTATAAAGAAACATAGCAAAACAATTCACCGTTTTCTGCATGAATGATAGCGGAGGTGGTTGTAGTACGCGTAAAAAAATTGGTCGTTTCATTGTCCGGTGTCCATTCACTACCAGAGGAATCATCGACATCATCAAGTAATCCACTTTCTTCTGTAAGCCTGAAGCACGGAATAATAATTTATTGATAAAATTTTACATAACATGCCAGACTCATCCTCATTACTTCTTCTCATCCTCTTTTCTTCTTGTGTTTTAAAAGCTAAGAGCGTTAAATTAGGTATTTTTCAAGAGACAAGCCATTAATTGGTACGTCGGTCACCCTGGGAATAAATATAATGATACAAATTTATGCACACTACCCACTACACTCACGAGACAATATTAAGATGTGACACGTATAAGCAAAATGAAAAATACTCATTTGAAAGAACTAACTTACCGTTTTAGTTTATCGTCGCACATTTTTCCTTCCAAAACATGCCATAAAAATGTTTTTTCACTCGCAACAACTTTTTTCCCAAAGTAACTTGAAGTGAAAATTCAAAACAGGCCGGATGCATGGATTTAGTGACTTTCAAATGAAAATCACTGGACTTAGGTCTTTATTTCCTTAATTTGGATTTAGTGACATACTGAACTCATTTGACAGGAGTTAGAGATTTTAGGAAATCAGAAAAGTCAACTTCACCTAAGTCATAGTTCACCATCAGAACCTCATTTTGGAATTTTCAAAACTTATAAGAAGTTATCCTTACAATACTACTGGTCAGGAATGTTTAAAGATATAACTAACTCTATACCCAGCTGGAACAGTGTTTAGCTTACAAACACTCCAATCATTCCCCTTACGGCCCTATGGGCAAACCCAAAATCTGTTCCAGACCATTCCAATGTATATCTCTAGAATAGGCCCTTTACCGATGACCAGAAAAAGAAACCAACATATCCTTGTAGTGAATTGTTGCTTTTCAAAGTAGGTACTCTCTAATCTTTCCTGTAAAAAGAGCTACAGCTTCTAACATTATCTTCTACTTAAAAAACTTTGTCTTTCTTGTACATGGTGTTCCACAAACTATAATCATGGATAATGGTCCACAATTCCAATCCAGGGAATTTCACAACCTGATAAGAAAATATAGCATTCCTTTTGCTAACTTTAATCCTAACTACTGCCCGCAAGTCAATTCTACTGAAAGATATAACAAAACAATACTCACAGCCTTAGCTTCTCTTGTTGGTGAAGATCATAGATCTTGGGACTTACATTTACCCGTAATACAGTCCGCTATGAACAATTCGGTAAATGCCGTAACAGGTTTTACTCCCTTTCTTATTTATGGTCGCGAACCAGTTACTTCCGGTTCATTCTTTTCACAAGCATATGATGTAAATTAAATGTCTCATGCCTAGAGAAATATATGCAAATAATATTGGACTACTTGCCTCAACATACGACAAGGTCCAAGTAGCTCTTCACGCAGCCCATACTAAAAATGCGGCTCGCTATAATTTGAGACATTCCTTTAAAGAATTTGACGTCGTAATACGGTCTGGCGGAAAAATTATGTACTTAGCTATGCAGGCAATTACTTCAGTGCCAAACTTGCCCCTAAATACATAACATGTAAAGTTGTACAAAAATTATCTCCTTTAGTATACATATTAGAAAATCCCTACGGTACTCAAAGCCGTTGGCATATAAAAGACATTAAAGTGTAAATAGTAGCTCTATTCAATTTTTCATAGTAGTTTATTTCTTTAAATAAGCTCTTTAGCTATTTAAAGCTCCTCATCTTAAACTTAGTAGTTAACATCTAAAGTTAACTACATACTCCTAGTTCTCCCTTATACTAGAGAAAACTCGTATTCTACTCTAAACACTTTGGTGTTTCTTTTCTCTTGAGGTTGATTCCTCTTAATTGTAAAGCTTGAGTCTTCAGATAGAGCGGATGACGACTCTGAAAATAAGTCAATGTCATGACTTCATGAGAGTGTGACTCAATAATAACTTCTCCGGAGTTTGTGTCAATGAATGTGAACCCTACCCCAACGTACGTTTGCGAGATGTATGGACGAGATAGTTATTATCTAATTATTTGTTCTTTATCAAATTAGGACAAATAACATGTAAATTTTTAATCCTAACAAAAAAAAAATCGGAAAAATATGTTTTTTCCAGGGTTTTTGGGGTATTGTAGGGTTTAGCTTACGCGTCTAGCGCGATTCTATTGCCTAGCACCCTACTCTTTCTATCAATGCAAAAAGACTTACGTTTTGTCCAAGTTGAACAACTGAAATCCAATTTCACAACACTTGTTGTTCGGCTTTTTTGCTTATATTTGCCAGATCTTCTTCTTTTGCAGCCAGGTTAGCATTTATTATTTGGCACTGACGCCTAATCAAAAGTTTTGATGTAATTTTATAGCACGCTGTTTTTAAAGTATTTCCATGGATTTCGCATGAAATGCAGGGCTCTGGATCAGCCAATTCAAACAAAGAACAACCCAGGAGACAAATGTTTTTATAAGTCTTTCCACCACACCTCTGACGTAGTAGCCCTCAAGTACGCCTTCCCCACTAATTCTGAAATGCAGTCACCACGCGGCCTGGATGATTTTTTAGCCATTTATCAATTTCCCTGACATACTACGTTTTAAATGGACTCATGAACGATACATCCAAAGGCTGCAATAATCCCGACATTCGTCGATAACATCAATATTTTGCGTAAAGGTGAAGTGGCCATCTAAGATCAATATGACTGGACTCTCTTTAGATGGATGGATAGTATTGATAAATTGAACAATCCATTGCGTAAATATTTGGGTTTCTATCCAGCCCGATTTGTGTCACGCAAACTGAGATTCAGTTGGAGCACAATTTTTTAACTCTTCTTTCATGTTGACTCTGGGAAAAATGAATAAGGGTGGTGAACAGTGGACTGACTTTTGATAGCTCGATGGCGCTTTAGATGGCGAACTAAACATTTATGTTTGTTGCTGCAATAAATGTTTCTCTTTCTTTCTTTCTTTCTAATATGTGTTTTCCCGTTCGGAGTTTGTACATCTACTGCTCGTACCTTGCCATCGTGGCCGGGAAAATTTTTGACAATTCTAGCCATAGGCCAATACATAGAATGAACATTATCCTCTTTTAGAATTACTAAACTACCTAATTTTATATTACTAACATTAAGTAACCACTTAGGTCTATTCTGCAATACATTCAGATAGTATTTGTGCCAAGCTTTCCAGAAGCTTTCCACCCAACATTGGCCCACGCAAAGATAAACATTACACGTCGAGCAAACAATATTGCTAGTTTTCTGAATTTTCCGGGCGGTGCACCGGACGCAACGTCTTCTTTTCAATTTATTCTGTTTGGCGCTAGCACGTTCTGCCTCGGGAATTTCCCTGTATTCTGGGTAATGACCCAAAGACACATTTAATCGGTTTATATTATTAGGGTTACGAGGCAGTACGTCAACGCCAAATCTTTGACATAGCTCTTCTGCCAGTTTGTATCTAAATTGGCGGTGTGTAAGTTTCCGTTGCATTGGACCAATGTTGGCACAGTAAATTACGTAAGAATTTAGAATGGAGATATTGAGGAGCCTCCTAAATACTTTAATGTACCATTTCAGGCCTCTTTTTCTTTCTAAAAGAAACATAGATAATTTCTGGTCTTTTAAATCGACCCCCCCCATGAATTTGTTATATTCATGAACCACCACCGGCTTCAAACAGGGTTCTCCAGCTCGACGCCCCGGGAACATTTCATTTGAATGATATGTCGAAACAGTGGTGACAAGCCGAACATCTTTCCACGCAACCACCGACACGTCGCCACAATGTCTGCTTGTCACTTGCCCCCTTGGGATGCGCTTTTCATTTAAGCTTCGAATGTCCTGGGGAGTCTGGTTTCTCCGTCTGTTGAGGGTCCCGACTACATCAGTGCGGTTAAGTTTTAAAAAACGGGTGAGAGGGACTGAGTTGTAGAAATTATCCATGAAAAGGGCGTAACCTTTTCCTAGGTACTGCCTCATTAATTCTATCACAATTTTCGCGGATGATGCCGTAAATCCCATGACCGAAGATAAGGCTGAGGTGTCTTTACCAGAATATAACTTAATTTTGAGACAGTAGCCGGTCAACGCCTCGCAGAGCTCGTATGTTTTGATACCGAACCTTGCTGCTTTGGTCCGGATACACTGCACCCAGCTTAAATGTCCTTTCCACAGCAGCAAGGATTCGTCGATAGAAAGTTCTCTGCGAGGGTTGTATATTGCCGGAAACTTGTTATTTAAATAATCCAAGACAACGGAAATTTTTGAAATTTTTCTGTCGTGACCTCGGGTCATGGGACTTATGGTATCGTTATCAATAAAGTGCAGAAACCGCATAAGAAGCCAAAATCTGTCTATGGACATCAATTTTCTAAATTGAGGCATCCCTAGTATGCCCGTACGCCAGTACTCATCAATGCGGTTCCTGTAACAAATCCCCATAAATATGAAAATCGCCATTAGCCGATATATCTCCGCTACGGAGCCCACTCATTAAGCCGCGAGTGAGCAGAGATGCCTGTTTCGGAGGCAGCAGCGATAGTAGTCCATGCGTAAAGATTCGTTTCCTTAACTATTAGGTCCATGATTGGTTGGTCCCATATTTGTAGGAACAAGTCCACTGGACGTGTCCCTTCAATTTGCGGCCCAACTGGTTCATGGAAATCTTCTCTTTGGCCACGGAAAGATTGAAAATCTTGCTCCCAGGTGAAGTCATCCAAGCTAGGAGCTTCACTTAGTTCTTCAGCTTCCTCCGTATCACTTTCTTGGAGAAGCTCTTGCAGCTCCTCTTGGCTGTATGCTTCGTCGTCCACTTCGCTCCCCGAGTCGACCTCTAACTCACGGGCGAGAACTTCATCAAAGAGGGTTTCTTCATCCATGTCATTCTAAAGAAAACATACATATTAACATCCGAAAATGTGAACCCCCCAAGAGTTGCACAAGATGAGTTAGTTTTGTTTAGTACTAGTTTATTTAACTGCGTAGTTATATGAAATAGTGCAGAATATAAACATAGTATATGAGATGCATGAGTGCAGATGCAGTGTAATAAGTAGAATACTGCAATAAAACCAAGTGAGCTGAATGAAAATCTTCTTATTTAATACTAAAGCTGTGGCCAAACTTTTTTATTTTTGTTATTCAAGTTATTCATAAACTTGAATAACAAAAATAAAAAAGTTTAATAAAGCGACAATTTTGCGGTTCAAACGTTTGGTCTCAACCAAAAATAAAGTCTTTGTGAATTGCCTAAATTGGCTGGAAAATGATTTTCAATGCTCCGCGATTCTGCTTAGCTTTGCTGATAATGTACGCCCGACCTACGTTAGTTTTTTTATAGCAATCAGAACCATGCATGCAGTTATATATAAACAAATCCAAGACCAAACCAAACTCAGTAACAAACACATAAAAAAAGTTCAAAATTTCCAAAAGACCATTCCGCATATCTGGACCCTCAGCGACTGTTAGTATAAGTGAGGCATGTTTCAAGCCAAATGACAATTAGATTGTTCACACTTACTTATAATATTGAAGGCTCCCCACGAGCGTTGGAACATCAATTCCATTATGGAATATTTGACAGTGACACTGAAAGTTTATTTTTCAAAAGGTTAACTCATTAATTGTTTTGCCTCAGTATTCGGTTTTCATTTAATAGTTAGAATACACATACATGCTCCTCAGGAAACAAGGCACGAGGCCTGTAGGTGGATGACGAGTCCTGCATCTCAATGTTGGTGACCTCAATGTCGTCGCCGACTGATAATACATCAGGTCGATATGTCTGCAAAACATCATAAATAAACATACAATCAATTATGAAATTATACTTACACGAAGTTGTCCAGAGTCAGTTCTCTCAATTAAAATGTTTTCACTTCGAACGACATGTAAAGTCCCGTTTGGCGTTGCTTGGACGGGAATCGCTATAATTAGCGGTCGTGAAGTCGAAGGAGTAGGCGATGAATCCATTTCTATCTGAAAAACATATGATACTAATAATATAATATTATGTATAATTATTAAGAACTCATTATCGCCTTAACTAGCAATTTTATTAACCTGTATACACAGAAATTGGCACTAAACATTAGCATTTGAATCCAAATCCGAAGTTCCTATCCTTGATAATACTTCAGAACCAGTAGATTCATATCCGGAACAGCACCTCAGAACCAGTAGATCATGAGCTGGTCATCATCAGGCCCTCAAACGTACATAGTTAGAAAGTGCCATGATAACTAAGCATTAGAATCCAAATCCGAAGTTCCTATCCGGAACAGCACCTCAGAACCAGTATACCTTGACCTGGTCACCATCAGGCCTTCAAACGTATATACTTAGAAAGTGCCATGATAACTAATCATTAGAATCGAAATCCGAAGTTCCTACCCGGAACAGCACCTCAGAACCTGTAGATCTTGACCTGGTCATCATCAGGCCCTCAAACGTATGTAGTTAGAAAGTGCCATGATAACTAAGCATTACAATCCAAATCCGGAGTTCCTATCCGGAACAGCACCTCAGAACCAGTAGATCTTGACCTGGTCATCATCAGGCCCTCAAACGTATGTAGTTATAAAGTGCCATGATAACTAAGCATTACAATCCAAATCCGGAGTTCCTATCCGGAACAGCACCTCAGAACCAGTAGATCTTGACCTGGTCATCATCAGGCCCTCAAACGTATGTAGTTAGAAAGTGCCATAATAACTAAGCATTACAATCCAAATCCGGAGTTCCTATCCGGAACAGCACCTCCCAGTGAATCTTGACCTAGTCATCATCAGACCCTCAAATGTACTTTATTAGGAACTGTTATCAGAAGGATCCCCCTCTTCATTGACTTTGAACCTGAACCTGACACAAAGATAACACGAATAACATCAAGAGAGAAAATAAAAACTTGCATTTTTTAATTGGTACCTACCTATCGTCTCATGGTTATGAAAACCACGAAGGAGACTTATGTCCTGCAGTGGGCGTCGAATGACTGATGATGACCTATCGTCTATAGTCTATAGAAATGTGCATTATTACTAAAAGATCACCCTGTAAGTTGCCAAAGTATCAATTTCAAATAACGTGTACATACACTGCGTCGGCTATTTTTTCTTGCGCGTGTGTGAGTGCGTTTTTCGTAACGGTTTTAACAATTAACGTTTAGATAAATATTTTTGAATTATTTACACAAATCAACTTGATATTCATAATCTCCATAAAATTTCCTTCAAAATAATATTACATATGAGGTATATGAGCAGGGCAAAAGTTTATAATAATTGAAAGAAAAATACGAGAAGCGTATGCGAGACGTATAGGTTACTTTTGAACTAAAATCATTCGTAAATAATTCACTTTGAGTACTTGAAATTTATGAAAACTGAAACTATATTACATATAAAATAATAAAATATATCACTTACTTACCCTTTTTCTCACTTTCCGGCCTTTTTTCCACTTTTTGTATTCGCTTAGTTGCTCGTGTTGGGTATGTTCAAGACCGAATTTCAACTGCGATTTCTAGCGGAACTATTAAAAAATTCATTCGTCTGGTGCTTGTCTATGGTAGATCGTTCATTCAATTTTATCCCAAACACAATTTCAAACCTTCTGCGATAGAAAATATAGCGTAAATTACTTCAAAATAAGCACTAGTGCTATGGATCAGGATCCTTATCACACACATACGAAGGGGGTAGTAAGGATCCTTATCAACTACAGACGAAAGGTTAAGTGATATTTTGTACTTTTAACTGCTCCCTCCCACAAACCACCAAAGGTTGGGGAATAATTTGGAATGAAGTGAAAGGAAATGCCTTTCTGAGAAGTGAACTCATGAACTTTAGCTTGGTGGCTAGTGGAAGCTTGCAGAGTGTACAAACCAACCAATTGGTTCCTTGCGCCTTTAAATGTGCTTGCGTTGTCACAATGGATTTCAGTGGGCAGCCCTCGTCTAGAAATGAGCCTCCTTAGACAGGCTAGAAAGGTGTCGGTAGTCAGATCTGAAGCCAATTCCAAGTGAATGGCTTTCGTCGTAAAACAAACGAATACGCAGATGTATCCTTTGCCTACTACTGACTTTCTTATGCGCGAGAGCTTTACGTCTATTGGCCCAGCGAAATCCATTCCAACTTTCTCGAACGATCGGCTAGTGGCAACGACGCGACTGGCTGGCAGGGAACCCATTAGTTGCTGAGCCACTTTGGCCTTTTGCCTGAAACAAGTAACGCATTTAATGGTAATTTTTCTGACCTCTAATAAGCCATTTACAATCCAAAACCTATTGTTTAAATGTGACAATAATAGCTTTGGTCCCAAGTGCTTTTATGCTCATGTCTGATAAGCATGTTTGTGATAAGCGATCCTTTTGGTAAAATAACGGGATGCTTTTGTGCATAAGTTACTTGAGCGTGATGCAGCCTTCCACCAACTCGTAAGAGTCTTAAGTCATCAATGAAAGGATGAAGGTTTATTAAATTGCCTTTTACATTTTGCCCTTTGCTTAGAGCTGCGATTTCAGCATTAAATTGTTTCCTTTGCTCGTATTTAATTATTAGCATTAGCGAATGGTTTAATTCACAGCTTGTTAAAAATCCTGAATTAATTTTTTCTTTGTTTTTATTAATGTTGTTAAGAAATCGCAGTATGTAAGCATAAAGCCTAATGATTTTATTCAAATCAGAATAGCGATACAAGCGTTCGATTATATAACCATCTGTATTAGTAGTTTCACACACCAGGCTATAGGAAAACACCGAGCAGGGTTTAAGTTCAGGTAACTCTTGAGCCATATAGGTATCGTGGGAAGCAAAATCGTACGCCCTGTTTCGGAGAAACTGTGGTCCATGCCACCATACATCGTTGCTGCCCAAGTCGCTCGGCCTGACTCCTCTGCTTATAAGATCCGCGGGGTTCTCGTTCGTGTCAACGCCACCTAGCTGTATTTTGACGAATCACATTTACTCTGTTCCCCACATACGCCTGAAGCTTTGTCAACTCTGTTTTTAGCCATGCAAGAACAATTTGCGAGTCGCTGAATATGTAGACGTGCTTTATATCTACTTTTAGCTTAATTGTCTCATAAGTTTTGACCATTAGCTTTGAAAGAAGCAGTGCTGCATTTAATTCTAACTTAGGCACTGTAAAGCCTTTCTTTTGCACAGGGTTAATTCTCGATTTGGAACACAGTAAATGCGTATTCGTTGTACCTGAAGAATCTGTGAGTTGCCGGTATATGCAGCATCCATACGCCGTCGTACTCGAAGCATCTGCGAAGCCGATCAGTGGCCTAATTACGCTCACCAAATCCTGAGCGATTCCAATCGTCTAACTGTCAAATTCCATACTAATTTGACAGTTAAACGATTGGAATCGCTCAGGATTTGGTGAGCGTAATATAGGGGCTGCTCGACCTCTCGTGCGTCCGTAATGTCTATGTTTCTATTCAATATAATAGGCTCCATCATGGATAAATCGCTAGTGAATTGTAGCCACTCTTGTTGTATGTTGACAGGTGGGCTATCATTCCAACTAGTATTTAAAATCCACAATTTTTGCATGATGGCCTTTGCTGTGACTATTATAGGACCTACAAAACCCATTGGATCATAAAATCTACCTACATAGCTCAAAATATTTCGTTTAGTAATTTTTGCAGAGTGAAACGGCTCTGGAGATGAAATTATAAAATTATCATCTTTTATATTAATTTGCAGCCCTAGGGCTTTCATGTTATAATTATCTTTTTGCAGATCTAGGCTATCAAACTGTTGCTCATTTAATGGTATATTAGACAGAATTTGCTCATCGTTTGTAGACCATTTATGGGTATGAAAACTGCCTAATTTAAGCAAATTGCATAATTGGTCTCGCGCGTTAAGGACCGTCTCAAGTTCGTTGCTAGCGTAAATTATGTCATCAACATAAGTATTGTTTTTTAAGATAGATGCCGCTAGTGGATACAGATTTTCATACCTATTTGCTAATTCATCCAAACATCGTGTCGCAAGATAACTGGAACTTTTTAAACCATATGTAAACGTGAATAGCTCAGACACCCAGGTTTCCTCACGATTTTTTCCTTCACCGTTAGCGAGCGGTATTGCTACTATAACTTCACAAATGTACATAACTTAGAAAACAGTCATAGGTACATGCCCGCACTGGGAATCGAACCTGGGTCTCCCGCTTCCGAGTCCAATGTTCTACCCACTAGGCTACCACCGCTTCCACTATATGGCATTTTTGCAGATCTAGGCTATCAAACTGTTGCTCATTTAATGGTATATTAGACAGAATTTGCTCATCGTTTGTAGACCATTTATGGGTATGAAAACTGCCTAATTTAAGCAAATTGCATAATTGGTCTCGCGCGTTAAGGACCGTCTCAAGTTCGTTGCTAGCGTAAATTATGTCATCAACATAAGTATTGTTTTTTAAGATAGATGCCGCTAGTGGATACAGATTTTCATACCTATTTGCTAATTCATCCAAACATCGTGTCGCAAGATAACTGGAACTTTTTAAACCATATGTAAACGTGAATAGCTCAGACACCCAGGTTTCCTCACGATTTTTTCCTTCACCGTTAGCGAGCGGTATTGCTACTATAACTTCACAAATGTACATAACTTAGAAAACAGTCATAGGTACATGCCCGCACTGGGAATCGAACCTGAGTCTCCCGCTTCCGAGTCCAATGTTCTACCCACTAGGCTACCACCGCTTCCACTATATGGCATCATATTGTGTTATGTCTCTTCATGTCATGTTCACAGATTAAAATACTTCGGTTTGAGAAAAATATATTGTATGTATACACAGATACAACCACATTTGATTAACGCCATCTATCGCGGCTTTAGGAACTTAATTAGTTTTTAAAGCCGCGATTTTTTAATTAGCTGTAAGAAAATCTCCTATTTTGTTTGCCGTTAGAGCGTGTGCTGGCTGACTTTTACTACTTACGACCATAATGCATCAGTCAGTTTAAATAAGTGTAAAATTTTAGTTAAGATAAGATGAGAATATTCTTTATTGCACACAAGAAGCGATACATAAAATATGAAAGTTACAATGAAAAAGTACAATGGGCGGCCTTACTGCTAACAGAAATGTTATTTGTTTATTTTGTAGGAAAAAGAAAATACTTCTGCATTCGCAAATATTTCCGAATAGTTTGAGCAAGAACTATCAGAAGCAAGTGTCATTTGCGCAGCTCCAGCAGAAAAACTTGCACGAGGATTGGAACAAATAACTCCAGCTGAAAACCCAACCGTTGACTTGCCGAATACATCTTATATTTTAGAGCAAGAACCAGCGTCAGAAACTGTGTATTATATTACGGATCCTAATTTGTTAGAAATATCTAAACCAAACCTCACTGTGGAAGATCGTCTCGAAAAAGTTGAAAATTTGCAGAAAAATATTTTGAACAAATTATCTACACTAAGTACAAAAATCGACGAATTTCTTAGAAAAACCCACCAAGATAAAATAACCAGTAATATAGGATTCAAACCAATTGATAACATCTTGGATCTTCAAAATTTAGATGATGCTTTAAAACAAAAAGATTGTTTGCGGGACAGGGAAAGGTAGAGGTTTAAACAATTGCTACGCTCTAGTAGATGTCGTGTTTACTCGGCGGTTTCTTACGGAGTGCTCATGGGCAGGTGGCTCTAAAAATGCTGAAGCAAAAAAAAACTGTTTCAAAGCTTACAGTCGAGTTATTAACTTGTTCTTCGAGGTTATTCAGCACTCAGATAAAACATTTACGCTATTAGAGTGTGAGGCGTTTTTCAAGAATGTTTTGAAAAATTCAGAAAGACGTAATGCAGCTAAAATGTTGAGAGCCTCAGCTACCAAAATAAGGGCAAAAGGGAAGGGAAAGGGCCAAACGTCAAGTCAGAGTATTGCTCCCACCCAACCTGTGTTGAATCCATCTGATCCTATATCAGCAACACCAGAACAAGGTACCCAACCTACAATCGATCCACCTAGCTCGTCACAGGCGCGCCCAGACGCGTGGTGATTAAGCCCATACTCTCTCTCTCTCTGAGAGAAGGCCTGTGCCCTACAGTGGGACGTATATAGGCTGCTTATGATGCCATCTAGTAGCGAACTTGGAACTACATTTTTTTCTTAATTTTGAGCTGTTAGAAAATCCCTAATTGAAATAGAAGTAGTACCTAGGTATTTGCCGCTTGAGCGGTTTGATTATACATACAATGTATATTGAAGAAGAATAAATTAGTACCCAATAATACCAGCGCAGCGCGCACTCTCGATGAAAATGCAAGATATAAACGGTTAAGCAACACTCTGGTGTGTGAGACTGGTATCACGTAACTTAGAAATCAGTCTAAATACTGGGACTTACTTAGGTAGTAAAAGTAAAATCTTACCGCCATACACTGCCGCGCAATGTCATTCATGTCTGTTATATTAATTTCATGACGTTTTCTTGGCAAGCGTTCTTCTTCAGTGTCACTTTCACGTTGCATACGCACGAGCTCCGTTTGTGCTTCCTCATAAGACAAGTCAGACCTTTTTAATTGACAAGCGGTGCTGATCCAATCTTCACCAGGTATGGAATTTTCGTTTTTTTGTAATTTCTTGGACCTTTTTCTTGGCCACAGTAATACATTTGCGGTCTCCCAAGTACTTGGCACACACGAAAGGAAGGTTCTCCCCCTTTCTAACGTTTGAACGATCTTGAAAGGCATCTACAAAAAGACATTCAGATATAAGGATCATCTTACTTACAAAAAAAGCCTGAATACACCAAACTACCATAAAATGTCTAATAAGTTAAGTAGGTAACATAAATTATTAACTAAAGTACATTGTCACTAAAATTCGAAAGAAACCAAGTCTCAATACAGCTTTTACAATATCATTCACTAGTTTGAAATGAGGTCTAACCTGAGCGAGAAAGAACGCGAACTGACATGACGTGTACTAATGTACTTATCTATATCGTGCGAAGGAAGCAAAGGAGAAGCGGCGCGGGGTGCGGGGTGGAGACACTTGAGTGAGTGAGAGAAATGTGATCGCGCGCGGCTCGAATGGGAATTCCCCGAATCAAATAGTAAAATTTGGCTGTTTTGTTTAATTTAGTTTTTTAGTACCTACGAAAATTTTGCTAATAGCTAGAATTATCACAGTAATAACATTCATCGGAGATGTGGTGGTCATAAACAGGCATAATACCGCAGCCCCGACACCAGAAAAATGTGAAGATGTGGCGTACTATATATACTTATATACTATAAACATAAAATATAATATATGTAAAATACACTATAAACATTAAACATGTAGTACATAAATACATACTACGTGTAAATACTTATATATAATATAAACACACACATAGATATATATCTACGTATAATAGTTTCAAAATAACATACACAATCATGCACATACACTAAATATACTTATAATACTCAGCCGAACAATTACCTGAACAACATGCAGCAAGATTCGTGGTCGCACGGTGTAAACGCTCCCCAGATCAATCCGCTGCAACGTCAAGTCGCAGCGCCAGCGCCGCGGCGGCCACCCGCCGGCAGTGAACTACTTACCTCCACGACGTATGTACGTCTCACACCTTCATCTCAGCGCAACGTAAACTCTGCCGTGCTATCTGTGTTTGTATTGTAAATAAATAAACTACACTGGTGACCCCTGTGGATTGAAACCGCGAAGACTGGATTAAACAGTAAGCGAATCCTCACTTTTGTCCGAAATGTCCAAAAAAGGTGTCCATGATGAAGCCACAAACAATGATGTACCTACCGCATCAACTCGGGGCGCATTTACACCTCCCGAATCAGCGTCCGATGTTTGCCGCGTCGGGGTTCGTCTTCCACCATTCTGGGCAGAAGAACCGGCAGTATGATTCGCCCAAATAGAGGGGAATTCCACACTGTCTGGAGTGAAAGACGAGGACACCAAGTTCTATTACGTCGTAGCTCAGTTGGACCAACGTTACGCTAGAGAGGTGAAAGACATCATCGTGAACCCGCCAGCTAAGGATAAATACCAAAAGCTAAAAACGGAGTTCATCAAACGTTTATCTGCGTCGAGGGAGAAGGAGGTAAAACAATTACTGGACCACGAAGAGCTCGGAGATCGTCGCCCATCTCAATTTTTGAGACATTTACAGCATTTAGCTGGTCCCAACATTCCGGAAGATTTCCTTAAGTCTATTTGGACAAGCCGTTTGCCGGTCAATTTGCAGACCGTGATGGCATCACAGCCGGACTCATCGCTGGAAAACCTCGCTCAATTGGCCGACAGAGTACACGATTTAGTGCCATCTTCTCCGCAAGTAGCTGCAGTTGGTTTATCTACTCCTGCTTCCACTGCATTAGACCAGATGGCTAAACAGATTTCGGAGCTGACTCGCCAGGTACAAGCCCTCACAACTCATAGCAACAGACGTTCACGCTCGCGACAGCGCAACTACAATAACAATCGCAATCAGAGCAACACTCGATCCCAGTCAAGCTACAAAAAATACCCTGTATGCTTCTACCATCACAAGCACGGCATTAACGCTAGAAAATGCCTGAAGCCTTGCGATTTTAAGGGAAACTCTCTGGGCGGTCGTTAGAGGCGACAGACAATTGCCCTAGCACCGGTCGCCTTTTTGTGACTGATCAAAGTACAAAAATGCAGTTTTTAGTTGACACAGGCAGCGACATCTCCGTTTTTCCCCGCTCAGTTTGCAAACAACGTCGACCAAAAACGCCTTACGTCCTTTACGCAGCAAATGGAACTCCCATTCACACTTACGGTTTCACGATCTTGAATTTGAACCTCGGACTACGTCGTGAGTTCAAATGGCGCTTCATCGTCGCTGATGTCAACAAACCCATCATCGGTGTCGATCTACTCAGTCACTACGGTCTGATAGTCGATTGCCGAAACCAACTCCTCATTGACTCGAGCACTTCACTGACTAATAAAGCAAGGTCAGCATTGTCCTCGGACAATATAGCATCCGTGAAGACCATCTCCGGAGATTCCAAATACCGTTCGAAACGTTAGAAAGCCGCCGTTAGAAACAAAAGTCCAAGCCGTCAAAGACTACCCGATACCAAAAACTGTTAGAGAACTCAGAAGATTCCTCGGGTTGATAAACTTTTATAGACCATTCATTCCCGGTGCAGCCAAAGCACAAATACCACTCAATGCTTTGCTGGTGGGCTCAGTCAAAGGCTCACACCCTGTGAACATCTGCGGCGAAACTCTTCAAGCCTTCGAAGAATGCAAAACCAGTCTATGTCAAGCAACTCTCCTGGCCCATCCTGATTTGGATGCGCAGCTTTGTTTAGTAACAGACGCATCGGACACAGCAATCGGCGCAGCTCTGCAGCAGCTAAAAAATGACATCTGGCAGCCACTCGCATTTTATTCGCACAAGTTGAGTCCAGCACAGCAGAAATATTCTCCGTACGATAGAGAATTGCTCGCCATATATGAGTCGATTAGATACTTTCGTCATATGGTGGAAGCCCGTCATTTTACTGTGTTCACAGATCACAAACCAATCAGTTTTGCGTTCCAACAAAGAAAAGATAAGTGCTCACCTCGCCAATTCCGTCACTTGGACTTCATAAGAGCCCACTATAGGGAAGAGCGGGTGATCGTGCTCTTCCACTATAAAGGGAAATTTCCCGCCAGGCAGATCGTATGCCTGGGGATGGCCGGTCCGACTAATGTTCGTCGGACGTCATATTTATGGTATGTCATGTAAAACATTTTGCTTGCGCGATGCAGGAATGTTGGAGTTTATAGTGCGCGTGCAGAGTTGACATGTGCTCGCCACATCACTCCCCTTCAAGACCGTAGCTACGCATAGCTAGGTCTGATAGGAATCGAAGTCTGTGCTCTAAAGCCTGCAAGTGCCAGGGGGCGCTGAGTCAGTGAGTCGACTAGCGGTTGAGGGTGTTCGGCGGCTAACAGTCACTTCACCGGCGACAGTACCATGGGGACCGCGCATGTGGTAGGAACCGGTGAAGGCTGCTGTACCACTGGCAACGTGTTGCTGTGTGGCTGCCGTGCCGAGGGGTTGGGGTTGATCACCATCAGTACCAGTAGTCGGTGCGTTGACTGTAGTGGAACTGATGAGGTGAGAGGGAAGAGGATGCTGGCCTTGCTTTGAGACTGATTGTATGTGGGGTGCTGCGAGAGCGAAGGAAGGTTGACATTGTTCTGTCGAGGGTCACCACTATAGGGAAGAGCGGGTGATCGTGCTCTTCCACTATAAAGGGAAATTTCCCGCCAGGCAGATCGTATGCCTGGGGACGGCCGGTCCAACTGATGTTCGTCGGACGTCGTTATATTTATGGTATGTCATGTGAAACATTTTGCTTGCGCGATGCAGGAATGTTGGAGTTTATAGTGCGCGTGCAGAGTTGACATGTGCTCGCCACAAAGTTTAATAAAGACACCAAATATTTTTTGGATATGGTAAAGTGCCTTGGTATATATGAACGGGTATGTAAACCACAGTTAATACAGTTAGTAGTTAACAGAAAATGCGTAATTTCCCACGGCCATTCCGCTTCTGCAAGTAGCTTGAAGTCGTCACGAGTAAGAAATTTATCAATATCTATAATGACAACCATTTTGCTTAGCAATGCACTGAAAAAGAAAAAATACACAATATTGACAAAGTAAGTATCCCAGTAATCTATAACTGAAAATACATAACGCCTTAAGAGAGCTGATCTTAACACTTTATTCTAACAAAGGCGTATTTTTTTAATTGTATAAAAAACATATCGCATTTATGTATGGCACTAGAACAAGCACAAACGGAACCCTAATTTCATGTAATGGTGGCTGTGGTGTGTAGTGACCAGTGCTATAGTGGACTTCAGGACGCTAAAAGTATGTTTATGACTTTAAATTCGTAATTTTTTAATTAAATCTCAATAATTCGAAGAGGGCATTAAAATATTCACGTAATATCACCTATGCTTTCTCAGTAAAATTACCTTCCCACACCTCATTACACACATAAGAGACGAATAATTTCATTACAAAATTAATTCTAACTTACCAGGATATCCTGGCATTCTTAGTAAAACAAAAACACTTCAGCTGTGTGAATTACGCGTGAACGAATGAAAAACGAGTGAATGATAAATTAATAGTGTAGTAATGGAATCATAAACTCTTTTACACTACCAAAAGGTACTTTAGAAGCGTTATGGTGGCTTGTATATCACCAAATGGAGATTGCGTTACTATTACATCAACCGTATAGGCCAAAATTGTGATCCTTGATGCCGGTATAGTTCCACTTTAGAGCCGAATGGAGATATAATTGCGCACATAACAAGAAACAGAAGGTCACAGAAATTGCTCATTTTAGAAATAAACCTGCATACACGACAAAATTTGAATAGTTTGAAAGCCTTAGCGCCACACAGGATTCTGGATTAAGAATAGCGTCACTCCATGTCCTTCCGTGGATGTCGTAGAAGGCGACTAAGGAAATAAATTACCAGGAAACGGGCAGCAGCGTCTTCCTGAGATTCCAAGCGCATACTGCGATCACAAACCCGCGTGCCAAGCGTGGCGATTATGGCAAAACCCTTCATGGTTAGAAACCCATGAGGGAGGCCATGTCCTGCGGCCATTCGACGAACACTGCAGGACGTAGGCCTTCTTCATGGTTTTCCTAACTAAATTGCCATAATCGCCACGATTATTTGTTAAATCTAAAGATACTATTGATTTTTTGTCACATATTCTTATTATGTTTCGGAACGCAACTATCAGGTTTAATTTGTTGTTAGCGTTTTTATGTTAATTACCTACATATTATTATGTTTACTTCTGATGATTTTATTCTAAATATTTGATTTCATAGTTCATTCAGTTCTTTTATCTTCTTAAATATTTTTTATACTAATTTTAAAAATGGATAAAAATTTATTTGTATCGGATATTATGGAGATAATTAACAGATATACTCAAAAGAAACTATATCGTCTCGCTCGCCAGGGAGAGGTTGCCATAGCAACCGTCTGACTTGGCTCCTACCTGGGGCCTGTTTATGTTTATGAAACTAAAATTTATGTTTACTATGAAAAATGCATATACATTGCAAAGGCGATTGATACACAGATTAATAAATAAACTTGCTACGCAATGTACCTCGAATTGTCGTAATAAACTACAAATTGTAGTGTTATGAAATTCGGCCCTGAAAGCTCTGAGGTCATCCAGTAGTATTTATTTTTCTATAGTGTCGTATACTTATAAGCGCGGTCGCCGAGCAGAAAGAATTTCGTACATTGACCTTTTTGCCTAAGGGCAGTTGTCACCAACATTTTTTGTAAGGCGCAAGTTTATATTGCTACTAGTTCGGACAGGTCTGTACAATCAATGTACAATTTTAATCGTATATTAATTTAGTTTCTCGTACGTATGATAGAGGCGCTGCGGATTATATTCTCGCGTATTTTTCGATACGATTTCAGATTTCAAAAATTCGTTGATGACTAATTAGCTGAATAATGCAGTGTATAACTCGATTTTTGTAACTGTTATCAATGACTCCCTGGAAAAATTGTCTAATTATGAAAATGTTGACAGTTCGCAGTGAACTGTTATAAAATCGAGTTAGATATACTTAATTACTTATTTAAAATTTGGTATCAATAAAATGTTGGTACTTAATTTAAAAATATATGATTTATTAATCAGAATCATATTCCGCGGTATCAGTGTTACTGCTTTCTGACGAAGTTTCGCCGGTCACATTGATTATAAAAGAATCGATAGTTTTGTCTATATCGTTGTCAAGGCCACATAATTTAAATTCTTCTTCTTCTTTTACGTGACGACTGCAATTTTGCCACTTTTCTGCTAAAATGTTATTCAAAGCCTCCCGAAGCAGGTTGAATGTAGTGTTTTTCCTCGCCACATACCCCTTTATGTCTGCCCACACCAATTCAATCGGATTCAACTCACAGTGGTATGGAGGTAATCTCAATACCCTCCTCATTAACTCCTTTCGCCACTTCTTCGATGACGTACGATTCGTACTGGAGTCGTTCTTGCTCTCGGTAAACTTTAATCTTTTTCAAATATTTGATACGCCACAATGCTATGTCATCTCTGTCGATTAATGCGTTATTTCTCCTTCGATTGACATACTTAAACTGCAAATGTTTCAGTACTTTTTTAAGCGATGTCAACCCTTCTTAGTTGTAGTAGTTAGTAGCACCTTCTTTAGGTAACTCTCCTTTTAAATAAAAGCTGTGCACTATCCTTCTAATACACGATTTATCAAAGTCATCGATCTTGCTTGACGGTGTCTGTTTTGTTGTATTCTGTTAAAATACGATAAACGGTCGATTTCGATATGCCCAAGATATCGGCTGTATTGTCTTTCATTTCTTGTTTTTAAGGAATATTTGTCAGCAGGCCAGGATTCTTTAACGTGTCCGAAAACTGAGCGATCACTAGCGCATCCCAACATGGAATGTCGTTGTTACCTGTTTCAAATAATGGGATTGACTCAAGGTCAACCGAACACAAGCGTACAAGAACAGACCTTACCGTCGCAGGTAAAAGGTTTGCAATCCTTTTAGACGGCGGCCAATGCATCTGTGCGAGCGTGACGCAACATATTTACGCGGGAGAAACAGAGATAACGTCTGTTCATCCTTACTTGTCCAATTTAGTAAACAATATTCTAACCTCAAAATTTACATTTGATGCCGAAACTAGATATTTTCTTGCAAGTTCGTGTACTTTGTTTATAAACATAGCAGCGTGTTATCTAAAGTGGTGTCCCAGGTTACTTCATTTATGGGAATATGGCAGTTTTCGACTGAAAAGTCATACTTTGCGGGTAGAATCTTGTTTACTAAATTGGACAAGTAAGGATGAATAGACTATAGCTAGTAACAGGTTAATGTACGAAATTCTTCCTGCTCGGCGACCGCGCTTTAGTATTTATATTTGCTTATAGGGTTTTTCTCGCCCCCTGCACACTTATGTGTGATGTTATAATTATAGCCGATATGTTACACGGGAATCTGAGCTATAAACATGATAAGTTTTTTTAAATTCCTTTTAGTGGTTTTTACGTAATGTGCGCACAAAGAATTAGAGTGAGACAGACATATATGTCTGACAGAGACAACATTTACAGATTTATTATATGTATAGATAAACGTTACCAATTTTTCTGGTTTTATTCTTTAAATTAAAAATACTTTGTGGATGTTTCTTTTGAAAATAGCTATTTTGGGGAGGTTTTGTTCAGATTGGGGGGTGAAATCAAAGGGCGATCTGGCAACACTGGCAGCGTTCCGTAATATCGTAATATTCTTTGCTAACTCTATACCCAGGCGCACTCGTAAGTTGATTTTTTCTTTTTAGTTGACATTCTATGGGCCAGTTTCTGAATTGAGAATTTAGCTAAGTAAATAGTTGTCTGTAGTGGCTGTTTCTTCGAATTTCTCAGAATAATCGCGTGACAGAACGTTATTTAAGTATTAACTTAGTGAAATTCTCAGTTCACTGTTACACTGTAACAGTAACACTGTTAGTAATAGTAACTCTATTAAACTTTAAGGACTTTCAACAACACAACACATACAGTTCAAAGTCAGGCGGGACAGAGAATATTACCTAAAATTTACGTAATTAATTTACTTTAATAATACGTAACATTATATAATTAATAAGACCTACTACTATTTATAAATTATAGTTTTTATTTGATTTAAACTAGATTTCTTTGGTCTGAGATTTTTAAATGCATTGATTTAGCGGAATTTGGTGTTTGTTTAGATCCATATTTGTTAAATTTGGCGACATTTTACTTAGCTAGCGCTTAAAATCGAAGATGGCAACACTGCCAACCAAATTCAATTCAAGATGGATGGATTGATTGATTGAAGATTCGGTGATTGAAGCGGGGGGTCACGCTTCCATACAGAGTACTTTGACATTTGGTTTCAATGATACTAGCGCCATCTGTTTTTGAGTTACTACATTTACTGGAAGCAATATAACAAATCTATATATATGTATAGTACATTTAAACATAAATATTTCCATGATTGTATTTCAATTTCAATTTATTCAAAATAAAGTAATTTATAACATAATCTTTACAGAAATTTACCACTGGACTGGTCGTTGCCAGTTATCTATGTAATCTGTGGACTGTGCCGTAACATAATGTACTCTCAAGGTCTTTGTGTACTCTTTTGTGCCAACCGTCTGTTATGTTAACTGTTATTATTTACAAAAAAAAGATGGTCGTCGTGTGCGCAGGCGCTTTTTCCACATTTCGTTGTTTCGGTAATAAAGAGTGAAAAGGACACTTTAAAAATTGTCAAAATGCCTCATTAATGTCTACTGGCATGCCGGTCTCGTAGTGAGTATTAGTTTGCTTTTAGTATTTATACTTTTAACAGAATGTTTACTTAATGAACGTCAAAGTTGTTAGTTTCACAATTAATGGATTAGGTGGAGAAGAAGCTAACAAAGAAACTCCACATTTATTCTTTTCAAAACACGTTTTAACTTAATTAACAGAGTTTTCAACTTAAAATATTAGTCATGAATGTGTTGAACACTATCTGTGTTATACGGATAGTTGGTAAAAGAAAAGCATTTTTTGTCACCTTGTGGATGTTTTGTTACTGCTAGTAGCAGATGATGCAGAAATTGTTTCATAAATATAAATAAATTGTGAAGAACTACCTTTTTATTTTACTATTAGCGTTTAGAGTTTAGGCTACTTAGCTAGGCTACCTCAGCAAAAATTCGGCTACTTTAGGCTACTTAATCTTTGAAAAATG
Source organism: Yponomeuta malinellus (assembly GCA_947308005.1). Taxonomy (NCBI): domain Eukaryota; kingdom Metazoa; phylum Arthropoda; class Insecta; order Lepidoptera; family Yponomeutidae; genus Yponomeuta; species Yponomeuta malinellus. Next base: position 12,530,868 of record OX371012.1, read on the forward strand.
GCGATATCAGGTCCTGAGTTGTTGGCAACACTGTACTCTACTCTACTCTACTCTTTGATTGAAGCCTATTGAAGGAAGATGGCGAGTCCGAATCCGATCCGGCGTTTGCGCATGGCAGGTAAGCGCATCCGCATGGTGTTATTTTGGGTTATTTTTCGGAATTCTGAAATTATTTACGTATGTCGTTTAGTTCAGTTTGTACTCCTCCGGCTTGTTTGTTTTGTGGAGTTTATTGAGAGCTCAGACAGGACTTTAGTGTTACACGAGATAGTTACTAAACCGTCTGGTGACAAAGAAAACTGTCAGGAATAGGGTCCTTTGGGTACGGAACCCTAAAAAAGGACGAAAATGTTGTAAATGTGGTAAATGAGCAGCCGCAGGTTGAGTTGCTGAGTGTCATTGATGAGGCAATAAATACTTTTTTATCTTTATCTATCTTTCGCTTTCCAAAATCTGCTGTTCGGAACCTTTTAGGGTGAGTATTTTCCGCTTGTGTCTGAACAAGTTTACCCCGACCAGATTTACTATGTTTACAAATAGAGTAAAAACTTACAAAGAATTAAATCTGTAAACTTACTCCTCGTGTACATGCTTTTTTAGCATCATATAGGTACTTATATAACCAATAATTATTCTGTGAATATGTAGCATCAATCAGTCTATGTCCGACATTCCAAACTAATTAAGTATTATTTTTGTTTAATTTCAGCTGTACCCTTTGGGCAACATACCTCTTCCCCATGGATGAACAGCACTCATTGATAGCATTCCAGAGGAAACTATATGGTGAACGCAGAATGCTCTGTGAAAATTATTTATCAGAAAATGATTTCAGAGGTGGGCCGAGAAAGCTGCATTCCCAAGTGATGTAAGTGTTATATATAACGTTGAAGAAAGTATTGATTTCTGATTACAAATAATAGTAGGATGTTATTGGGCATTCTGGACCAGCTTCCATTCGCTTGAGCTCACGACGCACCGCGCCGGTCGGCGCGGTTGGTCGCTCACCCAAGCTCATTCCAGCTGTTCCAGAATACCCAATAACATTGAGTGATTCTAATTTAGAGTTTCAATAATTTCACGAGCAACCTACACAGTGTACGATAAATTCAACCAATGAAAACTAATCACACTAGGAAACTTGAGTGAATGCAACTCACCATCATCGTGGTAGAGATCGCCGGTTGGCGCGGTTCGTCGCTCACTCAAACTCATTCCAGCTGTTCCAGAATACCCAATAATATTGATTGATTCTGAGTTTTAATTTCAAACATTGCATGAGCAACGCTGGTGTTGCTTGGTATTCGCTCAAACTCATTCTAGGTGTTCCAGACTGTTCAATAATATTTTTTTATTCTGAATCTAATTAACCTACAACTTGCGGCAGTAAATTAAATGATGCCAGTAACACAGATAAATACTGAAGTTGAATCGTGATGACTGCATTTCAGCAATGAAGACATCACTGGTAACATATTTCTCCAATAATGAAATTTGTAAAACAACCTACATCACTAAATCTTGAGAATATTAATGTAGGATCTGAAAAATATATATATCGTCACGGAAAGCTTTTACCAAACACCATCCGTTGTATAGTTTGCGGACCGTCTAACTGCGGAAAAACAAACTTAGTCCTTGGGTTACTTTTACATCCTAATGGATTACAATTCCATAATGTGTACGTTTATTCGAAAACGTTGTATCAACCGAAATACATATTTTTAGAAAAGGTAATGAACCTTGTTCCAGGAATAAGTTATTATAAATATCGTGATAACGAAGAAGTCTTAAGTCCAAGCTTAGCGTCTCAAAATTCTGTAATTATTTTCGATGATGTTGCCTGTGAAAATCAAAATAATATTCGTGATTACTTTGCTATGGGTAGACATAAAAATATAGATTGTTTTTATTTGAATCAAACTTATAGCAAAGTTCCAAAACAACTGGTCCGAGACAATGCAAATCTACTCATCATATTTAAACAGGATGATATTAACCTACGTCATATCTATGATGAACATGTGAACACTGATATGCCTTGGCAGCAATTTCGTGAAATGTGTTCAGAAGTTTGGAAAGATGCATTTAGCTATTTGGTAATTAATAAAGACTGTCAAAGAAATAACGGTTATTACAGAATGAAATTCGATACCTTTATTACTTTCAACGATTGAGATAGATAAATGCTGCTTTTCTGAAAATCAAGAGCCACTTTCTTATCTTCTTTATATGCGAGTAGTTGTAAAATAATAAAAAAATGTGTGATGAAAAATCAATAAAACAACAAATAATTAAGTCTGCTGAGGCTGTTAAAAAGAAGGTTCAAAACATGAAAAATACTAAAATGGATTCTGAAATTGCATTAGAAACCATGTTCAAACCAGTAACAGATCCACTTAAACACCTAACGAGAACCGCGCATCAAGAACAGTTAAGTAACGTGGATGTTGATTCACTTGAACATTTTACACAACAGTCTACGCCTACGAAGAAACGAAAATTTTCTGAAATTAGTTCGTCTTTAAGGAAATCATTCCAAAAGGCATCGAATGATAGTAACAGTGATGATAACATAAGTGACTCGGAAATGAATCAAAGTCTTAGAAATAACATGAGTGACATATTTTTTGAAACGAATTCGGATGGAGCTTCAACTCCAAATGCAAACTCTTTATCATCATGGTCTTTATCATCAGAAGTATTCAAAGATGTACCTTATGGAATTAGATTGGAAAGCGGAAAACCTATGATAGGATCAGCACCGCTCTCCATAACTGATGATACATTTCAAGTAGCAGGTCATTCGTATGTTAAAACTAATGGACTCGCTGAATTACTTTACAAAAAAAATCCTGATTTAAACATTATCACTGAAGATGATAAAAGGAATTATAAATTTATACTAATAAGCACAAACGCTCATCGACGTAAATATGATCCGAATCAACCAATCAACAGCAACAGAGGATTTAAATATTTACACATTGTAAGACCCTTATTAAGTTCTTCCAATATTTGTAAAGGAAAGGGTTTATCATTGCTTAAAAAAGTTGATAACAAAGTAGATTACATTTTTTGGAATGATCCAAACGAATTAGTTGAAACATTGAAATTGTTAATAGCTTCGAGAGATGCCGGTAATACGGGTTTAGATGATGAAATTGTATCGGTTTTAGCAGAACTGAAAAAACTCGGTGATATAAAGTGAATAAATACTTATGCAATGTATCTTTTATTTTATTCCTACTCTAACCTCCATATCATTTACAAGATGAATATAGATAAATTTGGACATCATGTGCATAAAAGACTGCGTGTGTCAGATCCGTTTGATTTGGTTCCTATAAACAGAGGGCTAAGTAAAAATGAGTTAGGTGTTTACGACTTAAAACAATGTATATTGAGAGGGTTACCGTTAGCTGTAGCAGCAGATGAAGCTGTTAGCAAGGAGTATGTAGACAAAAACAATAAATTGTATTGTAAAAAACAAGATTTCTTTACTGAAATTAAAAGTATAAAAAGTCAAATACAACTGCTACAGAAACAGTTAGATGAGAAGTGCTCAAAGGTAGAAGCGAGTAATATTATTAAAGATCATATAGTAGCATTGAGAGACATAACGGAGCCAGTATGAGCAAACAATCTATCGTAAATGAAATCCATAAAGCAGCTAGAAGAAATTTCCCGCGTCGCTCTGTTATTTTAAAAGGGATTGATGATTTATGGCAAGCCGACTTGATTGATATTCAAAACTATCAGAAGGTTAACAAAGGATTCAAATTTATTTTAGTGGTCATCGATGCTTTTTCTAAATACGCGTGGACCGCTCCATTAAAGAATAAAACAAAAACTGAGGTGTCTCTAGCCTTTGAAAAGGTTTTACAAAAAGGCCGATCACCTGCTAATTTACAAACCGATATGGGTACCGAATTTTACAATGACGTTTTTCAGAAGCTTACAAACCAATGGAAAATAAATCATTATTCAACTTATTCAACAAAAAAAGCATCTATAGTAGAAAGATTAATAAGAACTTTGAAAGGCAAGTTGTTTAAACATTTTAGCTTGGTTGGAAATTACAAGTGGATTGGAGAACCTTTATGTGATATAGTTAATAGCTATAATAATACTATGCATCGCACCACAAAACATATGCCCTCAGAAATAAATGGGTTAAATGAATCACTCGTTGCAAGTAATATAAGCAATTCACAACCTTCCTTACCGACAAAGAAAATCAAATTTCGTGTAGGAGACTTTGTCCGTATCAGCAAGCACAAAGGAGATTTTCAAAAAGGATATACACCAAACTGGTCCACGGAATTATTCACTGTTGTAAAAGTAATAAAATCTGTACCTACAACATATTACATACGAGATCAACATTGTATACCAATAAAAGGTTGTTTTTACGAACACGAACTCCAAAAAACCAGCTGTCCCAATATTTATTTAGTTGAGAAGGTAATTAAAAAAAAGGGAAATAAGTATTTTGTTAAATGGCTTGGCTTAGGTCAGGAGGAAAGTAGTTGGATTGATAAAAGTGCTATAATAAAACACTGAAGTATATTACTACAGATTAGACAACTTATTTTTCATTACATCGCTAGTTATGAAAGGGAAAGGACTCCTCAATACTTTAATCAATAATTTACCAATAGAGTTACACTTACCAGGCTACAACTACTGCGGTCCAGGTACTCGTTTACAAGAACGTTTGCAAAGAGGTGATAAAGGCATTAACCCTTTGGACGACGCTTGTATGCTGCACGACATAGCTTATTCGAAGTATTCAAGTTTAGAAGATCGACATAAGGCTGACTTAGAGTTAAAAAATATGGCAAAACAACGATTAAAATCAAAAGATGCTAGCAGAGGTGAAAAAGTTGCATCATGGTTGGTGAATAAAGTGATGAAAGCAAAAATTAAATCAGGCGCCGGAATTAAATCATTCAAAACTTCAATGGCTAAATTGAAATCACATCTGAAAAAAATGAAACCTAAAAATATTCAAGATGCTATTCAGTTTGCATATTTAGCAGCAAAAAAAATATTTCATAAGAAAAATAATATGAAGCTGCCAAGAATTATTCCTATCCCTAAAACCGGAGGAATACTTCCACTCATTCCTATTTTTGCTGGTCTATCAGCATTGGGTTCTTTAGCTGGAGGTATTGGCGGAATAGCAAAAGCAGTTAATGATTACAAGTCAGCCCAAAAAAATCTTTCTGAATCCGTGCGTCACAATAAAATGATGGAATCGATCTCATTAGGCAAAGGTTTATACATCAAACCATACAAGACAGGTAAGGGATTGTGCGTACATTCTTCAAAAAACTAGTTACAAGGTTACCCAGGCGAGCACTGAGTGATATAGATTTAATATATTATACTCGCGACATCCCATACTTTCGAGGTGTCTATATGAGAGACACTTTACCAAGCAAATCAAATAACATCGAGTGCGCCATCCTGAATCTAGATAATTCAATAAATCCTGGAACTCACTGGGTAGCCTACATTAAAATAAATAATTACGGCGAGTACTTTGATAGTTACGGTTTAAAACCACCTGTGGAATTAATCAAGTACTTAACAAAAAACACTAATGTTTATTATAATTATATGAACTATCAACAAAACAATACATATAATTGTGGTCACTTATGCATAAAGTTCCTAAAAAAATTCTGGTTGAAACATTTATATTAAGACATAGTAAACAATTGTCACCATTATTACGATGTCATTCACGCTATCAATAACCGGTTGTAAAGCAGCTTTGTCAACATTTTATTCACCGGCTCTACAGCTTGACGGTGAATATGAATGTGGACTGATCTTTTTTTCAACGTTTAATTCGATTCCTAACATAGATCGTTACAACAACAAATTTCATTATGGCGACAACGAAATTATTGAAATACCAGAAGGAACATACGAGTTGTTAGATATAAATGACTTTTTAAAAACAAATTTAGTAGACTGCACGTTTAATTTGATGTGTAACAATAATACTTTGAGCTCAAAAATAATTTGTTCAAAAGATATTCATTTTGAGAAATCCGGTTCAATCGGAAGGATATTGGGTTTTGGAAATCAGACACTTAAAGCTAATATATTACACGAGTCTCTCTTCCCTGTAAACATTCTACCAACAACCATCGTTCGAATCGAATGTGATATCGTGAGCGGATCGTACATAAATGGGAAGCCTAGCCATACAATTTACGAATTTGTACCTAATGTACCACCAGGGTACAGGATTATAGAAATTCCAAAAAATTTGATATATTTCCCAGTAAATCAAAATACAGTTAGCGAGATTAATATAAGGATTTTGGATGCATATAACAACCTAATAAATCTGCGACAAGAAGAACTACAATCATATTTACATCTAAGACGAAAATGATAGATTTCATAAATAAAACATTGGTACCCGAAACCAAAGATCTCAGTACAACACATCCACCGCAACAGAAACCACCTGCTAAAAAGAAAAAACTGACTAAGGAAAATAAACAATTTCTCAGATACTTAAAAGTCATAAAATGAATATCTTAAATATTTTGGATTCCTTCACCTACGACAACAGCATCGAAAGCTACCAAATCCATTCTTATAAGCCTTACGTTAATAGTTTTAACAAAAACGATGAGATACGCATTCCTATCAATCAACAAGACTTATACGTCTTACCGTCACAGAGTACACTATACATAGAAGGTTCAATCACAGTGCACCGACCAAATGGCGATAAAAAAGAGAGAGTGAGTAATATTGAGTTGGTGAATAATGCAGCACTTTTTCTTTTCCAAGATATTCGATATGAACTAAATGGTGTAGAAATTGATAGGATAAAAAATGCTGGGATCACAACTACTATGAAATCATTGCTCTCCATGAACGAAAATGAATCAAAAATGTCACGGTTATGGGGGTGGGACATTGATGGAATAAAAAATACTACTGGTAATTTTTCCGCCTGTATACCGTTGAATAAAATTTTAGGTTTCGCTGAAGATTATAATAAAATAATAATGAACTGTAAACATGAGCTGGTTCTTCTGCGTAGTAATACAAACCTTAATTCTATTAAATTAAGCACTAATGAAGTGTTAGATGACATAACCATTAACAAAATCATATGGAGAGTACCACATATAAAAGTATCTGATCGTGAAAGAGTTAACTTGCTGAGATGTTTGGAGAAAGATAGAGCTATCAGTTTAGCATTTAGGAATTGGGATCTCTATGAATACCCTCTTTTACCAATAACTACAAAGCACACTTGGTCTATAAAAACCACATCACAATTAGAGAAACCACGTTATGTGATTGTTGGTCTACAAACTAATCGGAAAAGTTTAGGTATGAAAGACATGTCTCGCTTTGATCATTGTTATCTACGTGATGTCAAAGTTTTTTTAAATTCGACTTATTTTCCTTATGAAAGTCTCAATATTAAGTTTACTGAAGAAAGGTATATGATATTATATGAGCAGTACGCTAGATTCCAACAGTCTTACTATGGACGCCGGTGTGAGCCGTTGTTAAATCTGAAGGATTTCAAAGATAAAGCACCATTATTTGTGATTGATTGCTGCAGGCAAAATGAGACCCTGAAGACAGGTCCCATTGATGTTAGAGTAGAAATAGAGAGTGATTTAGATATACCAGATCAAACTTCTGCTTACTGTCTCATACTAAACGATTATTACAAGGATTTAGAGATTATAAAAATAATTTTATTGTTAAAGAGTTTGCTCTCGCTACTAAAGAGTTTACTCTGGTTTACTTAGTAAAACCTCCTTATCCATTTTCTACTTTAACAGATAGCGAAAAGAAGCAAGTTTTATGGTTAGAAAAGAATAGAGGAATTTATTGGCGTGAAGGTTATATTGATTACCGTGAATTTCATAGGTTAATTTATAGTTTATTGAGGTATAAGAAAATTTTTGTAAAAGGTTTAGAAAAAATCATGTGGGTTAATAAACTTTGTGGTGATTGTTGTGTTATTAATATCGAGGAAAATCTATGTCCTAATATAAAATATCTGCATGATAAATATAGTGTAAGCAATTTAACATGTTTTTCTCACCACAAACAATGTGCGTTGAAAAATGCACTATGTGTCAAGAAATGGTTTTATGAAAATAATATTACAGAATTTATTTAGAATAAGCAAATGTATATAACTTTTTTATTGAAATTAAGAAATAAATATAAAGGTATTTAAAAAAAGAAAACATCTTTTATTTTATAAGTATGAATTGTTTTATTTTTCAATTTAAAACAAAATTAATAACTATTACACATATTTTTAGAAATTTTCTTAACTACGTTTTCCACCATGTCCATTATTTCATCTACAGGATCTATCACAACGTATTGGGCACTTAACATCGCACTTTCACTGTTTGTGTCCTTACACTCATTTAAGTCGAACACTTCTATTTTTATTAACCGATGTCCTCTTCTTGCCGCCTTGCTAACCACATATGATGTAGACGTCGAGTCCTTTGCAACCCGTTTCCTTGAAGTTTTACTTTTCCGCTTCCCCACGTCTGATGGAGCTGGATTTTGTATTTCTTCGACATCGCTATCGAACCCACTCAAAATATTTTGCGCGTAGTAGTAGGGGTCTGTCGGATCAGTCTCGCCTAAAATCTGAAAAGAACAAAAATACAATAATAAAAATATTCAAATCTATTTCAAACTGTCTGTATAAATTGGATAGAAAAAAAAAATGCTTACCGAAATAGACATGTTTTTACGTCCGCTGATCTTCTCCTTGGCTCGAACGATACAGTAATAATAAGTTATTGAGCCATTATTTGTCATTGAGTGTAACTTACCTATTCATACGTTTCGATCACTCTAGAAAATAATTCTGTCTCTTTTAATTCATATAAGAGTGAGCGGGCTCGAATTTGTAGTCAGCATTTTCAATATCGAATGTGTTTGAATCAAGTATGTCACTGCTGACTAAGTAAATAGTGGTCATTGATCCCTTACACGCTATGCAACATCAATGCACTTCCCCCTCGTAGTTTACCTCACCGCTAACACCTCGACTTGACCTACTTTTGACTGCCTCGTTGGTCTAGTGATGATAGCGTTTGATTACTATACCAGAGGTCGTGAGCTCGATTCCCACAAGGAGCCGCCATACTTTAAGAAAACACGAAATCAAGATTTTAATAAATGATAGACAAATTATTATTTTTTTACAACATCATTGTGCTTGACTCCTCAACTAGGCGGGGACCTATAACTCAGGAGCCAAAATATCTTTTAGCTCTCCTAATCTCACACACCGCGCTCAAGACAATGTCTATAGCTATATGTTCTGAGATATGTAGGAACTAGCAATACTTACATACTCTTTTATTTTTGTGACATTAGGTAACATAGAAATAAAACAAGCTGGTAGAATAACCCAATTTATTCACCTAAAACTATACTTATCGACGTATAGTATACAACACTTTTAAATCTAAGTACTTACCTATCTATTTTAATTCATATATAAGACAAGACACGATCGGGGTGGCTCTGAAGGGAATAAAGCAGCTCTAAGACACCAAAGAAAACAATAAGGATCATCATTTTTTATATTCAAACAAGCTTTTTTGTTTTTTATAAATTTTGGTAAATCTATAAACTATGACCCACTCAATGGTTGATATTTATTGACATTGATTTCCAAATGAGAGTTACTCAAAAATGTCCAACCGCTATCTCGCTCTTGAAACTCTTCAAGCTTTTTTTTCAATGTACTAGTGATTTCTGAGAAAATGGAATTGAAATTGTGGTTCATGTGTAGGGTAATGTTTTTCGTGCTAAACGATTTTAGTTCTTGTGAATCGTTTTTGTACATGAGGAAAAATGAAAAAAGTTCAACATTAACTTTTATGCAAACGTGTTTTTTCAATGAAAGATCTATCACAGATTTTAATTTATTATGGATAGACTTGAAAAAGGTTTCAATTGAGTGTTGGGCATCGCCGTTAGCCTGTATCTTATAAGTCGCAATACGATTACGGAATGCAGATGAGAGAACCTCAACATCTTCTAACAAATGATGAGTTGCGGCTTTGCTTTTGTGGTCAGTGCTGCGCATATGACCCACCCAACCCTTCGGCTTCACAAGAGTTTTGCAAGTAATGCAATAAGGCATTGTAAATAAAAAATAGTAAAATTGGTCAGGAAACTGTCAATTAAAAATTAGATTTTAGAGACATAAATAAATAAATAAGTAGCAAAATATTATATTTATTAAAAATTCAGGCAATGTTACTTTATATTTATCTTATCACTAAAAAAACTCGGCTCACTATCCTCATAAAGAGAGTAAACCTGTTTAATAAATTTCTGTAATATGTCCCAGTGCGGCGTGTCCGTATCAGCCTGCAATTTTAATACCATCAAAGCCTTTTTCCACCTCTTTTGAGCGTTGGTACTTGCAGCATCGGTGGTGTTGTAGACCTTTAGTTCTATATAGAACTCTCCTTCCGTCATTGCTGTCCGACGAACGTGACCATCGGCGACCCGCGTCACTAGACTCGACCCCAGTTGGTGCTGCTCTGGACTCGCTTTAGCAACCTTCTCTGCGTCTCGCAAGATACCGAAAAGATCTCCCACCGTCCTCTTTTTTGAGGTGCTTGCAGACCTGTAAAAGTAAACAATATATTTTAAAACATAGGTACCTACATAAACTTATGCTTATATTCCGATAGGGTAGGCTATCTAGAGGAAATATACGTATATTGAAAGAGTGAAGTGGATGATAGTATAATATGAAGGGCATATAACTTATAACTACTTTCTAACTATCCCATATATAATAGGGAGTCCCAAGTGATTCTTAATAATCAAATCTTACATATAAAACAAAAATCCTACGCGACGCGGGATTCGAACCCACGACTAGTAAGATACAACGTAAATACAGTCAACAGCATTTCAACCTTTACGATTACATGCCTGCAATGTAATCAGCGATTCAATGACTCAGCGATGTGCTAGATTCAAATGACGCAACAACGTAACAGTGAATAATAGAACGAGACTTATTCTATTCCAGTTAACTTTTCCCTGCATGTAAACATTTACATAAAAAAACAAAGTCAGACTATAGAAAATAAGGTCAGTATGGTTTGAATTATTAAGGCGAATAAACAACGTTCAGTTATCAAACAAATAAACAGGGCCTCGATTCTGTTAGTGCATTGTAGTATAATGACAGGTACACTGTCGGGTCACGTGACGTGTTTTTTCGTACCATTGACGCCTAGAAGGTTTGATGGGTGTGCCCGCGTAGACTTAAAGCAGCCATGAAATGAAAACCGCCATGTTCATGCAGTTGTCATGATACTACAATGCATTAACAGAATCTAGGCCCAGGTATTATCTCATCAACAGCTTGTTTACATCCAGAGAAACGTCATTTGACACGATGTATTGTAAAATGGTATCCTTACCTAATTGTCTCCTCAACGGAGCTCGATGCTTTGCGTTTGGAGCTGGTTGGAGTCTTTTGCTTCTTACTCGTCTGCACAGCAATGGGTACATCAGGGAATTCAAACTCGGAGTCAGACCTGAAATAATAATAACATAGTTTTCATACCAGTCTTATACATTTATCCTAAACGATTTATACACAGTTTTGTGACAACTATACTAGATAAATGAAGTGACCACTTAGACGCTGTAGTGCCTGGGACATAGTTTTCATAAAGGGACTAATAAGGTTTAGTCAGTGGAACACGTAAAAAGGGATGTAAATAAATGTACTTACTAACATTTTGATACCAATGGGCTGACGGGTAGCGAGGAAGTCGTAGATAATTACACCACACGGAGAATGCACTGAACAGCGTTATCACGTTATCAGAATTGATGAGAATTTTGGATAAATCAGAGTGATATAGGTTTATATCCTAAATGTGTATGTTGTTTTTTTATTACAAGTACTGTAATGAAGAAAATGCTAAATTCACCTTTATTTACAGGTATATGAATATAGGTAATTGATAATAAAAATAATACATATTACTTTTTAGTATCGAACACCCAAAATTTCTGCTTTGCCTTCAAAAGTACATACTTAGACAAATCATCTTGACCGGTAGCAAGGTCAAGCCTATATGCTATTCTCATAATGTCAGCACTTTTTAACAGCTCAACTTAATTTGGTTGGGTGCCATTGCAACATAAAGTGAAAAATATGTCGATTATTGTAGGTAAGATGTTTCGCAATCAGAAGCCGGCGACGGATGCAATAACGTTAACGTAGCAAATTCGTAAGTTCCATACCTCGGTAGGTGTAAATAGTCCCGGATCCACATGTGGCAATTTACTATACATTTTTTTCAATTATCGAATAATGTTGAAATTGCTGGATTATTATAGAAGACAATTAACGGTTATTTCTAGTTACCAGGAACAAGACAATAAGAAAAATAGGAAATCATAGTTAATTTCTCTAGCAAATCCATAGGAAACTTGCTATGATATCGATTAAATTACTATATAAATTTATTTAAGGATAAATAATACTTGAATATTCTTTATAATACATTTTGTAAACTCCACAATATTATGTGAAAGTCAAACATTAGCAATTACGTATACCAACAACTAAATGTTTTGATGCAACGACTTTTTTCCGTGTAGATCTTAGACTAGAGTATAGCTAGTATCGTAAACCTTTGGTTATTTGAAATTGAAATTGAAAAAAGTTTATTCCGATACCACAACACACATGTAGGTGATACATCAAAATTTTGTGACCCATCTAAATTCTTTATCTACAGGTTGTGTAAAATTTACTGTAGTTTTTTTACTGTATGTTAGACAGAGATAGATTTAAATAAAAAATTAACGAGAACTGATGTCGGAAAATTATTGAAAAAATATAAAACAATCTGTATAGGTCCATTTGCACAGAATTGAATGAGGGTAATATCTTCAAGTTTCAATATGTTAAAAAATGACAAAACGCTGTCGGTCGTATTTATGAAAACATGATTTCTTAAAATACTTTAACAGCAAGACTCTAAAAAATGTGAAAAATGCTTTATTACTGCATTTTAGGAGTACGAGCATTCAAAGGAATCATATTTTTATAAATAAAACTATTTTTTTCCTCGTATAACTTTTGTTACACCGTGTACAATTTGTACCAAATTCATAACTCCTGCGTCAACAGCCAAAGGTTGACAATCCCTACCAGCCACCTATCGCATTCGCATTCGCGTTGACTATATATACATACACGTTAGTAGGAAGTAGATTTGCATCGATGAACGTATACGTTTATGTGTCAGTGATAATTAAGTATACCCAAGGATTCGAGTAACTGTAAAAGTATTTTCTTCCCTCTGTGCAATGTTTTGTGTTTTCTGTAATGAACGATAAACAGGGGACTTCAATCTGATCACAAACATTTTTGTGGGAAAAGTAAGGTATTCTTTGTGCCGACCATTAAATATGTCCTAAAATACAAGTATTTCCTGGTTCTGCCAATCACTCAGTATTTGTGTCACATGAAAAGGATCACAAAATTTTGTTGTGCTGGAATCACCTTTTTTACAATGGGAGACGTCAATCTGACCGCAAAATACAGTTGAGATGAAAATATTTTGTGTCACTGTTGCGCAAGAAGGACCAACACATGAAGTCAATCTGATCACAAAGTAATTTGTGGTGTTGAATCTTTCTAACAGTGGGAGCCGTCAATCTGACCACAAAATATGATTAAGTTGAAAATGTACTTTTGTGTCATTGTATGAAGGGCCAGCACAGGAAATCAATCTGATAACAAAATTTGTGGTGTTGTACCTTGCTCATGTGGGAGACGTCAATCTGACTACAAAATAAACTGGGTTGAAAAAGCAAAGTTTTGTGTCACTGTTATGAAAAGTAGACACCAGTGGTGTTGGATTCATGCAGTGAGAGAAGCCAATCTGGTCACAAAACTATGACTGGGTAAATACAAGTAGCACTTGGAATATTTCATGTCATTGTCTTAATGAGGAAACCTAACCGATACCACAAATAATGTGTGCTGTTTTATCTTGTATATTACGAAACTGCACAAAACATAGCTAGTGGGTAAATACGATTCATTTGAGCTTGGGGATCCTTTATTTAATTCAAATCAGTGACTATGCGGATCTCGGATCTCGGAGATCTCTACCAAGATGATGGTGAGTTGCATTCACTCAAGCTTCCTAGTGTGATTAGTTTTCATTGGTTGAATTTATCGTACACTATGTAGGTTGCTCGTAAAATTATTGAAACTCTAAATTAGAATCACTCAATGTTATTGGGTATTCTGGAACAGCTGGAATGAGCTTGGGTGAGCGACCAACCGCGCCGACCGGCGCGGTGCGTCGTGAGCTCAAGCGAATGGAAGCTGGTCCAGAATGCCCAATAACATCCTACTAATAATAATAATAAAAACATTTATTTCGGATAGAACAGAGATACATGGTGTTGTCAGTAGCCTTAAAAACTAAAACAAAACTAGAAGTACAAACTATGTTAAAACTTATTTACGTTTAAATAATATATGTGTTACAGTCATAGTGATTAAATAGCTATTATACATAATGACTGGTCATTATATATAAAAGCCAAATTCACTAGACAAAGTAATAAATTAATCACTTTATCTGGATATTATTCATAATAGCGTGTCAAAGTTAACCAAAGTAATAAATACGGTCTAGCCGACTTGTTACCCCTCCCGCTCTTCATTCCGCTACCGCCTGGCGTGATCGTGGCTGACGCAATAGTGTTTGTTGTCGTCTTGTAATGAGAGGTCGCGTTGTGTATGCCGGAATTTCCGCGAGTATTTACATTCGTCTCCGTGTCTGATGATGGCAGATGAAATGAAAAAACGTTTCTATGAAACTATCACTGTACTTATTGTAAGTAAAGGAAAAAATAATCAGTTGTTTACAAATGATCAATATTTCTCTTTAATTTCAAAAGTAAAAGAATGTAAGAACAAGATTACTAAGAAAACACCTGAAGATTACCAACGCTTAACAAGATACGATGTCGTTAAAATTGGAGCTTCAGAAAAACTAATAATTCCGGTAAAAAATGAAGGTGATCCCATTATGTACTATGCCCACCTGGACGAAACTTTTCAAATAATCCACGACTGTCATATTAGTATTGGACACGGCGGCAGAGTCAGAATGATGAAAGAGTTAAAATCAAGATATAAAAATGTAACTGCTGAACTAGTCACAGTATATTTGAATCTGTGTGAATCTTGTCAGAAAAAGAAAAATTTGCCGAGAAAAGGTCTTGTCGTAAAACCAATTATCAGCAACGAGCTTAATTCAAGGTGCCAAGTGGATCTCATCGATATGCAATCACAGGGTGATGGTGATTTTAAATTCATCATGGTATATCAAGATCACCTAACAAAATTCGTGCAGCTGCGGTCCTTAAAAAGTAAGCGAGCAGAAGAGTTAGCGTATCACTTATTAGACATTTTAACTACATTCGGAGCGCCTAGTATTTTACAAAGCGATAATGGTAGGGAATTTTCTAACAATTTGGTTAAAGAAGTCGTGGCCGATGTGGCCGGAATTAAAAATCGTTCATGGTAAACCTCGACACTCTCAATCACAAGGATCTGTTGAAAGAGCTAACCAAGATGTAGAGAAGATGCTTTGTACCTGGCTGGAATCTAACAAGACGACTAAATGGTCTGAATTTTATTCAATTTTACTAACTTAGAAAATCCAAGTCATAAGTAAATGCGGGGCTTTGAACCCCTAACCTCACGCATGACAGACAGGCATCCTACAGCTAGGCCCTTCAAAATAAAAAAAAGGAAATAACCAAGTGTGAGTAAACTCGTCCAACACTCCAAAATGTTTTATAGTTAATATGTTTTCTTAGTGGGAGTCTTTCTCACACTTGGCTGTTTTATATTATTTATGATTATTATTAAGTTGATGACAGATATTAATATTTATTTAACACAGCCACACTCTGTCTTTCCATCTGTGTTACTTAAAAGTTTGGTATCTTAAACCTTGAACTGAATCATAACTAGAAATTTTCAGAGAATGCACCGAGAATGAAACCGACCTTCATTGTCATAAAAAAATTAAGTCAAGTAATTTTAAAATTCCAGACTGATCGAGTGATAATTCCTGTGCTACCAGCATATTTTGAGGAGCCACAGGCTAGTCAGAAATTGGCAATACAGGAGTTCGAAAAGTGAACATGAAAAGTTTAAAATTGAAAAGGAAAGAAACTAAGAAAATGCACGAAATACATGAGAAATGTGTGCAAACTACGAAGCAATGCTGTAAAAAATAAATTAAAGAAAATTAGGTACTCTTATAAGCTCAGTGTCCTAGATTGGGCCAGTCACTTGTTTTTAAGATATCACTTTTTTTCTATCTATTGAATAAAACAACTCGTGTGTATTCTTCAATAAAAGCCTGATTGCTATATACGTCAAAAGGCGAAATTTGTCAAATGTTAAAGTTAACGTTCATTTAATTAACAAAGTGTTTTTGTATCTCATTTGTGGCTTTGTACAATTTCATACTTTATCGTTTTGTTTCATCATCAACCCATTATGTCCCCACCGAGGGGCACGGATCTCTTCCCTGAGGAAGGTATAGGCCATACTCCACCACGGGGGCCAAGTCCGGATTGATGGAGGCTTGTAGACTAGTGGCTCGTCTACTGTCAGAAGTTGTCAAGCCGCCCTAAGGCCTCTGACTTGGCTTAACGACTGCCATCTTTCGACGGCAGCCGGCACCAACAACTTAACGTGCCTTGCGAAGCACGGAACCGCTCGGAAAAATGCCACTAGCGTTAGGCATAGACGGCGACCCATCCATGCACTGAACGCGCCCTGTGTTGCTTAACCTTCGTGATCGTCTAAGATCACTCAGGCAGCCGGGGCTACGAGCGATTCAACTTCTGTAATGTTTGTCAGTAAACAATTCAGTCGTAGTAAATAATGCGTTTCAAAAAGAACTTACAAATGTAGCGTAATGTGTTTCAAAAAACAACAGTTTTGACTGAAAAAACAACTTTTTCTATTGGTGATCCATGCTTTAGTTTTACTCATCGTCTATTGATGGCGCTAGGCAGACAAAATATAACTCTGTCCAGAGCCATCTACGTTCGACGGGCCGAACCGTTATCCGCGCGCTTGAACGCATGCCACTGGCAAGCAAGACCGCGCGCCTGCGGCGTGAGTGTGCGCATCATAGACAAGAAAGAAAAAACGTTACATACAATCTTTTTGCGTGGCTTGAAGAGAACGTTTTGCCTACTCATCGTATCAAAAATTATTGTAAATTAAAATATACGTTTGCTGCATCTATTTCATCATTTTCATTGAAGAAACGACAAGGTTCCCAACCATTGGACCTTCAGAAGCCGGATTTACGAAGAATCTTCGAAGACGTGGATCGAAAACCTACCTACCCACTTGCTGTTTCGTCGTTGCGAATCTCAAGAGGACGTCGGTTCTTCAGCTTCAGCAACCACCATCGGTCAGGCCATCAATTTCTTTTCCCACTCCTCACCCTGCCATTTGCGTTAATACCGTGTCGAATTACGTTCCAGCAACCTCTTCAACGCCGAGTCGTTGCCGAACCGGGGGTAGTTGGAGCATCGATCGCCGGAGTGATCTTCCGAAGCAGCGCGGTATTTGCAGGGCTGTAAGTACTTCTTTGCCTTTCGTTGACCGCCAGAATGAGTGACGATGAGTATAGGCTTGCCGCAGAGGCGACAAAAACGATTGACAAACCAAAAACACCCGTTCCAAGTACTAGCAAGTCTAGCAATCGACTGGCTGACTTGAAAAAACAGCGAGGTACTCTCAAAGGAAGACTCATACTATTCCAAAAGTTTATTGCGCCATTAGACAAGTCAAAGCTAGATTTTAACTTAAAAATTCAGTTGCAAATGAGAGTTCAATCCACCACGGAGCTATTTCATAACTTTTGTAGTATTCAAAGTGAAATTGAAGAAAGCGTTGATGAAAATGAACTTCTTGTTCAATTAGAATATAGAGATCAATTCGAACAACAGTACTATGCTTTAATGGCTGCCGCTAAGTGTATATTAAACTTAAATGAAGAGCGTCATTCCTCTGTTAGTTTTTTGCCAGTTAAGTTACCAGAAATCAAGTTGCCTGCTTTTGACGGCTCATGTGATCAGTGGCTAGAATTTCGTAATTCATATGAAACAATGATACATGCTCGGCAAGATTTAGATCCGATTCAAAAATTTCATTATCTGAGATCGTCTCTCAGTGGTTCTGCTTTACAAGTAATTAGTGCACTCGAGTTCACAGCACCTAACTACTCTCACGCTTGGGAACTTCTTGAAAATAGGTACCACAATAACAGATTACTCGTTCAAAATCTTGTCAAGTCATTGTTCAGTATCCCGTCTGTAAACAAAGAGTCCCCATCTCAGATTAGGAAGCTTATAGACTCAACACTCCGCAACTTACGTGCCCTAAAGTCTCTCAACGAGCCCACCGAATCGTGGGACACTTTAGTCATTTACTTGATTGCGTCAAAGCTTGATCCATCGACAGAACGTGAATGGGAGAACCACAAAGGTTTACTTCTGTCCGATTCACGTAGGGAGGCAAGGACTAGTTTAAAGTTAACCGAGTTACTTACGTTCTTAAAAAACCGGGCTGACATGCTAGATATGATAAAACCAACCAACAAACTCAACCTGTCTAAATCCGTTGAATCTAAACAGTCAAGCGATAGTAAGAAACACCAAACTTCTTCACATACATATAGCTATGTATCGATGCATAGCAACAGTAAAGGTTCATACAAAGCGAACAATAGTCGAGCGACAAAGGTTGCCACCTGTATGCTCTGTGGAGGTAATCACGCACTGTATACATGTGGCAGGTTTCTCAATATGTCTGTTGAAGAAAGATGGAAAATAGTTAAAGATAAAAACATTTGTCAAAACTGCATTCGAGTCAGTCATTCACTAAACGAATGTGTGTTTGGGCCATGCAAATTGTGCCAAACAAAACACAATACGTTGTTACACACCGATAATAACGAAAGTTGTAATACGCATGCGCGTCCGGCGCAAATTACAACGCTGTCAAATCATGCGACCGCGCAGTCAGCTGTTTTGCCGAGCGTCGTAGGTAAAACAGATGACTGTCGAAGTGTGTTGACTTCTAATGCAATGCAACCGGTACTATTGTCCACCGCGCTAGTCGATTTAGCCGATGCGGACAATAACTACCACACTGTGCGGGCATTTCTTGACAGCGGGAGTCAGAATTGCTTCGTTACGGAAAGGTTGTGCAAACGTTTAAACATTCCGATAATACAGTCCGCTATTCGTATCAGTGGCGTAGGACAAAGCGTTTCACAGTCTACCCACACATGTAAAATAAATATGCGTTCAAAAACAAGCGAATTCGAGACCGATGAGCAATGCCTTGTCTTACCAAGCATTACATCGAGTTTACCCTCGGTAGACGTTAGTACCGAGTCTTTACGAATACCCAGCCATATTCGATTGGCTGACCCGACGTTCAACATTTCATCGGAAATTGATTTATTGATAGGCGCCGACGTTTTTTGGGACCTATTAGAAAAGTGTAAAATAGGACTTAGTTCCGGTCCATACCTACACGACACGAAGTTAGGTTGGATTATATCAGGTCCTATTCACATGAAAACGAATAAAACTGGTGAAGTTTCCTGCAATTTTGTGCAGATTGAAAGGCAATTGCATAAATTTTGGGAATTAGAAGAAATACCTAACGCAACTCCTATTTTATCGTCAGACGATTTAAAATGCGAAGCTATATTTACAGAAACCACCAAGCGCGATGAACATGGTAGGTTTGCTGTTCGGATGCCCTTAAAGGAGTCAGCCGATACTTTGGGGGAATCATATAATATGGCAAAAAACCGATTTCCATCTTTAGAAAGAAAATTGGGCCATTCACGCGTGTACAACGATTTATACTGTGACTTTATGCGAGAGTATGAAGAGTTACGGCACATGAGTCTAGTCCCAGAGGGCGTAGACAGCCTAAAAGAACCCTACTTTATTTTACCGCATCACGGGGTCTACCGCGAAAGTAGCACAACAACAAAATTGCGAGTTGTCTTTGACGCGAGCGCTGCTACAGTTTCCGGCAAATCTCTTAACGATATACAATATGTAGGGCCGCCTCTTCAAAACGAAATATTTTTCATTTTACTCCGTTTCAGACAGTATCAATATGTCGCCTGTGCTGACATCGAAAAAACGTATCGGCATATATTGATACAGTCTGACCAACGCAATCTTCAGCTCATTCTGTGAAGGGCAAATAGGGACATGCCAGTCCAACTATATCGTTTAAATACCGTGACCTACGGCACAACGTCTGCGCCGTACCTTAGCATTCGCTGCCTGAAACAGCTAGCGCAAGAATGCAAGGATGACGTCATCGCACGAGTTATCAATGACGATTTTTATGTTGATGACCTAATTACTGGTCATGACAATTTGGACACTTTGTTGGACATTTGTGATAAAACGTCAAAGTTTCTGAACGGTGCTTGCCTACCATTACGTAAATGGATGTTCAATTCGGTAGCGTCAGCAACGAGACAAAACTTTATTTTAGGCGATCAAGTTCAATCAAAAACTTTAGGCGTAGGATGGTCTAACTAATATAACAGACCAGTTCAACTTTACTACGAAGTTAGATGACACCGAACGTGTGATAACAAAACGTTTAATGCTTTCTGTCATTTCACAGATTTACGATCCGTTAGGTATGTTAGCTCCAGCGATTATTACGGCAAAAATAATGCTCCAGCAGCTGTGGCTCAGTAAAAAAGACTGGGACGACGAAGTTTCAGTAGACATCGCGTCTAAATGGCATGTTTTCTTATCAAGTTTGCAATACTTGCAGGAAATTAGGGTTCCGCGATGCGTTGTGTCCGCAAACGCACCTCACAAACAATTACACATTTTTACCGACGCATCTCAAAATGCATACGGTGCGTGCGCATATATTCGTTCGTTTAATGACGATTATTCGCTCGTCTCAATTCGTTTATTATGTGCTAAAACTAAGTTAGCCCCTCTAAAAACAATAAGCATTCCCAGACTTGAACTGTGTGGAGCGCTGGTCGGTGCAAAGCTTTACAGTAAAATTATTCAGTCCCTTCGGTTGGAATTTCAGAAAATCTACTTCTGGACAGACTCCACAATAGTTCAAGGATGGCTTTGTATGTCACCACACCTACTTAAAACGTTTGTGCAAAATAGAGTGTCAGACATAAATGCACGTACTGGTGACAAAACGTGGCTTCACGTAAAAGGCCTACAGAACCCTGCAGATTTATTATCGCGAGGCGTCAGTCTTGACTCGCTCAAGTACGACGAGAATAGTCTGTGGTGGTGTGGCCCGACATTTTTACGTGAGCCCGATCAAAATTGGTCAACTCAAAGTGACGTTGCTAACGGTACTAACATTGAGTTGCCCGAAGTGAAATTGCAAACTGTCACTTTAACCTCAACAAATTCGCCAGTTGTTTGACCTTGATAGGTTTTCATCGTTCATTCGTTTACAAAGAACAGGAGCATATTTGTTGCGATTTATACATAATGCTCGCCAGGCTGATGATCGAAAAACCGGTCCGTTATCTGTAGCTGAGTTACAATCTTCACTTAAAATGTTGACGCGTTTTGTTCAACAAGAATCGTTTGGTGAAGAATATAATAACCTAAAAGGCAAACTTGTAAAAGTGAAAGGAGGTAAATCTGTGAATAAAGTGTCAGGATTGTGTGTTTTCATAGACCAAGAGGATATTATACGTGTTGGTGGCCGGTTGGATAACTCCACAAGTTTTTCTTACGACAAAAAACATCCAATGTTATTGTCTGGTAAACACCGGTTTGCAAAGCTTTTGTTTACCTACGAACATAACCGATTATTACATGCGGGTCCTCAACTGCTTGTTTCTACTACGCGTGATGTGTGGTGGGTGCTCGGGGCTCGGAATCTGGCCAGGCAAGTAGTTCATAATTGCGTTAAATGCACGCGCATGAAAGGAAAAACGGTGACGCCAATCATGGGAAATTTACCCACAGAAAGAATTGAACCCAGTTTTCCTTTCATGCAGTGCGGAGTTGACTATGCTGGGCCCATGCTCATGTTAAGCCGCAAACATTTGTTTGTTTGTGTGCTTCACTACTAGAGCTATACATTTGGAGTTGGTAGGCGGATTATCAACACAAGACTATCTGTTAGCTCTAAAGCGTTTCATATCACGGCGCGGCAAGCCATTTAAAATTTTCTCTGACAATGGGAAAAACTTTGTAGGCGCTGAAAAAGAAATTTCGGCTGTATTCAATAACTCCAAAGACATAATAGATTTTGCTAGCAACAATAGTATTAAAGTTCATTTTATACCTCCGTATGTTCCTCATTTTGGCGGTCTGTGGGAGGCGGGAGTCAAGTCTTGCAAGTATCACCTGCGACGTGTTATGGGGAATGCTAAATTAACATATGAAGAGTTCAGCACGGTATTGACGCAAATAGAAGCCGTCCTGAATTCCCGCCCCCTCTCACCTCTGTCCTCAGATCCTTCGGATTACATGCCTCTCACTCCTGCACATTTCCTGATCGGCCGACCGATGACTGCGCCAGCCTGTGAAGATCTGACCACAACTGTATCCACACGCCCGGGGCGTTACGATCGAGTGGAACAAATACGGCAGCACTTCTGGGACCGTTGGGCGAAAGAATATGTGTCTGAGCTACAGAGGAGAATGAAATGGACAGTGAACACAGACGAAATCGTTACGGACAACCTAGTTGTCATAAAGGATGACAATCTTCCACCACTCAAATGGATGATGGGCAGAATTACAAGAACAATCCCTGGCAAGGATGGAGTAACGCGTGTCGCTGAAATCCGTACTGCGAAAGGCACCATTCAGCGAGCCTGCTCCAAAATCTGTCCGCTTCCTGTGCAGCCAGCGATGGACCAAGCAGGGAAGACTGTCTGCAAATCCGAATGACATCGCTGAATCTTCAGTTGGAAGGCGTTACTTCCAAGATGGCCGGCATGTCCAGAGCCATCTACGTTCGACGGGCCGAACCGTTATCCGCGCGCTTGAACGCATGCCACTGGCAAGCAAGAGCGCGCGCCTGCGGCGTGAGTGTGCGCATCATAGACAAGAAAGAAAAAACGTTACATACAATCTTTTTGCGTGGCTTGAAGAGAACGTTTTGCCTACTCATCGTCTAAAAAATTATTGTAAATTAAAATATACGTTTGCTGCATCTATTTCATCATTTTCATTGAAGAAACGACAAGGTTCCCAACCAAACTCAAAAGCTCGATCAATTTATTGCATTGCCGGTAATTTACTAATTGTATTACGAATTGTAGCTTTATGAAACAGGGCCCTGCAAGTTAGTTAAATATTAAAAATAAAGCCTTAGGGTATCCCTAGTGGGACTCCTGCAGAAAGGACAGATTTCCCGTAATCTATTATTGCATTGAATTCACAAGACGAGCCCACATGGTGAAAGTGCTAATGTGGGCACATTTTCGGTGCATATGCCACACAGCAAAGGTGCAGGGGGCTGGGGTACATCAGCCATATCACGAGGCGGCTCTGTAGGTTGAAGTGCATCCCCAGGAAGGTCTTCCTGGAGAACAACTTCAACCTGAGGTTCGGGAAGGGCCACAGGATCAAAGCCGACCTCTACTTCATTGGCCACGTCAGGAAAATTTTCGGCGATGACCCCATCCCCCACATCCAGTAAGCGGCTGGTTGCAATAAGAAACTCTCGAATTGTGATTACTCCCCTTTCCAAAGCATATTCGTTACGGGCCTGAACTGCGTATTTGAACATTTGCCGCTCTTTATTGCGGCGCACAACCCTGCCGCTGCGTAGAGCCTCCAACCGCGAGGCACTCATCGTTTTGTTTATTTATGTCTTATTTATTACTAATTAGAGGTATATTGCAGTCTAAGCAAATTTCTTTGACACTATGCCTAAACCCCTCAGCGAATTTGTGATTATTTGTGTATTAGTTTTAAATGCTTTTACTATTATATTATCTATCGAACTAATAACTTTTGCACATAATTTGTTTATAATTTGCCATAACTTTTTAGGATTAGTAAATATGTGACATTTTTTTTTTTGTAAAGTAGTTTTTAAGTAGATTGGTGTATTTTATGATTTTATATCTTTAGTTATTATATGTTAGGCATATTTGTGCATTACTTTGATCTTTTAATGAGTATGAAAGACTACAGAGCAGAAAACAGCCAAAGATTAAAATTCTTTTTTTTACATGTTTTCTCTTTTTTTTTCTTTGAGAAGAAATTATTTGATGAGGATGAAATACAACAGAGTCAAAAGAGAACGATATAATTTTTTTTTCTAAATGTTTTGTCTTTTTTTTATATATTTCACAGATGCTTACTAAAGTACCTACCTAACTATGTAATCAGTGATTAGTGTAAAAGCAATAAGATGAAGCAAAAACAGCAACATACCTATTACTAAGGCCCGTATTACAGAAGCGTACTCAAGCGCCGATCTCAGTTTAAGACTAGATTTGAGTATGGTTTTCATTTTAGAACGTTACTTGAGTTGACACTTACCAATCACAACTCGACTGATTAATAGCTAATTCGAGAACGATTCTTGGGTATATTTCACATAAGTAAACTAATTCTTATCAATATTTTATTACATCATGCGTAGAACGAAATAAAAGTTTATACTTGATTTTTCTTGTCATAGAAAACAAACATTGGTCATAGACAATCTGATTGCAGTTCAGAATCTCTACTTAAGCAGCGATTGGCTGAGGAACCCTTAAGTACTATTTAAAAATAAAGGGTGTGCTTGAGCATCGATTCAGCGCTCAAGTTATGATTGGGCGATCCGAGATCAATCTGCGTTTGAGGATCGTTCTGTAATACGGGCCTAAAAGTCGTAGTGGAAACAATTACGCAGCGAAAAGCTGATCAAAAGTAAAGCAGCCTATGTCACCTGTGACTGACCCACGCGGAGACCCTTACTAAAGGCAGTAGTAATCTGGTAATCTACCAATCCGTTCTTCCGAAACAGGTTGTGTGGGACAGTTATGGCGCATCGTCTTCTCAGATTTAAGTTTCACTAATCTTAAAGATTTTATCGTTTCCAGGACTTCGTGTAAGGTGGCCGATGAGTGCTAAATGTCATCCCGTTCAAATACCAGTGGTCCAATACGCGCCAACATGCCATAGGTAATACTTAGTTCTCTTAAAAAGCTGGTCGTTTCTTGAAGATAGCAGAAGGTTGCCCTGGTAGACGGAGCAGAAGTCAGATTCTCGGATCATTTCATGAACAAAACCTTGTAAATTTCGGCCTGCGTTCCTTAATCCAAACGTCATGTGTGGGAACTTATATACTCATATACAAGTATAAAATAGACATACAGGCGTATATGATACTGATCTGGTACGTTTCTTGCGTTGAGTATCCTTCAATCGCCAGGTGTACACCATCCATTTTGTTTCTTGGGTGCAATATGCAGCTTCCTAATTCTAATTTTCACCGGGCTATCAGAAGTTTGTCTGGCGCCTGTCATTGTGGTAAACACGCGTTCAGCGGTATACTTTTTTACATAGCGGGTGATATCTGGGAACTTCTTATATGGAACACATGGAATGGTATCGCCGGTTATAATCTTCACTGACGAACTCATGTCTGATAATGTTGCTGGTGATGCGATGACTGACAGATTGGTGGTGTTGTCGACGAGAGGTTAGTTTCGACAGCCGACGTGTTCTGGGATAAGAATTTCGGATTAGTTAATCAGCCATAATAAATCTCCAGGAGAATTCTCTGCGTACTTTACAGTTTATTCGCAGGTAAACGTCACCGTAAATGTTAATAGGTAGTAGAACCTTGGGCGGCAGAAAGTTATTGCTTAGTTTTTATGTTGGCCTTCTTTCAGAAGACACAATCTTTGCTGCCGATATGTCGCCGAGAAACGCTTTGTCTTTGTTCTGCAAGTTGTCACGATCCGGCATCCGGAAGAGTACTCAGGTCGGTGTCTTAATTGGTCATGTTGCGGCCTGGATGTCGACCTTGACTCTCCGATTAAAGTGAGCTGACTTGCTTGGTGACTTCAGCCATTTGCTTGGCCAGAGTATTTTGATGAGACAGAGCTGAAATTGTTTGTTACAATTATGTGTTGCATTCCAACGCTCACATGCATTTTTGCATTAGTTGAAGTTACTTCGCGGGACTTCACGATTTAAGCACGGCATCATGCATTCAGCCGACGAGTTATGCGATTACCACTAGATGGTTGAGCAGAGAGTATGGTCTCTGTGCTGCCTGTAAGTTGGTTGGACGGGTGGTTTTTCTGAAGTCAAGTTTTACAAGTGCCGTTGGAATTGGGAATGTTTACGTTTGCCTAATTATTTATGTATCAATAGTACTAGAATCTTGTTTCCTTAGACTTCATCAAACCCTTGACGAGTTCTTGCTTGAACTTCTTGTGTTTATTCGCTCCAGGCGGATTTTCGGTAATATTGACATACGGTGAAGTAGCGCCTAGTAGGTGGATAGAACTTGAATTTCTTGGATTGGTGAGTATAAGCCAACTTAAACTGATTTTTAAATAACTCCGATAATTTCTTTGCATAATAAAACATTGACTCCAATACGATGAACCTGTGTTAGTTGATCAATATTTTATCATTTTTCGCCAGGAATGCAAAGCGAGATATTAAGATAAAGGTAAACCAAAATATTGGGGTAAAACCCATAGCCAGTGACTGCGTTTTGTTCGTAACACACAACGAAAGCAAATATTACGTTCCGACGTTTATTAGCAAGCCAGGCAGCGAAAACAGAAATATAGTGGCACGACACACAACGACCTCAAATGTTGATGAGATAATATAGAAATATATGTTTTATGATGAACCTATGCTGTGAATGGTGGGTTGCCTACATCCTACAACAGCCTTAAGAGACCTTTTTTTCTTAATCTGTGATTCAAATCTTTTTTTTTGTATCGGCAAATGCGTTGTAGCGTTGTGGTTTGCAAGTGCCTTGACCCCTATAGTAGAGTCAACTTTCAAAACCTAAATGTTAAGTTTGACTCCTATTGATTGATCGATGGATCGATCGACTGATTGATTAACTGTCTGACTGACTGACCAACTGGCGGACTGACTGATTGATAGCTTGATTTTATGTGGGCTAGGTATATTTTTCAAATTTTTTACGACTGGACGCTAGAATTTGGCAACACTCGCTGGCATCTTACCAATAGCTGACTAGAAAACATCGTGAGATACACTTGAAATTGCTAATCGGCGATGAGCCCGTGTGGTGATTAAGCTCATACTCTGACAGAAAGTATATTATTAGGCTTTTAAAGAAGCATTGTTAATATCACCTACACCTCCTAAATTATCACCGTTAGGGTTTCGTTCAAAGGTGAAGTAGCAATGAAAATCTAAAATAAATCTAGTGGGTGACTTAATTATCAATATTGATTTAAAAATGATATTATGAGAGGTTTACACCGTTATGTCCTGGCTACATTAAAGGGAAATGGCATTCATTATTTTATAAACGTCGTAGTCAATGACGTTAAACGTTTGGCGTCTTGTTTTTTTTTTAATAAGCCGGTACCGCCACTATTGATAGTGTGGCGCCCTTTGTTTCTTTAATAAAAATTACCATGTCATATATTAAAATGAAAGTTAACATTATACAATTTGTACAAAAAGTCCTATGATAAAAAGTTGAATATTAAAATATGATATAAAATTGTAATTGAAATTAAAATTGTACGGTAATGCTGTCCTTATATAAAATCCTTATAAAATGGTAAAAAGTAGAAGAAAGTAAAATTAGGAGGATAAGTAAAATCTAACTTAAAATTTAAATACAGTTTAAAAATATGTACCCCGACGCCTTGTCTCTGACTACTCCTGAGAGTAGTGACAAGCAAGGCGCCGGGGTTAGACATAAAAGTTGAAATTTCAGTACTTAAAATGTAACAAATGTCAAAACTTAAAATGTTAAAAAGTAAAACATAGTCTGATATAAAAATATAAACAAAAAAGATAAAAAATAAAAACGAAACAGAGACAAGTTTAATCCCGGCCCCCATTTGCTCTAGAGGCCGCGCGCGTCACCCCCAGGGCGAAGGGCAGGAAGACCTCTCGACTCTTGGAGTCGGCCATAAAGGCGGCGAATGCCTCGCACCTCACCGCTGCTCCCAGGAGTATCTCGCAATCGGCCCGAGCAGCTCCAAAACGGGGGCACTCCTCCAGCAGGTGCTCCAGCGTTTCGGGAGTCTCGTCATCACAGATGCAGGACGGAAACGGACAGAACGTTTGGCGTCACGTTGCGGTACGTGCGGTGCGGTTAGTTAAATATTAAAAACAAAGCCTTAGGGTATCCCTAGTGGGACTCCTGCAGAAAGGACAGATTTCCCGTAATCTATTATTGCATTGAATTCACAAGACGAGCCCACATGGTGAAAGTGCTAATGTGGGCACATTTTCGGTGCATATGCCACACAGCAAAGGTGCAGGGGGCTGGGGTACATCAGCCATATCACGAGGCGGCTCTGCAGGTTGAAGTGCATCCCCAGGAAGGTCTTCCTGGAGAACAACTTCAACCTGAGGTTCGGGAAGGGCCACAGGATCAAAGCCGACCTCTACTTCATTGGCCACGTCAGGAACATTTTCGGCGATGACCCCATCCCCCACATCCAGTAAGCGGCTGGTTGCAATAAGAAACTCTCGAATTGTGATTACTCCCCTTTCCAAAGCATATTCGTTACGGGCCTGAACTGCGTATTTGAACATTTGCCGCTCTTTATTGCGGCGCACAACCCTGCCGCTGCGTAGAGCCTCCAACCGCGAGGCACTCATCGTTTTGTTTATTTATGTCTTATTTATTACTAATTAGAGGTATATTGCAGTCTAAGCAAATTTCTTTGACACTATGCCTAAACCCCTCAGCGAATTTGTGATTATTTTTGTATTAGTTTTAAATGCTTTTACTATTATATTATCTATCGAACTAATAACTTTTGCACATAATTTGTTTATAATTTGCCATAACTTTTTAGGATTAGTAAATATGTGACATTTTTTTTTTGTAAAGTAGTTTTTAAGTAGATTGGTGTATTTTATGATTTTATATCTTTAGTTATTATATGTTAGGCATATTTGTGCATTACTTTGATCTTTTTTTCCGTATTTTGTAAAGCTCATTTCTTTTAGTGCACATATTTCTTAGCTTTGAATTAACTCATTCACATTGTTTTCTCTTTCCCGTGTGGTTAGTAATATGTATTATACTAACATATCGTAAACACCTGTAAAATTTTCTGTGATAACGTTTAGAATATTTTCTGTGGTAAGGTTTCATATCATTGGACTAACGTATTAAATATTTAATACGTTAGTCCAATCAATTTTACGTAATTCTAATTTTAATTTATCATAGTCTTAACTTTTTTTTTTTTTTTTTTTTAAATACTTCAACTTTTCACAGACGCGGGGTCCGTGCCATTTGTTTTCCTTAAAATTTTATTCCTTTTCCCTTGTATTCTCCTTTACTCCACATTCTTATTCTACATTAACCCAAGATGGTAGGGTACACACACACTCTATTTACAGTTAACTTATACTATTTTTTTTAATTTTTTTTTTTTTTTTATTTTTTTTTATTATGTACAATAATTTTTAATGTTCTTATGTTTTTATTTTTCCCTCAGATTTTATTTACAGATTTTATTTACACAGTGGTGCCTGTTATACGTTTACATTTTTTGTTTTGTTCTAACTTTCCTATCTGTTCTTAACTCCATCTGCCTACTTGCCTCACGCCGGTCGGTCGGCCGCGGATTCGCTGGTCGTCTTTGCCGTCAGTTCTAGTATGATGTTCATGTCGCGGGATTTGATTGCCATTTTTAGGATATAGTCCGTTATTTTCTTTGAGGTGGCGTCCATCGCTTGCTTTGCGAAACTGCTGATAGCGTCCATGCCTGCATCGGAGTAGTATACGCAGCTGACGGTGTGCCGCGACACTGCTACTACCGCGTGCGGGACGCTGTCGAAGAGTTTAAGCGATGCGGTTTGCGTTCGGACGATTATCACCGACTCCCAAGTTAGACCCTGAGCTTCGTGGATGGTTAGGACGCGTGACCCATAGCCTATGCCGTATCCCTGGTTGGTGAGGGATTTTTTTTCTTCCTGCGTGTGCGTGAGGAAGAGGGTTTTCGGTCGGCCTTTGGGTATTTGCGCGCCTGTAAACTTTTTCAGCTCGATGGAATGTATCCGTCTGCTTGACGAGTACATTCCTGGGTAAACTTCTCTGAGGGCGTACGCTACATCCATCGGGTTGCGGTGCGTGCAGAGCAGCTCCTGGCCGATGGTTGCCACCAGGTTCGGGCGACTGTAGCGCAGCTCAAAGAGGTTTTGCCGGTCGATGTATGGTAGCTGGTTGACATCTCCGATGAGAACGACTTCGCTCGCCTCCGACAGTCGAGCGGCCATTACTATAGCCCCAAAATGGTTCATGAGAGCCTCGTCAACCAGTAGGCGGTTGATCTTTGCCGGCTCTTTGAACCCATTTGCCAATACTGAGGCCATAGTTCGGACCTTAGAGTCGGCTTCCACTCCTAATTGAAGCGAAAGCTTTTCCCTCAGGTCTTTGACCGCTTCGGCTGTCGTGGTTATCGCCATGTCCCCCTCACCGAAGATGCGCACCAACCACGTCGTCTTTCCGCATCCCGGGACCCCGTTTATCCACTGGAATCTTGGCATCACCCGCACGTTGGTTATGTCAATTTCTTTGGCCTTGTCCAACATCTTGTCCTCCAGCATGATCTTTGTGCAACGGGCCACAACCAGCACCGAGTCTTTTCCGGCATTCCGGAAATTGAGCTTGCCAGTCCGTCCTGTCTCCACCTCATTCAGGGGCACGAAACCCTCCGACTCGCTGTATGCTGCCATGTATTGACCCGACATTGTTCCTCTAAGGATCTGACTCGTGTCGTTGTCATAGATGGCAGCCTCGGCCTCCTCGAGTCTCACCTTCAACAGCTGCTCATTTCCGAGCTGGAAGGACTGCAGTATCTTACTGCAAGTAGCTAGATGTACCATCTTGTTTGCTTTTATCATAGCTTGGAACTCGAGGAACGCGTTCGTCAGGTGGTCTTGCGGCCCCCTCACCGTGACGAGACTTGGCGGGCTGACCTGCCCCTTGTCGGCTCTCGTGCGGTTGGTGTGTGGCTGCGTGGCGTGTCCTGGTGGCGGTTTAAAGAAGCTGTACACGGCGGCCGCCTGTCTGTCCGCCGCCTTTGATGTGCTTGGCAGGTTTCTGTGAATGGCGGCTCCAAGCGCGCCCATGAACATCCTTACTATGCCTCTCGCCCCGGCATCTCCCGCAGGACTGGTGTTGCGTCCCTTTTCTGCCTCCTTCTCCACTTTCCGTCTTTGCTCTAGCTTTTCCGATCCGCTTTGTGCATTCGAGTCGGCGGGTTTAGTCTCTTTTGCCTTGTGGTGTCTGAGGAAATCGAGGTTTTGCCCTCGGTCCTCGTACACCACCACCTCGTGGATTTTAGAGGCTTTTAGGCAGCCCACGTAGTCTGCGACTTCACCCGCGTGGGCCTCGATGCACATTGCGTCCACACTGATTCTTTTGGCGCCTGTGGGCTCGCCCCGCCCCGCCTCCCCCATTCTTGAAAGCACTGAGCAAACCTGAGTGAAGGGTGACACTGCGCCCCCGCCGAATAATGCAACCGTTTTGTTCCGTAATTGCACCAGTCGGCAAGGGTGACCTTCTGCTTGTGTCTCAGGTAACGCGTCAAATATTCTGCGTTTTATTTTTCTCTTATCAGTGCTTCCATTCAGGATGGAGGCCAGGCCGGGCGAGATCACAACGTATTTCTGTGTTATTCGGCAAAAGCTTATTCCCCGGGTCTCGCCATCGCCGTCCATGAAGAGGGCCACTCCTCTCACTTTTATTTCTGGCTCTCCGCACTCCCCGCTCTCCAAGATGTTATTTATGGGTGCGTTTTGAGTGTCTGTGGCCTGGGTCGCTGATGAGGGCCCGGCGTCCGGAACGGCGTCGGCGTCAGTGTCGTTCGAAGAGGCATGCGTGACGGTGACTGCGGATGCGTTGGCGGTCGTGCTGTTTCCTTTGGCGGCGATCCGGGCGGCCTTGCTCGCGAAATCAAGGAACGGTGTTCTCGTATCCTGATTTGACATTATGTTGGGGAGCGCTGACTGGTCCAGTTTTATCTGGAGTTTCTGCATAGTCTTAACTTACATACATATGGCTCTGGGTGTAAGGCAGAGTCGAGCGTATTATCTTTTATTAAGCAATCGGTTATGCAGTGGTCGGCCGGCGCAATATTTATTACAGCTGTAGTTATCTCGCGATCACCTATTCCCCGTATAAAAATGTGATCTATGCATGACCTACTTAATTTTTCGTCTTTCTTCTCGGTTCGTGTGTAACTGTGTACTGAGTGATTCTACGTTCGAGCCTTGCCTCGCTTATCATGTTTAAATAATAATTTTTAGTACTGTGGTATTTTTTAAGTTTATATTCATGTCTCCCATAATTAGGTCGAGGCCAGGGTGGCAATCGACACCCTGACTTTGTGGGCAACCCGACCCTGTAACTATGTACATTCTGACAATTGGCAGATAATTCTTACCGCTAAAGCGCCAAACATTTGGCGACGCGCCTAAAGAACGGCGTAAGGTGGCATGGAAGCTTTCCGCGATGTTCGAGGTCTGGTGAGGCCGCCTGTACACGCTGAACGTCGCTGGACCGACCTGTAGACATAATTTTACTTATAATCTCTCTCTCTCTCTCTCTCTCTCTCTCTTTCTCTTTCTCTCTGACAGAAAGCCTGTGTCCTGCAGTGTTTATTAAAAAAACAACATTTGTTGCTAGTAACTCACACGATCCATCCACTGCCGAATAAAGTATTCGTGGTAGGTGTCTTCGAATGGCAGATTTTGGGTCTCTGCGATTCCCCGGAGCTCAGCCAGGTCCAGATTCACCTGGGCCGGCGGAAGAAGCGCCAGTGTGGCGTAAAGCCGCACCGACCTCCAGCCCGGTGAATCGTGCCTCACTGAGAACCCCTGGGCGCGCGCGCGTCTCAGCAGTGCCTGCGTAAAATGGAACAAGCAGCCAGTAGGGTTCACTCTTGTGACAGTTTCGAGCGAAGTCTGTCACAATGTATGTAGGGCGTGGTCCACCGGCCGACAACCATATACGCGCGAACACTGCCTCGTATAACACGCGCGATCTATTTCCCATTAGGACTATAACTGGGTGAAAATTGTGCCCTTGTATAACCGAGTGAATCGTTAATATTTGGGAGACGGGAAATCCTGCTGGGGTCGTCAGGAAAGTCCCATCTACGACCAAGGTTGTGCCATCGGTTAGGCACGATGCGAAACCCTCTTGGGCTAATATTACCGCTGCGGCACCACCTGCTGAAACCGTTGCCAACAGCATATTGCTGTAGCGCGGGTGGTCAGCAAGTGCTGCCGCGTATTCCTGCAGAGACGTTGGCACCCTGGGCTGCTGCTGGCGGCGCCACTTCCGCATCGATGGGACCACCGACTCCCACAGTAAATGGGATGCCGCGTCAGGATATCTACAAAGATAAAGATTAGGTTAAGATAAGAATATTAAGATCTGGCTTGGCAACTGTTTAAACAAATAAATGTATTGATTTGATAATTTTTTTCGTTAACTGACAGCACAAGAGTCTATCCACGATTTCAATACCTAGTTGAATATACGTGGCCAGACTTTTTTGCGTTACCTAGTATTGTAATTCGGTTTTTATAATACGGATAGTCTTACTAAAAATAAATATAGCATTGATAACAAAATTTCTGAAAACCGAATTAACCGGCCAAGTGTGATTCAGACTCGCGAGTCAAGATTTCGTAACACCACACCTAGTTATGTAGTTTTATGTACATATCTATTTTACTAGTAGCAATACCACACGAAGAAAAACGTGATGAGGAAACCTGAGTGTCCGAGCTATTATCTAGCATCCCGTCAGCGCATAAAAACGTTTTATAAGTATTAATAATATTATTATAATGATCTGTGATGCAAAATGTTTTGCGCGTAGATATTGGCGTAGATTTGGTTAGTAAAACTGACGGACACTTCGTGTAGGCTACACACGGAGTGTCCGTCAGTTTTACTAACCAAATCAAAAAAATATTGTAACATAATATGAAGAAATGGACGCTTTATTTACCTTGTCGCTTCCTCCTCGAATATAACATTCAAAGGAATGTTTTCCACCGTTGACCTCCTTTTCAGGGCTTGAAACATGGCATTTCTGCAAGTAAGTACTTAATGTTATTGTTGCTTGATTAGGAAGGTATTTCTGGTGCGTTACACCTGAACCCCGGATCTTGGCGGGACACCTCAAGTTAGTCGACCCGGCTGATTGACTAAGTAGTATTTTTACATCTTTATCCCACAGCAACCCTAAGCAGCATCCATGTTGTAAAAAATTGGTATAATGCCTTGCTAATCGTCATGAATGTCCCAGAAACGTAGATTTCGGCACGTTTTTTTGTTTATTTTAGTCTCGAAGATTCCGCCGTATTTGGGTGAGATTTGTATACCTACCTAAGCAAATCTCATCCTACTAATACTAGTCCTACTATTAATAGTAGGATATTCGAGAAAAAAAAAACCGGACACCCACCGCGGGTTCCGTATTTGTACGTACATATTATAAGTACTTAAATAGTTCAGGCATCGAGTCTCGCAGTTTTTTCCCAGCTGTTCCCGAACTTCATCAAAGACAATTTTTTTATGATTTAATTACAAATGTTGGTTTTCAGATTTTTTTCCTGTACCTTTAATATAAGATGATGTTACTTGCCTTTCATAGTTCTAGATCAACGGAAAGTTGACCCTATAAATTTTGATTCCCATGACTGTCGAAATATACGTTTTTTGCGGCATAAACGGTCGCATCTTTTTTTACGTTAACTTAGAAATGATTTTTTCACAGCTTCAAGAGACTAGACCTTAGTAGGTATATGGTTTTAATTTCAACTCGATACCTCCACGCGTTCCCGAGATAAAGGGTCTTGACAGATAGACGGACCGACGGACAACAAAGTGATCCTGTAAGAGTAGGTACCGTTAGGACGAATCTAACGACACTTCTCAAGCTAAAATCAATTAAGCCGTTTTGGCTATAGAGCATGCTACGTATACTCACTCGAAAAACGTAGCAACATAACCTTCCTAGCGCAGTCTGATAAAAACGTCAGCATTAGGCAGCCTATATATACCTACGTCCCATTGCAGGACACGCGCCTTCTCAGAGAGATTTCAAGCACTGAGTTATGTACGATTTTTTTTTATAGTTATTTATTCAAGAAAATTCACAAAGTACATATTCAATACAGCAGACCCTCCCTCAAACCTGTATAGGTTTATCTGTGAGGTGAGTTACCCCTTGCTTAAAATTAGGTAGCTTAAGAAATATGGTTTTAAGACATTTCGGCACTTCTTTGGTTTATACAAGATTTTTTCAACAAGTTCGGTGGGTAGGTCGTTTAACATCATAGCTAGCTAGCTTGCACAGGAAGAATTGTACGCGTTCCATAATAATTGTTGTGATGCGGTAAAGTATGATGATGGGTAGTCCCCCTCTCTCTCTCTCTCTCTCTTAAATCCCGTTTCCTCCGATGGCACTAGTACTGCGAATAAATCCTACTATAGATAGGCCGAGTTTCATACAACAATTCGTCTTTAATTATGACAATACGAGGTACATTACGTAGCAGAGTCTACTTGTTAACTGTGTGATAATCGACTTCGCAATGTACATCGAATTGTCTTGTAACCATAAATTAGAATAGAACTACATTCTATGAAACAGGCCTCTGGATATCAAGATTTTACAAACAAAATTAACCTGTTGGGTATCCACGGTGTCATGGCGTGTTCATGAACACCAATAACTGGCCCCGCCTGGCCATTCTTCAGAACTCACCGCGCTCTGCAGCGCTCGCTGGCGCACCTCATGGAAGTCGCAGCGTTTCTCTCGCGACAGGCCACATAGAAATGACCGTCGCGAGAGAACCACTTCGAATCACCTCTGAAGGGCTCAATTGCGGAGTAATTATTCATCCTACAACAATAAATAGCACCAGTCTAAAGAAATGTATTATGCGCACTACACTATATTATAAACTAATACTTAAAAATTAATATTTACTTCGCACTGTGAAAACTAGAAAGCCAATTACTCAATACAAAATACTTTTCCAATTGACCGGGAAACAAATTAAAAAAGGGCGCCAAGAAGAATTGTCAGTCAACTGTTAAAATGTTTGGAAAAAAATAGAGATGTCCCTTCTTTTCGATTTTCGGGCAATTCGCTTTCTATACGGTCGATAAAATGTACTCTGTGAGGTCAGGACGACTACGCAATATTTACTAGTTTTTGCCTACGATTTTATTCGCCTGAAAGAAAATATTGTAGACAGTTTTTTTCTTTCAGATAGGTACATAATATTTTTTAAGCTTTAATTTAACTTCCAACGTTTGTTCGTTAAAAATTTTCTAATTTGCCAATTTTCAACCAGGTACTAGTATCCGAATAAGCTATTTGGCATACGTATGTTTCTTCGGTGACAATACAATGTTATGGTACCATCGAGCTGATTTGATGATGGAGTCAGCATGTAGGTACTGGAACTTCCTGATCGCAAATTAGTAGGACAGTCGAACTAAGTCTAGTATATCTTTTGTTATCATGAGTACTTCACACGACACAATGGTGACGAAGGTCTGATGACGAGCCCGGAAGATTGCCAATGGAACTCTGTATAGGAAAGTGCTAAGATAGTCGAGTTTCAGCTCATTTGGTATGTTATCATGAGTACTTTCCATGACATCAATTACCAGGTTCTGAAGATGAAGCCGGAAAATTGTCACGAGAACTGCTGGATGGGAAGTGCTAAGTGGTCGAGTTTGTCTCAATTATTTTGTTATCATGAGTACTTCCATTACACTTTGGTCATCCATTTCATTACATGAGGTTCTGAAGATAGACCCGGAAGATTACCACTTAAACTCCCTGATGAAAAGTGCTATGATAGTCAAGTTTGGGCTAATATGTTTATTTATCATGAGTGTTTTTCATGTCACTTGATGACGATGATGGTCTGAAGATGGAACCGAAAGATGGCCATTGTAACTGCCTTATGAAAAGTGCTAAGATTATCGAGTTTGGGCTTAGAAGGTTTTGGTTTGAAGATGAGAACCAAATTTTTTACACAACGAGAGAAGAAGGCACAGAAAGTAGAACAATTTCTAATCCACAGACGATTTCATTAGAAGTTAAAATGCGGAAAATACAATTAGTGCTTTAACACAAACTATAAGCTGGTTATGAGATACCGGAAACCATGATCATAAATTTTTGTTACTATGATTGTGCAATTATCCTTTTTGACTTGGGACATATTAATAAAAGCAATCATTCAACAAGATGAGTAAATAAAATACGAGCATTAAGTACAAAAACCGTTTTCAGATTTTTCCCTATATGGTCAGAACTTAGGAGGATATACAAACACACATACATACATAATTCTCTTAATATGTAATTCCTGTTGTAAATTACAATAAAGAATATTCTATCTATCTACTTGTAGTATAAGACGATATTACTTGCCAAATTTCATAGTTCTAGGTCAACGGAAAGTACCCTATAAATTTTGATTCCCTGAACTGTCAAAACATACGTTTTTTGCTGCATAAACGGCCGACCGTATCTTTTTTTACGTTAACTGAGAAGTTTAATTTTTTCACAGCTTCAAGGGACTGTAGACTTGAGTATATGGTTTTCATTTCGATACCTCCACGAGTTACCGAGATAAAGGTTCTTGACAGACAGACCGACGGACGGACGGACAACAAAGGGTTCCGTTTTTATCTTTGGAGATACGGAACCCTAAAACCTTTCTTTTTACCCGACTGCGACGGAGCCTAAAAGGAAGGAATGTATTTGGCTCCTATGTATGTATGTAAATATGTCGTCAGCACTGACGTCACTCACGACTTAGTCCGGAATTCCGGATGATTTGATGAACGCTTTTGCTTTCGACATTTTTGCCACGCCTCGGCACGCGCTACCGGACCACCTACAACCGATAATTTGTCTAAAGACGCGCAGAAAAACTGTTTTAGTTTAAGACAAAATACCTAATTGATGTGAGTTGGTTAGAAATAATAATTATTCTATTAATGCACCGCTGCCACCATGTATGTAACATGGTCTGCTAGTCAAATACCTACTGCTTTATATGCAGTGGCAAATATTATTTGTCTATGTATCTATTGATGGTACATTATGTAGTAATTAAACAGATACACCACATCACCCAAATTCGCTCGTTATATTTTTTCGTCTGTATGTTCCATTGTCGTCTCAATATTTCTAAACGTTCCCTTTTCTATTCTAGTCCCTAAATTTTCTTTTGGCACACCATTTTATTTTGTTCTTGTGAATTTATAAGCGATCATAGAATCTAAGCTACTTGTCCAAACGATTTGAATTAAAATACACGCACTTTTTATCTAAGTACTAACATGAAATTTTCCTGACTAGGTAAATATTTATTTTATTTTAATTGAATTATTTATTTTTGAAGCGAGTATAGAACGAAATATTCTGTGAATATTTCAAGCGTCTACCCGTTGGGCACCCTTCGGGTACGGAACCCTAAAAAGTAACAACAGATTATTTAAACTGCCTTTGAGAAGTGTTCTAGAGGAATTTTGTTTTTCCAAATAAGAAGACTGGTAATCTATGTATTGCTTAATTATTTCTATCCCGAAAATCCATTGATACCATCCATGATTGCCTGTGATGATGGAAGGAGTTGGGTGTGCTCTCTGCTACGCCGGCTTTCTCCAGACGCTCAGGCGGCCATTTTTTTAAACAATTTCTTTCATTAAAAACTATTATTTATAGTCTGCGTTGGTTTGCCCCCGCTTTTGGGGTCCAAAGTCTGATTAAGAACTTCCGGAGTCCGGATTAACTGCTTCCGGACTCATATTACACGCTGACTGTGAAGGAAAACATCGTGAGGAAACCTGAGTGTCTGAGCTATTCACATAATTCAGCGCTTGAAATCGCCAATCTGCGGTGGGCACGCGTGGTGATTAAGCCCATAATCTCTCCCTGAGAGAAGGCCTGTGCCCTACAGTCGGACGTATATAGGCTGCTTATGTATAAGTAGATACTTATAATCTAAGATACATAAATTTAAATTGCTTGAGTTTAAATAAACGTTTTTATTATTTATTAATTCAGTTTCAAAATAACCCAAAGTGTAACTAAAAGCATGATAAAGAGGTTGTTGTATTTGCAGTTGGCGTTCGACCGTATGTACTAAAAGACATTAGCGGACATTCATATGTGATCTATTGTTCTTGTCGTCTCGTTGTTGTTATCTGTCGTTTTTGAACTGTCGTTTTTGACAGTTTAAAATTCCTTGAGTACAAGATGAATAACAATAACAATCGTGATCAGCAATCATCACGTGGCAGAGGCCAATCCGGTGGTAACCGCCGTGCAGCCCGAGACGCGCAGAGAGCATACGATCACATGATTACCAGGAGGCAACTCGAAGACTGGAGCTTCGAGCCTGAAGCATATGACCCAAGCCGGGAGGTAAACCGCCGGCCAACATCGAGGTCACAGGCCTGGAAAACCAGGACCAACGGGACCAACAACGCGCCCATCGGGCCGCATTCCTCTATGGTTCCGGAGCAAGACTACTTTGCTCAAAACTTTGACTTCTCGGGGTTTATACCCCTAATCAACCAGACATACGAGAAGTTACGTGGGATAGATCCTCGTCTGCATGACAGGCTCCCACTGTCTATGTTCACACACGCCATGACAACGCATTTGAACTTAGACTTGTTAGAGGTAGCTCGACAGGCAGGACAGAACGTCCTTAACCTTCGAACAGATGCAAGGGAGATACTCCCCGATAACCAAGTCGTCCCTCAACCGGTTGCCGACTATATATCCCACGTTACAAGCGCGATGACTGTGGGCGGCTGCCCTTGTTGCTGGTAGAAGTTGAGGAGAAGAAACGCCCGGTCGCAGTTGAAGACACTTTTTTATTTTCTTAATGCACAGAGATACACGTTGCAAGAAGGTTCGGTGACAGAAGGAAGTATTTTTGTTGCCATATCAAAAAAGTAGCACAATAATTTGTTGGGGATGCCAACATGCTGGGGCCCGAGAAGGCGAAATATAATTAATCAACTTTATACAAAGCAAAATTATGCCGAGCCATCGTTTAGTTATGTAAATTAAGTATGGCAACCACTTAACAAACCTAATTTATGTTTTTAAGCCAATGCTATGTCAAACAACATGAAACAGTTTGTAATTTCTAAATAAAGGTTGAATTGATTATACATTTATGCCTGAAGATGTTGTTTTATTATGAATAACATTGTTAATATTTTACTTGTAATTATGAAGTAAAAATTTAATAAATTCTTCAAAACTAAAGTTAACACAATCTATTCTTCTAGAATCTGCATCTCAAAGTGAACATGCATTAGTAATAAAATAATCTAACTCTTAGAGTATTAAAATTTATTACATTTGGTAGGTAAACTAACTTTAATGAAAAAGGTAGCCTAATTTTTCTTTGTTACATAGTTATTTTTAATGCTTACTATAATAGGTAACTTAATTATATATTAATACTGTTTATTACTTGTATATTAATACTGTTTAAGCATGTAAACAACAATCATACTTTGTTTATTTTCATTAAGACATGGTAGGCTGTTTATGCTATAATATGCTTATGTTACTTATTCTAAAGGTAAAACACAAATATTCGACAATGAACGAGTATAAACTTTACCATTGGATTTCTTAACTTCTAAGGCACGAACCTTATTGTCTGCACCAGGGAAGACACGTATAACTCTAGCCATGGGCCAGTATAAAGGGGCTGAATTTGGTTCTCGCAAAATTACTAATGAACCTACAGTTACATTAGGTAAACTATCACGCCATTTGGGTCTACTCTGTAATATGTTCAAATATTGTTTATGCCACGCTTTCCAAAAACAT
This sequence comes from Yponomeuta malinellus, assembly GCA_947308005.1. Taxonomy (NCBI): domain Eukaryota; kingdom Metazoa; phylum Arthropoda; class Insecta; order Lepidoptera; family Yponomeutidae; genus Yponomeuta; species Yponomeuta malinellus. The sequence continues at coordinate 12,572,132 of OX371012.1, forward strand.
TGTTTCATATTTTCCACTAGGGTCCAAAATTTGAGTCTGTTTATAGGAACCTCTGCTATGTCAGGTTCAGGATAAGTTACAAGGGGTCCACCCACTAAGAAGTGTCCAGGAGTTAAATAGCTGAAGTCTGCAATGTCTGAAGATGAAATTGGCATGATAGGTCGCGAGTTCAAAATAGCCTCGATTTGACATAACACAGTATGTAATTGTTCGTAAGTAAGAATACTTTTTTCAATAGTTCTTTTTAAATGGTATTTAAAGCTTTTAACTGCAGCCTCCGCTAGGCCAGCAAAGACAGGCGAGTATGCAGGAATAAAGTGGAATGTTATTCCTTGCTGGGCAGAGAAGCCTTGCACCTGTGTCTGGTGATTAGCGGAGCCTTGCAGTTTGTACAAGTCAGCCAATTTGTTCCTTGCACCTACGAAGGCGCCTCCATTGTCACAGAAGACCTCGGTGGGCAGTGATCGTCGGGAGATAAATCTCTTAAAGCATGCTAGAAAGGTATCCGTGGATAAATCTGAAGCTAATTCTAGATGAACTGCTTTTGTTGAGAAGCAGACGAATACGCAAATATAACCTTTACTGACGACTGCTCGCCTGACGCGCGAGTTCTTTATCTGCACTGGCCCAGCGAAGTCTATTCCGACAACTTGGAAGGCCCTCGAAGCAGTAACACGCTGCTTAGGTAAGGAACCCATAAGCTGCTTTGCTGCGTTTGCTTTCATTCTGAAACAAACTAAACATTTATGAGTGACTTTTTTAATTATTCTAATACCGTTTACTAGCCAGTATTTTTGATTTAGCTGGGCTAATATCAATTTGGGGCCCGCGTGAAGCAATCTAAGATGCTTGTGACGTATAATAAGTTGCGTTATTTTCGATTGCTTAGGCAAGATAATGGGATGTTTTTGTGCGTATGGCATATCTGAGTTGTGTAGTCTGCCGCCGACCCTAAGGAGGCCTTCTTCATCGAGAAATGGGTGTAACGGCTTTAATGAGCCTTTAATACACTCATCATTTAATAAACATTGTATTTCTTCTTTGAAATGAACTCTTTGCTCGTGCTTAATTAAAAGTAGTAACGCTTTTTGCAATTCATTGCTCGATAGAGAAGCAGTCTGTATTTTTGTGTTTGTCGGTACGCAATTATGACAAAACCTAAGTATGTATGCCAAAATTCGCTGCATTTTGTTAATATCTGAGATATTTTGTATCAATGAGTCGAGTAACTGAGACTGTTTTGAAGTTATAAGTATTACTGTCTTATGAAATTCGGTTTCATGGGATTTTAATTCGGGTAAATCGTTAGGTAACTGTATTTTGTTACTGAATGAATACTCCCTGTGCTGGAGAAATGTTGGTCCGTTCCACCACAGTGGGTTGGAAATTAATGCTCGCGGATCATCCACTCCTCTGCTCACCAAGTCTGCAGGGTTATCATGCGTATTCACATACAGCCAGCGCCACCCGTTGGTTAGTTGTTGAACAACTCTCACTCTGTTCGAAACATAGGCTTGCAATTTGTTAACTTCTGTTTTCAGCCAAGCTAATGATATTTGTGAGTCGGAGAATAGGTAGACATTATCCACTCGGATTTTTGTTGAGATTATTTCATGTACTCTGGTTATCAACCTGGCTAATAATAAGCATGCGTTGAGCTCAAGCCTCGGCACGGTTAATGCCTTTGTGCGTGGGTTTATGCGTGATTTCGAGCAAAGTAAGGATGTTGCAATTTTACCTGATGAGTGAACCACGCGCAAGTATACACAGCACCCGTAGCCTGTTGAACTGGAAGCGTCGGCGAAACCAAGAAGTTGTACTGCTTCAGCATCTGAAGGGATCTGTATGTTTCTTTTCAACTCAATGTTATCCATGGAACCTAGATTATTAGAAAATTGTACCCATGCATCATGTATGTGCTGAGGTGTGCAGTCGTCCCAATCCATCCTCTCAAGCCATAGCTGCTGCATGATGACCTTGGCCTTTACCACTATCGGACTGACAAAACCAAGCGGGTCATAAAATCTAGATATTTGACTTAATATTTCTCTTTTAGTCACTTTCGTTGTTTGTGTCTGCTTAGGAGGCTTTATGACAAAACAATCCTTATTTATATTTATAGCGAGACCTAGCGCTTTTATATTAAAATTGTCTTTTTGTAGTTCTATATCATCTAATTGTTGTAAGCTTATTGGAATATCCGACAAGATATCTGTGTTATTAGACGACCACTTGTGTAATTCGAAACTTCCTAGGGCAAGCAACTGTTTTAACTGTGTTTTGGCTTCAAGCAATGTGTTAAGGTCTGAATGTGAAGCCATAACGTCATCAACATACGTGCAGTTCTTAATTAAATCAGCGGCTAATGGCAAATTAGTTTCATTCTGTTTTGCAAGCTCCAGTAAGCATCGAGTAGCTAAATAGCTAGATGTTTTTAAGCCGTAAGTGACGGTGTCTAAACGTATGCATTTAATTGATTCAGAAGGGTTCTCGCGCCACAAAATATTTTGCAATGACGTGTGCTCTGGATTCACCATGACCCCCCTAAACATGCGTTTTATATCAGCATTAAATGTGTAATCCCCAAATCTGTATAACATAATTATATCAAAAAGTTCTCTTTGCACCACTGGGCCGTTAAGCAAAAGGTCGTTTAGAGAATAGTAGATTATGTACTAAGGGAATAAAACCATGTATTATGTCATGGGCGGCATATTGAACCCTGAGCGGAGCGAAGGACTCCGAGTTAACTCGCGAGCGCAGCGAGGGAGTTAAATTTTAACTCCTGAGCGAAGCGAGGGAGTTATGTAGAGTCCTGAGTGAAGCGAGGGGTTCATACCGCCCGAGACTAAGACATGTTTTATTCCAGAGGTGAATACTCTACTTTTCACACCATCTGGGAGACAATAAAAAGACAGGGCTGCATAAGTTGAAAATATGTATTAAAACCTGAAATTAAATATAAAGTCCACACTCTTTTACGGCTTAGCAACTTAAATTGAATATAACTTTTATATTTGCAATTCGCGCCTTTTTTTCTTTTTTTTGTTGGTGTTTCGCGCGGTCACAGGACACAGTATTTCAGAAAAAAAAGAAAAAAAAGAGGTGAGTTTCGAACAACAATTCGAATTTCGAATTGCAATGCGGGGCTTCTCCATAGTTTTCATGCGAATTTTGACATTCTAAATTCAAATCACTTTATTCCCTAGGGAAATTCTTCATTATTATTGCCCTCGAGAGACAAGGCCATGCTTTACGATGGTATTTGACGGTACGTAATAAGGCATTGTCGAGCAGGAGGTGTGAAAAGCTTATTGCGCGTGTTCATAGACGCGTCGAACACCACTCGTGTCCGAGTAGTTTGACTGTTCTCGTTTACAACAGCATGGTGAGGGAGAAAATATATGGGGTCTTGTTTGAAATTATATGAATCAAAATTTACAAAATGTCCGTGACCAAGTTCTACATATTCCTTTATGAACTTACTGTATTCTGAGTGTAAAACACTATTTCTTTGCAATTTTTTTTCAAGAGATAAAAACCTATGCATAGCTAGATCGAAAGATTCACCTAATGTTTCATTGACATCAGAAATTGGAATCTTTAGTGGTAAATCCACTTGAAATTTATTATTTTCTAATTTAACAGTGGTTTGAAAATTATTTTCCACAATCTCGTGTTCCGAGAGTTGCTCCTTAAATACCTCAGGGATACTCTCAGTTTGAAAAAAGCTGGCAAGAGTGTTGCTTAAATTATTGTCACATTTTGTGCATAAGAGCGATGTAAGCTTTGTTACCTCATGCTGACTTGGCAAAGCACCTCCAATTATGTAACCAAATTTGGTGTTTAAAATGCGCGGACCGTCCGCTGCTGGCGTGCGTGCGCTTAACTCAGGCGACGCCACCGGACTCGGCTGCAGCGCACAGCTCGATGTTTGCTCGGTCTCCGGGCTCGGTGACAACGGCTCGAGTATCTGGAAAAACACGTCGGCGCCGATTAGCATGTTTATATCTGACGGTAGGTAATATTCATCGTCAGCTAGCTCTATCCCTGCTGGTATTTCTATTGTTGAGGTATCTATTCTGTTCTGAGGCAAGCGACATGTAATTGTGTCTACCACATGGCAGTTTATTGATGTGCTATAAGGAGTTTTTATTGAATGAATTTCTAATGGAACTGAGAATTTCACACTGCTTTTGTTATCTGTGACACCTATGATGTTAGTTTTATTCTGCACAGGTGCCAACCCTAGGAAACTAACTACCTTACTTGTTACTAAGGAAGCCTGTGAGGCGGAATCTAAAACTGCCTTGATGTGCACCTCTCTGTTATCCTGGGTAAACAATTTTATGCGAGCTGTAGGGAGTAAAATGTCGTTAGTTTGTTTACTTGAAAACATAATAACTGGTTCTGCCATTTTGTCTAGATGGATTAGTGTATTATGGTTTTTTTTGCACTGATCACATCTAAAATGGAATCTGCATTTTCCCATATGCTTATTTAAGCATGTATCACATAGCTTTTGATCTTTTATAAATTTAAATCTGTCTACCGAAGGTAGAATTTTGAATTTTTGACATGAAAATATTTTATGTTCTGTGGACTTACAGTAATTGCATGTGGTCTTGCTTTCCACTGCCGCTACGTTGACTGCAAACTTGCTCTGCTTGGTGCCATACCCTCCACTGGTAGAGGGCTTTGGAGACGGCTCAGCATTCTCTAATGCGAGCGCCCTCTTCTCCAAAAAAGACAGCAGCTGCATTACAGTTGGTTCAGCAGATGGGTCCCGTTCCATATGATAAGCTCTTCCCGTGTACGAGTCTAGTTTCCGTAACAAAATACAAATTAGGATAGGATCCCAGCTATCAATACAAATTTTCATGTTTTTTATTGCAGCTAAATTTTGTTTTGTTTGACTAATAAATTCTCTGAGCTGTATAGAAGTTGACCTAGATATGTGGGGTAAGTCCAATAAGATATTTATGTGTTCACTGATTACTTGAAATTTCTGATTGTACCTGTCATCAAGCATCTTGATTGCTTCACTGTAGCTAGCACTGCTAAGTGGCAAGTTTTGTATCAATTTTAGTGGCTCACTACATAAAAAGGATCTCAAATAGTGGAGCTTTTGAATGTTGTCAAGCGTGGCATCGTTGTGAATTACTGAAGTGAACAATTCCTTAAATGGTATGTACTCTGAATATTTACCTGTGAAGTTTGGTATTTCTAATGTTGGTAAATTCACCAGCCTTTTTGTGGGAAGAGGAGGAGGTGAAGTCTGCGAAACCTGATAATTGCGTGACGCGATTTCACGGTCCAAGACAGAGAGGATTGCATAAAGTTTGCCTTCTACTTCGGCAATATCTTCCTTGTCATTTGGATCTAGAAAGAGGATATCTTTATTATAAATTTCGTATTGATCGAAAGTAGAAATGGCTCTTTTACGTTTCTCTGCAAGACTACTTGATGGTAAGTCTTTTAATTGTTCGATCTCAGTCTTGGTTATTGACGAATATAATCGTGACAACGTACCTTTGTTATATCCTCGGTTTACTTTAAGTTTACTTAATTTCACCAACACGTCCTCCTCTCCCTCCGAGGACGACATTGTTTACACAAGAAATGCACTTAAACAAATTACTGAAGATGACAATTTTTGAATTTCAATGCGACGCTTCTATTGCGTATTGTGTAGAAAATAAAATGGCGTTTGCTTGCGCTTGCGTTCCGATTATTGAGTCTTGTGATTCTGAGAACCCCGTGAACTGACAAACTTACGACTGACTTAAAAGTTATATTGCTGTCCTTGTTACTCGCGTTGAAAACGGCTATATTGCGTTTCACACAATGTAGGTACACTGGTCTCCTTTGCTTCGTCGGGTTGGCGGAAGTCGATTTTTTTATTTTGGAATGGACGTCCCACGTAGCAATAATGGACTTGCCCGTTTCCGGTGAAATTGCTCTGCGAACTCCAACCTTAACACTTGACGATAAAGGCGATTTTTACTCGTATAGCTACGTCCAAGTCGACTAAGAATGGCTGACGTCACCTAGAAGATGATGTATGAAACGAAGTAGGTAGATGTTACCGTGATGCTTCAACGATGATTATAATATAGTTTCTTTGCTTCTTGCAAGATTCTGCGTGTATGTTCGAACTGGCTTCTGAAATGTCTCTTTCTACGCCGTCTGCCTGCCGAAGTCGAGGAAGATTGCGACTTGATCGCGACAGGTTTTCCGTAGCCTTTCCTCCCTCTTCGACGGGTTGAAGGACCATATGTGGGCGGCTGCCCTTGTTGCTGGTAGAAGTTGAGGAGAAGAAACGCCCGGTCGCAGTTGAAGACACTTTTTTATTTTCTTAATGCACAGAGATACACGTTGCAAGAAGGTTCGGTGACAGAAGGAAGTATTTTTGTTGCCATATCAAAAAAGTAGCACAATAATTTGTTGGGGATGCCAACAATGACTACCGATGGCCGGGAAATAAGGGTGAATTTAACACAGATTGCTATACCCCAGGGACCTGTAATCGTAGACAACGTTGAGATAGCAGCAAGCGGCAGCTACGGTATATTGAATGCCGCTAATCATAACGCCTACGAGTGTTATGTTTCTCCGTTGGTCACATCAAACCGCGTTCTTGCATCAGCGGTTCATCTGGAAGACTATCAGCCATTACCCGTCGGGTTAATTGGCGGCCTCGTCCCAAACAGAAATCTACTGGGATTTGAGGCGATTGACGTCGCTAACGCTGGAGCCAACGCTCGCTTAGCAGGGATCAACTTCCCTAATGACGATACCCTGGAAGGAAGATACCGTTACTCGGCATTATTGCAAACCCGCGTTTACACCGTTCTCGCAGAAATGAAAGACCGCTTCAAAATGGTGGAATTACGTCGTCAGCACAACGACAAGGGTCTTAATGTCATGGATAAGATCACTAAAAGTGTAACGCAGGCGAATCTTGCATACGTGGAATCTGTAGGACCATTAAACGATGATCAAATGCCGTTGTTCAACAGACACGTGAACGTCTTTAGTGCCGGTGCGCAAGGCTCAGCAGTAACTAATCAAGCCGGCATTGAATGCATGCACCGAAGGAGGATAGTGCAAGGTCCTCATAGAGCTCGGGGCTTATGTTGCCTAACCGTAGCAGGCGATGCCCCCGGTGGATGGGCTGCCACCGCCAATGATAATTTCAACATGCTGGGAGCTTTTCAACCCGTCGTACATCACGATTATGCCAACATTCGTGGACCAGGTTTCTCTTCACATGGTCCGGCGGGCACAAGGGTCAACGTTCTCTCCAGTTTCATAGAACGTAACTACTATGTAAAGAGGTAGTAAGACCCAGGGACGGAGTGCGCTTAAATCTCCAGTCCTAAAACTCTCTAAAAAAAAAACTCTCTATCGAATGCTGTAGCATCCACTGTCCGGGAAAGTGTTAATGGATAACAGCTCCGGTATCCACATTCGATGTCAAAGCCTACTCACTATCTGTAAGTCGACTTCGGCTTCGGAGACACTTCCTTTTTAGGGTTCCGAAGTCAACAAGAAACCCTTCTATCATGTTCGTCCGTTTGTCTGTCCGCGGCTTAGCTACCATACGCAATCGATATAATCGACTCGGGAGACAATGGCACATCCCTAACAAGTGAGCCAACAGTTTGCCAACAAAACAACTAAATAGACATAAAGAGTAAGATTTTGCTAATACTCTTTATTGAGTTTATTACTTACTTGTATGATTGATAGAAATTAAAAGCAAAATCAATAAATTAAAATCAATAAATTGTATTGCGTTTAAATAAAAGTAGAACATAAATATAATGTAGGTACTGAATTTTCGGTGAAATATATACTTTTTCGTGTTTCACTTCCGACTTCTACCTTTTTTAAAGTTGGCAGTACCGACATCATACTCTATGGTCCTAGGTCTGAAGGTTTTTTTTTTTCGGCAATGACCACACTTTGTTCAGCCTTTCTATTGTAGCGTGCACACACAAATGTTTACTCGACGCGCCGCCGGCGAACTAAGAATATTCATTACTAATTTAATTTACTACTTTCTTATAATAAGATACAATAATTTTTAATGAATTTACAAACTGTACGATTTATACTCTCCAGAAGTTTATGCAATTTAATTTACGCTGCTCCTTTATCTGCTCCGCTCCGCAGCAGAAACAACAATTTTTAAGTTGAATGGCGATTATTTATTAGGCAAAATTTTACTGTATTGTATTCCCGACGTTTCGGCAACTACTCACGGTTAGACCCGTCATATAACTTTATGTTAACATCGCGAGTCATTAAGGAAACTATTGTAGTATGGTAACTGAAGCAAATAACTAATTGTATTACTTTACTGTAACATTACTCATTACTACAACATAAGTACGTATGCTGACTTGGCTACCCACGAATGAATGTATAAAAATAATGTGTTATCCAAATAAAGCTCTCTTTATTACGTGCACCGCGGACAGCTAACTTGTGGTTTTAATATAATAATCCGGGGCTCTGCCCGTCGACCACCCTCCACTCTCCTCATTATATTACATGGCGACCCTGCCAACCGAATCAAAAAGGATCTTCTGAGACGACCACGCCAGCGGACCAAGACCAAGGAAGAAATTATCTGAAAATGGCCTCAGGAAACTCGATACTGACCGTAGGGGTACGAAGGGGACTCCGGATAACAGCGGCCGGAGAGCAGAGGACGGTTCAGGAAACCGTTCACCTGACTATAGAGCTGGCAGTACCGGACACACCACCACGGCCGGGTACAACGCCACAGCCAGCGACGCCGGGAACATGTGCAGCGGACGCCCGACGCCCTCATCCGCGACAGGACCAGCATCACCAGCGGCCGGAAGAGAACCAACGGTACCAGGCCAGGCCACGACCCACGAGGGGCCGGGGTACGTGGAGACGCACAAGGCAGTAAAATCATGAAGAAGAGGAGGAGCCGGGTGCCGGGAGTAACATTCAAGCCTTGACGACGGACGGTATCCAGCCGGGAGCATAAAGTACGGGACCAACAATGACGAGCAGCTGGGAGCCTGTTCGAATCCGATGAACCACCACAGCATGCAACAAGAGAACATATACAAGATAAGTAATGTTAGGGCGTACGGAGATCACATAGATTACATGTACAATTATTTTTTTTTATCTCATATATATCAAGCAAATGTATTTTTCCCCTAATTGTTTCTCAGTATTTAAAAGCGTTCATTTCGAACATCTCATTGTAAAATATTAGTGTCGTAAAGTAAAGCCACGATAAGAAACTAGTGCATTCATAGCAAAAATCAACGGAAATGATAACGAGGACAAGAGCCGGATAGACATTTGACGCCAAACAAGTAGACATTTGTGCTGATATCATCGAAATGCGTCCTATTGTTCATTTCAATTAAACATAATTCTATTTCAATGGAAATCAAGGTAGATAGTTTATTAATGGTATTCTGGTATGGTACAGTATTTAGGATTAGGAAGCAGAGAGCGCTAACCCTTCAAGTTTGGTCATGGTGTGAACTACCGTATCCTCCGTGGAAACTGTTGGGGACTAAGTCTTAACATATTAGTGACTCAAGCTTATTACAGGTTCACAGTTAAAGGTGACCTGATATGCCATTGATAGGGTGACCATGCCCTGGTAGTGTAGCTACCTTATAATATAAATAGATAAAGCGTGTAGAAATACAGCCCATGTTATGTCCTTGATCATAGTGTGAACTACCGCGTCCTCCGTGAAAGGCTTAACTGTTTTGTAGCTTGGAGCAGATGACTCCATAGCGTAGCACGGCATTAGGATATAGTATTTCGTATGAATGGGAGAAAAAGAGAACGGACACCAAGGTTGAGGAGTTCTAACTAACAAACGGACTAGTCAACCGAGAGTTAGGGAAAGACTCTCTCCCCAGAGTAGTTTTATAGCGGACAGACTGACTACCTGAAAACTACAGGATGCTCATTATGGGTTAAAAAACCAAAGTGTATTTTAATATCGAATGTTTTGTTATAGTGCTTGTTTTTTTTTTTAGGAAATGTACCGATACCACAATACTAACGTTTTATTCTCACTTCAATTTAACATGTTCCATTTTTATATTATTATTGGGAATAATTTGCGACACTTTATGAGGCATTTTTCGACTTAATTTATTTTCTTTTGCATTTTTGATAAAAATACATGGCGACCCTAATTTTATTGCATTGTATAATTGTTTATTTTCCTTATTAGATTAACATTTCAGCAATTCACTCTATTTTCATGTACTTGTTTTTTTTTTTAAATTGTGTGTTATGAATATTTCTCAAATAAAAATGATTAACCTACTATTCTCAGTTCAATATCTTCTCTTTTAATGTAATTTTATTTTTAATTTAAAATCGATTTAATCAATCCTGTATATCCAGTGACTGCATTTTAATTGTCATCTAGGCCACAAATTCATTCAAAAACTGTCTTCAAGCCACTCTGTCTTGTAACATGAACCATGCATTGTTAACAGTTCGAGTTCAATAGTACCAAATAACTCTATCTTGCAAATTCTTCGAGTAATTGTTGATCAATGTACAATTAATTTTTGTAAAAACTTGAAACTAATTTTAACCTATAGCAACAAAAGGAGAGTTACTTGTTTTAAGTGTAATTAGTTTTTCTTTGATTTGTTCAATTCTTACTTCACTACCAATAGACAAAATGTACTTGCATTCAACTTCAAAATATTTTAATGTTATGTAAAAATATTTTTTCCACCACCCCGAGGGTGAAGGGAGTTTTAAGGGGGAGGTGTAGTATGGTAACTGAAGCAAATAACTAATTGTATTACTTTACTGTAACATTACTCATTACTACAACATAAGTACGTATGCTGACTTGGCTACCCACGAATGAATGTATAAAAATAATGTGTTATCCAAATAAAGCTCTCTTTATTACGTGCACCGCGGACAGCTAACTTGTGGTTTTAATATAATAATCCGGGGCTCTGCCCGTCGACCACCCTCCACTCTCCTCATTATATTACACTATTTTTAGGCTTCGAGTAGAGGTAATTAATACAAATAATAATTAAGGAGACAGCCATTTCTACGCACAGACACATAACGTTGGCTTATAAAGCCCCGATGGCAACCTTCGGGTATGAATCCTAACAAAGATTGATCCATCTAATTGATACGTAGTATTTTGCTGGTGTTATATTTCTTCAATAGTATATAGTACATACGAGCTATGTGCCCCGCCCACTGCCGCTCCAACTGAGTAATTCTTTGAGCTATATCAGTAAGTAGGGTTCTTCTGCGGATCCCCTCACTCCTGATGGATTTTGGGGCGAAAAAGTTCTAAACTGGCGACTGCGGACAGTATGACGCGGAGTAGGTAGGCTCCCCACCAGATGGTCTGACGACTTGGTTACAGTGACGGGAATCACTGGACGCGGGAAGCACAAAACCGGGAAGCTTAAAAAATCATGACCTGCAGTGGGCGTCAAATTGCTGATGGTGATGATGATGATGATATAGTACAGTAGATATTAGATCTACCACCTATATCCTGCAACATTCTAGTTGCTAACTCTCCTGTAATGTAACGGAGTAGACAAAAGTTTGATATCCTGAAAGTGGGTAAATAAAAGTTTGGTGTTCTGTGGACTGTACGGAGAGTGGTTTCAAATAGGCACCTTTGGTTTGTTCCGAGCCGCCGCATCACGGGTCACAGTGGCCGCAATGATAGCCGACCTCCGATATGAGATGGCACTACAAGAAAGAGAAAGTACCTAGTACTATTTAGGGTTCCGTAGTCGACAAGGAAATGAAATTTATTTATTGGTCTCCCAAAAATCTGTTACAGCTATCCTTAAAATTAGGGTGGTAGCTGTTGTATACAATTCAATAGAGTTTTTATTATAATTATAATTTTTTTAAGACTTAAGAGTAAGCAGTGGTCCCCACACTAGGTGGACCTCTCCTGGCTAAACGGTTGATTTTAGAAACGTGAAAAAATTCAGGGTAGTAGCACATATAACGAACTTAAAAGGAAAACTGCCATGACTGAGTAAGCTTTACAAATTAATGAGTAATAGGCGACCAACTTATAAAAGGAAAACTTCGTACAAAATGCGTTGAAAATTACTTTGATGAAGTTGTTAATTCAATAAAGCAGATAAAACCTCTTTCTTTGGAACCCTACACTGCTTGGGGCCCGACACGCACTTGTAGGTTTTGTGAATGAGACTAATTTTCTACCTAGGTAGGTACTTAAATCTACTACATGTTTGCGCACTACCAAGTCCTCGATCTCTGCTCTAAATCTACTAAGGCGTGCCTCCTGCGCGTGTTTTTTCGAAACACAAATGTGTAAACACAATGTTTTTGTTTTCCGAGGCCGACGGAAACCATTCCCCACGCGGGGTAGAGAGGAGAAGGATTTGTTTCATTCCACGTCTTCTTTGACAGAGCTCTTGATGACATTTTATTTTAAACAGAAGAATTTTCAGTTTTTGTTTCGTGTTTTTTGTGTAATGCTTCAAAAACACGCACAAGAGACACGCCTTAAGAAAGTGAAAATCTGCTAAAAGTGGTCACAGTGACAACCACAGTACAAGACTGCTTTACCTATAGGTTGGTAGCACCACTGGCGCCGATTATATTTCACCGCACAAAATCAGGAGACCTCCTGAAATAAAGCTTTTCATTCTAAATAATAAAACTTTAATCCGAAACACAGTTATGAAAAATTTTAATACTGTCGATTTTATATTTATTTTGAACGCAGCTTTAAAGAGAAGTAAATGTAACATGCTTCTGCAAACGAGGCACCACTCTATCAAGTGAATTTCTTGTCTATGGTTGGACACGGATTATTGCCCTGTACCAATTTTGTACAGCCCGATAACGCACAGCCCAATAATGTACAGCCAATAATCCGTGTACATGTACACGGATTATTGGCTGTACATTATCGGGGTGTGCGTTATCGGGTTGTTCGTTATTGGGACGTGCGTTATTGCCTCCCCTTTGTTCAACTTTGAGTGTGATTATTTTCGAACGGCTCCGGAATTTATAATGTTAAAACGTAAGAGAGAACCAGTATTCACAACGAGTGAAAAACATGCTATAATAGATTTGGTGGAGTAACACTATCATTTAGTGGAAAATAAAAAATCCGACGCCTCGACCATCCGGTCAAAGAACGAAGAGTGGGAAAAAATTGCAATAAAGTTTAATGCTAATTCCAGCATTCACGCAAGGGATTCGTCCACACTAAAAACGTGCTGGGAAAACTTAAAGAAAATTCCAAAGCTCTTCTCATATTGAAAATTAACCTTCATTTCTCAATACTCGATATAAAACCAGTAGTTGGGTAATTTTCTTCTACCTACCTACTTTTGATGTCTTTTTGACAGCTTATGACTGACTGTTAATCTGGTTTTAGAAGCTAATCCTCCAATATCGGCCGTTCAGAGACTTTAGTTTAAACTTTCGTTTCCGTTGTTGGAGAAATCCAATTTGGCCAACTTTGAAAACGGCCCTAAGTGAAGGGCACAGATGCAGCAGTCCTAAGGGATTAAGGTCCCATAACTCAACTTTACACCAAATGACATTAAAGAAGAAAAATTCAATTTAAAACAATTCTATAAGCCATATCAAGGAAAATAAAATACCATTCTATAGAAAATAAATCAACTTTATTTTGAAGCAAAATCTAACAAAATTAAACATTCTCTTACCTACAAAATTTAATTTTTAATTACGTGGACTTAGGGTTCAGCTTACGGACTTATGGCACTTCTTATCTAAATCTAGGGACATACTTTCTTTACTTAATATCTGGACTTAAAGGTATTGTTTGATCTTTGATCTTCGCTGGTTTCAGTTTAAGTGGTCCACTATATGCATTTGCAGGTTGATTTTCTACACCTGATCGTCGTCAGTTGAAGTTGCCAACTCAATACAAAGAAAACTGTGAAAATGCACCGGTCATTGTACTGCGCTGTGACGGTTTGCGTGATTTGGAAAAAACTACTTCAGGAAAAGTGGATATCTCAGCAACATTCTTGATATTATCAACATAGAGCTTTTTATAGTCTTTAATCTTAATAAGTCTCTCATCTCAGTTCTCTCTTCTGAGTGTCTTTTCCATAAATACCACATCAAAAGATTGGTGTTTACGGCAATCTTTTATCAAATTGACGTAGAATTCTGGTGAATATATTGTCTGTTTCTTCAATCTCCTTTACCCTATTAGAGCAAAATCTCTGTCTTTTTTTAAGCGCTAAATTTTGTATTTTGTGCAATACAGTGTAACAAACAAACAAACATCATGGAATGCCCGGAATTTGGTATATTACTGTTACATTCTCAAAAACCCCAGAGCTGCACAGTTGATCGAGGAAAGTAAACAAGTACTTGTTTTTGTTTTGTCTGAAACAATTGTTGCAAAATATTGCAAGTTTTGTGTGTTCCGGTTGCTTATTATTTTCAATGTAGTCATTTAAAACTTCATTGGGTCCTTTTAGAGCATTATTTTCTGTGTAGAGATACATTGTTGCTGTACCATCCTTTATATTATGGACTCCCAAGTTATGCAGCCACGACTGCCTTCGATCTCCGTACTCATCTTGGATGTTTGTCACGGGCAATGGTAAATTTTTTTGATAGTCGATGCAAATAGCAAGTTCGGTGCTATCAATATTTTCGCTCTTTCTGAGTTTATCAAAGAATGTCCCTGCTTGTCTCAAATGTAGCTCTCTCTGCGTCCGTAGCTCTTTCATTTTAGTATCATCCTTTGCCAAATCAGCTGATCTTATATTTAATTTAAACTTTTCGCAAACGTTGCAAATATATTTTCTTGGATGCCCAAATGAAATATTAAAGTCGTGGTTGAAGATTTCCCTGAATTTTTCGTACCTCACAATTTGGTCCAAATCAGGATTTATAATAATAAACTGTCTGTGTAGTTCGGGGATGCATAAATCGGCTAAAATGTATTTCCTGTGAACCTGTTTCTTGTTAGGTCAGAACCTGCTGTAATGAGATTCTTGAGTAGGTAAATTGGAAATGAAGGTATGAAATACGTCAATTGCATCTTTAGGAACCGCGCGTGGGTTACCATGTCTTCCTCTACCATCAATAATATCGAGGTGCTTTTGTAGTACCTCCTTTCTCAACCTATCTCGTGTTATGCCATAGATTGCGATAAACGCTTTAGCGCAAACCGAGGCTGCGTTAGATGTTAGCTGAAGTTTATATTTAAATATTCGTCTCAACCTTGCATTAACGCGTGTTCGCGAGCGACATCTTGTCGACAGACCTTCTTCAATACATCCTTGTAAGTAAATGTTTTGGTGTGTGTGTGTGTTTCCAAATTGATGAATTTCTCAAACAATCTTTTTTGTTCAATAAGTTCAATTTTATCAGCACAATTACAGGCATTGTGGTGTTTCCCTTCTGACATGAGTTTTAACTCGTTCTTTTTTAGCTTTATTTCTCTTCAATGTAGTCGTCAAAAGTCCAGTCTCAGGATTTAGCAATTTCAGCTTTTTTGGACGTGAATTAGGATCCGATTCCGAAAAAAATTCTAAATCTCCAGTTTCGGGATTGATCAATACGTGTTTGGACATGATCTGGCAATGACATTATTGTGCTGTTCTGGTTCAGACAAGGAAACAACGCGATTTTGTTGTTCTAGGTCTGGTAATAGAGCGACTTAACTTTGGGCTCTACATCTGTAGATGGGGGCTCCGCAACTACCTCTGTTGATGGAGCAACGTGAACTTGGGCTTTAACTTCTAACAACTCATGTGTATCAGGTTCGTAAAACGTGCTTGCTTCAGATTCAGATGAGCTATGGATTTGCTGTGCTGTAACAATTTTGCCAGCCTTTTTGGACCCCCAATTTAGCTCAGTTCTGTTTTGAACGCTTCTTCATTATACGCTTTTCGTTTCGATCCAGACGAATTTCCTACAGGGTCACTATAAAATAAGCCAGCTTCTGCCATCAACAAAAACTTTTGTGAGCGCATATTTGAATCTGACGTAATGTCATGTTATGATGTTTTACAGGTGTAGAACTACAAGTTTTAAGCCACTTTTGCTACCATTATCATCATCATCAGCCATTTGTCGCCCACTGCAGGACATAAGCCTCCTTCGTGGTTTTTATAACCCTGAGGGGTTTTGCCATAATCGCCACGCTTGGCAGGCGGGTTGGCGATCGCAGTATGCGGTTGGAATCTCAGGAAGACGCTGCTGCCCGTCTCCTGGTAATTGATTTTCTTAGTCGCCTTCTACGACATCCACGGAAGGAAATGGAGTCACGCTATTCTTAATCCGGCGCCACACGGATACCCTATATTATATAAAGAAATTTGTTTGTGCCGAGGTGTAGAAAACCCCATTTCAGGTTTAACCTTTTAACCGCCGCGTGATCCTTCCAAAGAATATGTCCCTAGCGACGAGCACTTTTTTTTCATGCTTCAAAAATAGTTTTGTGACACATCACTACAATAAATTTATTCTGACCTAGAAATAATAAGTTCATACGAAAAACTATTGTTAAAATTAACAACATCAAAGCATCTATATATTTTTTTAAAAAACCCTACCATAGCTTAGATGGAGTATAGCTGATATTTATAGAAAATACCGTTTTTGAAATCCCTATTGTTGGATATATACAACACCGGCGCTAGCATTATAGAAAAATATTGCAATATATAGGGATTCCATGCAACATAACAAAAAGGAGCTTTATTGTTTTTAAGTGAAATAACGAACATAAAATGCTACGTACCAAAACCACCAAGGAAAATTTATGTTCGACAGGACCAGAACGGAATATGGAAAAAATGAAATAAGGAATACATACCTTGTTGACTTATCCTCTGCATTTTTCGTTCCACAGATACACATTAAGAGAAATAGTTACGTCTGCCGACTTTACGAATAAAGCTGGACCAAGATTCTTCTTCTCTGAGGTCTAGACGCTGAATGCGGCGGCCAGGCTTAGTGATAGTAATTAGATATAAGAGAGTCTTAGATCAGAGCTTGGACGGAATACATGTCTAATTAGTTAAAATGAAGGATAGCAGAGGTCGAAGTAAGCGTAAAAGTTTTGGTCGTGGTTTCATTTTCCGGCGTCCAATCACTACCAGAGGTACCAGAGAAATTATCGTCATCATCAAGTAGTCCACTTTCTTCTATAAGCCTGAAACACAAAATAATTAATTAATTTATAAAATTATACTTACGTCAGACACACCCATATTATACCAACATTGTTGTTTAACATAAGCGTGACAAAATTCAAACCATGAAAAATTGGGTGATCAGTAGATACCTATACGAAAATGCATGGACTTAGTGACTTTCAAATAAAAGGTCCTGGAGTTAGGTACTTATTTTCCTTAAATTGGATTTAGTGACATATTGAAATCATTTGATTGGATTTAGGGATTTTTGAAATTGGAAAAAGTCTACTTAGGATCATTTTATTGAAAAAAAGGATGAGACCGATCTATAGAGGACACAACGGAGAATTTTTTGATCTGGCAATCCCAATATCGACAAAATTGGACTCAGGACTCAGGCATCCTAAATAATTTATTTTCTTTATCTGTATTATCTTGTAAACACAAAAAAATATATAAAATTACTACATAAGAGCCTAACTAAGAGAACTAATTAAGATGCTCTTAATTAAATCATTAAATTTTTTTTAGGTTTCAAATACAGAAGAAGAATGGCAAACAATCGAATCAGGATTTAGAACACGATGGAATTTCCCCTCATGTTATGGAGCGATCGATGGAAAACATGTGGTAATCAAAGCTCCTGCTAAAAGTGGAAGCCAAATTTTTCAATTACAAAAAAACAAGCAGCATTGTGTTGCTAGCTGTTGTCGATCATATTACTACTATTATATTATTATACTATTGCTTTTCGTACATCGATGTCGGCGCACGTGGTATTGCATCTGATGGAGGCGTATTCAAGAACTGTTCGTTGTACCAACAGCTGGAAAATGACTTGCTACCTGAACACGGTGTCATTGTTGGGGATGCGGCATTTCCGCTTAAGACATATTTGATGAAACCGTATCCAGGTGATAACCTCGGCGTAGAACAAAAAGTTTTTAACTACAGGTTATCACGAGCCAGACGTATATCCGAAAATGCCTTCGGGATCTTAGTCAGTAGATTCCGTGTATATGAAAAGCCAATACCTACTAATTTGGAAACGGTGGATGCAATCGTTTGTGCATCTTGGCTACGAAAGAAATCAAAGCATTACATCACACCAACATGTGTAGACAGGGAAGACCAGCATGGAAATTTTCTGCCAGGTTCATGGAGAAGGGAAATAACTGCCTTGGAGAGTATTTCCAATCAAGGCAGCAATCATTCATCAAGAATTGCAAGACAGAAACGAGAACTCTACAAAAAGTTTTTCGTTAATGCCGGAAGTGATCCTTGGCAGTTAAGAAGCATACATTAAAATTGCCTTTTTACCGGTGCGATGGGGCTGATAGTTATAAGCATAAGTTAATAAGGCCTTTTTTAAAGAAGCTAGAATTTTTCGTTTGTCTTATAGAAGATGCCTTTTACTGTTGATTAACATTTGAATTAGAAGTAATTTTTATTTTAATATAGTTTTTTTAGCTAGGCCTTATTATCCGACAGGCCTTATCACCTGCAGGTACCCTATATTTCTTTCACCTACATTAATAAATAAACTTAAATTGTATTTTTGAAACTTAATAAATAAACAATACTCACCATATTGTTCGTCTTACTACTACATTCTTTATAAATGCGTTTAGTTCGTCAAACCATTTTTTCCTCGGCTTAAAAACATTCCCTCCAGCACCTGATCTAGTCGATTTCTCAATCTTATCGAGTTCCAAGTAGTACGAACTTCTAGTACTATTAATTTTAGCTTTTATTTCATTGATATTAAATCCTTCTACAGCCATTCCTTCCTGAATTTGTTGTAGCGCTGTTTTGCGCATTTCCTTGTTTCTATACAGTTCCATAAACATTCGTGCTCTCGATATAGTTGTATTAGTTTTAATACTTCGTCTTCACTGAGTTTCGGCGGCGGCATTTTGTCCGGAGAATGTAGACGACAGGACACCCTTGTTTACGGCACGGAGGCGTGCCAGCACTGTCGCGACGTGTTTACACGGGGCAGAAAATTGGCGCGGGGGCCGCGAGAGGCGCGGGCGGAGGTCGCTGGCGCCAAAAAATAGCCGTTTGCTCTATTCCCTGCCAGCGCTGGCGTTCCAAGAAATGCTGGCGCCAACAGTGTTTACACGATGCTTTTCTCGTGCAAGCGGAGACGCGCGAATTCAGGCGGCAAAAAATTGGAAGCGTCTAAATCTGCCTTTATGAGATGATTTTTTTTTAATATTATATAGTTTATTACGTAAATCATATCTGACATATTTTATTTTTAGGTCCCAACTTTACGAAGACTCCTCCCACTAGTGAGAGAAGATCTAGGGTTTGATGGGAGCCGCGAACATTTGCCGAAAGTGCTCCATGCACTGGGTTTCAAGTTTAAGAATTGTCAGTCAAGACAGAGCGGCATTAATGGAAAGGCCAAATATTGTCGCAAAAGAAGAAGAAAGTTTCTTAAAAACTACTTTGTCAAACAGAAATTTACCCAGGGAACTTCAAAAGATATCATTTATTTAGATGAAAGCTACGTCCGCCAGTGATATAAATAAAAAAAAATGCTGGCAGTCTGTGGATGTGAGTAGAGTGAAGCATAATATCGCAAAAGGTAAAAGATACATTATTGTTCAAGTAGGCGGTGAAAAATGGATTTGTTTCTGATGCTTTGCTCATTTTTAGTGGAACAAACAAGAATGCTGACCATCATTAGGAAACGAACAAAACCAATTTCACAAAATGGGTCAGTGAAAAATTGATTGATTGTGGCTATGGACAATGCTCCTTACCACTCGGTGGTTTTAAACAAAGCACCTACCTCTGCCACAAAAGTAGCTGAGATAAAGCAGTGGTTGACAGAAAATAAGATTCAATTTGACAAAACATTAAGAAAACCGGAATTATTGGTTATTGTGAAACGCCACAAGCCAGAGCCAAAATTTGAAATAGATGAACTCTTAGGTTTACATGAGCACACAGTGGTAAGGCAAGACCTCAATCCTATAGAGTTGATTTGGGGAATTGGAAAAAGCAAAATGGCAGCCCGTAATCTAGGGGCTACTGATATAAAGGAAGTAACTGAGCGTGCGTTTCAAGAAATAAGTGTCGACGATTGGAGGATTTCGTGTCAACACGTAAAGAAAATTGAAAAAGAGTACTGCGAGAAGAGACAAAGTGTTTAATTGAATTAATCTAAATTAAAATCTGCTCATGCTCATATCATGGGTATCTCATATCGTGTAATGTGACAGCACGGCCCCTGACGGCGCAGCCTGTGGCCGGTCGGTCATATCGTGGATATTTCGTATTATAGGATATGACGCAACGGGCGCAGGCGGTGTCGTCAGTGGGCGGTCTGTCGTATCATGGGTATTTTATACAGTGCGATGTGACGGCTAGAGATGGTTGCTCCAAAAAGTGACTTTGCGAATATGAGAATAAAAATAAATGTATTTGTAATCAACAAGAACTTTTATTTCGTTAAATCTTATAATTAGACATCAGTCAGTAACATTTGAGATCGCAAAACATACATTCAAAGTAATCAAGTACTATATAGCTTAAAAAATTAAATAAGTAATCACAATTTAAATCAGATCTTTTAGAGATTAATAGTAATAATAGTAGCAAATGACTCATAACCTTCAAAAAAATTAACTTCTTAGAAATAAGTCTTCTTCTCAGCAAAGTCAACTAAAATAATGAACTCAAACTGAAAACTTAAACAAACTTATTTTGCTCAAATCACAGTTTTTCTAGCATGTAGTTTTTATGTTTGTGTAATGTAATTAAATTAATTGCTGAAGTATAATTTTATGCAGTCTTCATCATCATAAGAAGTCGACTGCTGGACATAGGCCTCCTCCATGGATTTCCAAAAAGACCGGTTGGAAGCGGCCTGCATCCAGCGTCTTCCCGCCACTTGGATGAGGTCATCTGTCCATCTTGTAGCTGGTCGTCCTACGCTGCGCTTGCCGATATGTGGTCTCCATTTGAGAACTTTTCAGTCTTATTTAACTGTTATTGTCTAAGACGTAAGATTGGAGTGCCACTCTTCAAAACACTCGGGGCACAGCGGTGGAAAGTTTGGGCAACCATTGTATCGACACTGGTCTCCCGACGCTTTTTAGGTGTTTAATTTAGGCAGACCCTGCAGTTCAAAAAGAATATTTCTTTTTAAAATGTTCTGGTGCCGGCATCCGTTTTGGCCAAAGATTCGTTTTAAGTGTAACCTCTGCTGATTGATCTGGTTCATGGCTGGGCCCAGGAGCACTAGTTGGTTTTTTATTCCAACGAGTCCACGAGTCTCGTTTATAGAGTGAGTTCCCTAATTCTTTTCACTGCATATGCTGCAGAGCTAAGTCTGTGTGCTAATTTTACAATAGGTGGACCCCATTGTAGTTTTGCATAGATTGTGATGCCCAGAAATACAGTATCTTCTACAAATTCTAGTTTTTCATGTCTATTTACTACGTTGTTCTCAACTATTCTTACGTTAGGTAATGTTAACTTTATACACTTGGCTTTTTGGAATTTAGCAGCAGATTATTTGCTGTGAACCAATCTAGTACTTGCGAGAGAGCATTATTTGCATCGTCAAGATTATTTTCTTGTCTCCTTATTTTAAAAATAAGTGATGTGTCATCAGCAAATAACACTATCTCAGACATTTTTTGTACCATAAACGGTAAATAGTTTTTTATACCATAAACGTTAAATTTACGCTGTGGTTTTCTGTTAAAAAAATAAAATAAAATATGGAACGACATGTGATAAACCTGCAAGAGAACACTTGCAGCAGCAGCGAATCCGAAGTTGATTTTGTGGCGAGCTGCATTGAATATAATGATATGGATACAGATTTTCAGGAATCGAATATATTGACGAAGATCTTCTAGATTACAATTTCCAGGGCGTAAACTTACATAGACTTTTATACTTTTATGGAGCATTGTGTACTGTCTATAATAAGATTTTCCAGAATCTTTACTTATATTAAATTTGACAGTATTGTTTTTGTTGCACTAACCCGTGCTGAGGACAATTTTAAAAACCTATTTAGAGTGGCAGCGCCAGAAACCAGTAGGTCGCGGGTTCAAGTCCCGGCATGGGCGGAATTTTTAGCCTCTAAATAGGTTTTTAAATTTGACAGAATGTTTTGAAAATAAATGTAGCTAAGTGTAACATGTGTTTTGATAAATTTCCAATACATTTTTACAAGAAAATAATATTTTTTCAATATAGTATTCTCTGAGGTTAACACGAGCACTAGAAATAATAAAACTGAATTTTAACGGATATTTACTCGTTTACTTTTCCATTTTACAATTTTCCGACGTTTCGGTACTTTTGCAAGTGCCGTGGTCTCGGTAGACCGAGGTGACAGGAGTCTTTTTGAAAGCAATAACTGTTAGTTTACTACCCTCGGCAAAAATAAGTTACGTTCCAAAAATATTTTGGCAATTTTTTTTATTGAAATTGACACTACAATAATTTTATATAAACTCAAAAATATTCTAGCAAGGGGGTCATACTTCTAGCAAGGGGATCTCATACACTTAAGCACTGGTTCCCATGCCGTAGCTATGACAACATTGGGAGCATTATGAAACGCGCTTCAATCAAAACCATCTACAAGCCGCCAAGAAAGATGCATCAATTCATGCGAAGTGTCAAACACAGGATTCCCTTACAAGAGGTTTGTATGTACTTTAAGAGCACGAATAAGTTTTCCAATTAACATGTTCAATTTTGATCAAGAAATATTTTTTCTGTTTTACGGGAACGAAAGTAAAATTTTTAGGGTTCCGTACCCAAATGCAATTCAATTCAAATATTTTTATCCATTATAAAAAAAATTATACAAATTACAGATGTTTCCTTTCTGTTGCTTAATAGTGATTTTTACAAATTTTATAATGGCCTTTTTGTGTTATATACCACAACGGCAGCCGCGCATCTAGACTGATATGTTTGCCGTTGAACTAAGTCTGTTCTTTTGCCGCCTACAAATTTTGCAATTATGCTATTGAACTGTTCAACGGCATTGCTGTCAAGGTCATTAATCAGACTACGGGAATGTGTGCCAACTATTCCTACAATATGTTGAATTTTGGCTCAAAACGCAGTTTTTTACTTTCGGCACAAGGTCTTCACTTTTTTTTCACTACAGCAGTAGTAATCTAGACACTTACTGTAATGTTCAAAAGCGTGATTGTAAGAATTAGAAATGGCTGTGTAGAGCTTATTTATCCTCACCCCTATTTCAGCAGCAGTATTTTTATGTTCTTTTATAGCTAAACAAATAACTTTCCTGATGGCGAGTATTCGTTGTGTGGTAAGCATTTTCCGCATACTTGGCACATATTTTGTGTCTTTACTGACTGCATGTAGTTTGGTGCACATATTGCGGAGAATGTGGTTACGACATTCGATCGTAACATTTTTATAAGCTTTCTTCTAAGATTTTTGAGTAAGTGCTCGAATCTCCATCCGCGATAACTCGCCCATATATGACGTTGTACATTTCCAAGGAATTTTTGAAACCCTCTACTAATATTGCTCCCTCCATGCCAGAGGAAAAACCCGTAGTTTTTGAAACATCTATGAACTTTTGGGAGTTATCTTTTTTTTTCTGCACGAGCACACAGGCAGCAGTATTTATTTTTTACTCCTAAAAAAAGCACTTCTCCGAACTTCCTACCGACTATGGCCGCAGCTCCAGTAAGTGCAGAAAATTTTGCTTTGTAGGATCGCTTAGACCAGCAGCCATCAGCAATTACATCGATGACTGCTATTCCGTCTTTCACTCTTCCTTCTTCGATTGCCGCCAGCCTTTCGCGTTCCGCTGCAGCCTTCATGAACTCATGAGCAGTTTTTTCCCAATGTTCACAAACATCAACGTTTTTTTTATTATACATTTGTTTTTTCAGTATATTTTTTGTTTCTCGAGAAATTTTTACCTAAATTATGTATTTTTTAATATTTTTACCCTTCAAAAATCTGTTCCAAAGTTTCCCCATGCATGGGGAACTTTGTGACACATCAAATAATGCTCAATAGTTCTCCCTAAAACGAACGCAGTCTCAATGTTACCCCAAGGAATAATGGTAGACATGCTTAAATGCCTAAAAAAAACTTAAAAGTTGCCAGTTACAGTGGAAAAAAATTCTACAAAATGTTGATGAGAAAAAAACCGACCTTTTTTGTAATGTCCGCGCATGTTGCGTCCCACACCTGCTACTAATAATTATTTATTATTTTTCTTATGCATAGCTTTTGTAGTTGTAGGCTCACAAATATTAAATCCTTTTGCAAAACAAGTGCAATGTCAATAGTCATAATTAACATGCATGAGATAAGCATCTGACGTGCAAATAATATTTAATGCTTTTGTCCAACATAGCTATTGTAGGCTCAAACATTTTAAGACCTCCTGCAAGTGCAATGCCTTGATAAAAGTGCATTAGAAAACAACCGTGTTAGTATTTAGTCTATTCCGATTCTCCGTCTCGATCCTTTTCAGTTTACTGAACACGCGCTCCACTGACGCATTTGAAAAGGGGAGAAATCAAAATCAAAATCAAATTTTTTTATTCAAAGTAGCACAGAAACTGCGACTTAATGAACGTTACAAGTTAAACTAGGTGTCCATTTCAAAATCTAGATCATTTTGGAGAAAAAATGGACAAAAAAACTCCAAACTTAGTCTTTTCAAGTCCTTAATTTACAGGATTTATATAAATGTTCTAAAACTCATGCATTGAACTGGCTTTAATTCCAGACATCATTGTCATCTAAATAATCTTTAATGTTATAGTAGCTTTTTTGGCACAAAGTGCGCTTCACACATTTTTTGAACCGCGTTTCTGGCAAGCTTATTATATCCTCAGGGATCTTATTGTAGAAACGTATACAATGCCCCATAAAGGATGTATTAACCTTTGCCAGCCTAAATTTTGGGAACGAAAGTTTATGTCTATTTCTAGTATTTACATTGTGTTGGCTACCTACAGTTTTAAAGTCACTGATATTTTTCCTAACATACATAATATTTTCATAGATATACTGACTAGCAACTGTTAGGATGTTGGTTTCTTTAAAGAAATCTCTTAACGAATCTCTATTGCCTAGCTTATATATGAATCTGATCGCTCTCTTCTGCAGGACGAAGATGGTCTCAATGTCTGCAGCCCGACCCCACAGTAGTATACCATAGGACATAATACTATGGAAGTAACTAAAATAAACAAGCCTAGCAGTTGCGACATCAGTTAGTTCCCGGATTCTTTTAACTGCGTATGCTGCAGAACTGAGCCTATTTGCCAATTTTCCTATATGAGGACCCCATTGAAGCTTTGCATCAATTGTGATACCCAGAAATACAGTTTCCTCTACAAGGTCCAGCTTATCATTCCCCAATATAACATTGCTGTCAACCATTTTGACATTTGGTAGTGTAAATTTTATACATTTTGTCTTTTTTTAATTTAATAATAAGTTATTAGAAGTAAACCAATATAGTACCTTAGAGAGAGCATTATTTGTACCCGCAAGGTCATTTTCTTGTCTCTTAATCTTAAAAATAAGTGACGTGTCATCTGCAAACAATACTATCTCTGACATATTTTGAACCATGAATTAACAGTAGGTTAATTTACTTTCCTTAAGTTCGGAAATAATGGTTCTCCGGTAGGTCTGGCTGACTTGAAAGTTTTCTCCAGTACTCTTCAGCTGGCAAGGTGTTATACAATCCTAACACATTATGTTCAAGGAGCACATGGTCACGCCATTCCTTGTTCAACAGATTTATATCAATATAATCTTTTAAAATTGGAAATCGTTGAACTATTGCGTTCAGGTCTTTTGTTCCGAAAGACTGAACTGTTTCTGGGTATTTCTTTGAAAATGAGATCCGAAAAATCGAACCGTTTCCTTATTTCTTTCATTATTTCTATGTAAAAACTTTAACAATTTGTTTGAAATTTTAAAATATCAGCATCGCTTGGTGGATTCGGACTCGTTTTTAATTCAGTCAAGGTTGTTTGACATTTGGTCCCAAATACAATTTTTCTATTGCCAAAAAACGCCTTGGATTAGCGTAATCAATTAGTTAGTTAAATTCCATGTAGTTCATGAAAAACGTTTTTATAAGTCGTTCAGTTTCAGGTTTCAGTTTGTGCAGTAGAGGAATTTCACTTTGAAAAAAGCGTGTTGAAATCATTTAAAGTTTCTAAGGCTTATGACATAAATTCTAAATAGAGCACTGTGAAATTGTCATTCAAAGCACACAATATGCTTTCTGTGGTCTGAGAAGGGTCTTCGAATACTTCAACGGTGAAATATGCTTTAAGCGCTGGGTACTGCTCCAAAACTCTGTCCAGACATTGTTTCAATGAGAGCCATCTCGTGTTTGCCGATGAGAGTATTTTGTAAATATCTATTTAAAAAAAAACTTGTAGCTCTTCCACCTTTTTTTGTCTGCCATAGCTGCGGCTAAAATGAGATCCTATATTTCTTAACATGTCTTCTATACTTTTTGGGAGTTTCAAGCACGCTTTTGACGACACTAAATGGATCATGTGACAACTGCATTTGACACAGAATACCCGGAACTTGTATGCACAATACATTCTTAACTGTGGTGTTATTCTTAACTGTGTGTCGCCGACAACTGTCTCGATATCTACATCACCAGAGCACAGCACTGGGATACTTGTCTGGTTTGCAACAACTTCTTTTGTCTCAAATTGATGCGACATATTTACAAGAAAATCCTTGTTTGCTGTCATATGTTTGCTGGCACCGCTATAAATGTACCAATCATTGGCGTTAAATTTTCCACTTAGGAATATTGCACTAAACGCGTTTAATTGTTTTCTATTCTCCGAGTTAGGAGATTAATTTTTATAGTGCCCGGTTTGTGGTGTGGTTTCTGGAAAGTTACTAGAGTTAGAATTATTTTTAGAACAACATGAAGTTGACATACTTTGTGTCACAGAGCACTGGCTACTAGAGACTCAAATGAATTTTACTGTACATAACTATCAAATAGCCAGTTGCTACAATAGAAAGTCTTTACTGCATGGGGGATCTTTAATACTAGTAAAAGATAGTTTAAAATTTAAACAAAGGAAAGACATTTGTAGGCTTTCTGTTGAAAAAGTAATTGAGCTGTCATGTGTTGAATTGTCTAAACACATTGTAGTAAGCTTATACAGGCCCCCTACCAGCGATTACAGTATATTCGAATCGGTATTAGAGGATGTATTAAAAGTAGCTTCCAGTAGTAATAAGAAAGTTATAGTGTGTGGTGATTTTAATATCGACCTGCTAATAGATTCCCCTTTGACAACTAAATTACAAATTATTTTTAAATCATTCAATTTAGTCCATATTTTTTTAGAGCCCACCAGGATTACTGAAACTACTGCTACTTGTCTCGATAACGTCTATTGCGATTGCAATTTTTTTGATTACTCCACAGTGAATTGCTTAAAGTCAGATCACAGTGGTCAAATTGTAAATTTTGAAATAGACTCAGAAAAATCTAAGCAAGTTATTCTATGCAGGCCCATTACAAGTAAAAAACTAGAATCATTTAAATTACATCTTCAAAGTAGCTTAACTGCTCATAAAGGTAAAACCCTAAATCATCATCATCATCATCATCAACCCATTATGTCCCCACCGAGGGGCACGTGTCTCTTCCCTGAGGAAGGTATAGGCCATACTCCACCACGGAGGCCAAGCCCTAAATGCTAACGCCCATTACGAAGACTTCTTTAGAGTCGTTTCAGTTCATTTTGAAAATGTTTTTAAATTAAGAGAATTACCTAGCAATGAAAATAAAGTAGGGTTTAATGAATGGGCCACTGCGGGCATCCGAAAAAGTAGAAACACACTGTATGCATTGTATGAGAAAAAAACATACACATATGACCACAGTTTTATAGAGTATGTTAAACTATATTCTAAATTATTCAGGGCCGTCTGCCACAAAGCTAAATGCGAACATATAAAGAAACAAATCCTCCAGTCTTCAAATAAATCTAAAACAATCTGGACTATTATAAATAGGGAAACTGGTAAAGCCAAATCAGGAGATCGCGAATTTTCTCTAAAGATAGATGATAAAGTAATAACATCAAATGAGGACATTGCTGCGGCCTTTGAACAATTCTTT
The DNA here is from genome assembly GCA_947308005.1 of Yponomeuta malinellus. Lineage (NCBI taxonomy): Eukaryota > Metazoa > Arthropoda > Insecta > Lepidoptera > Yponomeutidae > Yponomeuta > Yponomeuta malinellus. Next base: position 12,600,512 of record OX371012.1, read on the forward strand.
ACAAATGTTCCAATTGAAACTACGGCTCCTTTAGATTCGTCTCCTGATCTTGCTGCAAGTTTATTAAAAGACAATGTCCCCTCGTGCGGTTACGAGTTTTCGTTCGACTTCATTAATCCCCATAGCGTAATTAAAGCGTTTAAACTATTAAATCTTAAAAAAACGGAAGATTTGTGGGGAATGTCAGTAATCATAGTTAGTTCAGTAATAGATGTCCTCGCTTCTCATTTAGCAAAAATTTTTAACAAATGTGTAGGTGAGGGTTCATTCCCTGACCTAATGAAATACAGTAGGCTCGTTCCGTTGTTTAAAAGTGGCGATAGGCATGATCCCACAAATTTCAGACCATTCTCGATCCTACCCGTATTGAGCAAAATATTCGAAAAGATTGTTTTAGTTCAACTACTTACGCACTTTAATAATTATCAACTTCTCCATAACCAGCAGTTCGGCTTCACGCAGGGACGGTCGACGACGGACGCTGGTGTCTTGCTAGTTAAACATATTTATAGTGCATGGGAGGATCGTAGGGATGCTATAGGTGTTTTTTGTGACTTGTCAAAGGCATTTGATTGCGTGGACCACGAGACACTTTTGGTAAAACTAGAGCATTACGGAGTAAAGGGGAAAGGTTTAGAACTGATCAGATCTTATCTAAAAGGAAGAGTTCAAAAAGCGGACATAAATCGTATAAAATCCACAGGTTCACAAATAAAAATGGGAGTACCACAGAGATCAATTTTGGGGCCGTTCCTTTTCCTTGTATACGTAAATGATTTGCCGTTTATGGTACAAAACATGTCCGAGATAGTATTATTTGCAGATGACACGTCACTTATTTTTAAAATTAAGAGACAAGAAAATAATCTTGACGATGCAAATGATGCTCTCTCGCGTGTGTTGGATTGGTTCACGGCAAATAATCTGCTTCTAAATTCCAAAAAGACAAAATGTATAAAGTTTACCTTACCAAACGTAAGATTAGTTGAAAACAACATTGTACTCGGAAAAGAAAAACTAGAATTTGTAGAAGATACCGTTTTTCTAGGCATCACAATCGATTCAAAATTGCAATGGGGTCCTCATATTGTAAAACTAGCACACAGGCTTAGTTCTGCAGCATATGCAGTCAAAAGAATTAGAGAGCTCACTGACGTTGCAACTGCTAGGCTTGTTTATTTTAGTTACTTCCACAGTATTATGTCCTACGGCATACTACTGTGGGGTCGGGCAGCAGACATTGAGACGATCTTCATCTTACAGAAGAGAGCCATCCGATTTATTTACAAGTTAGGTAGTAGGGATTCGCTAAGAGATTTCTTCAAAGAAACCAACATCTTAACAGTTGCATGTCAATACATTTATGAAAATATTATGTACGTTAGAAAAAATATCAAAGACTTCGAAAATGTTGGTGGCCACCATAATTTTAATACTAGAAATAAACATAAATTGTCATTTCCACTATTTAGACTTGCAAAAGTTAACACATCCTTTATGGGGCACTGTATAAGGTTCTACAACAAAATTCCTCAAGATATATTAGAGTTACCTCCAACGCGATTTAAAAAATGTGTTAAGCACATTCTGTGCAAAAAGGCTTACTATAACATCAAGGATTACTTAGAAGACAAAGATGTTTGGCATTAAACAGTAGATTAATATTATTTAAAGGACGATTGTGACTAGTGTTCAACACATTCATGACTAATATTTTAAGTTGAAAACTCTGTTAATTAAGTCAAAACGTGTTTTGAAAAGAATAAATGTGGAGTTTCTTTGTTAGTTTCTTCTCCACATAATCCATTAATTGTGAAACTAACAACTTTGACGTTCATTAAGTAAACATTCTGTTTTTACAATGAATAAAAATATTTGAATTTGAAAAAAAAAATTTTGAATTTGTTTACATTTGTAACATTTTATTGTTTTGACAAGTTTATGCAAATGGCCGCGTTTGGGGTTGCCATGATTATTTCGTTGCGTTCCTTTCGCCATAAAGGCATTATCTAAACCGGAAACAGCACTAACTTCAGCGCACATATCCATCAACTTTGTCATGATGACGTCTGAGTTTATCTCGATTAGAATTGCATTTTGTACTATAATTATAGTATTTGTACTATTTTTTCACCTCGCGTACTATATATTGTCGTACCTGTGGGATAGTACGCTAAAATACTATAATTTGAACATTGGACCTTTAACATATTTTTTCTGCCAGTGTCACTAAACTTTGAACGTATCCATAACTTCTGTTGTCTTTTGACACTCGCAGATTATATCGGTGGGCTGACATAGTGTGGCCGCTTCTCTACATTTCGAGGGTTATTTTTGAACGCATCCGCATTATTCTTCGTGCGCATTGGTCGTTCGAGTTTGTGCTAACCTATGCCCTTATATGGACATACAATTCAAATTACTAATGGTAGAAGTTTGCAGTGTTCTCTTTCTTAGTTTGTCTTTCTTATGGATTCAAGTTTATGTTTTTACCTAGTTTTGTGAATGTTAAGGTTTTAAGTCTGTCTAAGCACGTACGTACGTATTCTTTATGTAAATAATAGATTGATTTGAAAGACATGTTCTGGTAAAACCAGGGGTCTAATCTTAGAACGACGAACTGGGAAATACATTTTGTGTAAGGATACAAAATCGCGAAGTATTGTTAATGACACGTTTTTGGTCTAATATGTATATTTTTAATTTAGTAGCATAAATTAGTAACGCCAATCCTTACTTTCAGAGGGCGCATTCAATTAGTTTCATTGACTCTCTGTAGATGGCATTGTTTCAGCCTCATTCGTTTATTCCTAGGGTTGCTACTTTCAAATTAGTTTCCCGTATATGTTCCAAAATATAGCGTGTAGTTGTAAATCGTAACAACTTTAATGTCCACTTATTAATAGAGAATTTGTGTAGATATTTACTTCAACATAGTACTATGTGTTGCTACTTACACAAGCTGTTAGTAGTCCAAAATAAATAAATATTCCGATAAATCGAGGGCGCTCCGTGTTTATTTCTGGCATGATTTGATAGTTCCAGCATTTATGGGCTCGTAAAACATAGAAAAAACCGAACGATTTGGCTCTAAAGCCGTACCTTTTCAAGCAAACCGCCCCCGCCTACTAACTGAACCCGTGACTGTAAGGATGGATGTTGATAAAAGTGTCACACATAAAGAAAACATTGGTTAGTACTAGTAGTGCTTGTCTTCCACACCTGAATCCAAAAAAATATCTATGTATAGGTACTATTAACCTTTTATACCTACTGTGTTTTATTGATACACAATTGATAACTACCAAATGTCATAATTTGCTAGTATGGGATAGGATGAATAAAATACTTATCACATTTTCAGTGCCACAAATACAGTCTGAGAAGGAAGTATTGCATTGTCCAAGATCTTCTGTCACTGAGGAAGCCCAGAAGAAAAGTTTGCTACACAATGGTAAGATGATAGGTATTATTTTTAATTATAATCATTCAGTGCCAGCCTGACCTTAACCTTAACATTTGTGTTATGTTTGTGGTTTTTGTCAATCTCCTTCCTTGACATCTTCTGCTCAGGAAAAAACACACTGTTCTCGACTCCACTGATTTTAACTTGAAGAGGAATTTACCATAATTTTAATAAATAATAATTAATTTTTTTGTATATTTCCAAAAAATGGTAGATGGGTATTTTCTCTATGATATAAATCTGTCTCGCATCTAAATATTTTCAGAACCAAATGCGATGCCATTGGAGCAAGTGCAATCGTCGCCTTCGAACCCTACAAAAGTCAAAAGTTCTCAACACAATCTGGGTACGATTTTTTTTTTATTACATATTATTTTCATTCTGTGTTCAAAAACCCTTCTTTTTTGCTTTACCATAGTGTTCTGGTAAGAACAGCTGTTTCTATTGTTACTGAAAAGTTTATTTTAATTTATTTTTATTAGTTTGTTTTCAATCTGTGATTGTAACTTGATTGTATATGTGCCATGTGTTAAGTTCAAGTTTTTAAAGTTTATGATTTTATATTAGTCAACCTAAGCTGTAAGAACAAAGCGTGTAATCCGTCCTGCGGTTAATATTATTGTGTGTAATTCAGAATGGCTGATATTTCCTGTTAACTAACAAATTTAAGCTGAGATTTTTCGTGTTTTTAATAAATATTATATACATACATAGTGTCTCTTTAATATTTTGTTTTATTTTGTAACTACCTGAATATTAGTGATCAATAAACCCCTGAACTGCCCTCGTGAAATGGAACGTATATGTTGCCCATAATGAGTTGGACACAGATCTGTGTCGCGTTTATGTTTTTGCAAGCAAATAAGGTTAAGTCAATGACGCAACTTCAATTAGTTTCACAAAAAATGTGCAATAAGTACTCAACTAAAAAAGATTCAGTATTTTAGCATCCCTTTTAAGAACAATACTGTATTAACTCAAAAATCTCTAATTTCTCATTAGCATCTCACCTGTTCTTATTATTTGTAAGTATGAATGCACTTTGGATTAGACAAGAAAGGGTATTGTATCCTTCGTTTCTGAAAAACTTGAGCAGGAAGTCTGAAATCGGTTTTTTGCTATTTCTGAAAAAAGATTCCTTTTGAGTTACGACACTAATTAAAATATACTTATCAAAATATTATATAACTATAAATATTTACAACTAGGTAATGGATTCATGGCAGGACTCGAGACTTTTTGTGAAGCATCTAAAGCAATCTTCAAGTTTTCAAACTTTTATAAAGATAATAACATATATTTTTTTATGTTTCAGATAAGCAATTACTACCACCGGAATGTAAGGATACGGCAGATTTATTAATTTTGATGGACACAGTTTTTGATTCGGTAAATGGAAGTTACCTAAAAAACAAACATGTCAAACCTCTATTGGGACCTGCAACACCTACATCGATGCATGTAAAAACATGGGCGGCAAGTAAAACAATTCTAAAAACGATGAAATTCATAACACCAGCAGGAAGAGAAGAATGTGTGCCTTCTATAAGTATTTGAGTGTTCACACTAGATAGAATGGAATTGTTGTTGAAAAACCTTAAAGAAAAATATGGCGTACCGTCGTTATGGTTGCGGCACCTAAATCAAGAACCCCCTAGAAAATTTCTTTGGGTCAATAAGAAGCCATGGGTGCCGCAACAATAATCCGAGTTGCGACCAATTTGAAGGTGCTTTTGCCACACTACTAATTAATAATTTAAATAGTGTGAACACCCGCGGAAAAAACTGTGAAGTTGATTGTTGCGATGCACTGTCACTCGTTATCGACATCTCCAAACCAGCGTTGACCTGCACAATCGATTTTGAAAAATTAATGGGCATCAATTTCATACCCGTAGAAGAAAAAGAAAAGGACCCTAGGGTAATAGGTCCGGCTATTTTTTAAAAATGACGAAGAGTCGGGTCTTTAGAGATTGTGAAAAGCGCAAAGAAGACTTCACAAGTGAAGAAGAAATTGAATACATAAGGTATAGAGAATATGCAGGTCAACGTTGGCTTTGTACTCCCAGCCCCGAAATGATCAAATTAATATCAAATTTACAAGACATTATCAACGATATTTTAAAAGACAATTTGGAAAAAGAAATGATATCTGAATTAGTAAAAACGGCGTTTTGATTGATTTTAAATTTATAAAATGTAATGTGCACAAAAAAAGCAGTTGATTATATAATAAACATAGTAATTCGATTTATGATTCATCACTATGTTAAGAATATTAATAAATTATCGGCTGGGAGGACAACTGATGTCGACGATGACGAAGAAAAAGTTCAAATAAATTACATCAAAGGACATACAAACAATAGAGTCGAAAAATGCAGAAAAAAAAGGAATAGCAGGAAGTAGCGTGGAAGTAGTAGCAGAAGATAAAAACTTGGAATTTGAAAACTATGAACCAATCGAACATTCAATTAATTAATTGAACATTTAATTAATGCGATAAAAGTTAATACAAAGGTGATTCTACCAAAAAGTTTCAAAGGAGATTCAGTAAACAGGAAATTGAAAGATAAAGTAGAAGGGGACGAACTATTTTAATCGGTGGCTGTCGGACAGAATAAAGATAGAGGAAGAAATCCTTAGCTCAAAGAAAAAATACGTCGGGAAAAGAGTTAGCTTAAAGAAAAAATAGAGAAAAAGAAAAACGCGTAGTTTGAAAAACATGGAAAATTTAACGAATAGTACAAATGAAGAAAAGTCTGTCTATAATGAAACAGAAACCGACAGCGCGGAAGTATCAGAAAAAAAAATGTAAACGTAAAAAAACTCACGTCAAATGGACTGATGAGGAAAGAAAACTAGTAAAAAAACACTTCAAGAAAAATATTGAAAAAAAAATAAACCCTGGAAAAGCCTTGTGTACAGAAATTTTGAAAAAAGAGCCTCTCTTACGTAAAAGGACTTGGATGCATCTGAACACATATGTAAACAACATTTGAGGAGCGTCTGTTCAAAAGGTTATATTTACACATGGCAATATTATTTTTTTTTTTTTTTGTTTCCGGTTCTTAACATAAATATCTATTGAATCATACAGGTAATTCTGTCCTAAAAGTAATATTTCCCATATAAAAACGTGTCTAAAAATCGTAGTCCCAATCAAAAAGTTAGATTTACACACAAAGGATTCTTGTCAATGCTGTTGTGAACAAAAGGATATATTTTTCATAAAATAACGCAGTAGGAAGATAAGTTTCATTCAAAAAGTTATATTTGTATTATTTAGGATGAATGTACCTAATGTTTTAAAAACCACTTAACCGTTTAATTTTAGTTTTTAATCAGCTGGTAACACAATTTGCCTTCCCTCCCAGACAAGAAAAAAAAGACAAATTATCAATGGTTGTTTCTTTTTAATCTGTGTTAAACTGTCATTATTTTGTCCTGTCTTTTCCAGTCCATTAAAAAAAAAAAATGTTTTATTCTCCGTTGTATGTGCTGTGCCGTCTTGACCAATAATGGATACAACTGTCGACAATATTAATAGAGGAAGTCGAAGAAGACAGAGGAAAGACCGGTCAGTCTACAAAAACAAGTGAGTGAAACTTGTCTTATAGTAAAGTTATTTTGTCGTTAAATAAACTTATTGCAATGAGAATAATCCATGTTCTTTATATTTTGTTGCAGAGAATATAAGGATAATGACCCTTTAGCAACAAAGTTTCGACAAACGTGTCGGCATAAGACTTCGAAGACGTTCAAATGTTCAAAGATGAGTATTCAAAATGTTATTGACAATCGAGAACGATTCTTTAAAAGTACTCAAAAAGTACAACAAGATACATACCTAACTAGGTTGATTGCCCCTTATGAACCACAGCGACGATCAAGAAAGAATTCACCTGCTAAAAAGAATAGGAAAGCATCGTGTACATATTTCCTTATAAGAAATAAAAAAAGGGTGCAAGTCTGTAAGTCTTTTTTCATGAAGACTTTTTCATTTGGTCAAAAAAGACTGCAAAATTTGATTATCACTGTTTTAAATGGTGGCATTCCTTCAGAAAGAAGAGGTGGTGATAGAGTTTCTGGAAAAAGTGAAGCAAAAAAGCAGTCTACGGAACTTCTTAAATAAACTTCCAGCATCCGAAAGTCACTATGGTCGCAACAAAAGTAAACGGATATATTTATCAAGCGAACTCAATGTCAAAAGATTGTTAAGTATTTATAACAACTCAGTCGATGAAGAGTTGAAGGTGTCACGCTCAATGTTTTATTCAGTATTTTTAACTGAATTTAACGTAGGGTTCAAACAGCCTGCTACCGACATTTGCAGTACCTGTTTATTATGGACCAACAAAATAAGAAATGAAAAGGACCCTCACAAGAAATCGTTGCTAATGATAGAAAAAAGAGTCCACAAACTTCGAGCAAATTGTTTTTATGAACTGATGAGGAAAGAAGAGGAAAACAGTCTCTCGTTCTGTTTTGACTTACAAAAAGTACAGGTTCTGCCTAAAACACCTATACAGGACGCCTTTTACTCACGTCAAATAAGTCTTTATAACTTTTGTGTAGTTGATGCAAAAGGGAAAAAACCCACCTTTTATACCTGGCTGGAATTACAATCTGGGAGGGGTGCTGTGGAAATCGGATCAGCGTTATACTCTTTTCTTTGCAATTTAGTGATACCTGATAATGTGACAACTTTAAGGCTTTTTTGTGATGGTTGCGGAGGCCAAAACAAAAACAGTCACTTGATACATATTTTAATGTTCTGGTTGATTAATTCTCAGACAAATCTTCAAAAAATCCATCTTTTTTTTCCAGTAAGTGGGCACAGTTTTCTTCCAGCTGACCGTGTTTTTGGAAGGTTGGAGAAGAACATTAGGAAAATACCGGTCATTATAAACAAAGAGGAATATCACAAGATCTTTTTAAAGCATGGAGAGCTTAAAATTCTGGGAGAAGACTGGGCCCTTGTTGATATAAAGAGTTTAGGGAATCATTACAAAAAGCTTTCAGAGATACAATCTGTGAAAAGAATACAATTAAAAAAAATAAACAACTCCGGGAGGCCTGATTGCAAAGTTAAATCGATGAAAAATTTTAGGTTTGAAGGATCAGAAGAATTTATAAACTTGTGCAAGAGAGGCAAGAGGCATCCCTTATCTATAGCCCAAATCCAAGACCGTCATCATCAACTCAATGCAAATAAAAAGAAAGACGTCATTAATCTGCTAATAAAGCAGTTTGGTGATGATTGGTCCGACTTGCCAGAGTTAAAGTGGTATCGCAACATATTATTGAACTGTGATAGCAGTGAAGTAAATGAAGGTGATCAACACCAACATTTGGAAAAAGATGATGAGTCTTGTCAATGCTTGGAGTATGATATTGGTGAAGTTCGAGTTAAATTTTTAAGTGACTGTTTTTGTTTTTTTATGCCTCGAAGTATAGATTGTTAAATTTAAGATTTTCTTTGTTTCTATATGATGGATATAAGGGTTCCTGCAATGACAATAAAAAATATGATTATTTTCAAAGTGTTTTAATCAAAAAGATATATTTACAGTACTGTCTGGTCAAAAGGTTATAATTTCCAAGTGACTGACCAAAAGGTTATATTTGCAACTTATTTTTTTTTATATCTTTTTTATATTACATCGTATAATAAAAAAAACAACGCTAGGGATAACTTTAGTTAATTTAAGAGATATTGAAAAAAAAAAAACAAAAATTCGCTCAAACTAAATTTTAAAACGTTTTTTTCAGTTTTCCTAAAATTTGCTTATGGTGTACTTATAACCTTTTGAACAGACGCTCCTCATTTATAAAAAAAGAAAGGCTAAATATTAGCATTGTTTCATATTTAACATTACCGGGCGTTTGGAGGATGGAGCGACTAATTTTTTTGGGGTGTAGGGGGTATATATTATCCAAACAACGTTATTTTTTATATCTTCATTCAAAGCAGCTCGGCCCAAAATGTATGGAAATGTCAAAAATAAAGTCTCTCTGACTAAATCGGTTCTAACTGATTTTCACTACACCCAAAATAAAATTTTCGCTGCATATTACTAACACCCGGTGTAGTAGGTGTATGTATGGTATGTGCAAGTGACACCATTGTGTAGTTTATAAGAACGAACTATTTATTTTAAATAAAACAATACAATTTTATTATAATATTACTAAGAAACCTATCGTTTTATTTCTAAATGTTTTCCAATATGGAATGTTACTGCATAAATAATGTAGCCTAAGGACATAGGTCAGTAGCGTGGCAGGAAATTCAAATGTGTGTCGGTTTTTTAAATTGTGTAGCTAAACTATGCTGTCAAAACACATTTTAAGCCACTCGCATGAATAAAACGGTATTCTCTTAAATATTCTTTTCAAATAAGCAATAATAATTCAGCCGATTCCATGCGTAAGTATAAAATGTATTGGAATTCTCAATGGCCTATACCATTCCCTTCTTGGGCTTACGCATGAAAACTGCTGAACTATTCTTGTTTATATGTAAAAAATATTGAAGACTGTTTTATTTGCGTGAGTAGCTTGAAATTAGTTTTGACAGTACAGTTAGGCAAAAAAATTAAAAAAACCGGCACCCATTTAAATATCAAGCCACTTTGGTATCGATTGACCTTTTTATTTAGGATCACATCACGTGATCCTAAATAAAAAGGTTCATATTATATGTACAGTCGACGGCACATCAACCTTTACATGCGTACGCTTTACTCAATTACGTTACGGTCAATTTCACAAATATGTAAAGGTTGACCTGCTGTCCGTCATCCTGTTATTTAATATCCCACCAAAAACATAAATGTGAAAAAGGGGCCAAGTTCGATTAAAATGAAGTACAAGTTTGTCCGCTTTGCCGAAAAAACAATTGCGATCTAAATGAATGCTAAGTTATTTTATAAAGGTTCTTCATTCTTGTTTCTGTTTTAAGATAAAATGTGATAGGTTCCTTGCTGCAAATTTAAACGCAATAAATAAACTAAGAAAACTTGCCACGTTACATATTTAACATCAAGGAACCTATCACATTTTATCTTAAGACAGAAACAAGAATGAAGAACCTTTATAATATAACTTGACATTCATTTAGATCGCAATTCTTTTTTCGGCGAAGCCGACAAACTTGTACTTCTTTTTTATTGAACTTGGCCCCTTTTTCACATTTATGTTTTTGGTAGGATATCATTGATATTTGTCAAGTTTTTTATAAATTATTAATGTGGTTGTTGACCTGACCAGTTTGCCAACCTCCCTAGGAGACGACAAATGAGAGTATTAGTTATTAAGAAGAAGGAAGGAAAATAAAATTTTCGATTACCATACGAGAAGATATGCCATTGACTTTGCCATTGCCGTTACCGTTAACGTTGCCGTTCTTGTTGTCGTTTTCGTTGTCATTCTCATTGTCTTTGTCGTGGCAATGTCATTGTTATTGTTACTTAATTCCAACAAGCCAAGATTGCCATATATTTAAAAAAAATCAAGTACAAAGTTATACGCGTATCTATTTTTCTTCTACTTGTATTTTACTTGTACTTTTTCTGAGATTTCTGCAATACCATTAACAAATTTTCAGATTTTCGATTTCTTCCTTCCTTACTATCAATGACCATCCTCTGTGCCAAATTTCAACGTACTTATTAATAAAAACATAATCCCTCAGACGGCCTTCAAACCCGCTATAATTTGGTCCTTCCAAGGTTAAAAAGGGCTTAAAATGGACTTTAAAGGCGTTTTAAGGAATCGGGTTTTTATTAATAAGACCGCAGGTATCTAGGCAATCTAAAAGTGGTCTAGGTTTTTTATTTTTGGACGTTGATATCTCGGGAACTATAAAAGATACATTTATGAAATTTGGAATTTTGGGTAATTAGGGGGCTTAAAAGAGACCCGTGCCCCTCGGTGGGGACATAATGGGTTGATGATGATGGGGCTTATAATAGACATGTAAAATTGTAGCGCTGTAGGTCTAATAGATTTTGAGTGATGGGGGGGTCGAAAGTGGCTCGAAATGGTTCGTGTAATCATACACACGGCTGGTGCCTCGCCTTTTTCGACTCAAACTTGGCTTGACACGCTGCCGCATACCTAGATCTAGTATTCGATAAAATAGTAGGAACAGTCGACAGCAGGTAGACTTTTACATTTTTGATGCGAAGTGGCTCCTAAAGTAACTGAGTAGAGTGCACGCATGTAAATTTAATCTTAAGTGACAGAAATACTCTAAAATACTGTATTGCTTACATAATGTTTGTCGTATCACAGAAAATCTAACCTGTTGTACGATTTATTTATTTATTTACGATGGAGGTTTACCTCAGATATTAAACCGTACTTATTGGCTCCGAAGAAAACCAACCTGGAGCCACTTACGTATGCCATATGTTGCAAAGGATCAAAAAAAGCGGTCCGGATCAACAATGGTAATCGGATCAACAATGTGCTCATCGGACACCGCGAATGATCAACAATCTACGGCATATATATATATCGCTAATGTTCGCCGGCACAACGATGTTCAGCCTATTTACGTCGTTTACAAGTCCGATCATCTATGGGACAGATGGCTCGAGGGAGGACCCTTAAAGACCTGTGGAGATCTCAACATTGCCTTCGTGTGCTTGGCGCCAAAAACTACCCACCTGGTTCAACCTCTGGATGTTGCATTCTTTGCCCCTCTGAAGAGCTATGGGCGGAAAGTTCTCACAAATTGGAAAGAAAGGGAAGGACGAAAACACAAGACATTGATCAAAAGTACATTCCCAGCGCTGCTATGCAAACTGAAAGAAATGTTGAACGAAGATACTCGTAATACTGAGTCTAGAAACCTCATGGCTGGTTTTGACAAATCTGGGCTGTATCCAATCAATCCTGACCGACCAAAATCACGGCTCCTTCAAATGACAAGCCATTGCGAAGAATTAGTAGAAAGCACAGCAAATTCAGTTATAGCTGAGATTTTACAAGAGCTAAGGGTTCCCTCTGAAGCACCTGCAAGAAACAGACGAAAAAAAAATGCGACGTGCCACCGGGAATGAGTATCACGGCAGCTGATTTAGTCCTGCCTCAAACAACAACAAAGCAAGATAAACGAAAGTGCAAGAGAAAAAAAAGTTACAAAAACCAAGAAAGGTCAACGGTCATCGGTGAGTGTTGCAGACCTTAGTTACGATTCTGACAGAACTGTGATAACAAGATTCTATCCGAGCAACAATTTGGTTTCCGCTGCGGTAAATCTACAGATGATGCTGTTAATGAACTAGTCGAACATGTAGGCATAAACCTGGATAAGGGAAACAAATGTCTTTCGATTTTTCTTGACCTGGCCAAGGCGTTTGATTCGATCTCTGTCCCCATTCTTATAAAAAAATTTGAAAACATTGGCATTAGAGGTACTCCACTTAACCTATTTGTTGACTATCTTACAAACAGAAAACAGTCCGTTAAGTTAGGTACTCAGGTTAGTGCTGAACTGCCTGTTTGTTATGGTGTCCCACAGGGCAGTATTTTGGGGCCTACCCTCTTTCTTATGTACCTTAATGACCTCTTGTTGCACAAATCCTTCCCCGGAAAATTTATCTCGTATGCCGATGACACGGCGCTAGTTTTTACAGCCAAAACATGGAAAGATACCCTCGAACATAGCCAACGTGAATTCAACCAAGTATGCAAGTGGCTAAAGGACAATGTGCTTACGCTAAATGCTGTTAAAACCAAATACTTAACTTTTTACCTTAGAGGTACCAATTCAATTGCTGAAAACCTCAGAGCCCATACATGCTCCCTGTCGGACACGGCAAACTGATCATGTAGTTCCTTGGAACACGTTAGTGCAATAAAGTACTTGGGCGTTATAATTGACGAAAATCTCTCATTTAAAGACCAAATTGAGATGCTGTGTGGCAGAGTTCGAAAACTTATTTACGTCTTTAAAGTGCTCCGCCATATTCTTGAACCTCACTTATTAAAACAAACTTACTATAGTCTTTGTCAATCTATAATTTCTTACTGCATTTTGTCGTGGGGAGGAGCGGCCAAAACCACTATTAAAAAGCTTGAGGTTGCACAAAGAGCAGTCTTGAAAGTGTGTACATTCAAACCTTTCCGCTTTCCTACTAAGGCTCTCTATGAATTTTGTGGGGTACTGTCAGTTCGTCAACTCTTCCTTCTCAGCATTGTTCTAAAGCAACATTCAAAATTACCTTTCGATCCATCTAAACTTGAAAAGCGCAGAGCTTACTCTGTATGTCCCCGGCTCATAAAGCATAAAACCTCCTTTATCCAAAAGTTTTTCCCGTTTTTAGGCCCATTTATTTATAATAAAATCAATAAATCCTGCGACATTTTTAAATTAACAAAAGTAATGTGTAAACGAAATGTTTCGATGTGGCTCAAATCACTATCTTACGATGAAACTGAGAAACTCCTAGAGATCTGTAAGTAATAATCTCATCTTAATATCTTATTTTACATATTCCACTATTTTTCAAAAATATTTAAGTATTTATTTTGCTGCGGTACTCACCCTCTCTCTGATCTCACACACTTACACACACTCACTCACTCACACTCACACTCATTTACTCACACACATTGAGGGAGGTCAACTAACACTATGCCTACCCTTTTTCTTTTTTTTTCTTATAACACTTTTGTTTTAACAGTAATTTACAGTTTTTGTTAAAACCAACTAGGTATGTAAGAATTTTGGTAGTAGTTTTTGTAAACGGAGGAAGTAGGCGCTGTCTGCTGTAACACAGGTGATGAACCTAGCACAGCAGCGGATGCTAAATAACTTAAATGATAAACCAAACATGTAATTTGTCACCACCTAGTTTCAGTCTAGTAAAAGACTTTTATGTCACAAATAAATTACTTACTTACTTACTTACTAATTTCAGAATCGGTGTTACTTTCGTCCCCAGCAGAACCAATCGCAGGTCATTCGGGAATGTGCCAAAACAAAACCAAATATTGTGTTCATGATTCCGATACCTCAGATACCGATACTGTGACTACCGTGGCTCTGCAAATTAAAAAATCCTAGGAACCTAAGCCCTATGTTGGCAAAGGAAAAGGAATCGGCAAAAAAAGTAAATTAGTAGAACATTCTGACATTATCGAATCGCTGTTTTCTGACACCACCGTCGCAAAATATACAAAGAAAAGGGCCACGAAACGCTCGGACTCTTCCACCAGCGAGAGTGATTCAGATTTAATGAGTACCCACACGGAGTCGGACTTGAATGATTGTATCGAAGATTTTAGCTTTGAAGCTGATTATGACAGTGATAACCTGCAAAACACTGATCCCAACCCAGACACAACTTAATTTAAGTACAAAAGACAACTTAGTAATAGATTATGCAACTGATAAGACTGAATCGAAATTGCCGAAGACTAGGAACACTGAAAATCTTGAAAATGACCAAAATTTGAATAACTTACAGGAAGACAAAGAGGTCAGAGATGAAAAAAACGGTGAACATTGTGCTGGACCCTCGTATTGTGTTGATGACTTTGTTTTGGTACGTTATTATATGACAAAAAAATGGTCTTACTATATTGGCTTAGTCCAAACCATTAATTCGAACGAGAACCGAGAGTACAGACATACAGTCAACTTTTTAAAAACGGTTAGAAAACCACACCTGGAATTTTATAAAACGAGAAAAATTGACCGCGGTGAACTACAAGATACACTTCTGGACACATCTATTGGCCCACCTTAGAGTTTAGGTTTTGATGGCCCCTATCGAAATATGATTGCTTGATTGAACAAAAACTATTGATGCAGTTTTAAACCTGATTCACTTTACCATCTTTTTCGATCGTATTGTTTTAAATTTGACTTCAGAATACCACACGACATGGAGCTACTCCTAACAAGTCGGGTATGCGCCTTGATGAAGGCAGTTGATTTTTGAATAAAAAACATTTTTTATCAAATAAAGATTTAATTTAATAACGCGTGTTGCCTCCATGGGCATCTACCACAGCTCTCATACGATTAGGTATAGAGTTTATCAACCGCTCTATGAAATTTGAGGGATCCTCTCCCATTCCTCTTCTATGGCAGTTTTTAACTCCTGCATCGTCTGGGCAACTGGCTGACGAGCCCTAACACGTCTTTTTAGCTCGTCCCACATGTGCTTAATGGGGTTCATGCCTGGGCTTCATGCTGGCCAGTCCATAACTGTGATGTTCACATCCCGAAGATATTCCCTGACGATGCCGGCCGTATGGGCTCTTGTATTATCATGCATAAAAAGGAAATTTGGGCCCACATAGTCCGCGTATGGCATCACGTGAGGTTCTAAGCCCTCACGAATGTACCTTTCAGCATTTAATGTTGGCAGCCGTGGTCCCGTAACAACCTCAAATTGAGTTTTGCCGCTCGCGGATATACCGCCCCAGACAGTTCATGAGCCACCGCCATAAGCAACCCTCTCTTCAAAGCAGCATTGTGCGAAACGCTCTCCCTTAAGTCGGTAGACCTTCTTCCTTCCATCATTGCCATGTAACACAATTCAGAAAAGAGTACACGGCTCCAATATTGCAGAGTCCAATTTAAATGAGTGCGCGCGAAATGAAGGCGCGCTGTTCGGTGGGCTCACGTTAGTTTGGGGCCATAAGCTGGCTTGTGTGGTAGAGTGCGTTTCACGAGATAGTTCCCTTAGCCGTTATGTTGGCTCCACTGTCTGTCAAAACACTAAACAGTAAAGTCGCTTTGTCGAGTTCCATCTTATTTTTAAAGTTTTCGAGAGTTTTCTGCGTTTAAATATGCCAAAAACACTAAAAAGTGGTGAAAGGGAGATGGTGTTGAAGGTGAAACGGTTCTGTGAAAAAGAAAAGTCAAGAAATGGGCCAATAATTCCATTTCAACAAGTTCGTCTTCGGGTTTCCGCCATGACAGGTAAGCAAAATAGGATTGCCAGCTTTGAACGAAAGACTGATAAAATTCCGGAAAAATATAATATAAGGACCGATTTCGCCATTGAATAAATAAATATTCGAGGCTTATTCGACAATAAATTAAAAAAATGTTGTCATTGCCTTTCGTTCGGTATGTTCAGACATTTTATTTTTTTTGTGTAATACTTTATTCCATGGATAAGTTTTATCTAAGGTTGGTAAAATCGGCCCTAAATCATACTATCTAAATCAACAAGAATGAAAATTATAATTTTAAAAAGTTTTGTCCCCAGGTATATCTGAAAAAACTATAACAAAAATTTCTAAAGAAGGAGAAGTGGCTGCTAGTACGTCAACCAAAATTTCAACGCCTGGCAAAAGTCGACCCCGGGATAACAAGATTCAGCTCGACGATTTTGAAATGTGTGCACTCCGGCATAAAATTCACGAATTTTATGTTGTTAGAAAAGAGTTGCCTACTCTAACTAAAATATTGCATGAGTTGCGGAATGACATTGACTTCAAGGGCAGCCGTACCACTCTTTGGAGAATAATGAAGAGGATGGGGTTTTTCTTCAAAAAATGTCAATCCAAAAGGAAACTATTAATGGAAAGACATGACATTGTAGCATGGCGATTTCGATATTTACATGAATTGCAAGACAATCGAAAGGGGGAGCAGCGGCCAGTTATTTATTTGGACGAAACGTACATTCATCCTACATACTGCGCCGGGAAATGTTGGCAAAGCGAAAATGAAGAAGGTGTTCTATCGTCTGACTCAAAGGGGCCACGCTGGATAATAGTTCATGCCGGTGGAGAAATGGGCTTTATACCCAATGCTCAATTAATTTTTAAATCCCAGAGTAAATCGGGAGACTATCATGACGACATGAACAGGGAAAATTTCAGTAAGTGGCTAGAGGAAAAGTTATTGCCAAATCTTCCTCCTCGGTCTTTAATTGTAATGGACAATGCATCCTACCACACAATAGCTGTCAACAAAGCACCAACTATGTCTAGCACGAAACTTCAAATGCAGAATTGGATTACGAGTAAAGGTCTTACTTTTTTGCCGACAATGGTAAAAGCTCAGTTATATGAGATTGTGAAAGAGCACAAGGAACCAATTAAATATGAAGCTGACCTGATGCTTGAAAAATATGATCATAAAGTGGTAAGACTTCCACCTTACCATTGCGATCTTAATCCTATTGAATTAATATGGAGTTTACTAAAACGACGTATCGCTGAAAAAAATGTAGGACAAGAAGCAAAACATATCGTGAAAATTACTGAAGACGCATTTTCGAGTATAACTGCTGAAGAGTGGAAAAAGGAATGCGACCACGTGAAAAAAATTGAAGATAAATATCACCATGATGGCATATCTGTGGACAGTGAAATTGATACTATAATAATTAATTTAGGAGGTGATGATAGCGACACATCTGATGATAGTGATGAAAGTAATGTTTCAGACGTCGAGATAGGATATGATCACACTTATAGTAGAAGAATAAATTTTTGACTTAATATTAGCTTATTATTTCAATCACTTTGTTTTCAACAACCTCGTTAGACTTTGTGAATGTGAAGTTCCATAACTATGACTTTATGGCTAAAAGATTATTGTAGTTTTAACAATGATTGCCTCGTAGTGAAGGTAATTTATCTGTATGCAGTCGTTTACCCCAGGTTATGGGGATTTGATTTCTTCAAACTGTAGCAACACTGATTTCATGTTAACCAACCTAACAGCGAAGGGAACTATCTCGTGAAACGCACTCTACCATATCGCGTTCTTTTAACCTTCTCCGAACAGTTTGAGCGCTCACAGATACTCCGTGGAAGTCGCGAAGTCTCAATGGAGGTAAGGTGACGATTTCTCAAGCTGGTCGTCACGATGAATCGATCCTGCCTTTCAGTTGTGACCCGAAATCGTGGCCTTCCTTGGCGACGAACAGAGCCGCCAGTCTCTAGGTACCTCCGATAAACTTTTTGGACCGCAGATCGACTTAAATTAAGTTGAGCACTCACATTTCTTTGGATACTTCTACCAGCGCTGTTATTAATATCTCTTGAATCTGATGCCGTATGTAGTAAATACTCTTCCTCGTCAGACATTAGGTTAAATATTCGTCTTTTTAATTTATGTTGACTTAATGCAAGCATTTTTCTTGTTATTGCATACATTGTATTAAAAAAATGCTGCAGTTCGTTCTCTTCATCACGAGGTCTTTTCTCAGCCCTTTCTTTGGCTCTTTTTTCATAGTTTTGGAGCGTATTAGCAATTAATGTATTGAGATTGTATTTTTTTGCTGTCGGCTCATTGACTACTGATGGTGCAACATAAGGAATACGTGTTTCAGAGTTCTCAGTTGAATTTTTACCAGTAATATCAGGTGGCGTAAATTGGAAAGACGGTACGGAGTACTATTACGTGGAAATTTGGGAAGATACTTCCATTGGTAATATTTCATTATGTTCGAATTCATCTTCGTGAATCAAATCTTCTGGCTGAATAAGATTTTGGCTCTCTGAATTTCCAGTTGAACTAGTCCTGTCGTAGGACGGTTGATCATATAGGTTAGTAAAAACTCCATCTGGTTTTAGAATTTCCATGGTTTAGTAACGGTAGCTGCCGAACCACTTCTACTTACTTTGTGGCGCCTCGTGCTGGCATCTCGGTGACAGTTACGTAGCTTTAGCCAACAATCTTTTGCAGATGATCATGAAAATTAATATTAAATTAATTAATTGCTTATTAGGCCATTAGGTGAGCCCAAATGGCGTGTGGTTGAAGCACATTAGATTCGGAAATGGTACAAAAAGATATTTGTCCATCTTTGTAAAATAGGTGGCCGGTATGCCAGGTAACTTGATTTTTCGATGCACCAAAGTGCATCGACTGCACTTCTTCATACATTTTGCATTCAAAATTCTCTGAAAAATCGCAATGTGTAGCTATTTCAGTGTCGCCTAAATTGTCTGTGCAGAATTTATATTGTTTAGTTTGGTGCCACATATTGTAGCTATGAACTTTGAAAGATATCAGATCCCTGTCAAAGATATTTACTAACACTACAACACTGCCATTTTTGAGTGTCTTTACTGTTCTTTTAGTTTGTATTTGTTGTTCTCCATTATTAGTTTGCTTTTTATATTCATGACCTTGTACTTCGCACATTTGCCATGTTATTTCCTAAGATGCCTTATCGTTTTCCAGATTGTACTTGAAGCCAGATTTGCATTTACCGCATTTCCCGTACATGCATTCCAGTGATTCAGTATTACAAGTTACTTTGTTAAAAAAGCTCATGGGTGTTGTTTACGTTTACCACATTGGCACGTTATTATCAGCTAATTCACATTATTAGAGCAGCTAATTTTAAACTCTGTTTCACACACATGCAAGTGTTTCTGTTATTTAGCGTGGGTGCGATAATATAAAATGGCTTGTATCTACAAAAAGTAGCAAAACACGCAGAGCCACCTTCTGACTTGTACTTTTTGTGCAGAATATATAAGCTATTGTTGAGGTATCTCAATTGTTGCTTGTTCTTTTTTAGTGTTTTACATTCGCGTTTGCCAGAGGTGTCTCTGCTTATATCATCTCGATGACAAAACTCTATAATAGAATTTTTCGGGATTTTGTTTCAACCGTTCTCTATAGCGTTTCATCTTTTCGGACGCTGTGGAATATGTAATATATGTTATTGTCTTATTGATGTATTTTATTCAAACGGTAGAATAATGGCATAGCCTAATGGTCGAGCTCGAGTCCCGGAGCAGTGAAATTTTAAAGTACCTTTTCACTTTTATTTTATTTTGGAAATGGGATATTTTTAAGCCAAAAAATCAGCCGACAGTGCTACTTAAAAAAAAGTTATATTTAGTGGTTTTTTAGCTCTAAAAATCATATTCTAGATTCTAAAAATACCTACTACCAGGGCAAAGATCTTGAAGTTCAGTTTATAAAAAAATACGTTACTATATTTTTTAATGTAGTCGCTTTTCATATTTTCGCTATTTTGAGATGGGCATTTTCGTAGAAATTTGTCCCGGTTACAAAATGGAGTGAAGTAAGCAAACATTCATTCTAAGATGATTTATATTATTTTAAATTATTCGCTATTCTTCAAAGATGTCTAAGAATGTGGCAAAATAACAATCAAATTGCATTTTCAAAGGCTTTTTGACTTTTTTGGGATGAGAAAGTAGTTTAGCTTTCCATTTTGTAACTTTCTTTCAACCTAAATAAATGAATACCACAGTAATCTTCAACTAATTTAGTGTGCTTAATTGCTCGACAGACATGAGATGGAGTAAAAAATAAAACCCAGCAATAAAGAAAAGCAATATAATCAAGAACAAATCCACTTTGTTACTTTTGGATAGCTTGCCTATGAAAATGTTATGTTTTATGTTGGTAAAACAGTCTTTAGGAAACGTATTTTTTTTATCGAATAGGTTCTATTCATACTACTGCAAAAATGTAAAAATATTAGCTAGTGCCCTTTATAAGAACCGAAAAAATTTTTTTTTCCTTAATTAAAACATGAGACAGTTACAAAATGGATGCGACCAGTTACGTAATAGAAAATGTACAGCTGTGTGTACATTATAAAGAAAGACTGAATTTGCACGAATATAAAATTAATTAATTTATAATACATTTATTGCACTTAAAAAAAATGTACAATACGGCGTACTTAATGCCATAAGCATACTCGTTTAAGTTTGTAAGTTTACTACCCTCGTAAACTTACAAAAGAAATTAGTAAGTTACGTTCCAAAATAGGCAAAAGAATTATTTTATATAAACTCAAAAGTATTGATTATTCGTTATTGAAATTAAAATTATCTTTATTACGTCTAGTGCTCGTGTTTACGTTAGAAAATTACTATGGTGTACATTAATAGAAAATTTTCTCCTACCAATCTATTCTAGACATTTAACACATATGTAATCGAAACCGGCTGCTCCACTGCATTGTACGCAGACTTGATTTTTTACATACCATACATACACAAAATTGGTTTTTCGAGTTAAAATTTCTTCGTTTACATAAATGACAATAGAAGCAGAGAAGTGGTATTTAGCGCATCACAACGTGGTGTATTCATCGTGGGTTCTTCATCTTTTTCATCATCTAGTTCTATAAATACTTCTTTACAATAGTAGTCTAAAACAACATAAAATATTTATTAAGTAAACATAAACATTTACATACAGGCACATACATTGCTTCTGGCCCCACACTAGGATACCCTGTGTCGTGGGAACCAGAAACAACGACATCACAAACATGTAAACATCCAAGACCTGGGGTTTTTTTTGTCCCCAGCCGGGATTCGAACACGGGACCTCTCGCATGGTATGCAGATGCACTACCGCTGCGCCACAATGTTTTTTTAACAATATTATGTTAAAAAAACATTGTAATCTCATTAGGTTTAATAATTTATATTTACCCGGAGGCGTATTCTCAACGGCAATTATCCCATCATTAACAGTAACGTTGGGCACGGAAAGTTCCATATCTTTTTGTAGATCTGCATTGTCATCATCTCGGTATTTTCGTCTAAAATGTAGATTTTATTAAGATAAAAAAAGATGTAGATTAGATTAGAGAACTCTTTTTGTATGAATATGAGGAAATAATACCAGATATGGTTTCTTATTCCGAGCAATGTCTACACAAAAATGTAAGTATCACATTAAGACAACTTTTCTAGAAGGACCGTACCATGATATGACATCATCATCATTACACTAGAAAGTCTAACTAACATAAACACATTACCTACAAAAATCTGTTCAATTGTAAACCTCAGCAATAAAGTATTAACGAAAGTATCGTTACCTGGAGGCGTATGCTCGATTGTAATTATAGGAACGGGCATTTCATTGTCTTTTTGTAAATCGTGCAATGTCATCTTGGTGTCTGGGCCTAAAATAAAATAAATACTTATGGCATAATGAGAACTTTACTATCGTTACTAGGAAGTATCGTGATATTCTATTAATAATCGCCAAAGTAGGCCCGAACTAAGTGAATAATTAAATAACAAAATGTTCTGTTCTACTGTAAGCATTGTCAATAAAAATAGATTTAAAAGTATCGGTACCACGAGGTTTATGCTCAACGGTAATAATCCCATCATCAATGATAATGACGGGAAGTTCAGTGTCCTCTTGTAGATCTCTCAATATCATCATCTAAAACAAAGAAAATATCGCATTAAGATAAATTTTACTACTTACTAGGAAGCATAATAATATGTACATAATAACTAGCTGACTCAGCAAACGTCGTTTTGCCATATTAATTAGCCTTCGAACTATTCTCAGAATTACCAGAGGTAGGTACACAAAAAAAATCCTAAACATCGGTGAAGCCGTTTCGGAGGAGATCGATAACAACACTGTGACACGAGATTTTTATACATTAGAATACAAATAATAGCAAATGAAGCGTTTTTTTACAAAAACAGCCACTGTCCAAAATTAGTTTTTTTTCAGGAACAAGAAAAAAGATAATAAAAAAAATCTGATGACCATATAGTTTAGCAATCAATTATACTGGTTAAATAGTTATATTACCTTTAAGAATAAACATAATAAACAAAGTCATGTCTTAGAAATTATACCTTCAAATTAAGCTGAAAACCTAGTGTACCTGGACATTGGTGGTTTTTGTAAGAAAAATGAACTTGATTGTAGGTATACAAAATAGTGAAACACTGCTTACATCCTTAAAAAAGTTAACTTTTATTGCACTGAAACGAAAACTAAACTTAACTCAGTACCTAATTTATACTTAACATAAAAAATATTATAGTATCACTGGTATCACTCTTCACCACTACTGTTGTCATCTCCTGAAATATCCACATCTTCATCTTCTTTAATATTTTGCTGCAGTAGGGAGTTGTAGTATTGTGTGTTCACTGGATTTGAAAGAAACTTTGCCAAGTTTATTATATCTTTTAGTTTTCCTTCCTTTAAAGGTAATGGACCCTGGTACAGAGGTTCAAATGATATATTTTCAGCTGACATCTTTTTTTTATTTCTTATACATATTGGAAGCCAAGGGCCGCAGTAAGAATCTCTAACAAACACATTTTATCTTCATTCTGTTTAATTTTTAGCATCCTGATGCCTTTTATTTTCATTGCCGGTCTACTTTGTTTCAAAAAGTATGGTTCTAACCCTTTGTTAATGTTCAGAAAATCATCTTGACTAACATTAATAACATCAAATGGTGAGGGCGTTTCTCTAGCTTCTTTAATAAGATGGTCCCAATCACTTTGAACTTCTGCTACGTTCACTTTTTTTTAGCTGACACCAGACTGAAGTCCTGACCATTGGGCAAATAGCTGTGACCGCGAATGGGAATAATATACAAAACTTTTTTAAAAAGCTTGAGACATACTACTAGGTAGAAAAGAAATCGAACCATAGTATAATTTTTATTTTGCCCTGCGCAACCATCACTGAAAATAACACAAGTTTCATTGTGGGCACCAACATCATTAAAATATTTTAGAAGCATAGATGTCACATTATTCTGTCCTTTACCACCAACCATCTCATCAGAAACGTTTATGTAAGCTCTATCATTGCCTAAATCATGCATTCCAAATAGGAAATACCACACCTGGCGAGCATAAAATACATCTGAAGTTTTGATGTGTGGAAGGGGGAGGATTTGCATGTCGTCAAATGAAATGCAACTTAATTGCCCCATCTTAGCTTTACCTCGGTAAAATTTCTTTAAAGGAGATCCGCCAAATCCCATACAAAATAACCCCAGGCCCGGCGCCAAAATATTGTAACTCAATTTCTAGAGTAAAAATAGCAAAAATATTATATAGTTTCGGTATTGCTAAATTCCCATGCTAACATAGTTTTTTTGCCTGTTGAATTTTCATAGGCGCTTTATGAAAAATTCTATTTTTTAGAGAAGCGTCATTCTTTTTAGTTCATTAATCTTGTAATTAGTGATTATGGCATATAAGCATGTATGTACTGTACTATAAACTATAAAAAAATAAACTAGATGTTCGAAACTATATGTAAAATAAAACAGTATGGTTATAAATAATATATATTTTCATTTTCTCGACAGAACATATGTTTGATGGACTTAGTTTTCTAAATCAACTAATACAAAATGTAAGCCTAGAGCTGGGTGGTCTAAATCACGTTCGTTGTGTCTCGCCCAACCCAAATAGTACATGACGCTTATTACATGGGCGCAACTTCCCAGCGTTCTGTTCCCGTGATAACAGGAACAGTAATGTTCTTTCACTGCCTCGATTCCAGAAACCGCAGTATTATATAACAAATAGGTATAATAAGTTTTTGATCTGACATGACGTGAATTAATTCTGCTGCGAATCAGTACGTTGTTTGTATGCGACTGTGACCTTATAACTCGATCATTTATTATATCTATTTGTTCTGAGTGTCTGTAAACCTCGATTTCATATACGCCAGTTCTCTTCGTGTGTTCGCTGCAGTACGAACGTGCTATTTTGAGGTGATATGTGCCTATAGCGAATTTTATCAGATCTTCGTACGTCAGCTCCGGAAAATCTGATAGTTCTGGATTATTTGCGTCCAGTCTAGTAAATGATGCTCTTTGCCTGTTCAAGTTGTTTTCTAAAACATACGCGGCCAACAGATTTGTTTTATGTATGTTGCGGTTTATTGATGCAATAAAATCATCAGTAAATCTACTGTCTTCGTAAGGCTCCTGAAAGCAGTTTATCAAAGCCGCTGCTATTTTGAAATCTGTAAATGTTTTCGTCAAGGTATTGTTGAACATTCTGTTGCGGAAGATTTTAAAGCTATTTTTGAACTTGCCATTCACAGTTTCTACAACCCAACGACACAAGGTTATTAGTCGTGATTTGTTGGCCTCTTCTGTAGTGAGTTGAGTTTCATTTCGTTGCTTAGATGGTGGCATGTAAGCCACATAGCCATGTTCTTCCAATGATACTATTGCATCACGAAACCCCCTGTCTAAAATTAAAACGTCTCCCTCTTCAAAGAAGTAATGAAAGGGGTTGTCTCCTATAGGCTGGTCATGATTATGCAGTATTTGGTTCATAATTGCCGCATCAGTGGTTGTAGCAGCATATGGCCCTATTACATCTAATATGTGGCCATCAGCACATACTATTAAGAATGGCTTAATCAAGTTACGATATTTATGTAAGCTGTAACTTACGCGTTGAAATAAAAAGTTGGAACTTTTTTCAACAAATAAATACGTGCCATCGCATATAATTATTGCTTTCGGCGATGCATTGCTTCCAAATATATAATTAGGTAAAATCCTGTTTCTACTAATCACTTCAGTGCGTGTTATGTGGTCTAGCCCTATATGCACAGGAACGAAGTCTGCGAGCAGACACTCCCTCGCCAATTGCAGCTTTCTTCTTAAGGTGGTCTCTGCTAAACCGAATGGTGTACAAAGTCGTGTATTGGGCTCCCCTGTGCGTATTTTACATAAATATACTCCCAAATCTGTTCTTGGGGTGACAGACTGACGATGAAGAGATGGAACTTGTTGAAATAATTGTTCGAATTGTGAGTGATTCAGACCCGTCCAGTAGCGCAGATCGTCCTCAGAAACCTCGTTTATATTCTCAAGATCTAATCGAGATCTCGATTCTAGAGCCCGTGTATACATATTGACCATGTCAACGAAGCTAGCAGCATTAAAATCTGTATGTTGATGATCCGTGATTTCTGGAAATTCCTCCAAAGAAGTGTTTTGCAAATGTAGTTGACAAATGCGGGCCCGGTCAGGAATATATAATCTAAAATAACTGAGAAGATATACTTTGATAGAGTTTGGAACACGGCGTAGTTGCAAATTGTTGCATCTGGTCATCATACAGCGCCGGGAGGTATTAGCCACTCGGGTAAACTGAGGGACATTCACCGATGTTCCAACAGCAGGTAGAATAGCAGGTGAAGGTGATCGATGTTGATTTCTGATATCCGAGTCAATTCGATGCCAACAGGCATGACAGATTGATCGGGTACCGTCGAATGGAACCTGTTAACAATTAAACATACTTTTAAATAAAAACGATATTTCTACGTACAACCCGTGCGAATTAACTGTGCACCACGCGCTGTGACGTCATTTGGACGGTACCATTTGAAAAACCTTAATGTTAAAAAATATTGATTATATTTTTTTTATGTTGGTAAAAGATCGGTTTGATAACTATAGTCATAAATAATACTGTGACAAAGATAATTCTTATTTTGCTCATGAAAAAATGCAATTGCGGGGCACCGCGCGGGGTAGCGGGGAGAGAGGTCGCATTCCAGCAGAGTGCACAGTAGTTCATAGTGTGTTTAAAACATAGTAGACACCTAAGCCGGTCCATTTATCACCCCAGTATGAAAAAAAAAAACATTTTGTTTAAATAAAATCAATTTAAATCTTACCTCTTGAGGTGGTTGGATTGCGTGTACAACATGAACCACAAACTCTTGACGTGTTTGTGCAAAATGTTCTGACAAAACATGTCTACGACGTTGCCGTAATGCTCGTGTACACAAAATACAAACGTCTGCCATTTCACAAGAAAATCAAAAGTCCGGGAGGGTTAAATAAAGTAAAATAAAGATCAAGGTAAGGTATCGCACAGTTCACAGTACACAACACAACAAACGTTAGCGAAGGACTGCGCGTGAGCAGAGCACGCCAAAGCAAAGCGGGCGTCTGCATGTTTCTCCCTCTAAACCATTATTTGTGAGCGAGACAATAAGATGTTGTGCCCTCACGTCACAGGTGCGTTCATCCGTGAGTCATGAGTGTTTATCCTTTCTTTGCCGATTGCTTGAAGGTCATGCGGCCATTAAGTAAAGTGGCGTAAAGCGATAATATAACAATACAAATATATATGAAATATGTTTATATAATATGATTGATATACAATGCTTATATGCCATAATTATTTATTACAATGTTAATGAACTAAGAAGGATGAAGCTTCTCTAAAAAATAGAATTTTTCATAAAGCGCCTATGAAAATTCAACAGGCAAAAAAACTATGTTAGCATGTGAATTTAGCAATACCGAAACTATATAATATTTTTGCTATTTTTACTCTAAAAATTGAGTTACATTATTTTTGCGCCGGGCCTGGGGTCATTTTGGCGGATCTCTTAAAAGTGTCAGCCTTTGTTTTATGTAATTTATGTTCAAATTCCAAACTTTTCTTGTCATTTTCGTCACTGCAGGCAGCAATCTTATTAATCATAGAATCACAATATGCGCATGTATCACTCCTTGGTAATCCAAATTTTATATTAAACTCATTTGTGAAAATTTCCCAGTAAACTTGTTAACTAACATTAATGCGGTATAAGTTTAAAAACATCTTCCACATTTTTTTGACGCTTAAATTTTCAGGCAAATAAAAGCGGTTTGGGTTCTTTCTGATAGAGTAGTGTGATTGCTTTACTTTAAATGATTTTATGTGAGCTCTCACTAAGTAAGTAAGTTCAACAGGAGTTTTCTTGTATCTGTTGGTTGTATGTTTACCCCTCTGGTCAGTGGGTGCTTTGCCAAATTCAATGAGATGTGCTTGAATTCGCCTCCGTCTTGCTCTTTTAATACCATAAAGGCTAAGAAATGCCTTTTGACAAACAGCAATATCTTGGTTGTTAGCCCGGACCTTATAGGTATAGTAAGCGTTATGGCTTTGCAAGGTCTCCTCATGAAAATCTTGATCATCATTATTATTTCCGTCATCAAGTTTACGAGACCTGCGTCGTTGAATAGCGTGGACAGTGATAAGGCCTGCTAAATGAGAATCTTGAGCATTTTTATCTTGTAGGTTATTAAAGATATCCAAGAGTTTTTGTTGTAGGTCTTCACAATGATCAAAACATGAATTTCGGCAGCTGGAAAAGATAAAACAAAATATAAGGTAAGGTCCACATAGAATCAAAGCAATAATCTAGACTAAAACCATTATTTAAAACTTTATTATTACTATTATTACCTACAACGCATCCCAGTTTGTCGTTTCGGCACTGTTTTACCAACATGATTTACATGTTCTAGGCCTTGAACTTTCAGGTTTTTAATAATAGCTTCCTTTTTTTCTGTTCTCCTCCGTTTAGCCGGCCAATTAGTTTCATTTTCAGCATCACTTTCGACAAAATTTAAGTCCATTTTCTAAGCAAAAAGACAAAAAAGCCCTCTCAAAATAGTTTGTTGACGTCCAGAGTACCAGTGAATAAATGAAACAGTTTTTTTTTAAAACCGCCAATGTCCAGGACATAGGTTGTTTTTGCCAAATTCCAATAAGTAGCATGCAAACTTTGGTTGTTTTTGTCAAATCACCATATTTTTAACCTCCATTATACGTGTATCTGGGCTGTTTTTGTAAAATCTAATAGAACAGATCGATAGAGGGTCATTGAAAGTGTTACCAGACATCAAAATATAATTTTCAAAAAAAGTGGACAAAGGTTGTTTTTGTAAAAAACGCTTCAACGCTTGTTGCTGGTAGAAGTTGAGGAGAAGAAACGCCCGGTCGCAGTTGAAGACACTTTTTTATTTTCTTAATGCACAGAGATACACGTTGCAAGAAGGTTCGGTGACAGAAGAAGGTATTTTAGTTGCCATATCAAAAAAGTGGCACAATAATTTGTTGGGGATGCCAACATGCTGGGGCCTGAGAAGGCGAAATGTAATTAATCAACTTTATACAGAGCAAAATTATGCCGAGCCATCGTTTAGTTATGTAAATTATGTTGAGCGTAGAGAGGCAGAGATAGTGGAAGGCGCAGTCTTGCAGGAAAGGACCGGTGACCGAAAAATAAAAGTGTGGCTATCTCCAATATATCTTCTATAATTCCTCAAGAATTGCAGTATAATATATTGCGTATGATTAGACAGAAAACATTAGATTAAACGAACACAGACGTGACACAAACAATAAGGTTTTTGATCGAAGAGAAGAATGACAACGGAAGCAGTGTTGCCACTAGTATAAAACTTAACCGTAGTGATGTGGTATTATGTCAAGAATGCAATATTCAACAAATTAAGTATGGCAACCACTTAACAAACCTAATTTATGTTTTTAAGCCAATGCTATGTCAAACAACATGAAACAGTTTGCAATTTCTAAATAAAGGTTGAATAGATTATACATTTATGCCTGAAGATGTTGTTTTATTATGAATAACATTGTTAATATTTTACTTGTAATTATTAAGTAAAAATTTAATAAATTCTTCAAAACTAAAGTTAACACAATCTATTCTTCTAGAATCTGCATCTCAAAGTGAACATGCATTAGTAATAAAATAATCTAACTCTTAGAGTATTTATTACATTTGGTAGGTAAACCAACTTTAATGAAAAGGTAGCCTAATTTTTCTTTGTTACATAGTTATTTTTAATGCTTACTATAATAGGTAACTTAGTGTATATTAATACAGTTTAAGCATGTAAACAACAATCATACTTTGTTTATTTTCATTAAGACATGGTAGGCTGTTTATGCTATAATATGCTTATGTTACTTATTCTAAAGGTAAAACATAAATATTCGACAATGAACGAGTATAAACTTTACCATTGGATTTCTTAACTTCTAAGGCACGAACCTTATTGTCTGCACCAGGGAAGACACGTATAACTCTAGCCATGGGCCTTTAGTGTGAAAGTACGAAATAAAACATCTCATTAAGTTTCACACCAACGATATATTGTCTTGTTCACTTTCTACACATACACAATAGAATAATTCCGAAAACAACTAGCAGATTCACTTAAATAACACAAAGTAATTTTTAGCGAAAATGTCCACTTTAAAAGTCTCGCATCAAGTGACAGAATTGTTGCCAACATAACGAACGTAAAATTCACAACAACATACAAATATAAATTTAGTGTTGCCATTGATTGGCGATAAAATTATGACAGAGTCGCCACACCACCCCCCCACGGAGAAAGTAAACCCCGGGAACAAAGAAATATTAGTCAAAAGTTTTAAAACGCACACGTCTGCCAGATCGTGTAGTGTATGGCTGATCTGTGGTTGAAGGTGGTGGTTGGGTTGTAGAAGAAGGTAATGGAGCCGAAGATGAAGGAACCGGAGTTGCAGTAGATGAGTCAGGTGGTTGAGACATCGAAGAAGTTGGTGGTGAAGAGTCTAAAGGTGGAGAATTATCGATGTAGGCTGGTTTGAGTCTGTCGACGCTGACAACAACGGTCTTGCCCTTAATATCGATGCTGATAGTTTTGCCGTCAGTGGCCCGTTCAACAACTTGATAAGGACCATTGTAAGGAGGCTGTAAGGGGCGGCGGACAGTATCATCTCTCAAAAACACGTGAGAGGAGGTAGCCAGGTCTTTAAATACAAATGTGGATGGTACTGAGTGTCGTGAAGCTGGAACAGGTCGAATGGATGCCATGTGGGTACGAAGTTTCGTCACAAAGTCGGCAGGGTCCTCGTACTTGTTTGAGTCGGACACTGGAACCAGAATTTCTCCAGGAAGACGTAGGGTTTCACCGTAGACCATTTCAGCAGCTGTTGCCTTCAGGTCTTCTTTGAAAGCTGAGCGAATGCCAAGTAAGACGAGCGGAAGAGGCGATAATTGGCGATGGACGCGCTCTATCATTCCATTAGCGCTCGGATGGAATGCCGTCGTACGAATACGTTTCGTAGCAAAATTTTGTAAGAGACGGCGGAACAAATCAGACTCGAATTGAGTACCACGATCAGTGGTTATGATCGAAGGAACAACGAAACGAGGTATCCACTCTTGTGTAAAAGTGTCGGCAACTTCTTCCGCTGTGATGGTACGCATCGGCCAAAGTTCAGGCCACCTGGTAACTCGGTCAATTGCTGTAAGGCAATATCGAAATTCGGAGCAAATCGGTAGCGGTCCAATTATATCCATGTGGATGTGAGAGAACCGACCGGATGGTGTGTCGAAGGTGCCTAAGGGAGCAGAAACGTGTCTCATGACCTTGCAACGTTGACAAGACTCGCAAGTGCGAGCCCACTCTCTGCAATCTTTGTTGACAGAGGGCCAAACGTAACGGTCAGCTACGAGACGAGCTGAGCCCCTAATGCTAGGATGGCTCAGGTTATGAAGTTTGTTGAAGATTGTGCGACGCAAGTCACGGGGAACATAAGGTCGAGGTTTGCCAGTCGCAAGGTCGCAAAACAGGGAGAAGCCGGTGCCAGGTACGCGTATTTTTCCAATTTAAGACTGGAATTGCCAAGTAATTGGGTCAACTCCCTGTCTGCAGCTTGGGACGCGGCAAGAGCCTCGTATTCCTGCTCTAAGGAAATGGCTTCCACGCGAGACATTGCGTCAGCGACAATATTGTCTTCACCTCGAATGTATTTAATATCCGTAGTAAACTGACTTATAAAAGACAATTGGTTAAGTTGTGGTGGAGGCAGCTTCTCGCGGCGTTGTACGAAAGCGTACAGCAATGGCTTGTGGTCGGTAAATATTGTCACGTGTTGGAATTCCACAACGTGTCGAAAATGCTGTACACTTTCGTACACGGCCAAGAGCTCGCGGTAGTAAGCAGGCCACTCACACTGTTTAGGGGTCAACTTCTTACTGAAAAAGGCAAGTGGGACCCAATTTCCGTCAACCAACTGTTGGAGGCAAGCACCGATATGAAGACTTGATGCATCGGTAAACAAACCAAGAGGCGCATCAGCTACAGGATGGTGAAGTACGGTTGCGTCTGAAAGACTTTTCTTGCAATCCTCAAAATTTTTAAGCAGCTCAGGTGTCCAAGGATATGGTTTGGAACCTTTACTCTTGGTAGCGGCCAAAGTCTCAATTAGTGGAGCCTGAAATTTAGCAGCATGAGGGATAAAACGCCTGTAATAATTGAGCATGCCAAGGAACCTGCGCATACCTTGTACATCCTCAGGGGGTTTAAAATCTAACAGGGCTTGAATACGGTCCTTAGGTGGGCGCGTACCATCGGCACAGATGGAATAGCCGAGGAAAATAACCTCACTGGCGCCAAGGACGCACTTGGACGGGTTTAAAACCACACCATATTCTTGGAGACGTCCAAAGAGAGTGCGTAGGTGCTTCTGGTGAGTATCCTCGTCTGGTGAAAAGATCAGAATGTCATCGATATAGGGAAAACAGAAATCGAGACCCCGTGTGACCTCATCAATAAACCTCTGGAAGGTTTGACCGGCATTGCGGAGACCAAAGATCATGTACGGAAATTCGAAGAGGCCAAAAGGGGTAACGATGGCGGTCTTCGAAATATCGTCTTTGAAAACCGGGATTTGATGGTAGGCCTTCACCAGATCGAGGGTACTGAAGATTTTGGCACCAGAAAGATTGTGCGCAAAATCGTTTATGTGACGAACCGGGTATTTGTCCGGAACAGTCCTGGCATTTAAGCCCCTGTAGTCGCCACAAGGTCGCCACATGCCGTCCTTCTTGAGCACCATCTGTAAAGGAGCGGCCCAGTCACTTTTTGATGGTCTAGCTATACCGCATTTCATCATGTCCTCAAACTCCTTTTTGGCTGAAACAAGTTTATGTGGAGCCAAGCGGCGAGGACGATAGGAAACAGGAGGTCCATCAGTTGTCTGGATGTAGTGGATGGTATTATGTTTAACAACACGGGGTAAACCAGGAGGACGCGTGATGTCAGGAAACTCAACAAGCACTTGTGCAAAAGTTGAGTTATTGCGGGCTACGGCCTTGACGCTGTCCTGAGAAATCTGAGCTGTAACAGCGGACACAAATAAATTTGAATTACCGTCAACAAGACGCTTCAGTCGGCAATCTGGCAAAAGGTTGTAGTAACTAAGGAAGTCTGAACCAATAATAGGAGTGTTAACATCAGCTATGACAAAATTCCAATGGAAGTCGCGACGAAGGCCCAAGTTGAGATGCATGGAAACACTTCCGTACGTCTTGATGGAGCTACCGTTCGCAGCGCTGAGGTTGTACTCATTGTCAGTAAACCGACCTTTGAGGAGCCGCCTAGGAAAGCAGCAGAGGTCTGAGCCAGTGTCGATGAGGTACTGGTGCTTAGACTTCTGATCAGTGACAAAGAGTCTAGTCTGGCGGCTGGGTTGGTAACAATCAGTGGTCGCCTCTACTGACTGTTGTTGCCGTTTCCCTGCGGCGCTGACCAGCTGCAAGGTTGGATGCATTTGGTCGCCTTGGTGTTGAATTTCTTGTGATACCAACACATTTTCGCAGGAGCTCCAGGAGTCGTGGTACGAGAACGTCGTCCAGCAGATGCATTGCGGCTGCGCGAGCGTCCAGGTCTTTGTTGAGTCAAAGAAGCAACTTGTTTGGTCAATTCATCGACCCTTGCCAGGAGTGTGTCGAAGACAGTAGTAGTAGATGATGATGTGGCCGGGGAAGAGCAAGAATAAACTTTGCTTGGTTCGGCGATTTCAATGACCTTGTCGGCCAGGTCTGCCAGCTTCTCCAGTGCCAGGTCAGGTTGTGAAGCCAAAATAGCCTGGACCTGTTGAGGTAAACGGCGCATCCACAGCTGCTTCAGGATGCTCTCATCCGTGAGAGCATTGTTGGAAAGAGAGCGAAGATGGCGGAGAAACTGTGACGGTTTTCGGTCTCCTAGCTCTACTTCCCCAACCAGTTGACGGACTCTTTGTTCTTCGGACATAGAAAGTCGTCGGATCAGTTCCTCCTTAAGCTTGGTATACCTGGTGCCATCAGTTGGAGGAGCGGTGATGATATCATCCACCTCGCTTGCTAATTTTTGGTCCAATTGAGATATTATATAATTGAACTTTGTGGTGTCTGATTTGATACCTGATAGCTCGAATTGAGCCTCAACCTGAGCAAACCAAACCTGGTGTGGAAAACCTCACGAGCCAGCTTTGCGCGTACGAAAAGTCACTTTCGAATGGCAAAGAGGAAGGCACATCTAGTTGTGAAGCACTTGTTACAACGGGTTCAAGAAAATGTGCTAAGAAAAAAGGAAAGACTTCAGTAGGTACGACAAAGGAATTCAGATGTCACCTTTGCAAAGAAGTAGGTCACTTTAGACGTGACTGTCCCAAGAAAGATAAGAAAGATGGAAGCGGTGGCAATGTTACGACCAGCTTGTTACTGCTGAACGTAAATGCCTTGGACAGTGTCATCGATCGAGAAGGATGGTTTATCGACAACGGTGCCACCCATCATGTGACGATGAGAGAAGACTTGTTTGAAGACTTTCAGCACTTCCGCGACCCTCATACTGTCACTACGGCAGATGGCAAAGTTATTGAAGCTATCGGAAAAGGCTCAATACGGTATAAAGCCAAAGGAGAGGAATTCTTTCTGTGGGATGTCTGGTTGGTTCCAGGAATATGCAGGAATCTTTTTTCTGTGTTAGCAGCACATGACAGAAACTCAAACAGCCTCTTTGAATCACGAGTAACCACGTGTTCTTTAAAAGTAAACGGGAAGATGGTTTTGTGTGGAAATAAAGAGCTGAATGGTGGTCTATTTAAACTAGAAGGTGAAGCTGTAAAACCAATAGCGAAAATTGGTGCTACTGTAAATGTAGTGGAATGTGATTTACAACTTTATCATGAAAGAATGGGTCATCAAGATAAACGACATGTCAAGAGTCTGGTTGAACGTGAACTAAACATTAAAATCAAGGATAGTGGAGACTTGTGTGAAGGTTGTATCTTTGGAAAGACACACAGGCGGAAGTTTGGAGAAAGAGAAAAAGCAACTAAGCCTGGGGAACGTATTCATTCGGATGTCTGCGGTCCATTTCCACAATCCTGTTGTAAATTTAGATATTTTGTTCTCTTCAAAGACGAGTTCACACGTTTTCGATACATTTACTTCATGAAGGAGAAATCTGAAGTTCATGAGAAACTGAAACAGATGTTGGCTGAAGCGAAAACAGCAGGGCATACTATCAAGGAGTTTCTGAGTGACAACGGTGGTGAATTTGATAACGATAAAGTCAGGAAGGAGTTAACAAAATATGGAATCATTCAAAGACTCGTCATGCCATATACACCAGAACAAAATGGTTGTAGTGAAAGGGTTAACCGCACAATTGTTGTATGTGCTAGGTCACTGATGCATGCTCATGAAGAGCTTCCTCAACGCATGTGGGCGGAGTTGGTTCAGACTGCTGTCTACATACTGAACAGGACAGGTCCAACCTCCGTGGAACACAAATCCCCATTTGAGCTGTGGCTTGGAAAGAAACCACAAATCAAACACTTGAGGGTAATAGGCTCGACGTGCTATGTGCATGCACCTAAACAAAAAAGAAAGAAGTTACACAAAAAAGCCAAGAAATGCGTTCTTGTTGGATACGACAATGATGATGGATACAGGCTTTGGGACGTGGACGCAAATAAGTTGGTTCGATCAAGAGACGTTAAATTTTATGAAAAACCTCTTCAAACGCGGTTTGATGCAGAGGAGTCAGAGGAAGTAACTGAAGTTGAGATACCGCTTTTTGTGAGAAAGGAAGCGACTGGAATACGTCCTGGATCTGTCAGTCAAGGAGTCGTGATAACTAATGAAGATGAAAGAGCTTCGACTGGTAATGAAGGAACAAGTCAATTACCAGATACATCAAACAATGATGAGCATTTGGCTGGTGATGTAGAATCGGAAATTGGTTTCGATACAGCTGATGAAAATGAATCTATTGAATTAGAGGGGGAAGATCTTGAGGTTGAAGAAGACAATATCGGAAGGATTTTACGAGATAGGTCTACCTTAAGAAAACCGGAAAAATTCAAAGATTATGTTTTATGTATGGAAGCAGAGGAAA
Source organism: Yponomeuta malinellus (assembly GCA_947308005.1). Lineage (NCBI taxonomy): Eukaryota > Metazoa > Arthropoda > Insecta > Lepidoptera > Yponomeutidae > Yponomeuta > Yponomeuta malinellus. The sequence continues at coordinate 12,636,764 of OX371012.1, forward strand.
TTGAGCCATCATTCTACAAGGAAGCTGTAACATCCAAAGATAAAGAGCTTTGGAAGAAGGCCATGGAGAGTGAAATTAACTCATTGAAAGAGAATAAAACATGGGTTCTGGAAAAATTGCCAAAGAATAGAAAGGCAATACCATGTAAATGGGTTTATCGTGTGAAGCTTAATGCGGACGGTTCGGTTGACAAGTACAAAGCCAGGTTGGTGGCTAAAGGGTTTCGGCAAAAGAAAGGAATAGATTATGATCAAACTTTCAGCCCTGTGGCCAGAATGGCTACCGTCAGAGCCGTTTTAAGCATTGCTGCCAATGAAGGCATGAAGATGCTTCAGTTTGATGTGTCAACTGCCTTTCTCTATGGGTCCCTAGATGAAGAAGAGATCTTTATGAAACAACCCGAGGGTTATGATGATGGCACAGGAAGGGTGTGTTTGTTAAAAAAGAGCTTGTATGGATTGAAACAAGCCCCAAGATGTTGGAACAGAAGGATCCTGGATTTCCTGAAGGAAGTTGGTTTCGAAGTCAATGATGCTGATCCTTGCCTATTCAAAAGAGAGAAGGCTGATGGGAAGCTGATTTTAGCTCTTTACGTGGATGATGGGCTAGTAGCTGCATCTAATCAAAAACTTATTGATGAGTTCATAAATGAGTTGGAAAAGCAGTTCAAGATAACGACGAAACCAGCATCGTACTTCCTAGGAATAGAGATAGAAACCAGAGAAGGTAGTACTGGAGGTGGGATCAAAATACATCAAACATCGTATGTAAAAAAGATTTTAAAGAGGTTTGGCATGGAACATTGCAAACCAGTATCGACTCCTATAGTCAAGGAAGAAGCTATTCAGAATGCCAATAAGACAGACGATTATCTCCTGCGGAACTACAGACAGGTTGTCGGGGCATTAGCTTATTTGATGGTCGGAACTAGACCGGACATAGCTTACGCAGTGAGCGTGGTATCGAGGAGTTTCTAGAATCCAACTCACGCAGATTGCGTTAAACTAAAGCGTATACTGAGATACCTGCAGTACAAGACAGAACTGGGTATTGTATACTGGCCGAACTATAAGAAGCGAAGAAGTAAGCGGAAGTTGTAGCTGCCAGCGAAGCTGCAAGAGAATGCATCTGGCTAACAAGGCTGATTGGAAACTTGATCCAGCTTAAAAGTCTGCCAGTTCTACAAGTAGACAATGAAGCTGCCATAAGATTGGCTGAAAACCCTGAGTTCCATCGAAGAACAAAGCATATCAGGATTCGACACTTCTTTGTACGTGAGTTAGTGACGAATGGAGACCTGATTGTCAAGAAAGTCACTAGTGAGATGCAGCTAGCTGATTTGCTTACCAAACCGCTAGCAAGACCAAGACGACAAAAGCTTGTGGAAAGTATTGGTATTGGTACTTATTGAGAGAAGGTGTCAGAGCAAGAACTCTGTGGACAAGAGTACCTACCTACTTTTGGGTTGCCATAGTGATTCTGATTTAACAGTGTTGTCAAACAAGTTGTAAAGTTGTAAAATATTAAAGTCTGAAATAAAATGCTGCGATACAAAAATAATACTCTTTAAGTTTGCTGTGAAGATCACTTGGAAGTAAATATTCTTTTTATTTTATATCTAATACTATACACTTTTCCGTTGTTCATCATCCCTAACACTTATATAAGCTTCTGTAATAAATTTATTATTTTTTTGTTTGTATTTTAGCCCAGGGAAGATTTGATCAACTACTATCAATGCAAGTTGATGAATCAAGAACCCAAGCTTAAACCTACGGCATTGTTGCGTTATATTGCTCAAGATACAAGTAAAGATGTATCAAAATTGAGAGAGTTATTGTTACAACCTACAACTACTGCCAGTAAGCAAATCAAAATATTAGTTGACGAAGTAATGACGCCTAATATATCTCTAAGTACCAACAAACAACCGAAAAGAAAGCACGATGATAACATAACATCCAGTACATCTACCAGCAAAAGTAAGCTTATAAAAGGAAAACCTTATGAGGATGTAGCACTGCCCAGTACATCCGCTTGTTCTACATTACCTATAAAGGTTGGTACTTAAGCTTTATTGTTTGTTTATTTTATATTATCTTACTAGCTTTAATGTAAAAACAGTTACAAACATTATCTATACTAATATTATAAAGCTGAAGAGTTTATTTGTTTGTTTGAATGCACTAATCTCAGTAACTACTGGTGAATTGAAAAATTCTTTCACCAGTAGAAAGCTATGTTATCTGTGTGATAGAGTTTTTACGGGACAGCAGCTGAGCTAACTTTATTAAAATCAGATTGTCAGATTAATCTTATGTCTGCATAAACTTAATTGAACGCAGACAAAGTCACAGACAACAGCTAGTGATGATAATATTACCTTGAAGACATGTATGAAAAGAATGGAGTGTAATAATCAGCTGTCATTCTGTTATAGTTAATCTAAAAGCCACAGAATGTTAGATAAAAATCTGTTTATAGTTCTATTTTAAAATAGAACTTAACCAAACTTATACTTATTTTTCAGATACATGCTGCAACTCAGTGTGAAATACGGATGGTTGACAAGAGCACCAACTATAAAAGTAGGAAACAGTCTACAATTCTTAAAACTATTGACACACTGCAGTCTTTCCAAGAGACATCTTCAGCTACTCCATCTTTATTTGGCTGTACATCAGAAACAGAAGAGTCTTCTAAATGTAAAAGTGAATTGATAAAAAACAACAAAAAGATTATGTTAGACTTAGTATTAAATTAACCCAGAATGTATTTAGGGTTACCAAAACAATATATATGGCTAATTAATTATATTGTAGAAAAAAGTACGACAAAAATAGACTCACTTCACATTATTTTAACTTTAATTAAGATAAAGCAAAATGATTCCCTAGAACGAATTAGCGATCAATTTAATGTATCTCGGACAAAACTTTGTATTGAAGTATTGGGTAATTTCTTCCAAAATTTTGTTTACTTATTGTCCTCAACCCAAACAAATAAAAGAGAACCTACCATTAGTATTTAAAATAAGATATAGTGATGTTCAAATGATTATTGACTGTTTTGAGATACAAATCTCGAAATCATCAAACCCTCTAAAACAAGGTCAGACTTGGTCTCAATACAAAAATTGCAATACCGTTAAATACCTAATAGGTTGTACTCCAAATGGCTTCGTAAGTTTTATTTCAAAAGGGTATGGAGGTAGAATATCTGACAAGGCAATAGTAGAAAAAAGCAACTTATTAAGGGTCTGTTTCACAATGTCCAGGTAAACTAAAGAATAACTATTCAACACATACGTTATTTTGAGGATAAAAGTTCCGGATAAGAAATTTTGCGTTCCACAATCACTTTTTATGTGGCACATAAGTATTCGAGACATAAGGAGAGCGAAGTGGCAACACCAGATCCACACGTTCCGTTTTTAAATTTCATTTCTTTGCAACCATATAAAATGCACTCTTAAATCCGCTTTAATTGTGTACTGGAAGTTGATTGTACTTTATTTTTCTGCATCGTTAGTTAACGCTCAATATTTTATTTTATTAACTCAACAAATGATTTCGTAGTAATTGAATATTGCTTGTAACAAAACATGCCGTTTTTTGTCGTCGCCGTTGCATTTGCATCGAATTGAATTTTGTTGTGTGTTTATTTCTCTTGCATTTAGCGCGATACCGATTACCTACCCTCGTAAGGCCCAGGATCCTATTTTTAGGATAAAATAATGGTAGTCATTCGGACCCAGATCAATAAAAGTAACTATTATCATTACGGCCCAGGGCCTAATTTTAGGACTAAATAAGTTTTGGTGTCTGACAGTTACGTCAACCTCTCTATCAATATTGAACGTTTAGGCGATTATCACATTGCCACGCACCACGCTGCATGTTGCGTTTCGACGCACCTACATGAACGCACGTGGATGCATTTTCTGTGTGTTGGACTGCGCGTGTTTCTATACAAATGGAGGTACTTACAATCAACGTTAGAATACGCATTCACGCGCCACGCTGCGTGTTGCGTGGCAATGTGATAATCGCCTTACCATATGATTATAAATTTGTGTGATAATCTGTGACAGGCACCGAAAAAAAAAAAGAAAAGGAACAAAACGTCATTTGGCTGGATGAATCATAACCTGAAGAAATCATGCCACGAAGGGGTAAGTATATCTCAATATATCTTAGTAATCAGCAGCATGAAAGTATAAAAACCATTTTGATTTGATAATTTGGTAACTATTTTAATATTTTACAAAGTTATTTCGCAAATTACCGAAGAGTTTTGAGTCGTAAATATAACCTCCAAAAATTTATCCTATTTTTAGGCCTTAGGCTTTTATTTCATAAACTCGTTCATACAATTAATACTTAATTTAGATCTTTGGGTCTCAATTTAGTATTGGTGGAGTTTTGTATTTTAAGAATTTACCTTTTTGTTGCTCGGAAAAGTGGCATTTTTCTAAGCGCTTTCGTGCTTCGCAAGGCACGTTAAGCAGTTGGTGCCGGTTGTTGTCGCGAGGGCAGTCGTCAAGCCTATCGACGGCGACAGCCTATTGTGGGCGGCTTAATAACATCTGACGTGAGACTAGCTACTTATATTACAAACATTTACCAACCCGGTCTTGGCCCCTGTTTGTGGATTAAGGCCTAGCCTTCTCGCTACTTAGGAAGAGACCCGTGCCCCTCAGTGGGGACAATTCTGGGTTACTTACTTACTTTTTTGTTACAGGCCTTACACAAGAAGAAATTGACGAAGAAGTTAATTGTCTTCTGCGGAACTCAGACTATGAGTCGGAATTAGATAATGACGATAACGATCCCGACTTTACACTAGAGCAACCCCAGCAAAGACATGAGAATAGAAGCATCAGCTCCTCATCAGATGAAGATGAGGTTGAAAGCAATGCAATTGCTGTACCAAATAATCGTGGGAGAAGTAGAAACAGATTGGGAGCTAGGGCAAGAGGCAGAGGAATTAATCGAAACACTCCACGTATCCTACAGTTCAACAATGACTCTCCATCGGATAATGAATGGACTGAAAAAGATTTCAATCCAAATATAATACCACACTACCAACCAGCGTATGTAGTTATAGACACTGAATCATTTAACAATCTCAATTATTTCGAACAGTATATTGACAGAGGTATGATTGAGCTGATCGTTTTGAAGACCAATCAAACAGCAATCCAAAAAACCGGACGTTCTCTTGGCTTGACTGTCAATGAATGCTATACATATTTTGCTGTCACAATGGCCATGTCATGTATCAGCTATCCCATTCTACGAATGTACTGGGAAGAGAAATTCAGGGTTCCACTTGTGGCTGACAACATGTCTCGGGCGAGGTTTTTTCTTCTACGTAATTCTCTGAAACTAGTTTTCGATGAAGACATCTCTCTAGAAGGTAGAAATAAAGACAAGTTGTGGAAAGTCCGTCCTCTTATAGACAAAATAGTAAACGGATGTCGCATGCAAGAAAAAGGGACAAAATTATCTATTGACGAAATGATAATACCATTCACTGGCAGTTGTAGCGTCAAATAAATTTGGCCCGGTAAACCTAATTCGACGGGTTTAAAGGCATTTCTTTTGGCCAATCCAAATGGTACAATCTGTGATCTTCACATCTACCAAGGATCAACAACGTATCAAGATTCACCGTTTGGACTGGGAGAAAAGGCAATTTTAAAGCTTTCGGAAGAACTGACGCCGGAGCAAATTTCGTACTTTGATAGGTATTTCACTACCTTACGCCTAGTTGAAACTCTGAAGGCAAAAGGCTTGATGTGTGCAGGCACCCTCATGAAAAACCGCATTCCTGGGCCAGCAAGAGAAAAGTTGCGAACAGATCATAACTTGAAAGTGTCAGGAAGAGGCAGTTCTCACGTTTTTGTCTGCAATAATGGCAATGTTGCTCTGACTAAATGGTTCGATAACAAGCCTGTATTGTTTATGTCGACAGTGCATGCCAATCAGACTTCAGATGAATGTTCAAGGTGGTGCAAGCAACGAAAGGCCTACATCAACGTATCACGACCAGAAGTGGTAAAGGAGTATAACAATAACATGGGTGGTGTGGATCTTGCTGATCGGCTTCTGGCTGTATGTCCTTTTCGCTACCGAACAAAAAAATGGACGCAACGGTTCATCGCCCATATGTTTGACTTGGCCGTTGTGAATTCATGGCTTAAATTCAAAACTTGCCAATTACAGAAGGGTGTTCCCAACAAAAAGATAAAGCAGCTTAGAGCGTGGAAGTTGGCACTCGCGGAGTATATAATACAGCAACAAGCGGAGGCCGCAGCACCACACGCCAGTGTTAGCGATTCTGCTTCTTCTGGTGATGAAAATATTATGCAGCCAGCGCCAAGAAAACGAGGAAGAATGGCCGTGGTACCTCTTCCAGACAAAAACGCTCGTATTCAGGGGGACAAACATTTACCAGCAGTTTCAAATAAGCAAAACAAGTGCCGCAATGAAGGTTGTAAAAAGAAGTCTACAATAAAATGTTCAGTGTAAAATTTACTTATGCCTTACAAAGCACAGAAACTGCTTTAGTATTTTTCATGGACAGTAAAGGACACTGAATATTTTTATTTTTCCTAAGAAAATACTGTTTTTTATGATGTCAATTTTTTGTATTTTTTAGATTGTGAAAGTGCATTCCTATATTTATGTCCTTAGTAAAAGACTGTTACTAAAAATAATAATATTATTAAGCAAAAACATAATACTTTTTTATAAGTTAATTTATTATTGTAAGCCAAGCCAAGGGTGAAATATTGATCTCAAAATAAAGTGATTTGTAGCGTCATCATAATATTGTTGCTTAGGAGGTTTTTTGTTGGTTTTTGAAGGAAGATTTTTGATTTAATTTTGCAATTTTTATCAATAAATAAAGGTTGATTCATTCATTTATTATTTTATTTATCTTATAATTCAGGCCAGAAGTACTTATTATAGTACCAAATAAGGATACCTAAAGTTGGATTTGAGTCCCAAAGTAGTATTTATAGAACTAATTTAATTCTAATTTTTTTTTTTGCACAAACTGAACCCTGACCCTTATGTATAAAACCCCCTAAAAGCACATATTTCAATATTTGGTTACTAAAAGATATCAATAAAATATTAATGGGTCTGTAGTACTACAATGTTTTAGACCTAAAAATAGTACTTTGGGTGGTTAGCAGAACAATGATTTTAAACGTCTGGGCCTTATGAGGCTACTATACTTTCGAAGTGCGAGTTACTTTTGACAATGTCAGGCAAGAAACGTGAGAGAAGCGTTAACTTCAGCAGAGAGGAAGTTGAGCTTCTAACCTCGCTTGTGGCTCAACATAAAAATATATTAGAAAATAAAAAGAGTGACGCAGTCACCTGGAACGAAAAACAACAGTGCTGGAAAACATTAAAAGCGCTATTTAACAGCAAAAGTGGGGTAACGTTCCGCAATGCAAAAACCCTCAAAGCAAAATACGAGGGTATAAAGAGGGAGACCAGAAAAAAGTCTGCAACAATACGTGCTGAAACTTATCGCACCGGAGGTGGCACAAGTACTGTTCCTCCACTCACCCCTATCGAAGAAAAGGTTAAAGAAATGATATTACTGTCTGTTGATGGAATCGAGAGTCAATTTGACTCCGATCATGTCGGTAAGTGTATGAAACCATTTCCGTCTAGCAAAGGTGCACAGATATTAGTTATTATTCACTATGCTGTGTCATTTGACTTGCCTACAAGTGATTTTTTTTTATTTTGCAGATTCTACACAGGCACTAACAATTCAACCCAATAGCCAACTCAGCCAGGATTCATTAGGGACATTAGATTCCCAAAAAAACGAGACTTTTCCAGACATTGAAATTGAATATGAAGGCATCCTATCAGACGAGGAGGATGTGGAGCCTCCAGAACATCAGATAAGTAAATTATGTTTCTGCATAATGCCCTGAAAGTCGTACTTAGCTAGAAAACAATTTGCAGGTGGTTTATTAACAAGAATAAAGTTCATATCGATACAAGTGCTCTGTTAATTCACACGTAAAAAAGGTTATCATTGAATAAGTTGGGTTGCGATGTAATTAGGCCTGACTAGAAATTGTAAAAAACAAAAAAAAAATATTGGAAAAGAATATTGCTGAATAAGGTTTATTATTGTGTGGTCGTGGTTCTTTAGACCCCCTTTGCAAGGCCATCTGTAACACTGGTAGAACTACGCTCTGAAAACAGCTCCTTACGTATGTCACCTGAGCTTAACTCGGTCACCCACCTATTTATGTGGTAAAAACAGCAAATGTATGTGTGTTTTTTTTTTACCTTTTGTTGGTTTTTCAGTTGACAATCAGCTTTCTCAGAAAAATGACTCTGATGATGCACAGCCTCCAAAAAGAAAGATAAGTAAGTAATCTTCTTAATCATTGTCTCAGTATTGTTAATGAGCATCCGTGCACCAAGAGCTGACCTTTAATTTTTGTTTTCAGTTAAATATCAAGCTACGCCCAAAAAACCTGACTTTGATGATGCCAATGATGACCACAAATGGACTAATTGGAAGCCGAAATATCTGCGTTCCAAAAAACATCCTGCTTTATGTAAGTTCCTAGCAAAACAATAAAGTTATTACTTATTCTGTACCCCCAGTAATTAATTTGATTATTCTCCTGCATGTGTGTTACACATTTAACTCCTACTAAACTTTAAAGAATTTTTAGTGTGAGTTTGAGTAGGTGGTATAGATTCACAATTAGACCCGGTAGGTGGTGCCAAGGTCTGTCAGGGCCTCTAGTTACCTATTAATGCTTATGTGCAATACTGTTAAAGGGTTATAAATCGAAAGGTATGGAGTGCATAACTGCTAGGGACCACTAAAATAGGTATATAAAAATAAATGTTCTTTCAGCAACTACGAAGCTGAAAATGCCCTTTGAAAGAGTCGCAGAGGCAAAATTGGAAATCGCAGCACTGCAAAAAATTATTCTTGAGGAAGAGCTGGTGAATAAAAGAAAGCAATGGGCCTTTGAAGAAGAAGAAAGAGTGCATAAGAAAGAAACATGGAATCTTGAAAAGAAATATTGGTTGAATAAATTGTAGAAAAATAATTAAAAACATTTTATTTATCTTTTACTAACTTAAAATGGTCATAGTAAAGAAGCAAAATAGTCATTTATTAAATTACTTCGCACTGTTGTGTTTCCGCCATTCTGCGGTCTGCCTTGATTGATAGCATAATCTTCATCTGGTTCTGGTTCATCTTCTTGGTGGGAATTTTCAAAATGGTCATCGCTCATATTGTGTAATACTGCACATGCCACTATTACGGCCTGCACACGAGACAAATGCAACAAAACTTTTTTTGATAAAACAGGGAAACGATTTTTCCAAACACCATAGGTCCTTTCCACTACATTTCTACTCCTTATCTGGGACTCATTATACAGATGTTCTGCTGGGGTGATGGGATTCTGGAGTGGTATTAGCAGGTATGAAGTATTTTCATAGCCCTTATCACCAACAATCATACAGTTTTCAAATTCACCGTTTAGAAGCCGTTGTTTTATATATGAATTATTAAATATTGTTTGGTCATGTGTGTTAAATTGTAATATTTTGTGTCAGCAACCCTAAACTAAGTTATTCTTTGAACGCATCTCTATGTGTAATTGTCATCTGTCACTGTTATCTGTGTCTCTCTCTCTGATCACGTTATGCCGATTGCTTGGTTATGTTTTTCATCCGTCTCAATCTTGTAATATAATTAATCTTATTAGGTTATTGATATTCATATTATTTGTGGTAATATACGGTGTCAATAACCGAGTGCCTTTTCTTTCCGCTGTGAGTCCAACGACGTCTGAGGCCATCCACATTATCATCCACGGATTCACCTCTGGTAGACAATTTCTACAGGTTATGGGCCCAGAAAACGCTAAGGATGGCAGAAGGTAATCCGCCCCCGGCACCCGCCGGCATCAATACTGGTGGTCAGTACCATCTTGAACGTCTAGAAGGACATCAAAACTTCAATACATGGAAGTTTGCGGTGAGGATGATATTAACCCTTGAAGGGCTGTGGAACTGCGTTGCTGGTGAAGACAATGATGCTTCTAGAGACCAGCGAGCACTCGCCCGGATATGTCTCTCCGTAAAGCCCTGCTGTTTTCAATATGTAAGGACTGCTACTAAGAGCAAAGAAGCATGGGAAAATCTGAGTAAAGTATTTGAGGACAAAGGTCTGTACAGAAAGGTCCTTTTACTTCGTATTTTTTGATAGATAAACTTTAACGCCTTATTGCAAAATAATGTTTTGACCACATTCGCGATCCTAGCACAGTTTTGAAGCACTTGACATGGTTTTCATCGTGTCAAGAGACTTGACATTTTTTTGAAAAATTGATATTGGCTAATTACATTCATTAGAAATTAATGTCAAAAGACGATTAAAAAAAAGATGTTTAGCTAATTGAGACATTTCTCTTAATTCAAAATTGATTCGTGTCAAGCCACTAGGTACTAACTAAAGGGTAGACTGAGATCACAATTTTCAGTGTTTGGCTTAAAACTAGTTAGGTAGGTACGTCCCTACTAAGTTGGAACTTGCATAAAGTTGTGGATTGAAGGGTTGATAGGTACATACCCTAGAAAGCCGAACTCTTATGATTCTACATACCCTAATGAGTGTTTTTTGTTCCGGATCAATCCGCGAATTTTAGCCCTTCACATACTGGTTCGCAGCTGATTTTGTATGAAAAGTTCAAGAAATCCGCAGAGCTTTGACCCTGGACAAAAGCTACTCAGTAGGTAAGTACGTATGCAAAGAAAAATAGACTTAAGCTTTCTGGGGCACCCTGTATGTCTCCTTAACCTATTGTTTCTTAAAGCAGTAATTGCTTTTATTTCAGAATGTCGTCGAGAGGAAAACATCTCATTAAATTATGCCAAGCACCTGATGCCAATTCTGCAACTAAAACAGTGGACATAATTCTACCAATAGATGACAAAGAGTTGTTTGATGCAGTTAATTCCATAACAGCCAGCTTACCGTGTCACGATCACTACAGGGATCTTACTGTTAATGTGAATTCTATTGAAGATGCTAACGTATCACCATCCGATATTTTGCTTGAAGCAAACGCTAGAACTCCTTGCATGGAACAATACGAAGATATGTTCGGAAATCACAATCTATCGCCACGAATCGCACTATCACACGTTGAATCTGCTACAACCATAATACAACCTGAAATAATTCAAAGTAACACGTCTCCTGAGAATATTTAATCTACACACGTGCTCCAGACTATTATTTCATCGTCTCAAAATTCATTGTCCACGCCTCAGTGCACTTTTGAATCTCCAAGCAACCAACAATCATCGGGTTTGCCCTCAGACTAGCACAGCTTTGACTCCAATAACTATTCCAAGCCTCTGATATGCCCCAATTCAGTACTCCATCTCCAAGAATTACACATTCATCTGATTTGTCAATCACAACAGAAGCATCACCAATCATTGGACAAACATCATCTACTAGTCATGAGCCAATTAATAACTTACCTCCAGCATGTGAACGTCATGAGAGCAGCGATCCGGACTATATACCTATTTCAAGTAACGACGCTAATGATGATGAGCAAAATCAAGGTAGACCAAAACGAAGAAGAAAAAGGAAATACCCTGAACAAAATAAGAGATATTCGTAAAAAAAAGACTAACTCTAACGAAGACTACATAAGCGTGAAAGGGAAAAGAAGTGACTAGAAAAATATTTTCTGGTGATTCTTTTGATTGTAAGTGTCCAAAGAAATGCAGAGATAAAGTGACAGCAGAAGAACGCAAGAAAGAATTTGACAGATTTTGGATGTGTGGAAACTATAGTGCTAGGTGTGGATGGAAAAACTGTGTGTAAAAAGACCTTCCTTAATACTTTTGGAATAAGCCAAACAAGAATTGATTTTGCACTGAAAAAATTTAAAAACCAGGAACCTGTCAATGACCAAAGAGGCCAACAATCAGGTGGAAAGAATGCTACATCTCCTGAGAAACTTGCTGAGCTTAAATCCTTTATCAACAGTTTTCCGAGATACGTTTCACACTACTCGAGAAATAGCACAACTGCAAATTACTTGGCACGTAATCTCAACATTGCAAAACTGTATGATCTCTACAAAAAAATACATCCAAGTGGTGTCAGTTTTTCTAAATTTAGAAAAGTTTTTCACAAAGATTTCAATCTTTGTTTCAAAAAGAATCAGAAAGATACTTGTTACATTGGTAACAATCGCTACAAAGCTTTCAAAACCTCACAAGCTTCAACAAGTAAAGAAGCTTCAACTGCCGAACAAGAGCACAAAAATCACTTGGACCAGTCATGGTCAGTCATGCTGCGAGGCAGATTATCTGCCAAAGGTAATCTATTTTAATTTAGGCACCGATAAAGTTATTTGTTTTATTTTATAACACATTAATCGCAATCTATTAATTAGGTTTTATAGCAAGTATGGCATTCCTGGAGTTGTTGGGTGTATAGATGGAAGTCATTTTAAAATAGTTGTGCCAACAAATGAATCATTTCCTCAATGTGCAAATGGTAAATATATAATAAAATAAAATTCTAATGATATATTTAAATAAAACATTGTTTATGTAATGTTTGCTCTTTGTTTTAGATATGTAATGACCAATATAGAATTATAAATGTAAATGCCAAATTTGGTGGAGCAAACCATGATTCTTTTATATGGGAAAACAGCGATGTAAATGATTACATGCAATCTTTGCATCGTAGAGGAGAAATGGTCTGGCTATTAGGTACAGTATATTAAATGGAAGTGATTGGTATCCCCCCCTCCTTGTAATTTTGTTTATTTGGGCATTATGAATTTCGTTTTAGGCGACTCCGGGTATCCGCAAAGACCATGGCTTATGACCCCAAAACTAGAAGCTGAACCCGATACACCAGAAAGCCTATATAACCGAAAAAACAAGACGGCCAGTGTTAATTGAAAACACCTTCTCAAGACTGAAGAATCGGTGGCGTTGTCTGCACAAAGACAGTCTTGCATTACAAGCCACTAAAATGTGCCAGAATAATTTTGGCTTGTTCCGTGCTTCACATTTTGTGCATCAACTTTGGCATCTTAGACCCAATGGTGGAAAGTGGTAAGAGATAATTTCAGACAACCATTATGTTTTTGTTTATTGTCCTTTATTAAGAAATAATAAATATGCAGTTAACATGAATTTATGTTTTTTTAAGATAATGAATTTGAAACCCATGGGAACACAGCAGAAGTACAAGCAGAAGGGGATTCCACTACGGATTTAATTAGAGGTCGGCAGTTACGGGATCAGCTGGTACAAAGGTTACAAGAGTGAATTAATGAAATACATAGTTAAGTTATCAATCAGTTATCGTTAGTTAATCATATTATTGTAATATTTTGATTTATGTTTTTACTAAACAGAAACTGACTTACTGACCTAAAAACTAAATTAATACCTACTGTTTGATGCTAAACTTCAATGGGGTCCTCATATTACTAAATTGAAAAAGACTGAGTGTGGATTTGCTTTGTCAGTTTCTTCTCCACAATGATTTTGTTCAATAAGTCATATATAGGTACATGCTATGTTGAATAAAAAAAAGTGTAAATTAGTATTATTATTGTAGGAAGAAATTGAAAAATAAAACTAATAATTATGTGATAAAAAATTATTTTATTTGACAACACAAGATGCACAGGACTAAATTATTCACAAAACTTATTTGCTTAACTTCCCTAAAATATCTAAAATTCTATTAGCTAATGATCAGATTCATATATAAGCCAGGCAATAGAGATTCGTTAAGAGATTTCTTTAAAGAAACTAACATCCTAACAGTTGCTAGTCAGTATATCTATGAAAATATTATGTATGTTAGGAAAAATATCAGTGACTTTAAAACTGTAGGTAGCCAACACAATGTAAATACTAGAAATAGACATAAACTTTCGTTCCCAAAATTTAGGCTGGCAAAGGTTAATACATCCTTTATGGGGCATTGTATACGTTTCTAAAATAAGATCCCTGAGGATATTGTCGCTGTACGCGAGGACGATTCCTGCCAAGAGGTGAGTGTACAACCACCTAGATGATATTGCTCTGTGGCAATATTGAATGACTTAACTATTATGACATTGAGTTGACATAACTTTTGTCTATGACACCTTTTAGTGGCGGAAAAGGATGTGCAACGCGGGTTTTTTGTGAACACGTGTTGGAGAAAAAGGAGTTTTGTGGTCGAGACCACGTTTGTACGTGAAGTCAACGCCACTAACACCGCCCCTCGTTGGAATCTGGTGAGTTGCAGACACTAATCAACCTTTTTAACCATGGGACATGTAACTGTGAGGAGACTATTGATAGTTTCATGTTGCTTATGCTGTGTATGTTCATAGTGTCCGGGCCGCTTGCATCGGGTCTCATTTCTGTTGATCATGAGGCGCACTGGGTTGCCGCCGTCTAAACGTCTTGAGTGCAAGACGCTATGAGACCCAAGTTGTGTGATATGCTCGCGGTAAAAGGTCGATTAATTCGTCATGGAGATAGGGGCGTGACTATGGGGACGGAGGAGGTCACCGTGGGGGCATATGCCCTCACGTCCGCCGGTGTCAATAATTATATTGTTTGCAGTGGCAATCAATCGGGACACCACAGGAGCAGTTAGTCGACCGTTTGGTACCCTCTCCTAGGAGGGGGATAATTCCTGTTATAACTAGGTCCACTGTGGGCCTAGTTGATTCCGGACACCATCTAGTGCCGAGCTAGATGTAATGGGCATACTCGTTTAAACCTAGATGTGCAATAAACAGAAAAGTTATCTATAATAAAGAGACGGTTGACTTACAGTTACATGATCTATGGTGTCCGTACCTAATCTCATATATACTTTCGTATGTATTCAAAGAGTTATTTATAACCAAGGCATTCGGTACGGAACCCAGTAGCCTACAAGCCTGGGGGAAGTCGATACCCTTGGTCAGTGTCGCGACAAACGCGAAATCCACAGTAAAACGGTAAGCATTTATATATTTAAATTGATTCACGGAAATAAAGTGACTGGCAACACCAAACGAATGAATGATGATTGATATAGTCTGTGGTATCGGCTTTTCTGTGTCATAAAAAACTGTTTTTTCTTTTCTCTAAAATCAAAGTGAGAGGAGGTGAAAAGGTGCAAGAATCTTAACTCATGAATATCGAAGTGATCAACCAACAAAAGGCATCAAGGCGAACAGGATTAAAAGCTAAGTACATGCAGGGTGTTATCCTGGTATAATTGCTGAGGATTAATGTAATTTGATTCGCGTCGATATAAGACCTTTGACATATTCTGTATCTTCAATTTTGACCATGGTTTGGGACAATTCATAGTGATATAAAGGATAATTCTTGAAGTCATTAAATTGGGGATAAGATCGCTTTGAATTGTTCCATCCAGCGACAATAAGATTCACGACAAATGAGAATTGACCCACGTGTGACTGTTAGGGTGTACACAATCTTGAACGAACCAGTTTCTCCTAAGAACTTTCAGATTGTGAAGAAGGCAAGCTGGCTAACGTGTTCTGGGCTCCAGATTACAGAGTACATCAGAAACGCAAGTATGAGTCTAAATTTGTATGAGAGGTTGTTGGTTTACATGATGTGATGCGATGTGGTCTGGTTGTTTGGTTCAGACTATGAGCAAGGAAGTATAGAAGGATTATGACCTTGGTTAAAGGGATCCTTAGAAAATATAGAAGGATTATGACCTTGGTTAAAGGGATCCTTAGAAAGTGTAGAGGATTATGACCTTGGTTAAAGGGATCCTCGTAGGGCCTTGCTGAGGCGATACAAGAAATAATGTGATGTGGTGAGGATTATGACCTTGGTTAAAGGGATCCTCGTAGGGCCTTGCTGAGGCGATACAAGAATAATGTAATGTGATGTGGTGAGGATTATGACCTTGGTTAAAGGGATCCTCGTAGGGCCTTGCTGAGGCGATACAAGAATAATGTAATGTGATGTGGTGAGGATTATGACCTTGGTTAAAGGGATCCTCGTAGGGCCTTGCTGAGGCGATACAAGAAATAATGTAATGTGATGTGGTGAGGATTATGACCTTGGTTAAAGGGATCCTCGTAGGGCCTTGCTGAGGCAATACAAGAAATAATGTAATGTGATGTGGTGAGGATTATGACCTTGGTTAAAGGGATCCTCGTAGGGCCTTGCTGAGGCAATACAAGAAATAATGTAATGTGATGTGGTGAGGATTATGACCTTGGTTAAAGGGATCCTCGTAGGGCCTTGCTGAGGCAATACAAGAAATAATGTAATGTGATGTGGTGAGGATTATGACCTTGGTTAAAGGGATCCTCGTAGGGCCTTGCTGAGGCGATACAAGAAATAATGTAATGTGATGTGGTGAGGATTATGACCTTGGTTAAAGGGATCCTCGTAGGGCCTTGCTGGGGTGATACAAGAAATAATGTGATGTGATGTGGTGAGGATTATGACCTTGGTTAAAGGGATCCTCGTAGGGCCTTGCTGAGGCGATACAAGAAATAATGTGATGTGATGTGGTCTGGTTGTTTGGTTCAGATCTTGGTTTAAGAGATTCTCAGGATGTATAAGTGGGATTATGACCTTGTGTAAAGGGATCCTCGTAGGGCCTTGCTGAGGCGATACAAGAAATGATGTGATGTGGCCTGTCTGTTTGGTTTGTCGTGACGATGACTTCAGTTGTACCAATAATACATAACTAAAGGTCTTTAATCATGACGGTAAGATAAGCTGTCCCTTGGCCATAGTAAAGTAGCCAGTGTAATTATACAGGGAAAAGGAGGTATCAACGCTGCAGGTGCTTAGAGTGCTAACAAATGCATTATACTTATTTATAACATTACAGGAGGTGGACGGAATCCGTCGTGACTAAACTATTACTCACAGTGTACCTGAGCTACAATAGCGAGCGGCGAAGCAGTCATTGAGAAAGGCAGTTAAGAGCATCCACGGTAAGTTCTCTTTATTATAATAAACTATCGCGAACGAGATGTGAAGATACCGTTATACCTAGGCAACCCTGATCATCCTCCGAACGAACTTACACGAACAGAGAACCTGAGATACCTACAAATTTACCGAAATCATCTCGTTGCGACAGTCAGTTTTATCGCGATGTTCTTGTAGCATACTTATACCGTGCCTAACCTAGGCCTACAGCTCAGATAAAGTACGGAAGTTGCTACAGATATAATAAGCTTGCTAGAAACGCGGTTCAAAAAATGTGTGAAGCGCACTTTGTGCCAAAAAAGCTACTATAACATTAAAGATTATTTAGATGACTCAGTTCAATGCATGAGTTTTAGAACATTTATATAAATCCTGTAAATTAAGGACTTGAAAAGACTAAGTTTGGAGTTTTTTTGTCCATTTTTTCTCCAAAATTTTTAATTGAGAGGCTTCTTGTACTGCTGTGCAATTAACATTCCTCTGTAATAATAAAATAGTACAATTATGTCATTAATTATATATTTTTATAAGAAACAAATTATTAGCAACATAAAACCTAACCTGTGCCAACCTAGCCTCTCCAACTGCTAACCCAGTTGCAACTTGACTTCCTATTAGATTCAGAACTCTTTGCTCCAGATCCGATAATTTCGTTAAATTAGCTGGACCACCACCAGTACCTAAAGCAGCCCTATGGATCCGAGCAGCCTTTTTCTTTGTGTTGTTTTTGAAATCACTCCATACCTTCAAAATGCATACACAAATAACTAAGAAAGTCACATGAAATCAAGTAAGAAACCATAGCCTAGCATTAAACCCTTATAGCCTGGGCAGACGAGGAACTATGGCTATGGACGTCTTATTACCAGCGAATAAGGGCGTCCATATCAAGGTGAAGGGCAAAATTCGTCGTCCCTCGCGGACATTAGTTCATCGTCTGCGCTTTTAGTATGATCAAAGATAACAAACTTTTTTCCATCTCTCGGCAGCCTTAGTAGCACCACTTCCATCACTATTTAATATTTCTGTTACGCGCTCCCAGAGCCTTAAATTTTTTATCCTTCCATTAGCATCGGAGGTAGGTTTGCTTAGATCTCCATACCTAAAATAAAAAAGTAGTAAATAGTCACTTCTTTGTAAGTCTTGAGTTAAAAGCAAACTTAACATAACTGTAACTATCTAAGTAATTAACGATTTGCACGCATAATGCCAGATACGCAAAATGACAAATACGCAGAATGACAGAATTCGCAGAATGCCAGATTCGTAAATTGACAGATACGCAAAATGACAGATACGCTTATTGACAGATCAGTATAATGTCAGATACGCCTAATGCCAGATACGCAAAATGACAAACACGCAGAATGACAGAATTCGAAGAATGCCAGATTCGTAAAATGCCAGATTCGTAAAATGACAGATACGCAAAATGACAGATACGCGTAATGCCAGACACATACGGATTCCAGATTCATAGGAGCTGTGATTTATTTACCACTAATAACTATAACTGTGTCGGCATCATACGCAGTTATCCATGCCACAGCCTTAAGACAAGCTAGCGCACATGCGTGGTTGCACGCGCATTGAGCTCGCCGTTGCCATCACATATTAGAGAAAAAAAGACAAGTCTTTTAAACAGATGGGAATCAAATCGATTTGTTCCGTATTCGTCGGATTCCTTACTCGTCGTATTCCAGATTCGTTGTATTCCAGATCTGTCGTACTCCAGATTCGCCGTAATACGTAGCAGGCACTTAGTAGGTAATTACATAATTTCTCACTTGACTGTACAATCTCAAAAAATAACTCTTACAAATGATAAAACCTCTTTAGGTACATGAAACCTCTTTAGATTAGTAATAAAAATCTATTAATTCTATCGACAATAGACAATGCATCTCTATATTTTAATAAGGTCCGATCGAATAGTTCGGTTGATTCTAAGGCCTGGTTGCCATGACAATAACTTTCCCGTCAAACTTGCTAACGAATCGGCCTATTTAAATAAAATTATTATTTTGCACCTTATTTTTACTGTTAAAATTAGGACTGAACTTAACAATCGATTGAAGGTATCTGAAAAAAAGTACAAACGAAAATTTGAGCTGTCGATCTAGTACTGTACGTTATTCTTAAAAAAACATGGAGGTTCAAGAAGTGTTACAATTCGCTCGAAATCAAAAAGGAAAAGAAACGGTGTTACATTGCGGTCACCGTTATAACTTCAATAATAAAAACAAAAGTGAAACAACAAATTGGCGCTGCGTGAATAGATCGGACTGTAGTGCATCGATTACATTGGATGATTCCAAAGAACAAGTTATACGAAAGAGTGATCATACGTGTCGTGCAGATTTAAAAAAAAATGAGGTGTTCCTAGCTTTAGAAAAGTGTAAAAAAGAAGTTTGTGAAAATATGGCACCCGTGCAAAACATTTATGAAAAATCCTTTGATGAGCTAAAAAATAAAGGAAGCAAGTATGTTGACTACATACCTACCCTAAAAAACACTCAAGACACATTATACAGGGTTAGAAAAATTTTTTTACCGATAGATTGCACTTCACTCAGTTGGCTGATGTTCAAGTGCCAAATGCATTGGGGAACAATTTTCTCGTATGTGACGACGGAAATGACGAGAAAGTTTTGATATTTTCCTCCCGAATCGCAAGGAAAGTGATCAAAAGTAACCGAATGCCTCCGGGCTTCTTTATGGGAGATGGTACATATAAAGTACCTCCAAAACCATTCCTACAGTTGTTTACTTTACATTTGGACTTGGGGTCTACAGACGAGTCAGTGAATGTTGTTCCTGTGATTTACGCCTTACTCCCCAACAAAACTGAAAGGACATATGTCAGATTTTTCCAGTTAGTAAAGGAACATCTGGGCGCTTGCATTGGAAGTTTTAAATGCGATTATGAAATGGCAGTTATAAATGCTGTCAAGGAAGTTTTTCCCACTGCTGATGTATCGGGGTGCTACTTCCATTTCCAGAAAGCAGTGAAGAAAAGATCCAAAGAGCTGAAATTATACGAAACCCGAGAAGGTAGGAAATTCACCAGAATGGTTTCGCATCTTCCTCTGTTGCCTGGCAATCTAATTAGAGACTGCTGGATGCAAATCATAGATGAATGTGTTCCAAGCGAAGAACTAAACATATTTAAATCATACTTTCAAAAACAGTGGATTTCAAAGTTTCCTATGGACATTGTCAGTTGCTCAAAAGCACAGCACTGCACCACCAATATTTTGGAGGGGTGGCACCACAGGCTTAACGTTAAAATACCTAAGCATCCGAGTTGTTGCCTTTTTTTACAAGGAATTTTGAAAGAGTTAAAGCGTGTTGACTACAAAATTAAAAATTCACTGTTTTTATCAATAAAAAAAAATCGCCATAATTCCGACATTGGATTTGATAGAAAATATAAAAAATATCTTGAAAAACTAGAGAAATCGGATATTACACCTATTGCGTTTGTAAAAAAAGTGATTTTTCACCAATTACTCTATTGAACTATATTTATTTCTCAATAAGGACATCATAATATTTGATTTGAAAAAAAACTTTCTGAGTTGATTTTTATTGCGGATTGTTAGGAGTGCAATTATTTTTGTTTGAAAATATTATTTTGAATTTATGTTAAGTTAACATTAGTTAAGTATAATAAAACTGTCCTAATTCGTACAAAGAGTTCAATTTATTTCCACCAAAATTTTATTAGGTACAAGGGGAGACAGTCGTTAGTCATCATCAACCAGCCACATATTTTCACTAATTGACGACTTTTTTGGAGAATTCGACCTATTTTCTTGGGAAAAGTTGTTAGGTTTGGATGTTGGTGACTAAATTGTCCACCCTATATTAATGCATGACGTTATGTGGATTTGACATATCCGATATTCTGACTATCTGACAATATGCGTGTCTGGCAATATGAGTTTCCGACGTTTTGCGTTTTTGGCATTTTGCGATGAATTTTATTTTTCTGTCATTCTGCGTATTTGTCATTTTGCGTGTCTGGCATTATGCGTTTCCGACGTTTTGCGTTTTTGGCATTTTGCGATGAATTTTATTTTTCTGTCATTCTGCGTATTTGTCATTTTGCGTATCTGGCATTATGCGTGCAAATCTAATTAAACACTTACTGCTCCATAAAAGTCACCAAAAATTCAAATTGAGATGCACTTGTCCTCATATTTAAGCAATTTATGTGAAATTCAAGTTACAATTATTTATTTTTGAAGTGAATTAGTAATGTGGCTTTTCGCTTGACTTGCCATTGAAGGTTATATCTCGAATAATTTTAGTATGTAGTTAATTTTCAATACACCTCTCCTTTAAATCACACTTCCAAAAGTCAGGAAGTACCAACTTTATAAAAATATGCTCGCTACTCACGGTAAACAAACGTCGATCGAGTAGTTTGGCGGTCGATCGTAAATTCGTAACTCATACTCGCAAATACTCGATTCTCGATGCGTTTGACGTTTACTCGCTTAACGCGATGGTTAAGTCATTCGATCAACTTTGCGCAACTCAGTATAAGCACTCAGTACGCCCAGTGCGAGTTTTTTACCTACTCGATCGCGGAACCTTAAACTCATATTTCCATGGCGTCGAGGAAGCGCTACCTAGCGGCAAGTATGTAAATTAATATTGGTGAGTGCGAGTTTTAATTGGTTAACGTTGTCACTACCTAGTGAGGTGAGGACAGCGGCGATCGAGAAACGAACTCTTTTACAGCCGAAACGCCAATCGACTCGAGTGCGAGTTCTATTGTGACAGCATTTTGACAGTTCGAACGGTAAACTTACTCACGCTCGCAAAGTAAATCTTTCACATCTATTTTGGTGGTGAGTATTTGCTAAAGTTGAGTGGTTTATTTTGAAAAAAAAAGGATGTCAGCACGTTTCTTTTTGGCTTGGAGGATGATGAAAACTGCTAGAGCATGTGAGGTTCAAAACATGTGTAATATTCGTGCAAAAGCTCGTGTTTCAAGTGATCCTTTGGCGGACCTATCGGAGACTGAATTTAAGAAGAGATAATAATATCGTCTCAATAAGAGATCTTTTAAGTTCTTATGCAAAGAGCTAAGACGACTCACCAACTTTCTCAACGGGTTTCTTTGGAACACAAGGTACTTATATATTTCTTAATGTGAAACCGTATTGTTTGTTTCTAGTCTTATACCTACTAACTCTATTTCCGATTATAGGTACTCACTGCACTATTCTTCTTTGCATCGGGATCTTATCAGCGGCCAGTAGGCGTTGCTAAGAACTTATCGCAAAAGATGTGCAGCGTTTACATAGAAGAAGTGACCCAAGCCTTAAACCACGGCGACATACTCAAAAAGTATATTCAGGTTCCTTATTCGCCATCTGCTAGGCAAGCAATAAGTCAGAGGTAATACTCTTGTAAATCCTTTTAATTTAAATTTATCATCTTGATTAATATATATAGTTAATAGTCATCAACTAATGTACCTAAACCTAAATTTGCTTGATATTATTTTTAAATGCATTTTGTAGATTTTATACCAAATATGGGATACCAGGAGTAATCGTAACATTGATTGTAGTCATTTCAGAATATTTTGTCCACCTAAGGAAGTACAACATTGGTTTTACTGTCGCAAACACTACCATTCCCTCAATGTACAAATGGTAAGTTATGTATAATTTTATAATACTTGAGAACATTTATGTATTAATATATTTATTTATTCTATGTTCCATAAATCTAAAAACTTTTTTTTTGTAGGTGTGCGACGATGAATACCGAATTTTGAATGTAAATGCAAAATTCGGAGGTGCAAATCAT
Source organism: Yponomeuta malinellus (assembly GCA_947308005.1). NCBI lineage: Eukaryota > Metazoa > Arthropoda > Insecta > Lepidoptera > Yponomeutidae > Yponomeuta > Yponomeuta malinellus. Next base: position 12,659,653 of record OX371012.1, read on the forward strand.
GACGCATTTATATGGGAAAACAGTGATGTTAACCAATACATGCAAACATTGCACAGCCATGGAGAATCTGTTAAATCTGTTAGCTAAACAAATACTAATACGATTTTTTTCGTTTATACAGCTAAACAAATTCTATGGAATTTTATTAGTAATGATGTAACTATAAAAAATAAAGAGGTATTCTTCAAGTTATTCATTTATAACAGAGGTCGTGGGTATGATTCCCATAAGGGGCTACCATCCTTTGATTTGTACAAATGGGCTCAGTCTGGGTATTATTCCATGTTTGTGATGTCCTTGTCTAGTTACCATGGCACAGGGTATCCAAGTTTGGGAACAGAAGAAGTGATTGTATTCTGTATGTTTTTATTATTATTATAAATAATGTCCCTTATGATTTTAGGTGACTCTGGTTACCCAACGCCCTTGGCTGATGACTCCCATTATAGATGCCACTCCAGGCTCAGCGAAAGCAAATTATAATGATAAGCACTGTTCAGCCAGACTGGTCATTGAAAACACATTTGGTAGACTTAAGAATCGCTGGCGGTGCTTAAATAAAGACAGGGTTCTTCATTATAAGCCATTAAAATGTGCAAAGATCATCCAAGCTTGTTGCGTCCTATATAACATGGGAATCACGTGTGGTGAAATGAACGTGGAAGATAATGGTGGTATGTACCAACACATTTCACATTTATTTAGTAATTCTATGTTTATGGCATTATCGATGAATGCAAAGTCAATCTAAATCTATTTTTCTTTTGCTTCTTATAGGACAAGAATATTATGATGACGAAATTTGAATATGGAGAGAAGTAATGCAGAGGAAGGTTCCACCACTGACCTAATTCAGGGAAGGGTATTACGGGACCAATTAGTCAGAAGATTAAATCAATAAGAAATTTATGTTAAATGATTGTATTTTTGTTATCAATGTACCACCATCACATTTTCCATGTTCTGTAGTAATACTTAACTAAGCCTAATTAGTTTTAGTCGAGATTAAAATATACTAATAATTTTAAATCTGACTTTTTTTGACATTTCAAAGTGGTCCCTTTGTAAAAGTTACTTGCACCTAGCAGCAGAATAATCCCTCAAAAGAATGTACAGTTGTACACTACTAATTGAAGACCATAAATAGATAGATAATTAGTTATTAATGATGGTTGACATATTTTGTAATTTAATAATGAATAAACTAGTAATTTGAATGTAACATGGGGATTAGATGCCTAAATTCATTCTGGAAACTGGAATGTGTAAAATTATATTTAGGTAGAGACTGATTGTCTGTATACACACGATTCAAACAATATTATCATCCACGATCCACATCACAAATGGTTAGCTGGAAGAAAATACTAACGAGCATTAAGCTCGCCATTATACAAAACTTTGTGTACCTCCTGGGGCCTAGCGTCATATATTTATGACATACAATTGAAAAAAATCTTTCACTGCCATCTGTTGAGAATTGTTGCAAGTATTACTGTTAGTTGATTCATAAGGTATCAATTCACCATTTCGAACTATGATTGGCTGTCAAAGTGACATTTAATAATTTATTTTCTTCGATGGACTGAGCAATGGCGTTACGGCCAGCTAGACGTGGTAAGTTATTTTGTGTTTTTTCTGGTATTTTCTGGAGATATCTAAAAAAATTTATGTTTATTTTCTTGCTATTAGTTCTCTTTTATTATGAGTGTATTGATAGTGGTGAAATATTGCATGTAAGCTGTAAAATATGTCGAGAAATCTTTATGTCATACAGATATTACATGAGTTCTTAGTTACTACTGCCAACTACAGGAACCCAGCATAATACCCGTATGACGTAGCGATGCATTTTCTTACGTTACTTTCATTTGTTTTGCTAGATATTCAAGATAGCGAACTAAAAGACATCTTAAAGTCGAAACTTCACTTAATCAATGAGGAAGATCTGGAAAACCGGACTCAACCGGTTCAACTAGTTTCCCATGGACGTCCATGGGTGAGAAATTTCCGCTCCAACTATTATTCGCTGGAAGCACGGCATTATCAATTTGTCGTTGCGTACCTACCTCTCGTTCTCACGCGGCCGCTTGATCTCCCTCCTCACGTTCTTAGTTCATCTCTAGTTCTGGAGGCTACCGTTATTGAAGAATTCAAAGTTACTTCAGATGCTGTACGACTTTCGTGGTCGGTGTCCGAAGAACTTGTTGAGCCGGTTGAATCAGAATTAAAATAATTCTGAGGAGCAGACACAACTGCCCTTACAAAATGCTAATAATTCCTATTTTCAACCGAGATACAATGTGGTCGAGACTGACAGAGTTGGTCTGAGGAAGATTATTTCAAGCAATATATCGATAACGACACCTTCGAACAGATGGTTGATGCGATCAACAGAACATATCTCATTTAACATGGAAAGGAGCTGAAACTCACTTTGAAAGAACTGAAATGCTTCATTGGCATATTTTTAATGATGGCATCAGTTTGCCAAAAATTCGGATGTATTGGTCCAAAAGATATAGCATTCACGTGATGAAAAACGCTATGACTCGAGTACATTTTTTCAGCATCAGATCTTCCCTAAAGGTTGTCGTCGATATAGATGTTTCAGAACAAATAACGCATATATTATTTACGCAAGCCATAAAGTTTAAGGAGTCTGATACGGGTTTATTAGAACAAAAAAAATGTAAAGCTAATCTGCTGACTGATAAAGTACAAAAATTTTGCTTGTAAGAGAAATTAAGCTTATCTTCTGACTGTGTAACACGTCAAACGCCATAGCGAAAGTGTCAATTTCGTTAAAAAACTTTTTTGCGGTAATTAGTGTACCTATTATGTTATAATTCGTACCTAAAAAAAATGTGACACGGATTCGACGAAAATTGACGTATTTTTTTATAAAAAAAACGGTTGAGGTCACCGGTGTCCCCCATGGCGCTGTGGACTAGAAACATCCTTTTCCGTTACGAGAGCGCCACGCGGTCACTCCGCCGCCCACCTCGTCTCACCAGTAGTCCGCTAGCGCTTGCGCGGTGAGGTTGCGTCCGCTGTTTATTTCAGTTAAACCCGTTTATTCGTGTTTACATTGTGTTCATTTGACTTGGTGTTACAAGAAAAATAGTTTAGGGAATAATGGAGACTTTCGACAGTTTAGATATTCGAGAACTAAACATGGAAATGGACGATTTTGTTTTAACGATCGAAGATTTCAATGCCATTGATCTACTTGAAAATAATCATCAAGGAGGGTCCGCCGTTTATTCCGATAACCAAAATCGGGATTCAGATCACACACAAGCACAGCCGGATTCTGATGATTTGCACATACCGCAAAAACGAATACGGCTGATGATTCAAACTGACAGTGAGAGTGAACCAGATTCAACTCAAGGTGTATTAGCGAATATCACAGCTGCAGATCGCACTTCAACAAAATGGTCACGACCAAAACGACAACAGCCTACTATTATACCATTTACAGAGGCTACAGGATTGAAAAGACAATATGCTGATTTATTGAAAAACGAAGGCCCAGGTGCTTTTTACAGTCTTTTAGTTCCCGACGAAGTTTTTCAACTCATTGCGGAAGAGACTAACTTATTCGCCGAACAATGTATGGAATCAAGAAATGAAAAACCATCATCGAGATCTCATGCTTGGAAACCGACCGACAAATATGAAATCAAGCGATTTTTTGGTCTTATTCTTTACATGGGTCTAGTTAGACTTCCCAGTATATCTAGTTATTGGAGCAAAGATAAAATTTTGGGACAGAACTTTCCATCAACTGTCATGAGCCGCAATAGGTTTGAGATACTCCTGCAGAATCTGCATTTCGCAAACAATCAAACTGCAGATACCACAGATCGCATCTTCAAGATAAGACCAATAATAGATATGGTAAACGATACCTTTCAAAAATACTATTTCCCCAAGGAAGACGTTTGTGTGGATGAAAGTCAGGTACCATACAGAGGGCGCATTATTTTTCGCCAATACAATAAAAGTAAGCGTCACAAATATGGTATGAAGCTTTTCAAACTTTGTACTATTCCGGGGTACACATGCAAATTGGCTTTATATAGCGGTAAAAACGTAGAGACCGTAAATACTACGCCCACAAAAGTAGTTATGTCCCTTTGTGCCCAAATACTGAACAAAGGGCACACATTATCAACGGATAATTGGTACACCAGCTTAGACTTAGCCTATAATTTGCTGGAAAATAATACACACTTGGTTGGAACAATCAGAAAATCCAGAAAAGGTTTGCCTAAAAGTGTAATAGAAGCTAAACTAGAAAGAGGTAATTCCATAGCGATGGAAAACGAAGATGGCATAACAGTAATGAAATGGAAGGACAAACGTGATGTCTATATGTTGTCTACTAAGCACTCAAACAAGTTGTCAAAAATCGTCAAGAAAGGCAAAGAAATCACGAAACCAAAGATGATTTTGGACTATAATAAGTCAAAAGGATCGGTCGATCTAAGTGATCAAATGGGTGCATATTCTTCGCCTTTACGAAAGACCGTAAAATGGTACCGAAAACTAGGTATCGAGCTTCTGTTGAATACTGCCATTGTAAATGCATGGATTATATTCACCAAAACTAAAAACACCAAGATTCCCATTGTTGAATTCAGAAAGTTGCTAGTGGAGAATTTAACCAGTTCATTTGAACCTCAACAAAATGAAAGAGTATTGCCTCCACCAAGGCCCAAAAGATTGAAGCATGAGTTGAAAGCTAGACCCGGTAAAGTCAGAGATACTAGACGATTTTGCATACATTGTTATAAAGATGTAGTGCAACGATTTGGGCGAAAATTAGCTAAAAACAAAGCAAAGAAAGTAAACACTTATTGCGCTCAATGTGATGAAGAACCACACATGTGCTTACCCTGTTTCAATAAACATCATCGTTATGTGTGATTTTCTTATTTTAAGACAAATTCTTTACTCATAAAGGTTACTAGTAGTTTTTCATAACACTTTCTTTCAGTAAATACTACTCATTTACTACTGAATACTAAGATTTTTCCATAGATGCTAAGTTTTTTTTGTAATTCTGAAAATAAATAATGTTTAAAATAAGAGATTTTTTACGTATCATTTTCTCAAGTTTGTAGAGCTCTAGTATACAATCGGGTATCAGATTTAACAAACTGATAATCGATTGTAAAATAGTTTCTTAAACTTTTTTACCTATCTTCTAAAATTTCCTAAGCAGATGTATCCCACCGCAAAGGATTACTCTTGAGGGCCACGCCGGCCACTTACAAACGCGTATTGCACGGTCAATGTGACCGGCGGCGTGTAAAATCATTTTAAATATGAGTCCTCGGTGAGGTCACTGGTGACCCCCATGGCACAGTAGACCCGACCAGGTGAGGTCACCGGTGACCCCCATAGCGCTTAACGTGTTAAATATTGATAAATAAAAAGTTATAATTGAAGATTCAGACTATTGTTTTAGTTTTGAATAGTATTATTCCTGTAAAGTAAAGTAAAGTAAAGTATCGTTTATTCATGTACATGGGTAAATAAAATAGATCTTTATATACAGTAGTCTCAGTGCATTCCATGTGCTGCCCGTCTGGGCGTATGAATATTCCTGCAAGCATGCAATAATTATGTCAAATCAAATTATAAAATTGTTGTGATTAAATGTCAAATTAAATTAGATTAAATTGTTTGATCCTCTAAAAAGTCAATAATTCTGTAGTAACATTTATCAATTAGTAACTTAAATAAACTACTTTTGAATAAATTTAAATGCATGTCCTTAATATCATTTGGCACCTTATTATATATCATTGGAGCCATAAATAAAACACCTTTTCTCATCAATGCGGTCCTGCATCGTGGTAAAAGCAGCCTGTGGCGATGTTGCGTGCGAAGACCTTTGTCTCGTATTGTGGAGATTGCAACAAAATATTTCGGATTTGTCTTTACAAAGACTGCTATCTCAAAAATATAAAGCGAGGGCAAAGTAAGTAGGTTGAGTTTCTTAAAAAATGGTCTACAACTATCAATTGTTTTAAGTTTACACATTGATCTAATGCAGCGTTTCTGCGCCTTAAAAATAATTTCCTTGTCCGTAGAGTTTCCCCAAAAAATCAACCCAAAGCGCAGCGTGGATGCGACAAATCCATGATAGGCTATGAGACAGTTTTCCTCGCTCAGGATTTTTGATAGTTTGGACAATAAATAGGCATATTTACAAAGTTTTTCACTCACTATCTTTGTATGTTCTTTCCAGTTTAGTTTACTGTCTATAGTGAGACCTAAAAATTTTGTGGATTTAACTTCGTCAATTTTGGTTCCGTTGTACTGAATGTTTAAATTTCCCAATTTCGATACTTTTTGATAAAAATTCATTAAGTATGTCTTTTCTAAATTAACAATTAAATTATTACTGTCCATCCAGATTATTATTTCTTTTAAAGCGTCATTAATGTTAGTTTCGTTATCGTCCAATTCATTGCATTTTATTATTAAAGTACTATCATCAGCGAATAATGTCATAGGATGTGATACATTTCTCGGGAGGTCATTTATGTAAATTATAAAGAGGAGCGGTCCAAGAACGCTACCTTGAGGCACGCCATATTTCACTGGTCTTGCCTTTGACAAATATTTTGATTCTCGCTTACTTTTAATGCATATTTTAGATATTTCTGTTGATTGTGTCCTATTACTCAAATATGACTCAATTAAATTTAGTACGTTTCCTCTTATACCATAGGCTTGTAGTTTCCTAATGAGTAATTGATGATCTACATAGTCAAAAGCCTTTGTCATGTCCATATAGAGGGCAACGATTGGCTTTCCTTTATCTACACTTGTAGTTACATGCTGTAAGAATTCGTATACCGCCATGTTGATGGATTTTCCTTTGCGAAAGCCTTTTTGTTCCTCAGTTAGTATATTATATTTTTCAAGGTAAGTTAGAATCGTGTGGTATAGATACTTTTCAAAAATTTTTGAGATAATAGTTACTAGGGCTACTGGTCGATAATATTTCATTAGCTTTTTGTCCTGTTTTTTAAAAAGTGGCTTTATAATTATTGGCTTAAGTCTTTCTGGGTATTTACCGGACTCAATACACGCGTTCACTATGTGACTAAGTGGGTGAGCTATGATATCACTAACATATTTTAATACCTTAGTATGAATACCATCGTATCCAACACTGTTCTTATTTTTTAGTGATCCTATAATTTTCGTTATGCTGTCTGGAGTTGCAGGTTTTATGAATATAGACTGACTTTGATTGTTAATTTTTATACGGGTAGCCCCATCTAAATTTGGATTTGTTGGTTTGATTTGATCAATAAAAAAGTTATTGAAAGCTTCTGCAATTTCTAGAGGGTCAGTTATTTCATTGTCATCTACATTTACTTTTGAGATGGGCTCATTTGGAAGCAATTGTTTAGAATTATTAATAATATTCCAAGCACTTTTGGATTTATTAGTTGAATGTTTAATTAAGTGATTGTTTTGTGCCTTTTGTGTCAACTTTATGATCCGCTTAAGCCGCTTAGAGTAATTATTAAATATTTTTTTTTATTGTGTGATGATGGATTTGAACGCCACTGCCACAGAAGTTGTCTTTGCCGCGTGCTGCACAGCTTAATTCCTTTGGACATCCATTTAAGTTTTTTCCTAATATTTATTTTTAAGTCTATATAAGGAAAACACAAGTTGTATATAAGAAGAAAGGATTCCAAAAAGCTATCATAGGATTTGTCTGGATCATTAGATTGATATGTTTCTGAGAAAGACAAACATTTTATATGGTCCCTAAATTTTCCTAAGTTTTCTTTGCTGAAGTCTCTCTTTTTAGTTCTCCAAAAATCTATTGTGCATGTTTTCTTGACGGGACATTGTAACAATTGCGCAGTGTGATCAGAAAGGCCAAAATCAAGTACCTCACTTTTGCATCCTCGCCTTACATTATGGGCAAAGTTGTCTAAACATGTACCACTCTCAGGTCTTGTCGGTTCAGACAGTGCTAAAGCAAGATTGTAGCCTAGTAAAAATTCTTTGAATTCTCGGGTATAACAATTATTTTCCAATACATTTATGTTAAAATCTCCACATACAATAACACGCCTATTTTTTTGAATACATATCTTATTAAGTAGTGCTGTCATTTTCTCGTAAAATAATTCTAGGTATACAGCTTTTTGTTTACTTTTAGGGATTCTATACACGCATGCTACTATAACTTCGTAGTCAGTAAGCTCTACAGCACAGCATTCTACTAAACCTTTCAAAGATAATTTTGATATATCAGGTAGATTCCTATACTTTATGCCTTTCCTGACTAATATGCATGAACCGCCTTTATTCTTATTATCTCTACAATAGTGTGATGCTAACCGATAGTCTGATAGCGCTAATAATTCTTCTCTTCCGGATTGCATGTTATGCTCTGTGATGCATATGACATCAATCGTTAATTCGTTCGCATCAAGTTGCTTTAGATTTAAAGTTAACATGTCTGCTTTGCTTATTAATCCGGCTATATTTTGGTGTAAGACATGTATAGTATTAGTCACGAAAAAACTGCTCAGTATCGTTTGTCGAAGATATATCGCTTTCTGCGCTTTGAGCTTCAGTCGTCAACTTAATGTCATTAATCATTTTATTCAAGTCTTGAATTATTGTATGAATACCATTATTATTAATTTTGCCAGTCCGTTTAGCAAACATAGCGTAATCATATGTTAGATGAAGATTCGAGTCAAGTATGTAAGCGTATTGATGCGTAGAGACGTCCAAGCACAGTAAAGCATTGAAAGATTCTATCCTCCAATTAAATATGTCGCTGTAATCTGTGCATTTGAATGTTGGGAGACACAGTATAATATTGGTATGGGCAAGTCTTTGAACTGTTTGACGAATAAGGAGGATCAGCTCGAAGTAGTTATGAGTCGTTTGAAAATCCGACTCGCCTATCATAACTATGCAATAGTCACTCTTAGTGAAAGAGTCGAGAGTTTTGTCAATTCCGTTTGACAGTAGGCCTTTCACACCAACTTGAGGAATAACTTTGTGGCAGATGGAGAAGTTTTCGAAAGTATTCTCTGATATACTTAAGATGCTATTTATATTGTTGCTGCTTATTATTTGTATCTTGTTTAAATCCTTCTCAGTTTCTTTTTTCTTCACTCTTTGGATGTTGGTCGTATTTTCTACCCTAGATTCTATGTCTGGAACAAGTAATTGATGGTTCAATGCCTTAATTTGTTGATTCAGTCTGTCTATCTCATTTTTTGCCGCCTTAAGTTGTTTTTGTAAAACTTCCATTTCCTGTTGAAGTTCCAGAATTATCGAGTTAGGCTCCGGTTTCATGAACGCTGATGTTGACTTGAGAGGGGTGGATTGGCTCACATTTTGATCTAGAATAACTGAGTGTCTTCTTCTATTTTTAAGTGTTCTATTTTTTACAGCGCTTGTAGTTGTAACCGGTGTTCGGCAAAGCATTTTTAGGGTATTATTCTCCATCGAAAGTTGCTTTATATGCTTCTTTAGTTCATTATTTTCTAATAGCGTGTTATCTAGCTCAGCTTGCGTGGACATGAGGTCAGATTTAATTTGAACTAACTCTTCTCTATCTATAATTGTGTCTTCAATCATGTTATGATTTAGGCTTCGCGATAGTCTTGGCGGGGACGATGACTCCAAAGATACTAAGGAATCGTCCGAGGTTTCTTGGTTGGACAGGATGTCAGAGTCACCGATCGGTGATGACATTGCACATTTCGCAGTGGAAGACGACGACAATCGATTGATTGCACTCTGTGCGTTGGGTGTGCTTTGCTCTGTGGTTGAAGCTGTTTTATTTTTTTTCCTCAGTGTGATGTTATTCTGTTGCCCAGATGTAGAAGGCAAATGGATACACCTCGTACATTTCCATTGTCTCTTGGAGTTTGGCTTCATTAGAGCATATAGTTTTTCGGAATAGCCGGCGCAGTCAAATTCAAATGTTTTATTACATGATACGCACAACAGTGTGTCTTTTTTGCTAACGAAATTCTTACATTTGGCACACTGTACATCAGCTATTTTTGTTGCTGCTGTTCTCCGGCCGTTATCCGCTTTGTTTGCCATCATGGTGGTTATTCCTTAAAAAGGCCGTAACAAAAAGACGGCCTGCGAGTGGGGTTCGAACCGTCGACTTCAGTCGTGTCCAACTACAGAGTTAGACCGCTCCGCCACGATGTCGTTACGACAGGGTAGTGAAAATGCCGTACACGTGCTACTTGATTGTACTGTGACTAATCACATAGGAATTTATCCGTTGATTATGGTTCGTTACGTCACTTGTTTACATCACATTCATGTCGATTTTTGCACTGTATCGTCACTAATTTCGAAAGATTCGCGAATGCACACCTGAACACTGTAATAAGGATGTTGCTTTCTATGATTTTTCTGCAGAACTCAGTTTCGGAAGTAGTTATTTCGCTTTCGAATTTTTCAACACTTTATACACTTAATACGTCACTGTTTATGGTTCTCCACTATTAATTAGGTATTAAGACCCATATTTTCAATCACTACGAACTATTACGGACTTATTGTGCTATTTTAAATAAATTTATTACGGGAGCTCAAATCACTTAAGTGTTGTGGCTACGGTGGCGCCATCTGAACCTTAATAGTACTTAATAAAATACTACGTTATTAGCCTTATGTCATATATGTATATAAAAAAAAATGCCCTTGGCACTGGGAACTTATGTAGTATATATATGACATTTAAAAAACCTTTACTTTATGGATAATATTTTTTTGCTATTTTTTTGTGTACCTACCTGGTTGCCTAATTAGTTGATCAGAATAAAGAAATACAACATTTTTCACATAAAAATTTCCTGGGCCCTAGGAGGTTGCAATAAAGTATTTTACATCTTAACTAGGCATTATCTCCACAATACTTAGAAACTAGTTTATTTAATAAATCTAATGCTCTTGATGCAACACATTGCCATTCCCTTTGAGTCTGCAACTCCATCTCCCTTATTCTATTTTGCTCTCTTCTCATGTCCATGTTGTCTCTGTGTTGCTGCAGCTTCAGATCTCTCCATTCTCTGTTACATCGCAAAAATTGTTGGCTAGCCTCATCGTTTGCTCTTAATGCTCACCGGGGTGATCTCCTCGCATGTCTTCGAGGTGATCCCCGAATACATACGTTATTTATCTTATTATTATCGGTTCATATCAAGCAATGATTAAAAATGTTTTTGTAAATAAAATTTAGATACTCTTGGTCTTTATTTAAATAACATCGATTTTATCCATAAGGTGTTATCTTTTATGGATACTATTTTGTAATGGTACAACAGCAATCATATCTAATATACACATACAATTAAGGTAATAATATTGAAATCGGCATGCAAGCAAAATGTTCTAATTAGTATTGCAACAGGTGAAATAAATTATCATGTTCATTATGTTATGTATGAGGTCTTACTAAATTACAAACAGGGGAAACTCATGGTTACCTTTTATGATTAATTCTACTCTCATGCTAGATCAGCCAAACGTTGACGTACTTCACGTAATATACTGATGACGCCCTCGCACAACATATTAACCAAAATTTAGACACTCGTCAAGGAAAAAAAAATAGACGGTCTCTCACGTCATAAAAAACATAGACGCCCTCTCACGTCGTATTTCGTGACGCTCTCTCACGTCAAATAAAACAGACGCTCTCTCACGTCACAAAAAAAAACAGACACCGTCTCGCGTCGTATTTTGTGACGCTCTCTCACGTCAAATAAATAAAAAATGAGACGCCCGCTCACGTCACATAAAACAGACGCTCTCTCACGTCACAAAAAAAAACAGACGCCCTCTCACGTAGTATTTTGTGACGCTCTCTCACGTCAAAAAAATATAAAAAATGAGACGCCCGCTCACGTCAAATAAAATAGACGCTCTCTCACGTCACAAACAAAAAAAACAGACGCCCACTCACGTCATATTAGACAAAATTTTGGCACTCATCAAAATTAAGCAGACGCCCTTTCACGTCACGTATAAATCAAAATGTCGACGCTCTTTCGCGTCAAGTAGGTATATTTTTTTGTAAACATCACACAATACAATTTCATTATCATAATTATTTCACTATTAACGGGACACTAAAAGAATGGAATCAAGTGCAGCAATTGCAATTTGTAGGTTACTGTGAAGACAGTAAGGGTTACAGGCTCATGGACCCTGAATGTCCAAAGACGCTCACAGTAGCTTTCTAGATGTTACTTTCTTTGAAAATAAATTTATTTCAAACAGAGCAGAAAAGGTTGTGTCACATGATGATATTTTGAATACTGTATCACTGATGTCCCCTATTATCATAAACAACATTGCTGACAGTGATGTGCAGCACGTAAGCACAAACTTCCTACTGTCTAAGCCAGAGTCATTCAATGAGGACCAGCTACAAGCTACATACTGAAGGATCGCAGAGTCTATCAGACACTGATGGCTATGCTGGTATGGCACTGTCTGCGATCAGTGGAAACGATAAGCCGACAACAGTGAAAGAGGCGCTCAGTGGTAAAGATGCTGAGAAATGGCGTGCAGCTATGACAGATGAGTATGAATCTTTTCATAAAAACAAATGCTGGACATTAACTGAGTTACAGCTGGGACAGACACCAGTGAAATGCCGATGGGTCATTAAAATAAAACGAGGTCTCAATGGACAGATATTAAAATTTAAGGCACGATTAGTTGCACAGAGATATGGTATTGAATATAAGGAAACCTTTGCACCTGTCGTTAGGTATTCCACAATAAGGATCAATTAGATGTCAAAACTGCCTTTCTTAACGGTGATCTCTCCGAGAATGTGGTGATGGAGCAACCACAAGGATTTGTTGTAAAGGGGAAGGAACACCAAGTTTATAAATTAAACAAATCCATTTATGGTCTGAAGCAGGCGGCGAAATGTTGGTATGAGAAAAGAAATGGAGTTCTCATGGAAAACATGCATTTTCAGAAATCTACAGTGGAACCCTGTGTCTATTTTAGATATCTACATGACAAACTAACTATCATCGCCCTGTATGTCGACGACATTTTGCTCTTTTCATCTTCAGATGATGAGAAAAAGCAAATCAAAGAACAATTAATGAAAGAATTTGAAATCAAGGACCTAGGAACAGTTCATGAATTCTTGGGTATGCGAGTTGGTAGAGAAAAAGGGAATACTATTACCCTTGATCAAACTGATTACATTAAAAGTGTTTTGAGCAGGTTTCAAATGGAGGACTGCAAGCAAATTGCGACACCAATGGAGGTCGGACTGAAACTCAATAAAGCAGAAAAGAAGTCTGACAACTGTGAGTATAGAAATTTAATTGGATGCCTTATGTACATTGCAGTTTGTACCCGACCCGACATAGCACATGCTGTAGGTTTCCTGAGTCAATTTAATGACTGCTATGCTGACGTCCACTGGAAGGCCGCCAAATTGTGCTTAGATACTTAAAGGGGACAATTAATTATCGTCTGATTTATGAAAAATCGGGCCTCGATGTCTGTGGTTATGTTGATGCCGACTGGGCAAGTTGCGAGGTCGATCGTAAGTCGTATACTGGTTATTTGTTTAAAATAGGTAACTCTGTGGTCTCTTGGGAATCTCGAAAGCAGAAGACTGTAGCTCTCTCGAGCACTGAGGCTGAATATATGGCACTTGCTAACGCTTGTAAAGAGTCTTTGTTCATTCGTACTTTTTTCAGTGAATGTTTAAAAGTTAGTTGTATACCTACTTTGTATAATGATAATCAGTCGGCTCCAAGGCTAAGTGAAAATTCAATGTTTCATGCTCGCACAAAACACATTGATGTGAGACATTATTTTGGTAGAGATATTGTTAAAAAAGGTTTAGTAAATATTGAGTATCTTTGTACTGAGAATATGACAGCTGATTTACTTACAAAACCATTGTCAAAGGATAAATTTAACAAATGTATGTCTCACTTATCCATTAGAAAATTACAACAGTGTTAGTTATTTACTTTGTCAGTAACTTTCATAGAAATTGTTTATATGTAAACATATCAAGTTGGTTCAGCTGATGATGACTTGTTTTTGCAATTTCATAACTATGTTTGTAGATTATAGATATAGTAAATTATTTGTCTGTAATGATTTATGTTGCATTTGGTATGCGTTTTAGTTTAAGGGCAGGTGTTGGAACGTAATAAAACTCCAAACGAATATTGTTTAGATTTCTAATAACGGAACGTTGTCATCTGTCAAATATCGCTCATAGATTAGAATCTTCTTCTTGCCCTTGACCTCTTGTAAATGTCTTGTTGCTTGTTTCTGCCGAATAAATAATCTTTCTTTAAATTGGCCATCCGTCTTCTTTTCACCCTCAACCCTTCATAACTCATTGGATGTAAAAAAGTACCATGTTTATTTCATAAATGCCATTACATTCCTCCCGTTTAAGTTTAGTTTTTATATTATGAGGAAGGAGTTACCGACATTGGGTGAGTTACGCGCCGCATTGAGAGAAGAAATAAATTTTCAGAAAAAATATTGGTTTCAAGTATAAGCGATGCCAGTCCCAACCTATACTTCTTATGGAACGCTATGACATAATCGCATGGCGTGCAAGATATTTGGAAAAAATCTGAAGAAATCGCACTGTGGAAAAAAGACCTGCCGTATATTTAGACGAGACCTATATACATAATACTTATCATACAAAAAGTTGTTTGCAAAGTAAGGAGGAGCCGGGACTGTTAGTCTCAGAATCTGCAGGGAATTGCTGGATAATTGCTCATGCAGGGACAGAGAATGGCTTCATAAATGGTGCATTGTTGATGTTCAAATCCCAATCAAAGCCTTCAGATTATCACGACGACATGAACTCAAGAAATTTCCTAAAATGGCTGAGGGTAAAAATGATTCCTAACATACCTGAAAGGTCTCTTGTGGTAATGGACAACGCTCCTTATCACAATTAAACAAAGCGCCCACAGTGTCGAGCATCAATAGTAACATGCAAGAATGGCTGCAAGGAAAGGGAATCTATTTTGAAAACACCTGGACAAAAGCTGTATTGTTTGAGCTAGTAAAACAAAATAAAGGGCCACTGACATATGCTGTGGATGAATTATTGAAAGCTCACAATCATGAAGTTTTGAAATTGCCGCCTTATCACTACGATCTCAACCCGATCGCAAAAATCTGGAGCCTTGTGAAAAGAAAGGTGGCGGATAAAAAAAATTGTAAGTATAACCAAAGAGGCTTTTATGAGTGTCTCAGCGGAAGATTGGGCTGCTCAATGCAAACATGTAGAGCATTTGGAAAAGCAATATTTAAAAAATGTCGGCCTTATAGATGAAGAAATGGACCGACTCATCATATCCACGGCTAATGATAGTGAAACAGAATCTGACTCTGTTTCCATTCACTCTGCCGACAGTGATGTTAGTATGGCCGATGTAACTGATCATAATTATTCATTAACACTGTGAATTAATGGTTTTGTTTTTTTCCCCCTTATTTTGCGATATGCAGAATCACGCTTATTATCCCCGAAGGGTTTACCAGCTTCCTCGCTATGTACAGTTGACAGCACGTACACTTTTACACTTCAATTTTAAATTCAACTCAATGCCCTTGCGATACGGGCGGTTCAAACTCCTAAATGTAAAGGTTGGGTTGCTGTACAATACAGAGAATTGGAAGTCCCTTCTGGAAGTAGGGAATTCTCTGTCTTGCACTATGTAAGGGATAAGAATCATCATCACCAATTTAGAATACTAGACGGCAGCTCTTTTTACGTCCCACTGTTGGGCACGAGCCTCTTCTCACGAATGAGGGTGAGAAGAATATGAAATAATAATAACACTTAATATCGCAATATTTTCCCGCAACTAACCCTGGCAACATTATATCGCGCGAATATAGCGCTGCGTCTGGGGGACTTTTTTCGTGAAAAGGACACTCAGTTTACAGTTAAGTTGGTAGACCTGTAAGTGCTAAATGTTCCCCGATATAAAAATAATAATTTTATTTTTATATCGGGGTACATTAACACATACACAAAATAGAAATCGTTTCACTTGATTAAATGGAATGAACGGTAGTCTTAGGTCCACTTGCGTCATGTAGCGGGTTAGCTGAACAAACAAACATAGAGTTTACTAACTCCGAGTTAATTATTAAAACATTTGTGTCTTGCACCTACCCAAACTAGCGCTGGGTTAACTAGCCCTGCCAGAATGGCCAACATAACCATACGAACCACAGACAAAAAGCTTTAACGTGCAACGCGACAAAAGATTAAACACTGCGTGGTGACAACAAAAATATTCCCATCTCACTTACACCCTTTGAAAAGTTGTAAACCTGTCTCACGTTTTGTTTTCATGTTCTAAACCTAGTGGGATTATAGCGCTGTCAGTCAAATGTCAAAACCCGTGTTGATCAGTGATGCCATTTTAGTGATTTTGTCACTAGATCTAGTGATTTTGAAGCCTTGGACAGAGATATTTTAAAAGAAAAGTCACTGAAGAATTATTTGGTGATTTTTATTGAATGTTGTTTTAGTTTTGGGTCAAACGTAAAATTTTCATAGTACCAAGTAAAATTACTTGTTTTGGAACGTATCTTTAGACGACTTTATAGAGTAATTTAATCTGTGGTCTTTATTTGGTTATGCTTGGGGATTCCCTGACTAATCAATCAAATGTATACCGCGACAAAAATTATGAAGACATACCTCCAGAAGTTTTCGCCGCTGAATTTTAATTGTTTTAAGTTCATTTTTGTTAATTGAAGTCATAATTAAAATATTGATTTAGATTAACTTTGTGATTTCATTTTAAATTACCTATTCAGTGAATATTGGTATTTTTTAGTTAAATATTCCTAAGAGTAAGTAAGTAAGTAACCCATTAATATCCCTAAATACTACATTTTTATTTTTAATATCCCTAAATTACAGACCAAAACTATGTAACCTTGTGATTCCATTTTAAATTATTTAGTGAATTCTAGTGACTTTTTTAGTAGAAAATATACTTAAATCTAGTGATATTACAGACCAAAACTGGTGAGAAAGTTTTCTGCAAGGTGGCAACACTGGTGTTGATTATAAATTTATCACAAACACTGTTAAAAAAATATAGTGATTAATAGAAGTGAAGCAAGGCTTAAAAGGGCTTGTACCCAGAGCCGTTAAAATAAATAAAAAAAAAAAAAATTTGTTTGTGTGCTGTGCTAGAAACGTTTTAATTTGTGGTGTCGTTTACTTCGCGTATCTTTGTTGTTGTTGCTGATGGATAACGTAAAGAAACCTCGTACAAGAGCGCCTAACTTCACGTCCAATGAGAGTCACCACTTGTGTGAAGTTTTAAAAAAATATTGAGAATAAAAGGACTGCTGACTGAAAGACTGGAGCAAGCCTTCGAGACAATTAGAAAGCGTGGTTAAGGGTCGTGAATGACTACAATTCGACTACCACATCGTGCTCACGAACTCTCGAGAGTCTGCAGCAATGCTATAAAAATATTAAGAAGAAAGCTAAAAAACAACTTTCTTCCACAAAATTGAGCATTCCAGGTAAAACTTTCTCACCAACTTTCCTAGTATACATACATAAACTCACACTTGTATCCCAGAGAGGTAGACAGAGATGATGGTTTTCTGCTATTATTACATAACTCCTCCCTTCATCCTAATTTATTAATCGCTGCATGTGAACTCACCCACATTCATTAATCGCTGCATGTGAACCGCGGGCTGATTACGTATTTCAAAGCAACAGCAGCGCGACAGCCACCCGAAAGCAAAGCAACAGCAGAGCGACAGCGACCGGTCGAGAGGTTGCAAAAAAAACAGTATTATCTAAGTTTATCGTCTGCTAGCTGCTTGCTAGCCGCTAATGCACTTTTGCTAGCGCCACCAGCAGCCAGGTAGCGATCGATGGAACTACAAAACGTCAACAAACTTCAAATAATATCTTCTGTCAAGTCCAGGATTGCCAGATCGTACCTTTTGGTACGAAAACGGTTATTGGCCCCCAGGCTGTACCTTTTGGTACTTGCGTACTTGCTATTTTCTATAGTAGCGAGTTTGTGACCAAATAGTCTTTGGTCACAAAAATGTTTTCTTCCTGAAACTTCCTTGCCCTTTGCCCAACGATCGATCGCTTCGCCCAAGATTTGTTTAAACCAACAACATAACATTAGTATAGAACTAAAGTATAGTTTTTTTGTAGTCCTTTTATCTATAGTATTAGTTGAACTTTTTTATGGCTTTTAAATAAATAAAGTGAAGGGGAATTTTTGGTGAAGCAATTCGTAGTCAAAATTCACTTCCCATGTCTAATGATTTTTGACAAACATGGAATGGAAGACAATGAAATATAAATTAGTGTATAAAAGCATAGTAGGTAGGTTATAAATGGTCATTACTTTCAGGTATTCAATTCAAATATTTTTATTCATTGTAAAAACAGAATGTTTACTTAATGAACGTCAAAGTTGTTAGTTTCACAATTAATGGATTATGTGGAGAAGAAACTAACAAAGAAACTCCACATTTATTCTTTTCAAAACACGTTTTAACTTAATTAACAGAGTTTTCAACTTAAAATATTAGTCATGAATGTGTTGAACACTAGTCACAATCGTCCTTTAAATAATATTAATCTACTGTTTAATGCCAAACATCTTTGTCTTCTAAATAATCCTTGATGTTATAGTAAGCCTTTTTGCACAGAATGTGCTTAACACATTTTTTAAATCGCGTTGGAGGTAACTCTAATATATCTTGAGGAATTTTGTTGTAGAACCTTATACAGTGCCCCATAAAGGATGTGTTAACTTTTGCAAGTCTAAATAGTGGAAATGACAATTTATGTTTATTTCTAGTATTAACATTATGGTGGCCACCAACATTTTCGAATTCTTTGATATTTTTTCTAACATACATAATATTTTCATAAATGTATTGACATGCAACTGTTAAGATGTTGGTTTCTTTGAAGAAATCTCTTAGCGAATCCCTACTACCTAACTTGTAAATAAATCGGATGGCTCTCTTCTGCAAGATGAAGATAGTCTCAATGTCTGCTGCCCGGCCCCATAGTAGTATACCGTAGGACATAATTAGGTAATTACTGACTATCAACATAAGCTGCTCTACAAATCGACCTGCTATTCCCAAGATGGATTGGTGGATGGATGGTAATCACGGTACACACATACACATTATGTAGTTTTGGACCGAATTCAGAATTGATTCAGATTCACAAGAAACTAAATAGTACACTTCGAACTATCCTTTTCATATGACAAATAAAAAAGAGAGATAGCATAACGCATGTTTTCCAGATCGAAGTTAGCCTGGAATCGGGTACCTGCGTGTGTCGGACGCGCCATTTCACGCATGCAATTCTATAATCTAATACATTCGTTTTCTCGATCTTTGTGTCTAATGTTGTCTAGTGGTACCTCCGGAACCTTTCGTGCGCGAGTCCATCTCGCACTTGGCCGGTCTTTTTTTTTCATGATATAGGTATTATAATAATGATTTTTTACGACTTCATTCAGATAAGACGTACCTATTCACTCTAAGCCGTACCTACCTTTTCAAGCAAACCACCGTACTAAATCGTGAGTACATGCTGGCAACACTGACTAGTGTCTGTCCTGTCGTTTGTCGCGGTTTTTTTCGTTGTGCTTGTAATTTGTAATTTATGTAAACATCTGCCTGCTAAACATTGAAGACCACCGCTGCGTATTTCCGTTGGTTTTCTCTTTATTTGCTAAAGTTTTATGTTCATATGTAGAAACTAACAAAATTAGATTGTAGTTTTTGTTATTGTACCGACTAACACCTATCAAAATGTATATATTGTGTTTGTCTTTTGTTACTAGTGTTGCCGAAAAATCGATAGTTTTGCAATCGATTGTAAAACTCTAAAATCATCTACATGATCGATAGGACAATCGATAGTATCGATACTATCGATAGTATCGATGTCTCTTCTACGGCAATACTATTGATAGTATCGATAGTTTCGTCACTGCCAACCAATGAACTTCTTATGATAGTATTGATAGTATCGATACTATCGATAGTTTTGTACTATCGATAGAGATCTCTAATTCAATAGTATTGGATGAAGTATGCATGCTGGTAAGGTAGGAGTAAGGCGGAGAACAGAATTTAGTGCGCTTAAAAAAAGTCAATACACTAGTTGATTTGGTTTGGTTGAATATACCACATTAGTTTTTCTACCACTCATTATGCTTGCATACTGAATGCAATACTATTGAAATAAATATCACTATCGATAGCACAAAAGTATCGATAGTATCGATACTATCGATAGTCTATTCGATATTAAAGAGCAATACTATCGATAGTATCGATACTATCGATAGTATTGCAGTTTACCGATAGTATTGCAGTAGAAGAGAAATCGATGCTATCGATTGACTATCGATATTATCGTGTTTTCTTTAACTATCGATAGGCTATCGATAGACAATCGATATTGGCCTATCGAGCGGCAACACTATTTGTTACTGGTTAATAACAGCTCGAAAGAGTTTATAGGTACCTATATATATAAAAAAAAAGAAACTTGCATTATCATTCTCAGAGGTGCTAGGTACCAAAGAGTATGTAATCACTAAGGTACTTTTTCGTAACTCGGACGTTGGCAGAATCCTTAGGGAAGCCATCACTACAAAATTGAATTGAATACGATAGCCATCCCTTTTTTGCTAATTCGTGTGAAATTTACGAAGTTCTCTTTTTTTACTCAATTTCGAGGTATTCTGACTACCAAAATTTGAGAAATGTCTGCGTTCGCTTCAAATGGCTTCTACACATTATTACGAATAGTCCACAATCTGAAATCCTACTGGTAAGTTGCAAAACTCTGTTTTTTATACAGTACGTAAATTAAATTTACGTACGTGTTCCCCCAACTTAACTCAACAATCTACTGACAATACAAATATTTTTTCTGTTTAGTTTTGTACCATGGAACACCGCGTATCGAATAACCAGCTGGCTGAGCTTCTAGACTTCCTAGAAGCCAATCCAGCTGTGGCCAAAGGTGTTGGCCTGGGTTCCCGGTCAAAAGAGAACATTGATCGGGAATGGGATAACCTAGCGGCTTCACTGAATGCCCATGGTGGAGGATCCTCCAAAAAAGGAAAGCGTTGGAAACGGGTGTGTATATCACAGGCTTGAATTTTATTTGTTTTAGGTAATTAGGTTTCATTTTTACTGGAAACTTATTCCTTTGTTTTGTTTTAGTACTGGGCTGACCGTGAAGTCGCGCTTCTGAAAGGAGACGTGAAGCAGGGGGAACTGGTGGTGGGCCTAGTACCTTTGACGACTTGTCTGAAACAGATAAGAAGGTACTGGCTATCATTGGAGAGGCTGCTGTTTTTGGTGATATCGAACACAGAGTACCAGCCTTTGTAAGTTCCATTTTCTAAAAGTTAAATGACAATTACCCTATGATATTAATATTTTGTAATTAATGTCCTTGTGTTTTTTTAGCCAACTACTGCCAGTAACCCTGAGACTACCAGTGACTCAGCAACATTGCCAATAGTGGCCAATGAGGAAGGACAAAGTCATAGCTTTTGGAAAACAGGTAATCTACATTTATGTATAAATTATGTTATTTACATTCCAATATTAAGCATTTAAAAATAATGTGTATAAATTAAGAAATGTGATTATATGTGTATTTTTTATTCCTAGGTCAAGAAGTACTTATTTCTCACTTGACTTCTCCTTCTTCAAGAGGGAATACTAGAGTAGTTGGTAAGTTGCCATATGATACATACATTTAAAATAATCTCTTAATGCATAATTATGTTTTTTCTCATTATTTTTATATTTTTCAGCTACTATTGAAGTACCCTCAACTAGCAACCAACAAGAACAGCCTCCACAACCAGCCCGTAAGATATTAATTTGTACCATGATTATTTTTGCTACATTTAACAACTCAAGTCTGCCTGTATCTTTAAAAGGCGAACTTGCTGTTATATCTTACATCCTTTATTTCCATGTTAATGTGTTAGCTAAGTTAGCTATATTAAAAGTTACAATATTTTTTTAAGGATATATTTTAATTTGTCTCTGTCTACCCCTCTAGAAAACTGGCATGACAATATGTTTGTGTTTAAATGTAAAAATTATTTATTTTCATGTACGCATAGGTGTCGGCGAAAGTCCAGTAAGACGCCCTCGTCGGATCCCAAGACGTCCAAGATCTATTCTGCCGCAAGCATCAAGTAAATATGCTTATGTTTAATTAAATCTATGTTATGTCTATGGCTTTTATTGCATAAAATAATATTCACAAATGCTTTTCTATTTGCAGATGTTTCAACAGATTGGGTTATTGATTTGGAGAGAAGGAGGGTGGCTGCTGAAGAAAAACAAGCGGAGGCTGCCTTAGTTATTGCAGATGCATTAAAAACATTTGTAGAAATGTCTCGGATGCATATGGAAGCTATGCATAAAATATTAGATTTACAAAAATCCAAAAATAATAGTGAGTAGGTTCTTGGGTATTATTTATTTGCTTTTAAGTAAATATTAGATTTGCATAGCTTCCATAGTATGTTTCATACCTACTTTTGTGAAAATTTCTTTTTGTGTCAGTTTATTGTTTGTAATAGCTGGGTGAGGCCGAGAATTTTCCCACTTTTCAAAAGTAAAAATTGTCCCATTTTTTGACAGCATATAAAAAAAAACTAACCAGTAATATTTAATTGATGAACTCTTATTGTGTTTTTTGGGACTCTAAAATATATATTTTTATATCAAAGTTGAAATACTCCTTACAGTTTAATAACTACAGTGAGTTCGATTCGTCCATTACCCCAAATTTTACAAAAAAACTTGCTGTCTTTTTCATGCATCCAAATATTTGGAACTACAAATTTGTATTTTTTTCTATTGAATGACAAATTCACAAGAACTGACTTAAATAAACTTAAACTAAGCAATTTATTAGTAGTTTCGTTCTTTTGGAATAAATAGATTTCATGACTTTATCACAATTTAAATGTTTGTCCCCGTATTTTCGCTTCTACGTTACAATTTTGTATGTTACCACAATTTCCCCTAAACAATGTTAATCTTTTGTGGTACTATTTTGTATTGACACTGGCAACACCGAGTATCTATGCGAATAAAAAAAAATAAAAAAAGACGCCATCTTGTGGTCTGTGAAGTCAAGTGTGTGCACTGCATGTGTTGTGGTCGGAGTTTTTTAAAGTGAATTTGGACGATTTCAAAGGTAAATAACGGCTTTTATTACACTTGTTCCGAATAAAATTATGTATAAGTGGAGAAGCAATGCGTGGCGTGTGTTTCTGTTTGAAATTACGCTCGAATTATCGATTTATGGTAAATTATAACCTAAAAAATCTCGCTTCTATGTTACCGGTAACGTTCATTGTATGTTACGTAACGTAGAAGTGTTGTAAAGGTTTGTTCATATCATTATATTGTGCTATTTATTGCTTTTTTGTAAACACTAAAATATCGTCAAGGCGCGTGAGGCGCTTGTGTGCTGTTGATTGATTTTGTTGATAACATTTAATTCATTTAATAATCTAAATATTACTTAACGCACGCACTACAAGCACATGCGAAAAAAAACCAATTTTTTTAAGAATTCGTTTAAAACCACTAAGAAACATATCACCGCCAACGTAAAAAAATTATAAAGAGCGGTAATTTTTTTAACTTCTGGTGATATGTTTCGTACGAAAGCTGTTCAGTATTATTGTCTGATCA
The DNA here is from genome assembly GCA_947308005.1 of Yponomeuta malinellus. Lineage (NCBI taxonomy): Eukaryota > Metazoa > Arthropoda > Insecta > Lepidoptera > Yponomeutidae > Yponomeuta > Yponomeuta malinellus. Next base: position 12,683,503 of record OX371012.1, read on the forward strand.
TAATAATAATAAAATTAAATTTATTTAATATTATTCATCCATGTTTTTGTTAGTAGGTAATTGAATATACAAAGCAACTTTTGTGTAGTGTTAATCATGTCTCGACCTGTCCCTTACATCCAGCGTTTAATAAATATATTTTACTAATCCCCGATCACGCATTTTTTCTGGCTTTCTGGGGGGAGCTCCCTGTCCTGCAGTGGACGTTTAATGGGATGTTATGATGATTTTACTATTCGATTTAAATAAATTAACAATATCACAGATGCCGATGACTGCAGCTGAAAAACAAAAGAAATATCGCGAAAAGCTGAAAAACCAAAACCCCGACAAGTTTGAAGAAACGAGAAGGAAGGCCAAAGAAAGATCTGCACGACACTATGAGAAAAAAAAGAGTACTTATACTGAAGAAGACAAACAAAAATTACGTCAAAAATGGAAAGAAGATCGAAAAAAGGCAAATGATGAAAAAATTGTGCCCCAAAATGAACCCTCAACATCACAAGTTTCGAGCAAGCAACAAGCTGATGACTCATTAATGTACCAAAATATACAACGACGCTTGGAACGCAGGCTGACACGAGAGAACGCAGAATTACGTTCACGGCTAGATACATTAGGAAAAGGATTTAAAAATCTCCAGAAAAAAATTTACAGACAACAAAAAAGAATAGATAAGATGCAGGAAAATATATGATAATGTTTTAGCTGAACTAGCCACGCGAAAGGAAACAGAAAATATAGATTTGCGAGAAAATGAAGAAAAGACACCTGGAAAGAAAGTTTCAGAATTCATAAATATTACTATCCCTAACGTAGAAACGCCCAAGCAGGAAGAAGTCAAGAAAAAGCTTTTAGAGCACGTTATATTGACAGAATCATTAAAGGAACAATTTCAAAGTGCTAATAACGCTGAAAAAAATATTTTGAAAAAAGTATTAGATAACGATAATGTAAAGAAATATAAACAAAAAACAAAAATTAGGACATATCTAGGATTAAAAAGTAACATAAAGAAATATAGTGAACAGAAAGTTAAAAGCAGTTTATTAAAAGAGAAAATTGAAAGGTTTTACAATAAAGATGACGTTAGCAGCGCTACTGCAGGCAAAAAGGAATACAGGACATTTAAAAAAGTTAAGCGCCAGAAGAGATATTTACTGGAAAAACTTAGTATACTACACAAAAAGTTTATTTCGGAAGAGGGCCTAATTAGTTACAGCACTTTTAAAAAATACCGTCCGTTTTATGTGCTTTCTCCTAAAGTAAAAAATTGTGAAAGCTGTGCCTGCATGAAACATTCCAACATGCAATTTATGGTCGATAAACTTAAGGTTTTAAATATTTTGAAATCGAACAACCTTAATGAAGTAGTAGCAGATTTTGTTTGCGACTGCACCTCAAAAGATTGCATGTATAATAAGTGTGACGAGTGCGTCGAAAACAAATTATGTGTTAACAATGACAAACTATCCGACGAAACAAGTTGGTTTATTTGGATGTTGAAAGAGTACGAGTATAGAAAGCCAGGAGAGCAAAAAAAAATTAAAAAAATGGTGAAAATTAGAAAAGAGGGGACTGTAAAAGAGTTGATCGAAGCATTTAATTCAGAAATAAAAAAAAATTTAAACCCACATTTACAATTTTTACTACCAGTACAAGAAATACAAAGACTGCATTAATAATTTAAAAGATGATGAGGCATGTATCCATATTGATTTCTCAGAGAATTTTACTTGCAAATATCATAAAGAAATACAGGCGATGCACTTTATAAAAGAGCAAATTACTTTACACACTGGAGTATTTTACATAAAAGGACAGCAAAAACCCATTTCTTTTTGTTCCATTTCCCTTGATAACGAACACAACCCAGAAGCAATATGGACACACCTAGATCCCGTTTTGAAACATATTAAAGTTAATCATCCAAACATCTCCACCCTGCACTTCTTCTCTGATGGCCCAACAACCCAATATCGACAAAAAAAGAATTTCTACTTTTTTTGTCGAAAAGTCTACGAATACGGGTTTAGTTACGGAACTTGGTCATTCTTTGAGGCCGCTCACGGGAAGAGTGCTGCGGATGGCATAGGGGGAGTCGTCAAACGTACGTTAGACGCAAACATTGCTCGAGGGACAGACATACCTAACGCTAAAACAGCTTTTGAGATTCTGAAGGAAAACACCAGTATAAACATTTTTTACATTCCATCAATTATTAGCCAGCCTATACACACTAAACTTAGTCCTCTGCCACAAACCATGAAAATTCACCAGCGTATAACAAAAGAGAAGTTCCACCTCAAGCACAGAGATCTCAGCTGTTTCTGTGGAGATCCCAGAGGTGACTGTGAATGTCACTCACCAGTGCTTCATAGCTTTTTAAACGAAGGAGAGCCAAATAAACAAAAGAAAGATAAAAAAAAGAAGGGACGTCAGAAGATCACATAGCGAAAATGATATTGTATATGCGGACAGTGACGATACGGTTTTATCTTCCGATGATGCAATGAGCATAGATAATGACAACGACCCGGCCACTGAGCGTAATGCACTGAACTAAAAAACTGGTATACTGATGAAAATTAATCCAAATAAGACAGTGACGTTGTTAACCGAAACTATTTTGAAAAAAACCGATGATGACACTAATGATGAAATGAGCCTAGATAATGACAACGATCCAGCTACAGTCCACAATGCACTTAGCGAAAGAACTGGTATATTGACGAAAATTAACCCAAACAAAAGAGTGACGTTGTTATCCGAAATTATTTTGAAAAAAGCCGATGGTGACACTAAAACTAAACAAGACAAGAAAAGGAGAATAGTTTGTGAAAATGAAGAGTTCCTACAAAAACGATCTCGTAAAACTATAGATGATAAGAAGTATAATGTGACAATATTGTCACAAATTAGAAACATTCCTGAAAATACTGTATGTAGTGATTTAAGAGACAGCAATATATTTAAGAAAGAGGACCCCTTAATTGAAATAAAAAACAGAGATAGCGATCAAATGAAGACTGATATTAAAAAAGGAGATGCTAACAAGGGAAATCAAAATCATACCAAAGAAGATATTACAAAGACTTTAAAAATAGAAGACAAAATTGAGAAAGAATATGAAAACGAGAAAAGGCGATTTGATACTGCAGATAAAGATATAATAGAGGCACAAATGTTTAAAACAACAGACGACAAAGGTTTAGTAAAAAACAACAACATTGATACAAACACAACAAATTTAAACAAGAAATATGAAATTGGAAATAAAGTGGAAAAAGAAAGTCACAAGGAATCGACAGTTGATAAAAAAATAGAAAGAAAAATCATAGACACTAAAGAAGAAAGAGGAGAGAAGATGGCGAATGCGATTGAAAGAAATGAACGGAAGGCAGGAACTCAAGGAAATGATCAAGATGACGAAAGAAAAGTGTTAAACAACAAAGAAAATAAGCAAAATAGTCAAGAAGAAAAAGAAAAAAATACATTTGAGAATAAAGAAAATGTGCAGAATGTTCAAGAAGAACGAGACGAAAAGAAATAAAAAGTGCAAAAACTGAGCGTAGTGATAGAGAAAAAGAAAGAAAGGTAATTAATAGTACAGGAAATGGACAGACTTATCGAGAAAAGGGAGGAAATATAAAAGAAAGTGATCAGAATGATCAAGAAAAAGGAAAAAAAACGAGAGAAGATGAAGTAAGTGAGCAGAACGGAAGAAAGGATAATGAAGAGAGTGAAATAAGCGTGCAGAGTGATCAAGAACAAGGAAAAGATATGATAGAGAGTGAAGAAATTGAGGAAACTGACTTTGATTTGAACATAAACGATAGTGTTATTGTTAGATATTTTGAAAAAAAAAAAACATGGAGATATTACATTGGATTTGTTGAGAACATAGAATTAAAAAATGACGAAAATAATTACAAAGTAAAATTTTTGAAAACCGTTAAGGATGAAAATAATTCTGTGAAGTTCTTAGTACAAAGAAAGTTAGATATTGATTTTGTGACCGCAATATCTATCGTGAAAAAAATTAATTTAATTCAACGAGAGACAGTTTCGAAAGTGTATTTTGTTTTAGAAAATGATGAGGATATCGCGTTTTTTACTTAAAGCATTATGCTTTTTTATTACTTATAACCTTCCATCGCTATGTTTTAACTACTTACTAGCTTTCCGCCCAGCGCAGCGGTAAAATATTATTTTTTGTTTACTGATGTTGTTATGATAAGGCTGATTTTTTTTTTAAATATATTTTATTGCTAGTAGTTTTTTATGAAAAACAAATTTAATAATTTTCTGTGTACTTTACTACTGAAAGATTTGGAGGAACAATAACAATGTGTTTTTATTTACTTAGTTTTGATAAGACTGTTTTTTTTTGTTTTCTGTATATTTTATTGCTAAAAGATTTAGAAGAAAAATTACCATCGTTTTTTCTTTTGTTTGCTTAGTTTTATATGAAAAACTAATTTAACAATTTTATGTGTACTTTACTACTGAAAGATTTGGAAGAACAATAAAAATGTTGTGTTTTTATTTCCTTAGTTTTGATAAAAGACTGTTTTTTTAGTTTTCTGTGTATTTTATTGCTAAAAGTTTTAGAAGAAGAATTACTATTGTTTTTCTGTTTCCTTAGTTTCTTATGAAAAATAAATTTAATTATTTTCTGTATAATTTACTACTAGAAGATTTAAAGGAACAATAAAAATGTTGTGATTTAGTTTACTTAGTTTTTATATAAGACTAATTTAATTTGGTACTTAGTTAGGCACTTAATCTAAATAAAAGACATAATTTGATAAAAGATTTGGTTTTATATTTTCTTGTTATCCATGCATATCATAAGGCATAAAGTATTACATCAAAAAGGTGCAGTATGAAATCGGCCTTACATCTTTTACTCGTTACTTTCATGTTACTTCTACGTTACCGTAACTTAACGTTAACGTAACTTCAACGTTACTCAATGTTACTAAGTGGGAAAAATTCTCGGCCTTACCCAGCTATGTAACAGTACTATAATTAAACAAATAAGTTCAGAACGTGTGCTTTCAATTTCAATATAATTATGATTGATTACACTTAACGAGGCAACAATTATCTAAAACAAAACTAATCAATATTACTATTATTTACTATTTTAAATATTTTATGACATTTTATTGCCTCCTTGTAGACCACAAACGTTGCACAATAAGTGCACGCTGGTGACGTCCTCGCTCCAATTGCCGTGTCTCTTCTGCCGAGGTGGCGGAGGCCGCCTGCTCGCCACTTGCATCTTGGAGAAGCTGATCGTTCTCAACATAATCTGGAGGCAACTGTGGTACTGGAAGTCTCGCTTGGTTAGCCATGTTGCGCAACACAGCACACGCATTTATAATCTTTGCCACAGTATGGTGATTATAATGCAGCACTCTGTGTGCCAACAAGCATCTCCACCTAGCTTTTAACACACCAATGCAACGCTCTATGGTGTTTCTAGCACTGCAGTGAACTTTGGTGTAATGTTCCTTGGGTGAACCATTTGTCGCATTCACAATGGGTGTTAAAAGCCAAGGCCTCAGCGGATATCCAGAGTCACCTAGAAAGAGAAAATACTGTTTGTTTTATTTAAAACCAATCTCACACAGAAGGGAAAAATGAATCATTATTATTAAGTCTATTTATCTTTGATTAATTCCAACTTACCAAGCAACCAAACGTTTTCACCGCTTCGATGAAGCCTCTGAAGATGCCCATTCAGCTCATGATTCTTCCAAATATGGGAATCATGGGTCGCACCACCAAATGATGCATCAATGCTCAATATATTTAAATCACAGTCACATATCTGAAATGATAACATGTTTGTAAAATGACTGTGTAGGCTATGGCATGAATTGAACCACTCCTTCACTACCAGATATTATGAAACTAAGATGGGTGATGGCCCTAATGGTTTTCAAATAAACCTCATTAAATACCTAAGTATTCCATGAGTGACATAAAAAGTATCACTTACAATTTTAACTATAAAATTCTTGAAGAATGATATTGATAATTCCTTCTGTTAATAGTATCACTTACAATTTGAACATTTCGTGAATGATAATGCTTTCTGTTAAAGAAGCGTTCATGTTCAGTAGGCCTTATCAAGGCCACATGGGTTCCATCCACACTTCCAATACATCCAGGAAGGTTACAAATATTATATTTGGGCGAGTTGTAATAATAATTAAAATAACTAAAAGGTTTCATAATTAAAACTGTTTATACCGAGGTTTATACTACCTATTACTTAGCCTTTGGCGTTCTGTTCTTGTTTGAGGGAAGTGGATGTATTTCGCTAAGATGTCAGGATGGTTGAGGGCATGGGTCACTTCCCGTACTGCATTAGATACACTTGGTTGACTAAGTCCATGCAAGTAATTCATCCAACTACTGGTTTCTGATATGAACCAGTGGCTAAAAATGAAAGTGCTGTCAGAACCTGCAAATAATAAGTATATAAAAATGTATTACAATTTATTTCCTCAGCGCAAGAAACAAAAAGCATAACCTTATCTAATTATTAATTAACTTCCTAGTTCAGTAGGTACTATAAATATTGATCTCTTTTGTTAAGAAAGCTATTCAGTAAGCTAAGCTTATAGGTAAGTATTTATACCTTAATTAATAAACAAATATTTATAAGTTACTTACTTTACACTCTACTGAAACTTTGGTTCATCTAGATGGTTGAGTCATATGAGGGTCCAAATCAATACACAACTGCCTGACTAGATCTTTTGTAAGTCTGTAATGAGACTGAAATTCCCAGTCGGACAAGCTAAATGCATTGGCTTCCTCACGTAGTCGACGTCTCAGTGAAGCTGTGCTCCTGGTCTCCTGTCTTATCTCCTCAGCCTCTAATGCAGCCATCAAGAGAAGTGCACGAGCCATTGTCTTAAAAATTTATTTGTTTCTTTTTAGATCTGCCACTTAGAATCGAATTATCTTGTGTGACTCTTATTAAACGTACCCCACGTTTAATAAGAGTCACACAAGATAATATTACGCCTATAGTCTCTAACAGTCTTTTTAAATCACTAACCAAGTATAAGTATTAAATAGTTTTTAAAGTCAGCAGACGAATAGCAAGTATAGGAACTGCCTTGCAGACACCACTTTAGTTGTTCATAAATCGCCGTTTGACATTTCTATCTGCTGTCGCTGGCTGTCAAATAGTCGTACGTAATACCGAATGGTCAGCCAAACGTACCAAAAAATGCATTTTTAGTTCCTCGATCGCTGTCGCTTTGCAGATAACGCTGCGATCGATTATTTAAGCTTGTTGCTGTCGCGTTGCTAAAAGGTAATACGAAATATGATTTTGACAGCAGATATTGCGCAATTTTTGCCTGTTGCTTGTAATTTCAAGATACGTAATTAGCCTGTCGGTTCGTAATAAATTACACAAGTAATATACCTAGTAGTGATAATTTTTATTTATGTATATTTATTCTATATTTATTACATATTTATGTACCGTTTATGTATGTGTCTTAAATATATATTTTAGGGGTATGCGAGCTGGGAGTTAAATGAATAAGTCTTGGTACTATTAATTAAATGTATTGTTCGGTATCCGACCGGGAGACGACTAAAGGAGCGGGCCGCGCCGTCAAGCTTTCCGAGGCGCGAGGAATGCGCTGACAGTGCATACGTTCCTATATCCGTCCCTCCCAAAAACAAAAATTTTACATGAAATTTTCAAAGTTATGTAATCTAATCATAAAGGTAATCAGCACAATAATTTGTACTAGATAATAAACAGAATTACAACAATTTTACCAATAAACATGAATTTATAATTTAAGTTTCATTGTACCTGTTACCGGCATATTATTTCATCTGACTGTACCTCTAATGTAAATAAAAATGTGCCTCAGAATTAATACGCGTTGTTATTACTTAGTTGGAATTCGAACCCGATAACAGAACACAATGTACTATCACATTACTGTTAACAATGTTGGTATAAGACATAAGGTTGAATTTAAAGTTGAACACTGATTCTAATGACATAAAATCTAAATATAGAATTACTTACAATAAAATGTGTCTTATTTTATACACGAAACATTTGCACTACACTACAGTTTTAAACTTTTAGATAAATTTGATGGGGTTGCTTTGGAGCTTGAGCCCCTGAAGCCAACTGCTGATCACTTGCCAGGATCTGCACCCTCTTGGCAAACCATTTGTTCATCTTCCTCTTGCAACTACTATAAAAGTAGCATAACAAAAATATTACTAATATCACGATGATAACTAGTAAAACAATACTGAATGTATTCAACTGCGTAGTTAATCCAGAAACGTTGATAGATGCTTCTGCAGTGAGGTTATTTGACTTATCCGTATTGTCAGAATCTTTCTTAGAATTGTAATTTCCATTATTAGGTATTATTTCTTTCGCTGCTTACAGTAAAGTGCAATTGTTTAAAAAAACATTTCATTAAATCTACAAGAATGTTAATCTATTTACTCTTAAAAGCAAAAATTTAACCTACTAAATATTTAAGTTCACTCATCGCAAAATCTTACCGATTTCTTAACACTGCGACCACTACGTGTAACGTAGGGCGCGACGCTAGGCACAGGCGGAGCGTTTCCGCTATCCGCTTGTGGCGTACTTATCGTGGTTGTATTTTGTGGTGAGTTAACTTCTTCCTCAAGTAAATATGCAGGTTTTAACCTGTCAATTGACATATTCACTTGACGATCTTCCAATTGTATTCTAAAGACTTTGTCACTTCTATCAAGTACTTTAAATGGCCCTTCGTAGGGTGTTTGCAAGGAAGATTGCACTATCCTACGTACAAAAACATAATCACAAGTTTTTAGATCTGAACTGACAAAAAATTGTTACTATTATTACTTCTGTTATGACAATATGGTCTTGGTTTCAAGTTCCGTATTGCATCTTTTATTTTGCTCAACATAGCATGAGGTTCTGTAACTGTTTTATCTATATTACAATAAAATTCACCTGGCAAACGTATGGAACAACCATAAACCAACTGAGCGGCACTAACACCAGTATCTGACCTAGGTACTGTACGGAGACCTAACAAAACAGTACTTAATTCCGTAACCCATGAAGTACCATTTATACGCGCTTTTAACGCTGCTTTGGCCGATCTGTGCCACCTTTCTATAACAGAATTACTTTGTGGATGATACGGTGTAGTTCTAAGCTTCTCGGTTCCTACATACTTCATTAACTGTCGGAAAAGACTGCTTTCGAACTGCTTACCCTGATCGCTGGTTAAGGTAACTGGACATCCAAATCGCGTAATCCAGCCCTCATATATTGTCTGCGCTACAGCTTCTGCTGATATGGTCTGTAGCGGAAATGCTTCCGGCCACCCAGTAGCACGGTCTATAATAGTAAGTAAATACCTGTAACCTTCCGGCGACGTTGGCAGGGGTCCCACTAAATCTGTATGGACATGCTCAAATCTATCTACTTCCGGAAACTTACCTGGCACCGATTTTGTATGTCGCGTGACCTTGGCCTTCTGGCACTGAACGCAGGTTTTGGCCCAAAGGCCTACATCTTTGTTCATACTCTTCCAGAAGAACCTGTCAGAAACCATCTTACGTGACGTTCGCACACCTGGATGACTTAAGTTGTGAACGTTATTAAAAACATCGCGACGAAATTTCTCAGGTACGTACGGTCTCGCATTACTCTTAGATATTTCACAGTAAACATTATAGTTACAGTTGGGCAACGTTAGTCTTTTGAATTGCAATGTATCATGAGTGTTTTGTAATAACGTTTTCAACTCGTCATCGTTTTCCTGAGCCTTTGCTAACATGGAATAATCAATTGCAATATTCTGAAAATCAACAGTCTCAATTCTAGATAATGCGTCAGCAACTACGTTGTCCTTACCTTGTACGTGCCTAATATCTGTAGTAAACTCACTTATAAAAAGTAATTGCCTTGTGCGTCTTGGTATTTCTTTGTTATTATTACTATTCAATTTACTGAAAGCATATGTTAACGGTTTATGATCGGTATAAATAATTAGTTCTCTGCCTTCATGCAGATACCTAAACTGTTGTACCGATAAATAAACAGCTAGAAGTTCTTTATCATAAACAGCATATTTCGTTTGCGCCGCAGTTAGCTTCCTAGAGAAATAAGCTAAAGGTTTCCAAGTACCTTCTACGTACTGTTGTAATACAGCACCAACACACGTATCACTAGCGTCTGCAAACGAAATAGGTACTGTGGGAAGCGGGTACGACAACGTGACCGCGTGCTGTAAGCTAAGCTTACATTGTTGGAACGCCTCGTCAGCTTCCTGCGTCCACACTATGGGTGTTCTGTCGTTTCGTTTTGCTTTATGTATGTACCTAAGCAAAACTTCCTGGTATTGTACAGCGTGGGGCATGTGTGGCCTATAAAAATTAATCATGCCCAAAAATGTTCGCATCTGATTAACGGTTTTCGGTTTGGGGTAGTCCTTAATGGCTTGGACCTTACTTTCCAGAGGTTTAAATCCTTCATTAGACACTTCGTACCCTAAAAATTCCAATTTCGTTTCTTTAAATTTACATTTTTCAAGGTTAATAGTTATTCCAAATTCGTTTAATCTTTTAAATAACTGCTCGAGATGACCGTCGTGTTCTTCCTCTGAGAGAGAAGCAACAAGTATGTCGTCTAAATAACAGAAAACAAAATCTAAACCGATTAAAACTGTGTCATTCATAAATCTCTGGAAAGTTTGGCAAGCATTCCGGAGTCCAAAATTCATCCGGGTATACTCAAATAAACCAAACGGTGTGGTTATAGCCGTTTTCTCTACATCGTCGGGGTTAATCATGATGTTATGATAAGCTCTGCGAATATCTACATTAGAAAATATTGACTTACCTGCTAGCAGATAGGTGAAGTCGTGGACCCTTGGCAGTGGATATCGGTCCGGCTTTGTTATCGCGTTCAAGGCTCTGTAATCACCACAGGGACGTATTTGTCCGTCTTTTTATTTACAATATGTAAACAACTTGACCAATTTGATTTAGAAGGTCTACAAATACCCATATCTACCATATCCTGGAATTCTTTTTTAGCTTGTTCATACCTACTAGGAGGCAATGGTCTTGTCCGCTGATGGACAGGCGGACCTGTAGTCTCTATGTGATGGTAAGTCGAATGCTTAGGTGCCTCAATAAATGACAATGGCCTTAACAGATTCGGATACTTTTGCAATAAATCATACGCCTTAATATCCGTACTGAGTGTAGTAATTGATGAGTCAGAGTGGTTCATGATCGTACCAATTACATTTACATTTGTCAATTCGTCAATTAATTTCTTACCATGCAAATCGACAAGCAATCTAAAATTGCGCAAAAAATCAGCACCTATGATAGGCTGTTTAACATCACACACAATAAATGTCCATTTAAAATTACGTCTTAAATTTAAGTTTAACGTTAAATTAATATAACCATACGTTTTAATTTCCGTATTATTCGCGGCATACAACTTGAAGTGTTTAAGCGGCTGTAATGAGTCTTTAAAATATCTGAAATGTTTCGGCACTACACTTACATTTGCACCAGTGTCAATCATAAACTGAAATCCTGAGTTCCTGTCTGTTACATTAAGGCGATAATTATTTACCGTTGTGCAGGGTTCCGCCGAAAACGTCTGCACTGCATCTAGTTTCCCGCTGGTGGTTGTCCTTTCCAGTTGCACGGCTGGTTACACTTATTTGCCTTCGCCTTGTAGCGGAAGTGATAAAAACACAACCAATCTGGGCTTTGAGGTGTTCTTCCCGAACGACTGTTGCTGCGCGCGCGACTACGTGATCGACCTTGGCTGCGGCCCCTTCCTCTGGTTCTGCCTCTTCCGTAAGAGCTGGAAAGCTCATTAATCCGTGCGTTGATCTTCGCCATTTCTGCTCTGATGTCATCCCTTGACGAACTCTGGTGCGAGGTGCTCTGGATCGCAGCTACCTCGCTAGGTTTGAACGTCTCCATAACCTTGTCTGCTATGCTCGTAAGGCTCTCCAAATTCTTCGTATCTGCTGAGGCTACGACTGCTCTTACCGATGGCGGTAAGTGACCTTGCCAAAAATAGATCAAGGTTTCGTCAGGAATCTTATCACGCGCTAGATCTCGCATCTTGCGCATAAGTTGAGATGGTCGTTGCTCACCTAACTCCATATCCGACATTAACTGTTGTAGTTTCTTAGCCTCTGTTTCTTCGTAAACGCTAAGTAGTCTTCTTTTTAGCGTTTCATATTTGCTTTCCGTCGGCGGCTTCTCAAGTATGTCCGCAACCTGCTGTATAGCCTGTTTACCGAGTTTTGCAACAACTACGTTGAATTTCGTCTGGTCACTTGCCCTTTGCTGTGACAATATAGCTTCGACCTGCAAAAACCATAATCGCGGCTGGTCTTGCCAAAAATCAGGTATTCTCGATGTCAGCGATATTGCTGACAATTCGATGGTCGTCGAGGACCCAGCAGCTGCATCGTCTGTAGGTAGTGGAGGTGGTGTTGGAGCCATGCTGCAACACAGTTAAGTTTGCTTCCGTTGACCCTGGAGCGCGGGGAATCGTCTACCCGGTACCGGTACTCGCGTCGCACACGAAACAATAACGCGAACGTAACTCAACCAGACACCCCTTTAAAAGTTCAATTAAAATCACTGAGTTCTAAAATAAAAATTTATAAAGTCACTTTTCACTAATGTTCAAGGTTTACTGTTCAGTTTTTTGTCGAGGGTCACTACTTTAGGGGTATGCGAGCTGGGAGTTAAATGAATAAGTCTTGGTACTATTAATTAAATGTATTGTTCGGTATCCGACCGGGAGACGACTAAAGGAGCGGGCCGCGCCGTCAAGCTTTCCGAGGCGCGAGGAATGCGCTGACAGTGCATACGTTCCTATATATATCTTAATATCTTGCTTAGTATTGTGTAGTTGCACCGACTACCCTTCATTTAGCTTCTCATTTTTTTCCGTTAATGGTTGTCTGGAAGAAATTACTTTTAGTAATAATCCCGCCAATTGTACTGTACTATATTATTGTTAAATTCTCATACGTAATTCCTGGTGTACATACAATAAAGAATATTCTATCTATCGGATAGATATCTAGTAGGTTTTAAACTGTTTTGTAATATGGATTTCAGTGGACAGAGAAGTTTTAGTACAAAGTATTGAGCAACATGGATCGGATAACTGGCAGCTGGTATCGGACTCTGTTGGTGTTTCACAAAGTATATGCCAGGAAGAATTTGAGGTGATGAAGAAAGAAGTGAAAAAAAATTATAAAGATACAAAAAAGGATATATTAGCCACAGGTTTGTGAAAAACTAGCCTTTATAAGGTTTACTTATGTTTATTTTTACCTTCGGGATCCCTGCTGGAATTATGAACCATATTTTTTTCTCAGGTGGTGGGCCTCCTACGTAACCCGAAGAAGATTCACTCCTGAACAAAGTGCGCAGTTTGGTTGGGCCTACAATGGATGGACTGCACACAATGTATGACGTTGACAGCACGATAGAGAGTCAAGGCATAGCCCCGATTGAGGAAATTAATTTAAATACTACGCTCCCCATCGTAAGTGGTCACGAACCTGAGGATGATGCATTTTTAAAAAATGACAGGTCAAATTTAAAAAGGAAAACTCACCCGAAACTTGGTATGAATTATATTGGATTGAAAAATGTATTTATTATGCGTTTCCTACTTACATACTTTATCTTTCATATTTCAACTACAAACAAGATCAGAAAAATTATAAAAAATGTCAGTGAAAAGTTTAAGTGTCTGGCAGGCGAAAAAATGGAAGTTGTTTTGTTCCAAAAAGATCTTCTGAAAAAACTACTGTTAATAGAAGACGAGCGGCTAATTAACTCACAACTGGAGCAGAAAATATTGCAAGAGAAGCTCGCACATGCCAAAATGCTTAGGTCAGCTGATGAGCTCAGCTTTTAAAGATCTTGTGGCAACGACCCAAACTGTGTAGAACTACCAGGACCATAAAATAAACGCACAAAGTTTACCTCTATAATAATAGTATAGATATAGATTAAATAACTTACATAATTTACATTCGGACTTATTATTATGTCCTGTTAAAATGTTGTTGAACGAGTAATTGACGAGTTCGAGATCCTGGAGTACTTCTATTTTTGGTGTTGTCGTTTGAAATTTGATTGTTTTCATCAAATATTGGGGGGTATTCAAGATCTAAAGGTGGTTCGGGATCTCCATGTTGCTGCGTAAGGTTATGAAGAACACGACAGCACAGCACTACACTGCAGACGTGCGAGACTCGGCGGGGGGAGATGCTCCCGCCCTTCGCCTCAGGCCCCGACTGCATTCAACTCGCGCGCTATCTGTAGCTATAATGATTCCAGGTATCCTGCTTAAATGGACTTGTATACCTCTGGAGAGTATTGGAAATCTCCGTTTCCAAACACCAAATGTCCTCTCAACAACATTTCTCGTTCTGATTTGAGACTCGATATATAGAGATTCGTTTCGGGAGTCAACTCTGGCTAACGGTGTCATCATAAAAGTGGTCTGTGCGTATCACCTATCACCTACTAATAAGTAATCTCCATAAACACCCTGTAAGAAATTTCTATTCTGTTTGCTATTGTCCCAAATATGTGAGTCATGTGCAGAACCATGCCATCTTGCAACATCTAAAAAAAATTATTTTGGGGAACATATAGCCTGGATATTCATGGAAAATTATCCTTTTTGGTTTCTCCATATTTCGGCTTGTTCACCACCTGAAAATAAAAGAATAAAGAAAGGTAAATTTTGGACATCCAGCGGCTTAGCTTACATAACTTTAGATGATAGTACCAACCTGGAAATTTCATCCGGACATGTGTGCAGTCTATTGCTCCAATAACACGGGGGAATCTGGTAAAAATCAATTGCTGCTTTCCTTTTGTCCTCTTGGGACCGTGGCATTCGAATATATTCTGATTACAACCGTGCAATAGCGTCAGTAACTTTGAGCACTATTCTGCACGCTGTAGATTCATGAACACCAATGAAGTCTCCACATGTAATAAGTTCTGCTCCCAGTGGCAAAAAACCGCAGGGTGCATAATACCTGGTTAATGGGAGAGACTGCCTCATTCCTGTAGAAAAACGTAGGAGAATAAAAAACTGCCCCCAGCTTGACCCACCAATCAGGCATTGTCCGAGGTATTCATATACAAAAATGTAGACACGTACTGGTTGTTGTTCCGACTGTATTCCAGTCTATGTCTGATCTTATCCACCAAAAACAACACCACACTTCTACTGAGTCTGAATCTCCTGTGGAAATCTTTGTCCCTCATAGCGGTAAAATGATCAGGCCGTATTTCGACTCTTCTATTGAAAAAATCTGTATCGATGTATTCCACAATTTTTTCGTCATCATCAGAGTATAAGTCTCTGTCCATAACGTATGAAAATTACAAATAAGTATACAATTTTTGAAATGAAAGCCGAACGTGCTTCAAACCACAGAGGATTATAGGTTAAAACTGAAGAAACTTATAAAAGGTAACCTAAAAATGTAAACGTCAAAATCCGAGTTAAGACTTAACCCGCCAAAGTCGGCGAGTTAAATAGTTACAATTTTAACCCTGAGTTTATGGTCTAGCTCGGAGTGATGCAAGACAAAAAATCGATTTAGCCCAGAGTTACTGGTTCATCATTATCAACCCATTATATCCCCACCGAGGGGCACGGGTCTCTTCCCTGAGGAAGGTATAGGCCATACTCCACCACGGGGGCCAAGTCCGGATTGGTACTGGTTAACTCAGAGTTAATGAAGCTAACCCTACCAGGGTTAGCAAGTGGGCCTTAGAGTCTGGCTAGGTACCGAGAGTTGGCACTGAGATTATTTGGCAACTCTAAGGTAACGCTGTTAATACATGAGATGTGTGCGTGCGCGTGCGCGTCGCTGTGTGAGTGACAGCGGCATCCCCACGCCGCAGCACACATCAGTCGGCCATTGGCTAGCAATTTTGGCGCACCCTAGCGGCACGCACGCCCAAGCTCACATAGTTTCTTTTTTAAATCCAACGTCTTCTGCCTTTAGTATTTTCCTCATCCCCATCTTCTCAATTCGATCGCAACCCGCACATCGCTAACAATGACCATAATTAAAATGAAAAGTTGATGAGTAAGAAAAAATAACGGTCAATGACTCAAATCATTATAATCTGCTTACAAGGTTGCACTACCGCTACACCCTCAATTTTATTTTGAGTCTGATACCCTAGATTGACGAGAGGGGTATGATTAATGCACTTAGGACCTACTCAATAATTATTTTGCTTTTAGTACATTGTCTACAGCACTATTACATTTTTTTTTCACTAAAGCCATTGAACTTGTGGAAATTTTGTACCTTTTTGTAAGGCATTTCAAAATAATTATATTTTTGTTCCACAGGTGGGTGCAAACATACACTTGTTTTGTTGTACTGGCTGCAAAAACGAAGTGCTGAACCTTCACCTACTAGTGTACACTGCTATTGGACAAAGCCAACTTTAAAATGTGCTGCCGGAGAAGTTGTTAAGCCAAGTAAATTCCAAGCTGTGGCATTGCATAAGGCAAGGGCGAATAACTGGCTCCAAAGTAGCCTTAGTCTCTCTCTCCTAGCGGTAGTCTTGTGGAGGAAATATTAGGGGGATACAAATTTCGAGAAACCCAAGCAATGAAAAGAGGTAAAATTTTAGAAAAAAGTGTGGTGAAAAAGCTACAGCAAGATTTAAACACAAAAATAATAGATTCGGGATTTATATTCATCGAAATGGCCTTTTTGGGGCATCACCTGATGGGATTGCTGAGGACTTTTTACTAGAAATTAAATGTCCCATTTCTGAAAAAATAAAAAAGAATTACAAACAATGGGCAAATATGTAGCAAATATATGGGTCAAGTGCAGTTAGAAATGTTAGCTACTGGAAAAATGAAGAAAAATGTTCATTTTGTGTAGCAGACCCTAACTTCGAGAATAATGGTAGGATTGAAAAATTAATTGTTAATTTTGACGCTAATCATATAGAAAATTTGATGAGTGCTGCAGAAGAATTCTGAAAAAAGAATGTATTTCCTATAGTTTTGAATAGTGCTACCTCATAGGTTTTTGATAATTCAAAATAAAACAAGAAATAAAATCAATATTCTTTTATTATTGGATCTTGTACATTCATTAAGCCGCATGCAATAATTACTAAATTATCTAAGTATTTGAAATTATTATTATTTATCTATTTCTTTCTCTTTTTATTTTAATAAAAAGGTAGTCAATAAAGAGCACGGGCCTAAGCCAAGTGCTGTTTATGTTTTAATTTAAATCTGTGGAAAGATATTTTCTTACTATGCGGCAGGTATTGAGGATTACCGCTTTCTGTACGTATATAACTATGGTGCTAGGAATATTTAACGTACTGAGGCTATTGTGCAGTGTTTTTGGGAATATCCCTGTAGTTGAAAGGACTATTGGAACTATTTTTACTATATTGACTCGCCATTGCGTCTTCAGCTCTATTGCCAGATCTGTGTACTTGCTAATCTTGTCAGTGATAGTGGACTGAATGTTGTGTGTATTTGGTATGGCAATGTCTATTAAGCACGCAATTTTGTTGGCTTTGTCGTGAATTGTGATATCTAGCCTGTTGTAGTGAATGGTCTTGTCGGTCATTATTGTTCTATCCCAATATATTTTCATGTTGTCGTTTTCTAATATGGTCTCCGGTTTGTACTTGTAGTAAGGCATTTTATTGGGTATGAAATTGTGCTTATGAGCAAGATGCTGGTGAATTATAGACGCTACTTGGTCGTGTCTATGTTTGTAGTCTGTTTGGACTAGCACCTGTTATGTGTTGTATCGTCTTGGCAGCACCATGACTTTTTCTGCAGATATCCGTGGTATTGGGCAGTCGCATTATATGCTTCTGATAATTTCTGGTATTAATAACCTGATCTTGGATTGCAGTCATGAAAGCCTCTGTTTCCGGAAACAGTTCGCCTCTCAGCCATGCGTTCGATGCAATTATATTGACCTGTGCCTGCCATGTAATGACTTTTGTTACCAAATAGTGATTTTTTTGTTTCAAGTCAGTTATACATTCATTCGGCTGTCTATCCGTGGAATTTATTTTATTACTTATATTATTATTATTGTTGTTATTAATACGTTTATTGCACATAAGTAAAAAATACAATGACAATGTGGCGGACTTAATGCTATAAGCATTTTATACCAGTCAAATGTTTATTATTTACGACAGAATGGGGTTTTAACACGTGGAACTCCCTTACTTTTCTTATAACTCGTTCAATATGGACTCTTAACGTTGTAATTACTACTTTGAATGACCTCTTTCCTAGTAAATTTTTTAGTAACAAATACACCAGGAGGTTAAAGAAGTTTAATATTTTTTGCGCTTAGTGATGCTTCTATTTCTTAAAATCCCCTATCTGACATTATAACTGCATTTATGGGAAGGATATTTATGAAACCACTCTTTTCTGTGATAGCTTTATCTTATATTCTTCCACCGTAACCTTCAGATATGAATGAAATGAAGCCAGCTGGTGTGCAGCCAACCAAGTCTTTTACAGTATTGCATGATTTGGGACCAAGTCTGTGCTTGTTTAGCTGGATCACTTGGTTTTTCAATTTGAATTTCGAAGCAGTCTATAATGCATTTTACATTGGAGTATCTACCTTATTTTAAAAACAAGTGGCTCTTTTGATTTCTTCTGTTGTTTGTAAATGTCGAGGATTGAGCTTTAATCCACACGTTTACGATAGGTAGACAGGTAAAAATAAGAAATAGATAGGTAATCGTTTTGTGCCTCGTGGCAACCTGTGTATTTTGTTACAGGAAAAAGGGGTGTAGAACAAGATGGCGCCTTGCGCTAGTGATGTAATATTTCATAGTGCTGTCACGCGTTGCGCGTAGACATACTCCGGGCCAGGTTGAAGTGACGAGGGCAGCTAAGTAGTTGGATGTAGCAAGGTAAGGTTCTTTGTATCTTCTTCTTTCTATTCAAGGTAAGTTTCTTTGTATCTTCTTCTTTCTATTCATGTTATTAAACTATTTTATTTCAGGTGCTGCGGGGAACGCCATCTCCAGTTCTAATTGTAGTCCTCGGGTGAAGTGTTGCAGGTAAGTGAAGTCAGTTTTCATTTGGTAGTGGGCAGAGGCGAGTGAGAGCTCTGCGTATTATTCCTCTCGCTGTCCTTATATCAGCGACGCGCGAGATTCCGTCTTTTCCAGGAATAAGTTTCTCAATGCGTCCGAGGCCCCAGTTGAGGGGCGGGACGTTATCCTCATGTATTAATACCATGTCATTTACTTGTAGTGTGTTCATGTTCTTTTTCCATTTTGTACGCTGTTGCAGCTCGCTGATGTATTCGTGTTGCCAGCGTAGCCAGAATTGTTGCCGCATTCTCTCGATCGTTTCATAGCGGGATCGGCTGGGGCATGTGTTGTCGATGGCGGGCGTCGGTACAGATGTTAACGGCCGGCCGATTATGAAGTGGGCTGGGGAGAGGGGTAGGTAGTCTGTAGGATGGGAAGATAATGGAGACAGGGGGCGACTATTCATTATGCCCTCGACCTGGGCGAAGAGAGTAGATAACTCTTCCAACATAAGATTTGAATTGCCCATAACTAGTTTGATATGATGCTTTGCCGATTTAATACCGGCCTCTGCCAGTCCAGAAAAATGTGGAGCGTAAGGGGGATGAAAATTAAACTTGATGTGTAAGTTAGTTGCAAGATCAGATATAGCATTAGAATTGTTTTTAAGAAATTGACCTACTTCTTTTGAGGCTGCAGTAAAGTTTCGACCATTGTCGCAAAATATTTCAAGAGGCTTCCCCCTCCGGGAGATAAACAAGCGCAAACTGAGCAAGAAGGCGTCTTTAGATAGTTCGCTTACCGCCTCTAGTTGTACACATTTATAGGCTTGAAAGATAAATAGACACAGATAGCATTTGCAGAGGCGAGCGCCACGACCTTTCTTACTTGCAATATTAAATGGGCCTGCGAAGTCCATCCCGATGGTCTGAAAAGGAAGTGTGGGTGTGACACGTTGTGGGGGCAAGTTACCCATCATGGGCGTCAGAGTTTGTCCTCGATGACGTCGACAAGTTACGCAGGCATGAACAGTGGTGCGAGCTAGCTTCCTTCCGCACACAGGCCATAATATAGACTCACGGATGGAATATAGGAGATGTTGGGGACCTGCGTGCCTGCGGACCTGAAAGATTAGTTTCGTAAAATGGTGAGTAGAGTCTAGAATAACTGGATGCTTCTTTTCATGGATATAGGTAGAGCGGTCCAGTCGACCACCTACTCGCATCACTCCATCGTTTTCGAGGAACGGGTTGAGTGATAGAATGTTACTTTTTGGAGCAATACCCTGCTTAGTACATAGTGCATGATATTCTTTGTTGTACGATTGCTTTTGTGCTCGTATAGCTAGAAATAAAAACGAATCATTAATTTCTTTCACAGATAGAGGCCCTGATAATTTATTGTTTTTGTTTTTCAGGTTATGCTTTAGTCGTCGAACATAGGCGTATATGCGCTGCAGTTTTGCCAGTGAAGAGAAGTTTTCAAATAGGATAGATAGATTGTCGCAGTCGGAACTCGTCGAAGGTAAGACCATCATCTCAGGTAAGTCATTGTTATCTTGTTTGTTTGTTTCAGATGGAGCTTGCGGCCATTGGGAGTCGTCCGCGGCGAGGAAAGCGGGCCCGCGCCACCACAGCGCGTGAGCGGGTAGCTGGTCGGCGGACACGCCGCGGGAGATCACGTCGGCGGGGCTGGCGGCGCCAGGCACGTGGCGCCACCCAGACACACGCGTGTGCTCGCATATCTCCATCACCTTGTTTGCGACAAAGCTCTTTAGCTCTTTAGTTTGCTTGGACTGCTGTTAAGCCACGCGAGCACGACGTTGGAGTCACACCAGTGCGTGCACGAGGATATAGAGCAGCGCAGTGATTCGAGAACGCTCTTGGTTAAGTTGGCTGCGAGTAGCGCTCCGAGTAGTTCCAGTTTTGGTATTGTGAGGGGTGGCTTGGTAGGTGCCACTCTTGATTTAGCGCATAGTAGATTGACTGTTATATTGCCTTCTTTGTCTTTAGCTCTTAGATAGATGCATGCGCCATAGGCATGCATTGCCACATCGCAGAACGAATGTAATTGTATCTCGACTGGATCTCCAGACAAGGCTCTCCTCGGAATTGTGATGTTCGCTAGCGATGGGAGACTGGCCGTAATTTTCTTCCATTCCTTTAGTAGATCGTCAGGAACCGGCTCGTCCCAATCCAACCCACGCCGCCACAACTGCTGCATGATTAGCTTGGGCTGAACGGTGCATGGCGACAGGAGGCCGAGTGGATGGTAGATGCTGAAAGTTGATGATAATATTGTGCGTTTAGTAATTTTTTCTTGTGTACTGAAAGTCGGAGCTTCTATAGTGAAGTATAGCTCGTCTGATTGTGGACTCCAGCCTAAGCCGAGTGCGTTCGAGGCGTCACTCAAACTTAGTTTATCTTGCAGGTCGACCGTCGAGATGGGGAAAATATCAGGTGCATTGGACTTGAATTTTCGCAGATTGAAGCAGCCTGATTTTAAGTGAGCGCTGACTGCATTCATAATGTAAAAATATTGAATTGTGAACTTAATGTTTGTATTTGCACAACAAAATTGTATGAGACTTGATTGCAGTTTGCTTGCATTGTGTGATGTTTTTATTTGCATTTTTGAATTGAATCTTGATGCATTGTATACAATGTTTTTTGTTCGCATTGTGTTGCATTTGTGAATTGCATTTGTTTTCATTTTGATATTGAATTCTATAAAGTTGTGCATACAGATTGTGATATTTAGAGCATGCTACCTGTGTATATTATAGTACTGATACACATGCTAATTACTAGCACGAAAGCATGCTACTATTGAGCAAATGCTACCTATTAGCATGTACCTATTAGCATTTTTAGTAGCATACTCAAAGATAGCACGCCCTGCTATTTTTGAGCGTGCTACCTGAGGCGGGGGTAGAGAGGGGAATGGTAATAGCAAGTGTGAACACGTTTGCTAATAAGCACGCTAGTATCGATCTGTTGTTTGCAACAGGTGCATGTGCCTGCGTCTGCCAAAATGTCTCGCTGGGGTGACGAGAAAACCATACGTTTTATTACTTTATACAGAAATAATGAATGCCTTTGGAAACCACGGTCACCTCAATATAAAAATAACATCGCAAGAAACAATGCTTACGACGACTTGTTAAACAATATGAATGATTCTACTCTAACTTTAAAGATCTTAAAAACCAAAATAAAAAAATTAAGGTCTATTTATCATAATGAACTTAAAAAAATAGAAAGTTCGAAGCGTTCCGGCGCGGGGGCTGCTGGCGTGTACCGTCCGTCGATGCCATGGTTTCAAGAAATGCACGCGTTTATGGGAGATACGGCTGGCGAATATCGGCAAACTGTCGGAACCGAATTGGTAAGTTCATAGGCCTACATAATTTTACTAACTTTATAATCTACTAGTGTGTGCCCGCAACTTCATTTGCGAAATCCCGTTTTTAAGCTATTGCATAGCTTCTATCGCGGGCCTTGAGCGCGGGGACCGAATCCAGAAATTCCGCAACGAAAAAACCTCACGCTCCCCACTCTATTTAGGGGAAATATCCCTTAAGTCACTTGGCATACGATTTAAAATTGTACAGTCGCCATCAGATATATCGGAGCGGCCGAGGTTTTAAAACTTAAAACTTAAACTTAAAACTTAATAACTCCGCCCGCGTGGAAGTCATTTATCGTGCTTCCCTCGGGAACTCTTCATAATTTCGGAATAAAAAATATTCTATGTCCTTCCCTGGGATTTAAACTATCTCATTTCAATTGGTTTAGCGGTTTAAGCGTGAAGAGGTAACAGACAGACAGACAGACACACTTTCGCATTTACAAGCATGGATACATATAGATTATTAAGTTCAAACTTACCTACCTATTAAAAATAAAATTGATATTTTTTGATTGAACTTTCTATTACATATTGTATATTTATTGTAACCGTACGGTCACAGACTTTAATTAGGGGACACTTTTGTAATTCATAATTCATTTATTCATTGTACCATGGTGGAAGAGTTGTTATATTATCTTATTTCTTAGTTTATTATACTATCTTAGTTAATACAAATCTATACTTTAATAAAGTTGAACACACAATTACAATTTTTCTTCATAAAAATCATTTACTGCATAATAACATTAAATGTAACTTCCTTACAGCTTCGTTATAAGGTTCAAAACTCCTAAACAAAATTCCATGAGTGTAAACAGTACTATTTAGGACTAACTAAATTTATTATTTATTAATATTGTATTATTACAAGCTTTTATTTAGCACCTTTCCTGATGTTTGTTTGCTTGTTTATTTGTCTGTAATCAAATTTTGCAAGTTAAACACATTTATAGTTTCAGTTATTTATATCATAAAGTCTTGCCATGGTACCGCTTCTGTCGTTTCGAATAGCTCCGCATACGTATTCCTTATTGCCTCTGCCTGTTGCGAAGCACGGTTTCTGCGTGGTGGTAAATTTTGTAAAGCTGTCTGCATTTGTGTTCTCCAAGCTCCTGGTATCACAACACCTTGTTGTATATCTTCAAAGTCTACACACCTTTGCGTAATGTACATGTCGGATGTTTTTCGAAGCCAGTTGTGTAAAGAACACGCAGCTAATATAATACTATCAACTTTTTTTGGACTCATATCTATTGTGGTCAGAAGAACTCTAAATCTTGTTGCTAAAATTCCAAACGCATTTTCAACGATTCGTCTTGCTCTAGATAACCGGTAATTAAATATTTTTTCTCTGCGTGTTGGAGTAGTTCGGTACGGCTTCATTATGTAAGACTTTAGAGGAAAAGCAGCGTCAGCTAAAATAACTGAGTGTTCCGGTAAATTTAGAGTATTATTTTCTAATGCTTGTGATAAGTTCGAACGCTGAAAAACACCCCCGTCAGAAGCTCTTCCATTAGTTCCAATACTTATGTAAGAAAAGCAATAGTCATCATCAACTAATGCCAAGAGTACAATACTATGGGCACCTTTGTAGTTATAGTAATCTGAAGTGTTATCAGGAGCGCGTATATTTATATGTTTGCCATCCAACGCTCCAACACAGCCCGGAAAATACAATTTTGTACGAAACCCATGCTCAATACGTTTCCAGTCTTCGTGGCTTGGAATCTGAAAAAAAAACATACCTAAATAAATAATGTAGGTTGTACTATTTTTAAATTCCTAATGAATATGTTTGTGATGTCGTTGTTTCTGGTTCCCACGACACAGGGTATCCTAGTGTGGGGCCAGAAGCAATGTATGTGCCTGTATGTAAATGTTTATGTTTATGTTTATATCTTATTATCAGGATTCAGATAATTCATCGCAGAATTCGGAAGCACAGGATTCTCCGGCATCGACTGCAAGCACATCAGAATCTCTTAACTCGAATCTCTTAACACCAGAATCGATGAACGTAATGTCACCCCCCGCCAATATATCAGAAGAACGACCACAATCAAGTTCATCTAGTGTCACATCGACACGGCGTAAACGACGATTCGTACAAGATGAACCGATTAATGTGGCACTGAACCGACTGGAAAACCTGAGTTCTGCAATAAATATGCCTACTGAACACGACGAATTCTATTATTTTGGACATAACATTGCTGCTCAATTACGAAGCCTGCCATTGTATGAAGCACTTAACGTACAAGCTGAGATCCAAAATATTGTGATTGCAGCAAGACGCCGCCAGCAGTGTCAATACTTGTCTGAAGTATCACAAAGGAATTCATTTTACACTCCATACACACAAACATTAACCACAAACTCTGTTTTACATACAACACTACCAACAACACTGATTTCTGACACACAAATGCATACAAGGAATTCATTCTATACTCTATCTCCATACACACAGACTATAACAACAAACTCTGTCTCAAATACACCACTTCAAACAGCAATTAGTACTTCGGATAAAAAAATGATTAATATACCCATAAATACTGACACAGTCTCACAACAGCAAGATGTGCTGAGCCAAGCGTGGAACTTATCGTAATCTTGTGTTATTTTAGTATTAGTATGTTTTTTATGTACCTATAATACATGACATGACGGTACATTTTATTGGTTCTACACTCCATACACACAAACATTAACCACAAACTCTGTTTTACATACAACACTACCAACAACACTGATTTCTGACACACAAATGCATACAAGGAATTCATTCTATACTCTATCTCCATACACACAGACTATAACAACAAACTCTGTCTCAAATACACCACTTCAAACAGCAATTAGTACTTCGGATAAAAAAATGATTAATATACCCATAAATACTGACACAGTCTCACAACAGCAAGATGTGCTGAGCCAAGCGTGGAACTTATCGTAATCTTGTGTTATTTTAGTATTAGTATGTTTTTTATGTACCTATAATACATGACATGACGGTACATTTTATTGGTTCAGCTACGCTACGGCTACAATGGTTGATTAATGTTTCTGTTTCTTTTTTGTAATAAATGTGTAAAATTGTCATTGTTTTTACTTACCCGCACATAATCCTTCAAAGCGTTGTATATAGCTTCACAAACTTTTGGTAAAAATTGCGATATAGTAGATCTTCCAACTCTGTATAGTGCTTCCAATGTATGTATAGAATCTCCACTTGCTAAATATCTTAATGTCACTTCTAATTTCAATTTAGCCGGAATAGCCTTTCGCATGTGAGTGGCTTGTTTCTGTATAGCACTTTCAAAATTGCTTAGTAAAAAGTCAAATTGATGTGGAAGCATACGCAAATGATTTTTATAACCCGCAATATCTTCTTCTCGCATTTCTCTTATCAAACGTACACTAGCTCCAAGGTCTTGTCTCCTGGTCAACCAATCACGAACCCAAATCTTCCTGCTTTTTTTCTTCTTTCTATTTCTCAAAACGTTGGTGATGCATTGTATCGCCACCAAAAGAATTATTTTATTGAGCTCTAGGCGGAAAGCTACGTCGTCCATCGTTCGTGGCAGAGAGCACGCTACTAAATGGCATGTGTATTCGGAGTATTTGCTTTGAGCATGCTTATTCGTGAGTATGCTCAAAATTTGCATGCTTATTTGTAGCAAATGTGAACAGTGCATAAGCACGCTCAAACCAAGCATGCTCATAAGCGCACTTTTAAGCATGCTATTATAGAGCATGTGTATCAGTACCATTATAGGAATAAGGGGAAGTGTCAGAAATAAGATTTTAATAATGGTATCCCTATAATATTAGTTTCACTGCACATTTTAAGTTTGTACTTGCAACACTTTTTTTTTCCCTTGTCTGCTGTCAACCGGAATACAAAGTTTACTCATCATCCGAGTGCATTTTATTAAATACCAATAATCCTGAAGCCTAGACTACGATCTTTGTGCCGTACACTGACTGCTACAACTACTCTGCTAGATTTCACAGAAACATTATTTTTAATGTTTCTACTGTGGCTCGTGCCGTGTCACATGTGGCCCCGTCTTGTTGAAACCACATGTTTCCTAAGCCCAATTGATTCACTTGATTCGAGAAAAAATTGATAATAATCTCACGGTACCGATCTCCATTCACTGTAAAAGCATCACCCATAGCATCTTCAAAGAAATAAGGCCCAACTACTCCTCGTGACCAAGTTCCACACCAAACTGTTACTCGACGAGGACGCAGTGGTCATTCGTGGATCAAAGAAGGTTGTTCTTCTCCCCAATAGCGAGAAATTTGTTTATTAACAAATCCGCTGAGGTCGAAATGAGCTTCGTCACTCATAATACTTTTTTTTAATGAAAGTTTGGGTCTCTTTCCAGCTTTGTTAGCATAGCACTACAGTAATCACGACGGCGTTCATGGTCTCGAGGCCGAAGTTCTTGAGTTATCTGTACCTTATATGAAAACAAACATAGGTCTTTCTTCAAAATTGTCTGTAGAGAAGTCCTCTTAACTCCGAGTTGTTGCGAACGTCGCCTCGTAGACAATGTGGGTTCTTCGGCTACACTTTGACGAACAATTTGGATATTCTGCTCTGTTCGAGCCCTTCTGACACGATGAGGAAATGCTTTATCTGTTACAATGCCATACTGCTCAAAGAGCCACGAAGATTAGTGGCATAGTCTCAGTGGAGCCCTCTATATTTTTTTCAATGTCGTGGAGCACGATGAAACCTAGCTAGATCGATAGAGGACAAAAAAGTAAACAAGAAATTATTAAAGTCACCATGTCCTAAAGTGGCAAGTTTAGGAGTTATTGAGCTTTGAAGTTTGTATAGAATTTCCACTAAGTTTCATCACTGAATTTGTCACTTGATATGAGTTTTCTCGGGGATTCAAATCTACTTTGATGTTTTTTAAAGTCTGGGTAGCTATGTCTAGTAGGTACCTACCTACTTATATACATATATACATGAAATTATAGTATTATTCATGCATCCAATTCGTTCAATTCGATTAAAATTCAAAACATGTCAATATAAAACCTACAGTTTAATTAATATAGATAGGTTTAGGTGGTAGGTAGGTACCTATAAATAATGTAGATAGGTACATATCGCTAGAAACTTAAACCGCTGCTGTGTGTAAAACCATGTTCAACCATGTTTTTAACATAAATACCATTTCCTGACGTAGCGTAGTAGGTAGGCAATATCCAATAATTAGGTAGGTACCTTCATCTTCAGTTGGGCAAAGAAAGAACCTACGGACCTACCCACTGAGGTACCTACCTATTACAAACTTCTTTGAGATTAATCTTTTTGGTGAGTGGGTAAACTACTGAAGTGACGTTGTCAACATTGATTTATATTTGGAAAGTACCTCATTTGTTTCGTTTTCTTTTCATTTTCCAAAATTCAATCAAAGCATTTTGTTGACTTAGTAATTGGTTTATTGTTTGAAAAATGGCAGATTTATCTCGACAATGTTTTTTTTGTAATCGAAGTCTCGTAAGTGGACCTCGCCGAAATGGACATGTGCGAATTTGTTCAAATCTGCTCACAGAAGAGTATTTGACTGCCCATCAAAGTGTAGTTATTTTCTATCAAGAAAATAACTGCAATCGCCAGGTTAGTTTAGCATTAGCAATGTTTAATTTTTAGTCAATTATAAGGTACAGACAACGGTATAAACTTGAAGAACGATTGTCAACCTTACAGTGATTGGAATGAACGTAGTGCAAAGGTGAAAGTGATCAGTGGCCTAATTACGCTCACCAAATCCTGAGCGATTCCAATCGTCTAACTGTCAAATTAGTATGGAATTTGACAGTTAGACGATTGGAATCGCTCAGGATTTGGTGAGCGTAATATAGGGGCAGCTCAACGTGCTCTTGACTGTACATACACCAGCCCCCCGAGACAAAATGAAAACGCTTGCTAGCGTAGTAATGGTCAAAAAATTGTTTCAAAATTGTGATCTATTTTATTAACTTCCTTCTTTTTAACCCAATATAAACAATTTTTTATGTCTTTGTAGATGACTTCGGGAGATAGAATCTGCAGACCATGTTTAACACGTGCTGATCGGTTCTACGAATCGTACATAAGAGCTCAAGAACGAGAAGAAGCTGCAATCCACGAAGTGATAGTACCGATCGTGAATATTGAACCAGAAGAACAACCGCAATATGATCCTCTACGGCTTACACCTGAAATAGAAGATGTACATCAGCTTGATCCAAACGAGGTACCCGGTCTTATAGTTGATGACAACCCTGAGGAAGAAAACCCTGAAGTGCTGCAAATCCCTGGAGCACAGGAAGACCTGGAAAACCCTGAAGTACTCGTCAACGCCGAAGTACCAACAATGGAAGTAGCCGGTTTCAAACGAGTTTCGCATAATTCAACTTACTGTATTATAGCAGGTTGCACTAGTATAAGACAGAATTTAAAACGGATTCATCAAACTATAAGATCTCATATACTTACCAATCAAAGTCTTTACATACCACGCGGAAATAGAGTTTGTACTGAGCATTTACAGTCAGGTCTCCTGTGGAACGATAATTTTGAGACATTGTGTCGTGCAACCCACTTAACTTTCAACTCTGCACAGGTAAGTGATTTGGTGAATATGCTGAAGGACAAGACTGTATATTTAGATTTTGAAAGATTAGAGACAATCGACGATATCGTCTTCTGTTTTTATATTGGATATAATAAAAATATATTTTCCCTTATTTTAGAGGAAACGAATGAGCTATCCGAACAGTTTAAGAGACCAAAAATCGCTTTGGCCACCGTTTTGTGCAAATTACATACCGGAGATTCACACGAACGGTTGTCTTCTATATTCAGGATGACCCGACAGCACTTCGGATTCATCATGAATAAAACAAGACGGTGTTATATATGTATAAAAATGACTTCTGTCAGCCAATAATTACCTACATTGAAGTGACATATGTTTACTATGAAACCATATTAAACATAGAAACAGGGATTAATCATATTTTCAGGTCTAACTACCTAATTATTGTTTAACTGCTAATATTTAATCAGATAATGCTTATAACTAAACACAGCCACCATAAAACTTAATTTAAGTACAAATGTTTCTTCCGGTACCTACTTCTCCGATCAATAACTCGCTCACTGTTCGGTAGAATGATTTAATGATAAGTAATTCCTAATTGTATATTGTAATTAGTCTAGCAGCTAAGTGTAATTTGTAATTAAAATAAAGAAATATCTTGTGAATTTTCCTTTAAATGCACTATTTTATTTATTTACCTGATAGGATTGATGAAAAGCAGATTTATAACTCTGATAAAAGCTCCCGTAATACCCTCACATTGTAAGCATCTTCGCTACGCTCGGGTGCCTTAATATACGGTATCTATAATAAACTGGGTGTTTTTTCTACGACTTATTTAGCAATTTAGTCAAGAATCGGCAACGAGTCACAGGTGCCAAGCATATAGTCCAGTATTTAGTGAAAAATGATTCAAAAGTTAAGTTTTATAAAAATCTCATACAAACTTCAAGGCTCAATAACTCCTAAACGTGCCACTTTAGGACATGGTGACTTTTATAATTTCTTGTTTACTTTTTTGTCCTCTATCGATCTAGCTAGGTTTCATCATGCTCCACGATATTGAAAAAAATATAGAGGGCGCCACTATGAACTATGCCAGGCCCCATACAAAAATCTTCGTAGCTCTTTATTCACTAAACGAGCTATTGTTATACGCGAAGGTAACTTATTTCTACCAAAAATCGGCCGCAATTTTCTCAGAGTTTCCGCAATACATGATTGGGTTGAGTAAAACGTTTTAATAATTAAAACACGTTGTTTTGTCGTAAAAGGCTCCATAATAAATTTGCTGTGTCTACACAAAGTAATTTTCATGCAACAACTGTCATATTTACCGCCAAAACAAAAGTGGCGGCAAAAAAGTTGTATACCTCCAAGTTGGCCACCCTATACAAGACATCTTACAGTCGATCCGGTCTTACTTGGCACAAGTAGTAAACAAACCTCTTCTATTACAAAACTTGATATTCCAAGAGCATCACTCAATGTAGATTACCACATTTAGTTGTAGACACTAGTTAAGACACATGGACATTGAATTTCACCGAAAACTGGCCTAAATTGTGGTTGCGAATAAGATTTTTTTGCGAAATTCAGATTTTCATACAATTCTGATCACAGGTTAGCAAAACTACACAGATTACTTTGTCATTATGTTGCAGTGATGGGACGCGGTTGGATGAGGTGAATGAAAGAACGAATGAATGAAATTATGCTGTGCTAAAATATTATTTTGTTCTTTATAAATGGCAAAATATTTACCCGGTGGGTATTAGGTAAATATTACAATAATACAAAAGAGCATATATTTTATATAAACCTTGTATGATAATAAATGTCGCGAAACTTTTTTGCCATACCTTCAGTTTTTTACAAGACATGGCAATCGAAGTTCACAGAATACAGAAGTTTTTGCACTGTTCTGTGGCGGAGAGGGATGCGTTCTGTCACGTAAAGAACCATTCGTCTCTGCCAAGAACGTTTTACCCAATGGACACGACACAGTTGACGTTTTCCTAGTTTCCCCGCGTGCCACTTACCGTGTAAAAATTAAAACGGTCATGATTTTGTGTTATCAGTATGACATGAGAAATTATAGAGACAACATCAGAAGAAAAGTGCAAAAAAATATACGAAATGCGCCCTATTATTCTGTAAAAATGAAAGCAACAAAACAGTTAGGGTCAACTCGCATAATTTTGTGATACACCTAATTCCGTGACAACAACTTTGAAGCGATGTACAGAATTGCATGAGCATAATCGTACCTTATAATGTGACCCTTATGGTGTGGTAATAAGTCTTCTTTTTGAATAAAAAGAGCTGGTTTATTTAGTGAGCGAGGAAGGAACAATATCCGTTTTTGTTCGCCGACGCGCCATTTTGCATCGCGTTGTCTGTGAGCATTGTTGTGGTCGAGTAAAAACACCAAAAAAAATAGAAAAAGTGCTTCGTTTGCGTCGGTTTCTGAGTAAAAAGTTCAAGAATACGTTTAGCTGTCTTATACGTTTACTGCTTTACGTAAGTTTTGCGTAGTTTTTAGCCAACAACTTATTTTATACCATTGAAAAATTGCGGTTTCTCAAATCTGTGCGGAGATTGGATGTCACGTAATTAAAGTAGGTAAGTGTGACTATGGTTTATTAATGCTATTTAGAGCCTGCTATTGAATATTCTCTCAACATTATTATATTTAATATAAGGTGAGGTGGGGTAAGAGGGTCACCGGGGTAAGAGGGTCTAGGGACCATAACTCATAAACCAAAGCGTTTATCACTATGAGTTTTCCGTCGATAAAACAGACAAGGCAAATTAGTTTCAACGGTTTTCATTAGATGTCGCTACGTCACTCAAAGGCCGCAAAAAATGAAGAAACGCCTGTCAGTTGTGAATTCGACTAGCACAAAGTTGGCGCGTTATTTTGCAAATCAATAATTGCTTGAAAAAAGACATAATTTGACTGTATAAATACACGGAGAAAACTGTAAGTATTTCGTTTTATTCGACATTTTAGATTAAAAACAACTAATAATACGAGTTTCTTTTGCTTGTAAATCCTAACCTCCAAAAATATTAGCTGGTATAAGAGGGACACTATTGACGGGGAAAGAGGAACATATGTTCCTCTTCCCCCATGTCAGGGGATATAAACATTTTTAATAGGTAATTTATAACTAGTAAAAATGAAAAGGTGTAAGAAATAAAATGAAACATAAAACATTCTATTAACATTTTGTAAAAGTAAAAGTGTTGTGTTTTGTAATACGTCCCTTTGTAGTCGAGAGCTACTTTCAAATTTTAGTATTTTGAATTAGAATTGAGTAAAATAGTAATTATGATTGTTACAGGAATAATATGAAAAATGCCCCGAAAATATGTCAGAACATCGGATAGGAGCAAATATGAGTATGAAAAATTAAGGGACGCTGTCAGGGCAGTAAAAAGTGGACCAATATCTGCTTACGCTGCATCAAAACTTTATAATATACCAAGAACAACAATTGTTAACCGCGTATACGACCGCAAAGGTTTGAAATCCAAAACTTTAGGCAGGTGTACTGCATTGCCCCCGGATGTAGAAAAAACGCTTGCGGAAAATCTCCACATAATGGAAAAATCAGGGTTTGGGTTAACTCGCAAAGAAGTGATTGAATTGGTTGGTCGATACGTGGTTGAGAGTAATATCAAAACTCCGTTTAAAGATGGGGTCCCTGGGGAGGACTGGTTCATTGCTTTCAAGAATAGACATGGCCTTTCTGTTAAAAAACCTCAAGCCGTTGAACAAGCGCGTAAATTAGCATGCAGACCTGACGTGATCTACTCTTATTTTGATTTATTGGAGGAAACCATTAATGAACTGGGTTTAAGTGATAAACCATCGCAAATATGGAACTGCGACGAAACCAGCTTCACTAACGACCCCAGTAAAGCAAATGTTGTAGGTCGTCGAGGCTATGCGTCTACACGAACCATCGCCTCTCCAGGGAAGACAAATACAACTGTGCTTTTGGCATGCAGTGCCGCTGGTGATAAAGCTCCGCCACTAATTGTATATACAGGGAAAAATATTTGGAAGGAATGGGTTTCTGAAGATGGGTTTCCTGGCACTGTTTATGCTGCAACTGAAAAAGGTTGGATGGAGGCGAAAGTATTCGAAAATTTTTTCGAAAAGGTTTTTTTGCCCACCGTGGGAAATAAACGTCCTATTCTCTTGCTTTACGATGGCCATTCTACTCATGTGGGAATTAATATTATACAAAAGGCACGAGAAAACAACATAGCGATTTTAAAAATCCCACCACATACGAGTCACCTTTTGCAGCCTCTGGATCTATCGGTGAATAAATCGTTCAAAGACAGATGGGACGTATCGTTGGTGAAGTGGCAAAGACTGGATGTGCCGACATTCAGTCTTTGCCACTTCACCAACGATACGTCCGAAGGTCTTACCCAAAAAAGAGTTTTCTAAGATTATTGGCCAAGTGTGGACTCAAATAGAATCCCAAGTATGTAAGGCAGGCTTCCGTAAAGCAGGGATATACCCAATAAATAAAAATGCAATTGCTGAAGAGAAATTTGATCCAGTTCAGTTAACAGAATGGAAGAATGCGAAACAGCTAGAAAAATCACAAAATCAGCTTTTCAAACAAATAGCCCCCAAAAAAATTGAGTGAAATAGCACTGACTGTTATAAATAAAACATATATAATGCAGCAGGGTGTTCCTCCATGTAATTCAGTACAAGCTTCTGCGTCACTAACGGAAGTTTTACATAGCGAAGAAAAAGTCACGCCATCGCAAAATACTGCGAATGTTCAACAGCGTCCTAAAGTCTAAATTCTTGACAATCGACGAATCAATGTAACATTTGAAGAGTTACTTTTGAAAATAATTAAACCCGGAAAACCATCTTTGCCAACCAAAAGAACGAAAATAGCAACAGGCAGTGAAGTCATCACTCATGTGTATGAAAGATATAAAAAAATAGAAGCAGAAAAAAAAGAAAAGTTGGAAAAGCAAGAAGAAAAGAAAGCAAATAAAGAAAAAAAGAAAAAAATTGGGAAAAGAACAAGCAAGAATAATAAGACGGCAGCAAAAAAAAAGAATGGAGAGGAAAGGTGCAAGAACGGAAGAAATATTAAGCAGACTGATATACATGTTTCTGGAGTGGATATTTCTTTACCAGGCCCATCGGGTTGTAACAAAAAGAGGAAAATTGAAAATGAGGCAAAAAAAATGGTTCCACAAAATAAAAAACCCAGAAGAATATCATCATCGTCATCTACCAGCGTATCTGATTGCATGAGTGTGCATGATGATTCTGATATTGTAGACGCGACCGATGAAGAATATGATATAACAAAAGATTTCCAAAATTATGAACAAGAGAATAACCTCTTTAGCATAGATAAGAAAAGCATCGCGATGAATAGAAATGATGAGAAATTGGACAAGCAAAGCAAGAAGACAGAGAAAATTACTGAGGAATCAGATGAAACTAATATGGTAGCAGGAGAATTTAACGGCGAATGGGATGGGCTTACAACAGTTGAAAAGGAAGAGTACCATGCCAATGAACAAGGACTTACTGAGGAAGTCAATGGAAAAACGGATGAGAGAAACGATGTGGTGGAGAAAGTTTATGACAGATTGGATGAGAGAAATCAGGCAACAGAGGAAGTTGCTGAGAAATCGGATGACAGGAACAACGACACAATGGCAAAAGAAGGTAATGATAAATGTGATGTGAAAAAAAATGAAGAAAAAGAGAATTATAAAATAAATGACAACGTCTTGATTCGTTACTATAATAGGAAAAGGTGGGTTTATTATGTCGGTTACATAGAAAATATACTTTCTGGACGCGATACTAGTTATGACATAAACTTTTACAAAACTTACAAAAAGCCATTGAAATTTAAACTCCCTAAACAAGTAGATCGTGATACTGTTTTAGAGTACTGTATACTCAAGAAAGTTCACCTATCTCAAAACCCTAGTAATTCCAAAGAGTTTCTTTTGAATGAAGAAGATCATTTATATTTTTCTTAAATACTTAAATATGAGGAGCGCCGTACGGCAATTTAATTGATTTTTTTAAGGTTTTAATTTGTATGGAGAGTAAATAACTAAAAAAAAATAACTGGTCCATTTCTTTTTAGTTTGTTACCCCTGATCGAACCTGTATGTTCCTCTTACCCCGAATTGTTTTACTCTTTATTTTCATTCCAAATTATACCTTATTTATTTATTTATTAGAAAACCAACAGACACGATAAAACATAAAAAATACATAATAAAGGTTAAATATAAGGCCCAATTATAGGTTAACATTAAAAGACTTTATAAAAATCTGACACGCAAAAAGAATGAAAAAAAAAATAGTATACATATAGGTGATCATGCTTTTATCTCTTTGTAGACGTGACGCCTAAAAGATTCCTTACTTAAATAAAATTTATTTCAATGACAGTGAGATTCAATATTGACTGAAATAGTTCTACCCAGAACTTCACGACAATTTAGCATCGAACATTTAAATTCAAACTTCATTTTTATGAAATACAATGACTGTCCCTCTTACCCCATTTGAGGGGGAAGAGGAACGTTTATACAATCTGGACATTTATGCAAATATCATCGTAAGAACTATTAGCAGCGCAATGAAACTTAGTCCACGGGAAGCTAACACATAAAGGTAAGTTTTGTGTGTTTCAAAGATCTTGTAAGTCTTTAACTGTTCTTCCTAACCCACAAAATATTTTACTGAAAATAAAGTATGTTCCTCTTACCCCACCTCACCTTAGCAAATTTAAGTTAAACAACCAGTTTTATGAAGTTTGCATCCCAATATTTAAAAAATTCTTTTTTTTTATCACGGAATTAGATGAGTGTTTTTTATTTCAAGTTACCCCAAGTAATTAGATAGCAGTATATTTTATCAGCTTAGTTTGTAAAATAGGCAAAGATGCAATAAGAAAAAAAAAATATTTATATTGTACAAAAAAATATTACGTGACATCTTATCGCCCCAGTCTTGAAAAACCGATATTTTCCAGGGTATAAGATTAGCTTTTGATGAAATATGTAAAACCTAGGTAAAGCTGTTTAAGTGTCTAAAGATAATCTTCATATATTTTTCTAAAAAGACTTTCTCTTTGTAGGCGACATGGAGGAAAATACAAAAAAGAATAGAAAATAAAACGAGGCGACTTTACGATCGGCTGTAGAAAATGTTCTAGAATCAAATATGACACTATACCGAGCTGCAAAAGAATTTGGAATCCCTTGGTCAACTTTAAAAGATAATGTGGGTCGAGCCAAAAATGAAAGAGAAAACGGAAACATGAGAGTATCGATGGCAAAAATAGGAAGACCTTATGCAGTGACAGCAGATTTGGAACAGAAGTTATATTTACACCGTCAATTAAAAAAAAGGTCGAAGGCTACTGTCCCTAAGGCAAAATGTCTGACACCTGTTGTAACATAATCAAGTGTGAGCAGCTACGCAGAAAAAGTTGATGACAGAAATATAAAACTCAAACTCAAAACACGTACTCGTACAAGCAACAAAAGGTCTCAAAAAAGGAAGAACTCTAATACTGATGAAGACTGGATTTGCCGCACTTGCAATGGATCATTCATTATAGATGTCTCGTCAAAAAATGGAGCAAACTGGATAACATGCTCGTTCTGCATGCATCCGTATCATATCCATTGAAAAAGTCAAGTAGTTGACGAAACTGAAGAAGTGTTTATGTGCGATCTATGTAGCATAAGTAGCGATGAGGACTAATAAACTTTTTACCTATTTCATAAGTGTTGATGTGCGATCTATGTAGCATAAGTGTAGCGATGAAGCCTAATAAACTTTTTAACTATTTCATAGTTCTATCTTGTTTTATTTACCTATTATTGATATAGCAAAATAAATAATTACTTGTTGGCATACACACGTATTTACTTTGCAAAGATAATTTATTTAAAATAAAAACAAAAACTCACATAATTCCGTTACCACGAAATTGAGATGATGTGTACGGAGTTATAGTGACTATCACGGAATTGCGTAAGTCAGAAGGATTCAAACAAATTAGTTTTACGAATAGTAAATGTTCTAAAATAGTGGTTTGATTCGTTTCATGCGATTTGCCAAAGTATAAAGTTATAGATTCAAAGAAACAAAAGTGTGTAAATAATGATTTTATCTTTAATTAACTGTTCTATCACGGAATTAGGTGAGAAGACCCTAATGCTTCTTATAACTCGTAACTTTGATTTTATGCATCTGTAAGTGGTATTTCTTTGGTAAATTAATAAAACGTGCATCGTAAACAACATATAATACGCCGAAATAAAAATGGTTCCTGCTTAAGGCTATTTATGCCACTTTCACATTAGCTGTATTTAGTGGTGTAATATTGTTCATTCAGACCTCATTCTGTTCTTTTTGGGTTTTTTTTCCTTGCGATAGGGTTTGACACAGTCGATAAAATCTTTCGATGTTTTAATTGACTTCTAAACATGACGTAGAAATCATTATTATCTTACTTAAATATCAATAAAATATTCGTTCGGTGTTTTATTTAAAACGTTTTATAGATTACCACCAAGAAAAGTAAAAAAAATAG
Organism: Yponomeuta malinellus; assembly: GCA_947308005.1. Classification (NCBI taxonomy): domain Eukaryota; kingdom Metazoa; phylum Arthropoda; class Insecta; order Lepidoptera; family Yponomeutidae; genus Yponomeuta; species Yponomeuta malinellus. Next base: position 12,721,352 of record OX371012.1, read on the forward strand.
TTGGTATCAGTTCTTAAGAAACATTAATTTCAAACCGAATATTTACAAAACGCAAAAATCAGTGCAGGCTATACGGAGTTTCCTCCAAATGTATAGTGGGAAATGCGTTTTAACGGAAATTAGTGTTTGTGTTTTACAACAACTTTTGTATGATTTTAATTGTACCAAATGTCAGGGTTAACATAATTTCACTTATTAAATTTGCGCTTATAGGATAGTACTAATGTCGCAGCTTCCGGTAAATCATTGTTTTAAACAGAAATATGTATATCCATTCTATTTATCATATCTCTATGTATAAAAATTAATTGCCGTTCGTTAGTCTCGCTAAAACTTGAGAACGGCTGGACGGATGCAGCAATTTTTTTTATTGGTGAAAGTCAAGGTGAGAACAAAAAAAGTGATACGCGTCAACGAGTGTGTCATAAAAAAAAGTAGGTACAAAAAAATCAAGCCGTAGAGCAAATGTTTTTTTTTAATGACAAACTATTATTGACGTATATCGGGTATTCATTTTATTGACAATAACTCTTCTTTTCCAATACAGCATTTGCTGCATTTAAATTTAATGTATTGTTATGGACCCCTGGAAGTACACGGACCAAGGATACCATAATAAGACTATCATATTTTTATATTTCTGTCGCATTGCATAAGTGGCATTGAATTCAAATTACAAAGGAAGAGACAGACATTATGTGGTGTGTAAAAAAATCTTCAAAATAAGTTCATTAGTTTCGTCAGATACAGCCTGTGACAAAAATTGGTAACCTGAAAATTATTTCTTCAGTAGGTATCGGTAATAAACCATACATTCCTACAATCTTTAGGTGAGAACGGTCATTTTTTAAGCTTTTGCTTATTTGAAGTAGTTCAATTATTTATACCAAAGAAACGTTTTTATTTATTTAGGTTATCCATACAATTTTCCAGTTTTCAGTAAAAAAATAAGTTCAGGGATATGAGATTTACTAAGTTCTCGGTGGTCAGTTTTAAAAACCACTAATAAAATTATTGCGAGAATAAGAAGAAACATTTTGCAAAAAATATCTTTAAAAACAATATTATTTTTTCGTAACATTTCCTTTGACCTCCTCAGTCCTAACATTGAAAATAACAATTAAAAACCATTGAAAATTGTTATTTGAAAATTACTGACAAATGGCCCGCAAAGATTAATAAAATAAAATGGAAATAATGGAAAGCAAACTGTTTTAGAGAAATAAATACATATATAAATAACTACTTATTTGATATTTGTTATTGACTACAAATTACTTATTACTTAAAATTTATTAAATAAAATTTTTAAATTTCTGTTTCCCTCATTCGTTCATTTCGTTCAATCATCACTTATTGATAATATTTTTATCGACTTTTCCAAGCTCTTAAGTCATAATTTGACATTGATAGCTACCTCCCGCCCCCCCAAAAAGTGGTCGTCTGTGTTTTCCTACAAAGTTTCGGTCATGTAATATCCTTTGGCTAAAACATCCTTGGTCTCTGCGCTTCGCTTGACGTCGTATGTAACGGGTGTGCTCTTACGTTTCTTGATTTTGGACAACTTGGCTTTCTTGTGGATTTGTGTTTGCTCTGTGATTTGGACTGTGTTATTCTCCTGGACTGATAACGTATTGGCTACTCTTCAAGGACTTCGACACTGCACGCGATTGGACTACTTTGAAATATTTTTTTGGAAAGTGAGTTGTTCTTTTTATTAGTTTTATAAAATGTTTTATAATATGGAATCTTTTCTGAATAGGGGATGTTTCTGATATTATATGTTTAAAAATTTTAAAGCTATTTTTCTATAACAATATTTTTTTTATTAATTTAACAACCTAGTAGAAAATTCGTCACATATAGTGCCAATGGCTGTCTCTTAATAATATGTATGTAACTGGAATAGTTGTCACTTAATTGTCTTAATCTTGTGCGTAGACACAAACGGTGATTAAGTGGACTGTATAACTTATTGTAAGGGCTGGTGGGGGAGTCTCTTGGAGAAGAATACGCTGGCTGGTGACGTGAAACAGGCAGCTTTATTGAGCTCACACAATGCACTAAAGAGTTAGAAAAACACTGAAATTACTGTTTATAAGATTCACGCAACGTGGCGCAGCAGAGGCGAGAGAGAGAGAGTGTCAAACTACGAGCCTGCAGATGGCAGCACAGTATTGGCTACGTTCAAATTACATTATGTTTGCTTCTAACATAAGCTGGGGCCTCAGAAATACAAACAGATTACAAATTAAGCTGGGGCCTCAGAAAAATACAGAACACCTACTCATTAAGTTACTTAGGCTGATATTCAGAAACGATTTTGAGCGTGAGCTCAATGTGAGTCCGGGTCTTCCAACTGTCAAAATGAAAGTCTCAGTGATATTTTGTATTCACAGTTGAGTTTGAGATAACAAAAATTAAGCGCAAGCTAAGCTGAGACTGAGTAGTGGATTTCGGCGACTTAGCTCAGACTCAAGGTGGCAATGACGAAGAAAGTAGCGACACCTGTAGGCAATTCGAGAAATCTAACTAACCTGTGGTGAAGTAACCTTTTTTATTCAGAATTTCACATTTTGCATGCTCATTTTCCTTCAAAAATTAAATTGTGTTTTTAGAGTAATGAGAAGTCAAAATAAAGTATTATAACCGCGCGTAAAAAGTTTCGACATTTGTTGCCATCTCATTCACTCCTGTGGATTATTGTATGCCTTTCATGTACATAGTGTTAACAGATAATATAAACCGGTAACGTCAAAAACTGTACCACAGATTACACGCTCGAGTAAGTTTAGCCTGAGCTGTGGCTTAGCTGAGTTCGAGTCGAGATATTGACTGTGAATACAAAATTCTTGAGTCTTTGTTGAGATTGCTCAACCGATGCTCAGCTTAGTGCACGTTAAGTGTAGCTCAACGCTGTGTTTCTGAATATCGGCCTTAGTTGCTACATAAATAGTGTTCCGATCTACTCCAAGGTACACAAATTAACAATGTTCAGATCAAACTGATTATTATACCTATATAAACACTGATGTAAACTTAAATTTTACATCTTACACTTAGTACAGTAGAATAAGTGGTTATCTTGTACTAATAAAGGAAACTGCTAATCTTAATATTCATGTATGTTATGAGAGTTACATGATACACAATGGGAAAGTAAGTATCTAGGCATGACTCACATTCATTGAACTTAATCATTATTTAATTAACTAAGAAATCGCCTAACTAAACAATGCTAGGAAGCTTGCTAGCCTTACATATCTTATATTGTTAGAAGCTGAGTACTAAAAACGAAAACATTAAATGAAACTGAGGTCGTTTTCAACTTTGAACAGAAAATAAAACCTTTACCTTACAATAATTATATTAATTAATAGAAACTTAAATGAATATATATTTGTTACCAACGCAACAGAAAATAATATTAGCACTTTTTGCATCACAATAATAACTTATGGATTACAATCTATGGGTAGTACACACACCCTAGTAACACTGCGGTTATGCTTATGCCCGCTAGCAGTTGTTACTTCCACAGCACGCACCCTACCATCTTTACCGGGAAACAAATTAGTTATACGTGCCATAGGCCATTGCAATGGAGGTGTATTGTCATTACATAGTATAACGAGACTACCTATTGTTACATTGGGTACATTGTTGTGCCATTTTGGTCTGTGTTGTAACAGGTTAAGATAACTTTTCAGCCAATATTTCCAAAAGTTTTGCTTCATATTTAGGGTTATAGTCCAGAATTTAAGTAAGTTTATATTGACATTGCTAACATCACGCTCAGGGTAAGTATTAAGAGGAGCGCCTGTCAGAAAGTGCCCTGGTGATAAAAATGAGAAGTCATGCGGATCAGCTGTTATAGCTGTCAGTGGACGAGAATTTAAAACTCCTTCAATTTCGACTAAGACAGTATTCAGCTGTTCATATGTTAGTAAGGATTTACCTACAACACGTTTGAGATGATATTTTGCACTTTTAACACCACTCTCCCAAAGTCCACCAAAGATTGGACACTAAGCCGGTATGAAATGAAAGTTAATGCCACGGTTAGAAGCAAAGGCTTGAACTTGTTGTTGGTGACTTTGAGAAGAGTGTAAGCGATAGAACTCGTCTAATTGCTTCCTTGCCCCCCTGAATGTGGCGCCGTTGTCGCAATGGACTTCACTGGGCAGGTTTCGTCTCGCGATAAAGCGCTTGAAGCAAGCAAGGAAATTTTCAGTTGTTAAATCTGAGGCAAGTTCTAAATGGATTGCTTTGGTAGTGAAACATACGAATAATAAGATGTAACCTTTCCCGACTATTGGTTTCCTAATGCGGCTGTTTTTGACCGATACCGGCCCAGTAAAGTCCATGCCAACCTTCTGGAACGGACGACACGGAGTCACTCGTTCAGCGGGCAAGGAACCCATCAGCTGAGTTGTTGCAGCAGCTTTGTTTCTGAAACAGGTTACACATTTATGTATTACTCTTTTCACGGTACGCATTCCATCTACAATCCAAAATCTTTGTCTGAGGGAACTGAGAACTAATCGTTGCCCTGCATGTAGCAATTTCAAGTGTTCAGATCTCACAATCAAGTTAGTGATCTCTGAGTCTCTGGGTAGAATTGCTGGATGTTGACTGGTGTAGGGAATTGGTGCATTTTGTAAACGGCCTCCAACTCTAAGGACACCATCCGCATCGAGAAATGGCGTCAAAGGCTTCAGACTACCAGTAACCTGGCTGTGAGGATCGTCAGATCTCAAACACTTGATTTCACTAGAGTAAAACCTATCCTGCTCGTGTTTTAATATTAATAATAATGCTTTATTTAATTCAGTTGTTGACAAGCATTGTTTCTCTTTCACTGAGTTTGGCCTAACATTCCTACAGAACCTTATTATGTAAGCAAGTACTCGAGTCATTTTATTTATGTCTGAAAACTTTTTAAGTTTGTCAAAGATAGTGTCAGTTATGGCAATCGCAGCACATACCAGATTGTCATTGTTGCAGTTTAATTTGGACAGGGGTGAAGGTACCCGGGGTGCAGATTGAAGTACATAGTCCTTGTCATGCAGGAAGCATGGCCCCTGCCACCAAGTTTGATTGTCTCTGAGCTCCTGTGGTGACAGACCACGGCTGAGACAGTCAGAGGGATTGTCTGCAGTGTTTACATATTGCCAATGACAGCCCTTTGTCAAGTTCTGAATTACTCTGACCCTATTTGCCACATAGGCTTGAAGTTTCGTGACATCTGGCTTTAGCCAAGCTAGCACAATCTGAGAGTCTGAGTATAGAAAGGTACCACTGATGTGTAGAGTAGTGTTGATTGTGTCGAGTACCTTTATGGATAACTCAGCGAGAAGTAGCGCAGCGTTTAACTCCAACCTGGGTATGGTGAGTGGTTTCTTGAGCGGATTTATCCTTGACTTAGAGCATAACAAGTGAACGTGTGTGTTACCTTGTGCGTCAATTGATCGCAAGTAGAGACAGCAGCCGTAGGCAACTGTTGAAGCGTCAGCAAAGCCTATCAGTTGAGTGACGACTGAATCTTGTGGTTTTACACAGCGAGGCACATTAATCGGCTCCATTTGAGACAAATCACTGACAAAGTCCATCCACTGCTTGCGGATGGAGGTGTAGCATCCCAATCTATGTTGCAAGCCCATAAACTTTGCATAATTACCTTTGCACGCACGAGTATTGGCCCCATCAGTCCAAGCGGATCATAAAATCTGCTGATGTAGCTGAGTATGTCGCGTTTAGAGTCGTGCGAGCTACTGTATGGCTGAGGGCGTGTGGTTTTGAACACATCATTCTCGACATTGAAAGTGACGCCTAGCGTTTTTACTGACACATCTTTTCTTTGAAGATCTACTTCACCTAAGTGATGATTTTCCTTGGGTACATTCTGAAGAACTTCTTGGCAATTGGAAGCCCATTTGTGCAACTGAAATCCTCCCAAAGCAAGGAGCTTAACTAGCTCAGATTGCATCTGTACTAATTCGGTTTTGGATTTACTGTTTGTGAGTACATCATCTACATATGTGTGGTTTTTTAACACCATGGATGCTAGGGGTAGCTGATCCTGAAATCTATTGGCTAGCTCAATGAGGCAGCGAGTGGCAAGATATGATGACGGCTTGAGGCCATATGTAACAGTTTTTAACTGGATGCACTTGATATCAAGCTGGGGAGACTCGCGCCATAAAATGTTTTGGAGGGACCGCTGTGCAGGATCTAGCTCAATGCACCCAAACATTTTTTGTATATCACAGATGAAGTAATATTTCTCTAGTCTGAACGACAGAAGAATCTCAAAAAGTTCTTTCTGTACTACGGGTCCATTGAGTAATAAGTCATTTAACGAGACTTTTTTCTTTGTAGGCATAGAGCCATCAAAAACTGTTCGTAACTTGGTAGTGCGGCTACTTTCTTTAATGACAGCATGGTGTGGAAGAAAGTAGACCGGGTCTTTGGAGAGGTCATAGCTCTCTATTTCACAATACTCTCCATGGGCTAGATCAACATACTGGTCTATAAATTTTTTATACTCGCTATGAAGAGATTCATTTTTTTGCAATTTCTTTTCTAGATTGAGAAATCTATTGAGTGCTAAATGGAATGACTCCCCTAACTCAGAATTTACTTGCTCTAATGGGACTTTGACTGGCATTGTGACTTGGAATTTATTATTTTCAAGTTTTGTAGTCTCCTGAAAAAGTTTTTCGCAATATTCATGGTCTGGTAATTGTTCTGGGAAGACTTCAGGCACTTTTTCAGTTCTCCAAAATGCACCCAAGGTATCATTGAGATTGCTATCACATTCTTGGCAAAATAAAGATACAACCTGCTTTTTGTTTGTTGCCACGGCGGCGCTGCGTCCAGCGACGATATGGCCGAAGGATGTGTGTACTATTGACAGTTGCTCAGCATTGGCAGGGCTCTCTGGTGCAGACAGCAGTTGGCCAGCTACAGCGGTGACGGGAGCCACTTCAGGCTGTGTTGGCAGGAGGACCTGGAAAAATATGTCAGCTCCAAGCAACATGTTCACATCCCCAGGCGTACTGAAGCATTCATCCGCTAGTTTGCAGTTAGCAGGGAAGGTGATAGATGATAGATCAAGCTTGGTTTGCGGCAGTTTGGTTGTTATTGTTTTTACAATGTGACAATTGACTGTTGTCATGAATGGATAAACGGTGGAATGAACCTCAAGGTTTATGCATTTGTCAACTGTCTTTTCAGTATTAGTAATACCTACAATGCTGGTATTAGTATTTGCTGGAGCCATGCCTAGTAAATCAACAACCTTCTGTGTCACAAAAGATGCTTGTGATCCACTGTCAAGCAGAGCCCGGACATAAATTGTGCCGCCTGCCTTAGATATAATCTTTACTTACACAGTAGGCAGCAGAACTTGACCCTGAGTGGTGTTAGATAGCAAAGTCACAGAAGGGGAAGCTTGTGTAGATTCCATATCATGCAGCATGGTATTGTGCTCCTTTTTACACTCTGCACACTTAAAGTGAAACTTGCATTTGCGTGTGTGCTGTCCCAGACAGATTTTACAGAGTTTTGTAGCTTTGACAAACTCGAAGCGTTTTTTAGGTGCAGCAAGTTTGAAACTCGGACAAAGGAATAGTTTGTGATCGTTCGACTTACAGTAATGACACTTAGCAGGTGCTGGTTGTGCAGACACAGCGTGGCTCACCAGGCGGTGCGCCTGTGGCTTCTGGCTGGTGCTGTCAGTTGTCTCTAAAGCCAGGGCACGTCGCTCTAGGTAGGAGAGGAATTCTTCCACAGTGGGCAAGATCTTATTGTCCCGCTCCATTTGAAAGGCGCGACTGGTCAGCATGTCTAACTTGCGTAGTAGGATACATACTACCATGCTGTTCCATTGGTCCACAGGCTCGTCGAGGTTCTTTAGTGCTGCTAAAGTTTGTTTAGTTTCTGAAATCAGAGTGCGAATGTTCGCGGTGTTTGATCGTGTCATGTTAGGCAAGTCTAGCAGTGTAAAAATGTGTTCATGAATTATTTTTGTCTTGTTGTCGTACCTATCTTTAAGTAATCGAAGGGCCTCCGTGTAGCTGTCGTCCTTCAAAGGGAGATTATTTATTAACGCAAGAGGTTCACTGCTCAAGAAGCTCTTTAGATAATAGAGTTTCTGCACAGGAGAAAGTTACGTGTCTCTGTGTATCATGGCGTTGAAAATGTTTATGAATTCGTAGTATTCAGTGTACTTACCGGAGAAGGGCGCTATGACGATATTAGGCAATTTAATCGAGGTGTTAGACGCTTGATTGGCGGGCCCAGCCCGTGGGCTACTGGGAGCCTCGACGTCTAGCTTGCTCATGGCGGTGGTGAGCCCAGAGACTAGTAGTATGTAGTCCTCCTCAAGCACTTTGTATTATGGGTATTAGATGCCCCGTCCGTGTGTTGATGTATTAATTGTTAAAACGCCAGCCATGCTCTTGATACCAACATTATTCTTAGGATATCCGTGCCATTGTTTTTCTAAGTCATGAAACGTGATCACCATTCTGTTTGGTTAAGTCAACATGGCACTTATGTTTTCAGAAGTCCAAAATGAGTGACTCAGAGCCTACTCCTGGGCCATCAAATTCCAGAAAACGAAAAAGTAGCCAAGACCAAGTTACGTTTCTCAGCTAGCCAATGAAGAAACCTAGAAGGGTCGATATGGGATCCAATGAAAAAATGATTGCCATCAACATATATAAATATGTCGAAAAAACATTAACCACATACCCATTGAAAACGGAAATAGTGAAGACAAAAGCAAACATTTTTGGCACTTCCACGCGAACAATTAACAGAATTTTGCAAGAATATAAAGAAACTGGAAAAGTGACGTCACCACAGAGACCAAAACCCAAGTTCGAGATTGTAGCAAAACTGGACGATTTCACGCTATCAGCGATACGGAGAAAAGTACACCAATTTTACTTTGAAAATTATTGTCCGACCATCGACAAGGTGCTAAAGGCACGAGGATCTTGAATGATGACGAGGATCTGCCATCATTCAAGCGCACAACAATGAACAAGATTTCGCAAAAGACTGCTGCAGGAAGAGCATCGTTTTAAGTCTAATAGTAAAGAAACAGAGGCAATGGCATATCTATCAAAGAGGAAACCTGTCATATGCCACTACTGTCAACGACCAGGACACGTAAAGGCTAAATGTTTCAAATATAAGAAGAACAAGAAGAATACCAGTGAAAATACTCAAGCTGCTGCTTTTGTGGTGACCGAGAAGAGTCTGTCTACATCAACAGCTGAGGCCGACCAGTGGCTGATTGATTCCGGTGCGACGGCCCATATGTGCAAGGACAAGAAGTGGTTCAAGACGCTGGACAAACGCAAGGAGCCAGTTTCTGTGGCTGATGGAGGGACCCTGACATGCTTAGGACGTGGAGAGGTTAGCATTCCTATGAAAAGTAACAAGACTCAAATTGTAACGAATGTCATGCATTTACCTGACCTCTCAACTAATTTAATAAGTGTTAGTAAGTAAATTATTATTACTATTAAACTGTATAGTTTATTCTACTGCAACATACTTAATTTCAGGGTCATACAGGACAGTACATCCAAGAATGTTGGAATGAAATATCTATGCGAAGAGTTCAAGATTGACAAAAATTTAATCGTGTCTATTACCACTGATAGCGGCGCAAAAATTGTGTCAGCGGTACGATTTTTTTTTAGGTGATGGTCACAGGATTCCTTGCATGGCTCACTGCTTAAACCTTGTAGTTGATGGGGTACTGAGAGATATTAATGCATTTTCAGCACTTTGCGATCACGTCAAAACAATTGCGACGTTTTTTAAGCAGTCTGTCAATGCTATGGACCAATTGAGGGCTGAACAAGATTCATCTGGAAAAAAAGAAGGCAAGGTATTGACTTTGATCCAAGCTATCAGCACTAGATGGAACTCATGCTTGGATATGTTAGAGAGATTCGTTAAACTGTCTGCACTTAAAGAGTGCCGTTGCTTTGTAAAAAACTCTGTACTCCTAGGTAAGTACTTAAATGTATGTACTTACATAGATTGTTACAGAAACAACTCTTAAGGTGAGGTTGCCCATTTATTCATCAAACAATGTCATTACATAAAAATAAAAGAAATATATCACACTTCGATGAAACTATCCTACCAAGGTACTTTGCCTTCATTGAGAAAATAAGTTTGATATTCTAGTCTAACTTTTCAAGTCTAAAATCAGGACATTTCCTCGGTTTTGAACTTGTAAGTTTTCTACGTCTGAACGTATGGTATCATAGCCCGTGGTAACAAAAGTTCCATTATCCACATTTTCTCTATAAAAACATTTTGGCGGTGCATACGAATTGGGTGTGTGCTCCATTAGAAAGTTGTGCAAAACACATATAGCCACTCCACTCACCACTTTTTCTATATTGTTTGGTTCTAAATTGATTTGAGTATGGTAAATGCGAAATCTTGATGAAAGCGTTTTCAACTATTCTTCTTGCGCAAGATAATCTATAGTAAAAATTTTTTTTTTCGTATTTGGTCAAATCCGGTCAACGATATGGTTTCAGCATGTCAGGTCTCAACGGGAATGCATCATCAGCAACAAATACATATGGTAAGCACCTTGTACTGTGTTGAATCTGAGTTCGGAGCTTGGAAAATTTAAATGTTTAATTTGTAGCTTTTCAAAAAACTTACTTGGTATTCTGCAAATCTCCTCTGTCGGAAATTCTTCGATTTGTACCAAAATCTGCTAATAGGAATCTGTATTTGGCGTCAACTATTGCCATAAGAACCATGCTATGTCGTCCTTTATAGTTATAGTAATAAGATCCACTATCAGCAGGTGGAACTATGTCGATGTGTTTTCTATCGAAGGCACCCAAACAATGAGGAAAATTCCATCTCTCCTTAAAAAGTTGTGCGATTTCCTTCCATTTATTCGATGAATCTGGAAACCAAAATAATCATTATGTTGTATTATTATAGGATGCTGACAACTACTGAAAATACCATAGATAATAATACTATGGATGATGCTGCTGCAAATGCTAGTACGGGGAATACAGATGATGTTACGACACCTAAGAAGGCTCCATTACCTGCTACTAGACTGGGAAGAAAAAAAATTAACAGAACAAGATCAGTTAACCACTGACATATTACTATCCGTGAAAGACCATTTTAAGCATCCTGCGTCTGTTTCAGCAACAGAAGATCGGTACGATCTTTTGGGAAGATCTATCGCAATAAAATTAAGATCATTAGACACGCGTCAACGCTTGATTGCGGAGAAGATAATGAATGACACTCTGTTCGATGCCGAGATGGGCAATCTGAATACCGAAGCAATTCAGAATTGTCGAAGTTTATCTTTTGTTTCTTCACCAACTCCTAGTCTCTCACCAACAAGTCCTTCGCCGTGACTAGTTAACGGTACACGATTTCTTCTGCACCGCAAAGTCAGCCCTCACCAGCAGTATAAGAAGAATTTGACACACCACTATCAACAGCAACATTTTATTCAAATTTTAATTCAGATTTGATTTAAATTGTAATTGGTTAATTAAACGTTGTACCTATCTTAGATAGTCCTCTTTCAGGGCTTCATAAATAGCATCACATGTTTCTGGTATTATTCGGCCCAAAGCCTGAGGTGATATAATAGCAGAATATTTAAGACACTCATGGGTCAAAATCATGGGCATGTTCAGCAGAAACTTTTATTTAAATGATGTTTATGACATTTTTTAATGCAGATGTTATACTTTTTACAATAGCAATCCAGCGAATTAGCAAGCTTTCTTCAGATATAATAGCCATCTCAGAAACAAGACTTAGTGAGCTAGCGACTCTGGACGCGTTGTTTCCGTCACGATAAGTTAATATCTCGTGGACAGGGTGTTGCAATTTTTGTTAGGGACAACATACCCCATTCCTTAATAGCCACCCCCAAAACAAAACATGGAAGCCGTGGGAGTAGAAATTTTAATATCTAGCCAAAAATTTTTCATTTTTTCTATCTATCAGTCACCTAACTTAGAACTGTTACAGCAAGATCTTGATGCCCTACTAAATAGCCAACGTCACGTACTGCTGGTAGGTGACTTTAATGCGCGACCCCCTCAATGGTGCCAAACTAGTGTCATGAACGGTCACGGAAGGAAACTATTTAGCTACATCCTACAAAATGAGTTCAATATTTATGCTCCATCAAAACCAACGTTGGTTCACTATAGAACGGATCATGAGCCCTCAACACCTGACTTAGCCGTCGCTTCTAATATTTATACAATTAACAGCATTACGACAATGCCCGACTTATCATCAAATCATTTACCAGTATAAGTAAAACTAGGCGGTGTTGTCCAACAGGTTACCGTAAAATTGTTTAATTACAGGCTTGCCGATTGGCTTAAATTTCGTACATACTTAAACGAACATATATCGCTCTCCAGCATGGTGTCTGAGTCTGCTAAATCAATTGATCGCCAATTACTCTCACTGACCAACTCTTTTATTAATGCTAGAGACAAGGCCGTCCCTGAGACAAATAATAACACAAGCTTAGTTTTAAACCGCTGCGTAAATTCATTAAAAACTAATAAAAAATAAAGATGCACTTCGATTTCGTGAACTTCATACTTATAATTCGAGTACTCGCAAGAATATCCGCACACAGATTAACAACCTCCAGACTAGAATAAAAGTGGCAGTGAAAATTCATAATGATAAAATCTGCAACAATAAATTATCCAAAGCCGATAAATCCCTCTCAGACCTATGGCGAATTGCTAGATCGCTTAAGAAAAAAGCTATTTCGATATTACCGTTGATCAAGTCCGTCAATAGCTTAACAACTACAGTTAATGAGTAATTAAAAATCACGCTTCAGGAAAAAAACACTCAGTTCATCAGAGATTGTCGGTCAACATCTATAAACATTATGCGTCAATTCACGAGTGCATCGCGCAGTAATGAAGACGAAGCAGTTAAAAAAGCAGAAATCAGAATGGCGAGCTCTTTAGCAGCGCATAATACTTCTTTTAATGCAATGGATCACCTGTCTCTACTGATAAAATAATGTTGTCCTGATTCTGATATTGCTAAAAAAATTCACATGAAACTTACGAAAGCAAAATGTGTTGTCAAAAACTTAATTGCAGAATCACAAAAGGAATTTTCCATAGAAAAATTAAAGCCAACGAAGTGTTCCATATTGATCGATGAAAGCACCGATATTGGTTGCGTGAAATGTGCTTGCATCCTGGCAGTACAAAGGATTTCCGATGGAATGGGGATAACAAGGTTTGATACTGCACAAGCAAAAATAATAAGCATAAGAGGGTACATATTACCTAGACTGGGATAAAATCAATAAATCCACAAGGTCCGGCGCAGGTGGAGATACTTATACGCCAAAATTACCGTGGTTTAATGAGCTAAATAATTTTATAGTCTGCGATTGCCAACCTGCCTGCACAGCGTGGCAATTATGAGCAAGTCATCCTATTGTAACGTTGTAGACGTACATGTCTTTAATAAAACATATTTTAAACTAAAACTAGCCTATTTTCTTAATTTTAACAATTAACTAAATAATAAATAAAATAAAACATTAATTAAACCAACTACAACTAAATAAATTTTAAAAACATAACTTCTTTTAAAGTACATTCGCACTGAAAAATACTGAAATGTAATCTGTAGTCATTAACAGTTTTTTGGTAGAAATTTTGTATCATGAAACTGGTCACACTGTTCATTTTTGTAGAAATTTAGTATAATACACTGGTAACATTTCGTGACTATTGGCTTTGCCATCACTGGACTGGAACGAACGCTTGCATCTAAGATAAATTATTGCTTTCGCATATACATAGTGCGACGTTAAAAGTATTTAATTTAATAGTTAGTGCACCTAAAGTGTATTTAACCGTTCCGGGTCCGCTGGACAAGTCGCTGTATACCTAACGTGTTTTACATAGATCCTCAAACCCCATATTGGGTAAGTTGTGAACAAGATTTTATTTATTTAATTTGTGTGCTAACATTTTTTTCTTAGCTTTTCAATTGCTGTTCATTTGTGTTATAATTAGCGATAACGGTATTCAACCGACCGTTGGAATATTCCAATGGTCGCATCATGAATAACGTATCCTACCTTCATCTTTTCAATATTTTCACCTTTAAACTTATAACGTAAATTTTCTTTTAAATTCCCTTGTGCATTAATTATCTTTTATTTCTTTTATTTAATTTAAAGCCTACTTTATTCTTCGCAATTGTAAACTCCGTTCTGATTGTTTTCACCACGGCACCGCTTGCTACATAAGTACTTACCTACAATGCGTTGCCGTCGGTGGTAACACGGAACGTTATGGAATCATTCCTAACGTATTTCGTTGGCCATTCCAGGGTTACGTACGGGACTTAGAAGACCTAGGCTTCGCTTGCTACCTACTGCTGCATCACCCACTGCTTTGCTTCCGCCTCATCGGACATACAGCGAAGCACGGCGACCTAACCCTGCCAGTGGCTGACGACCTGTTCCACCGGCATCTGACCATCCAGGGGAGTGCTTAAACTACGCAGTGAAACCAGATACTAGGCCGACACACCACGACCCGTTCTACCGACTTAGGTGGCCTGCGGCCATCAATAATTATTTTTTTTGTTGGATTATTTTTTTTACTTATCTCCCAATAGGGACCATAGGTAAATAGGTAGGGAACGTCACCCTATGGCAAGTCAAAACAGACCACGGCCCCCAGTTCCCGGTCGCGCTGCTATTCCTGATCATGGCGGCGGTCATGGTAACGGCAGGGGGGGTGCGAAGAATCCCCGGGTTATGGAAGGCCACCAGAAACAACTGACCTTGGCGACGTATAATTGACGCACGCTACGGCTGGACGAGCACCTGGCACAACTGGAAGTCAAAAGAGAGGGGGAGGACACCGTAACCCTTGAAGCAGGCTACCATCAATACTTTCGAGAAGGAGATCAGTGGCGTAGGATTCCTGGTGAATAGAGCTTTCTGCGACAACGTTGTAGAAGTGTCAAGTGTATCGAGCAGGGTTGCGTACCTCGTAATTAAACCAACTGAGAGGTATAGCCTCAAGGTTGTGCAAGTTTACGCATCGACCTCGACGCACTCGGACGATGAAGTGAAAGATATGTTCGGTGACATATCGAAAGCCTTACACTCCACCACTAAGACCAACTACAACGTTGTCATAGGGGACGTCAACGCCAAAGTGGGAGTACAGAATTGCAACGAATCGGTAGTAGGATCACATGGTTATGGAAACAGGAATCATAGGGGGCAAATGCTAGTCAACTTCCACGAAAGGGAGGGGTTATTCTTAATTAATTAATTAATTCATTCAAGAAGTGGACATGGCAGAGCCCCGACAAAGTCACAGACATAGCCCATCGAATTAGCATGCTGAAGTGGCAGTGGGCCGGCCATATCATCCGAAGAACTGATAACCGATGGGGTAGACGAGTTCTGGAGTGGAGACCGCAGATCGATAAATCAGCAAGGGAGCTTGCTGGTATGTATAATGATGCCACAAATTTATTATACTTATTGTTTCTATCTCCAATACTAAAAGAAGTGACAAGCGTGAATGTCATATTTCAAGCAAGTGATGCAAATATCACAAAAATATACAGCGACCTACGGAATCTTCTTATGACTATTGCAAGACGTATTTTCAAACCAATATTTTTGATACTTTATGAAGCAGACATAGCAGTTGTTAAGCGAGCTCCAGAAAAATCCGAAGCTGTGTTCGAAAATTCGCTGCTTCCTCTGGATTCAATCGACTTTGGGGAAAAGTTCAATGAGTTCCTTGCGAAAGATACTCTTTCTGCAAAGCAAAAGAAGTCAAGCAGAGATGCACTAGATCCCTCACGCGATTAGTAAAGGAATTAGTGGATAGGTTACCCCTCAATGTTGCAGTGGTGGAAAAAATTGAAATTTTTGCACCAAACAACGTGTGCCTCTCAAACAACCGACCCAACGTTGATGATTTGCCTTGGAAATTAGGTGGACCTGATATTGACCGCGAAGCTATATTGTGTCAATGGCGAATCCTAAGTGCGATGCGCATAAAATAAATAAATGGCACCGTTTCTCAAAATGACACTTTAAATTTTTGGTACAAGTGCTGAAAATGCGGAATGCTGGAGGGCAACCAATGCTTAGAGATTTGGCACAATTTTCATTGAGATGTCTCTCATTGCCTGTAAGTAATGCAGTAGTGGAGAGGATATTCGGAATGATGGGTACGATCAAAACAAAATTAAGGAACAGGATGCAAGTACCCATGCTGATTGCTATACTCAGAGCTCGGACGCATACGAATGTAAGAGGCATTTGCTGTAACAGCTTTACACCCAGCCTTTACAGCAATATGGTTCATTTACATGCAGGCAGAAAAATGAACGACTCAGCCAATACTAGTACATCATCCACAGATGTTGATGATGCACACGTAGTACACAAACAGATTAAAATAAAACAAACGAAAAAACACGGAAAAGCAAGGAAATTCTAATTATAATAATATCAAAAGTACTGATAAGGATAATGAAGGGACTGATACAGAAATAAGTAGTAAAACAAAACATAAATAGCTATGGATGAAGAAATTCAAGACAAAGAAAAGACTGAAGAACAACTCTCTGTTGAAAAAATACATGATCAGGCACATTTTTTTCACGATATTTTTACTTTTTATAATAAACCATGTTTTCTTAGATGAAGGCTTGAAATCAATTCAATCAAAGTCATCGAAAAAAATCGCTCTGAATACGAAAATGTCCTTAAATGGCCGAAAATTGACCAATGACACTATTCCGAATGATGTGGAATATCCAATTTCTGGTGTAATGAATGACACTTCACCAAAAAATTTTAAATTTTAATCGCATAAACTCAACTCGTGCAAACGAAGTTCTTTAGTGTTCTTTAGTGGATTTAAATGATAATATGATGCCAAAAAGGTAACGCATTTCCTGTGAAATTGAAAATACTCGTGACTAAAAATCCGTAAAACAATCTAAATCAATAAGAACAGTAATAACTCGTACTTTGCAATGTTTTTTGTGTAGGTTCTACATTGCTTGCACTGAAGGAAAAAAACATGTTTGATTACATTTGCAACAAATGCTTTGGTGACTGATGCAAAAGGTGACTGGTGAAATATAATGAAAAAATAAAATTAAAAATAATTCCCCTCCTTGAAGAAATAAATTACCAGGAGACGGGCAGCAACGTCTTCCTGAGATTCCGACCGCATACTGCGATCGCCAACCCGTCTGCCAAGCGTGGCGATTATGGCAAAACCCATTCTGTCTTATTAATAAAAATCGCTTATTCCAAAGTTAATCTATCGTTACGCTTGGACTTGTTACTTCGAGAGTTATTAATAAACATGGAGTAACCTTGGCGTAACAATACATTCCTTACACCGGGATTAACACGAATGTTATGGCAACCCATATAAGTTAAAAGTAAAAAGAATGAGCTGTTGAATTAATTTAATGACAGATGACATTTATCGACAGCAGCGGACTGTCAAATTGACAAGTTTTTCGTTGTTGAATTTTATCTCTTGGTTTTGAGTTTCGGTGAAAATATAAGGATTTTGTGAGAAAGTGTGAGAGAATTCACTCAAATTCTCTTTATTACATATAACATAAACATAAACATTTACATACAGGCACATACATTGCTTCTGGCCCCACACTAGGATACCCTGTGTCGTGGGTATAATTGTTTTATTAGTTAGAATGAGCCAAAAACGCAATCGTTCTATTAACTGGGATGAAGAAGAAAAGGTAAATGAAGTTGTTTATAGCATGGTCTTTCTATTATTGCTGCTGTGGCTGTTATTTACAACGTCTTTAATTATTTCAGCAATTATTTCACTCAGTGCTGAAAGAATATGCGCAAGTCATAGAAAACAAATCCCTAGACACAAATACAAATAAAATAAAGACTAACGCATGGGAGCAAATTCACAAAAAGTAAGTAATTGGTCTATGTTATACATTGATTTGCCTGTAGTTCTCTTCGTTTGGCATTATGAATACCCTGTGTAAGAGACCCATGCCCTGTAGTGGGATGTTAATGGGTCGTCAACAACACCTTTGCAGTGTTTGTTTATCCTTTATTCATATCCACTTATTTGAATAGAGAAAGTTGAAGTTTTTTTATTAAATAATACATAACATTTAGATTAAAATAAAATTCAAAAGTATATATTAATTGATCTTCTGTTTTAGATTTAATCATTTAAATAGCAGATCTCGAGATCTACGAGTAAACCAATTAAAAATACAATGGAAAAGCATGAAATTAAATGTCCGGAAGACCTACAGCACCTATAAAAAAGAAGTTAATAAAACAGGTGGTGGGGCAAGACCAGCAACTCCTAATGAGGCAATAATTGAAATAAAGGATTTATTAAATCCTGCCGAGCTCGTAATCGATCATAATATATATGATTCGGATCAAGTTGTTATTGGAGAACTAGAACCAACCCTAATTGTAAGTGTGATATGTCCCACTAAATTACAGTTTCATCATAATCATCATCAGTTCAAACTGTCAGGCAATATGAATACAGACAAAAACGAACATTTATCTATAGATAACCTAAATATAGTCAATGCATGGGTCAAAAGTAATGAGAATTGATGGAAGCAACATAGAAAATGAGCAGTGTCCCACTACTGAACACTGCTGAAACAAAAGCCCAGGTGACTATTTTGTTTTCTGTTTATTTTTCTTCCACTTAACCATCGGGTGGCGATGTATATACATTATGTATTATTGTGAAATCTATAGTTATTAACAAATAGTATTTTACAGATCTCTCAAGAAAATGCAACTGCAGAAGAAAATGCAAAATGTACTCCAGTGGAAGAAAAAGTTTATTCGATTCCGGTAGAGGTATACATTATTCAACTCAACTTTCCGCGCAGCTCCATAAGTGGGTAAACTGTATTATATACAGTGACTTTGTGTGTGTTGCTCGGACTACGATCGCGTCACTGCCACATAAATTAAAGCTGTATAATTACAAGCGCGCACACACTGAGCCGCGCGCAAAGATGTGTTGAACAATCTGTAAATGAATAATATTTTACTAGATATTTGAGTCGTTTTCAAAATATGTGTACTTTTACTACTAAATGTTTAAATTCCACATACAAATCTAAGCATAACTGCATATTATTCTTAATAAAAAGCAATGAATTACGATTAAAATCCTAGCATAAATTAAATGTGAAAATTAAGTAACAAAAAAACACCATACATTTTTTAATGTCCCCTAGTTGGACGACATTCGAAACATATTTTTTAATCAGAATTTTTGTACTAAACTTACTAGTTTTATGTACCATAATTTAAAAAGCAATGTTTATTTTTTAAGTTGGATGGATAAACTATTTAAATTTACGTTAAATAAACTAAGAATGAACATTTTTAAAAATGTCCCCATCAATCGTAACAATTTCGTGACACTGATTTACTGACATATTTAACCAACTTTTTGTATCACGAAGAGTAGGAATCTAACTTTAATCACTGGCAACACTGGTCATGTCACGAAAAGTAACATCACAATGACGCGCCGCCATTTTTTTTGTCATTGAGACACGGCAGAAGTTCAGTGTGTGGTGGTGAAAAAATTATCATACATTTTCGTGACGAGATCTTCTCAACAAAAGTAAGTAGATTTTTAAGAATTCACCTACCGCAGTTATAATATACTTAAATTATGACAAGTACAATAGATTACGCTTTCAATCTACTAGTAAACGTGATTATGTTTTGTGTAAAAATATTTTTTAGGTTATGTTTTACATGTTAGTGACGAACAATTTCCTGACATTTACTGACGTCAGTAAATTGTAGACAATAAAGGTGTGGTCTCATGTGTAAAGTATGAAAGTAAGGTATTAAAATGAGTTTATATGTAACGAATAAAAATAAAGAAAAAATAAAGGAGAGAAACGGTATTATAATTAAGGTACCGCGCTCAAAATTAAATTAATAAAAAATAACTTTTTTATGTATACCTACTTAGCGCTTCATTTTTATTTAACGCTACACAAAGTCTTCTAAAGTCAAATATTTATTATTTGATTAATAAAATATCAGACTTTTCGTGTAACAAAAAATGGATTTGTCTAGAAAATAATAATGAACGCTTACCTTATTGCATTTAGTGTTGATCGCTTTTCCACCCACACTAGCGATGTTTACTTTTGTTTTTATTATTCAAAAGATATCCAATAGCTTTTTTGGTTTCAGAATGCAACTGACCGGTGCCGAACGGCAAAAAAAAATATGTAGAAAAACTTAAAAAGCAAAACCCTGAAAAATATGAAGAAAAAAGAAAAAAACACCTGGAGAAAGTGAAACAAAAACAAAAAAAAATATCAACTCTTACTGATAGTGAAAAAAAAGCTCTAAGACAACAATGGAAAAAAGCTAATGATAGAAGGAAAGAAAAGCAAGCAGAAAAGGTAAAAAAGGAAGAAGATTTAAGGCAAAAAAGAGCAATCTATGCAGCTAAACGAGTGTTATACATAAAAGCACAAAATACAAAACTTAAGCAAGAAAATAAAAAGCTTCACGAAAAGGTGAGCAGAATGATGAAAAGAATGGTTGTAATGAAAAAACGCATTTATAGAAGCAACATATGTATTGCTAAAAACCGAAATGTAATTACAGCCACAGATAACCAGCCTGTAGATAGCAATTTTCTTGAAGAAAAAGCAACTCCAATGTCAAAAGCAAGCAGTTTTGTCGAAGAGATTGTTATAAGAGAAGAAGATAAAGAAAAAGTAAAGCGAAAAGTCTTCGAATTAAACGTAATTTCAGAATCTTTAAAACTACAGTATACCAATGCAGACACAAACAAAGAAAAAAGGGTACTCAAAAAGGTGGTTAACAACGATTTTGTAAAGAAATATAGTTTAACTACCAAACTATCAACAACTTTAGGGTTAAAGGGACGAATTAGAAATGATGATACAGTGCAAGAGGCCAAAGAAAAAGACAATATTAAAAGAATTAAGGAGTTCTTTTTACGCGACGACGTCAGCCGTGCCACAGCAGGCCGAAAAGAATGCAAAACTCTTAAAAAAGATAAACAACAGAAACGCTTTCTTTTAGATTCCATGATAAATCTGCACGCCAAATATAAATCGGAAGGTGGAAAAGACTCTTACACTACATTTACTCGGTATAGACCATTTTACGTAGTAAATCCTACTCTCAACGACCGAGAAACTTGTGCTTGTGTTAAACACAGCAATTTAATACTGAAGGCCGAAAAGCTTAAAGCTTTAAAAATAATACCGAGTTGTAAAGTCACTGATTTAGTCACGGAAGTATCTTGCAGCCCTGAGTCTAAATGTATGTATAATACATGCCCATCTTGTATGTCAAAGTCCATTCCAGTTTCTCTTGAAGATAATACCAATAACATCAATATCACTTGGCTTGAGTGGGGGTTAAAAAAGCATGAGTATATAAAATTTTTAAAAAATGGTGAAAGAAAACCCATGACTACCAAAAAAATTTAAAAAGATATTAAAAGTGGTACCATTGGGGAGCTAATTCAGGAATTTAACAAAGAATTAAGCGTTTTCAAGAAACACTATTACAATATTGGTCATCAGCATAAGAATCTACAAAACTGCATACGGAACCTATCTGAGGATGAAGTAGTTATAATTTGTGACTTCTCAGGAAATTATGCCGGCAAATTACATAAGGAAATACAATCCGTTCATTTCGGTGGAAATAGAGAACAAATTTCTCTCCATACGGGAGTAATTTATAGTAAGAACAACAATCCCACATCGTTTTGTTCTGTATCTCCATGTTGTGACCACGATCCTGGAGCGATTTGGGCTCACCTTTCACCAGTTTTTGAATATGCAAAACAAATAGTTCCTTCCTTAAAAGCTGTACACATGTATTCTGATGGCCCCGCCACACAATACAAACAGAAAAAGAACTTTTATCTTTTTAGTAAAAATGTTGAAGAGAGAACTTTGGATTATGCTTCCTGGTCATTTTTTGTAGCATCGCATGGGAAAGGGGCGGCCGATGGGGTTGGTGGAGCAGTTAAAAGAACTTTGGACGATCTTGTATCTCGCGGAACCGACATTCCTAATGCAACCATCGCTTTCAAGATGTTGAAGGAATCAGAAAAAAAGGTGAAACATTTTTTTATATCAGAGGAAGTAATACGAGAAATGCAACAAAAAGTTCCCGATAAGTTAATTGTGTTGCCAGGTACAATGAGAATTCATCAGATTATCACAACTGCAAAGCAAGGTTCTGTCCTATATCGAGACTTAAGTTGCTTTTGTAGCCCAAAAAAGGGTTGTTGTGCATGTTATGAACCAAAAACACATGACTTAATATCAACCCATAAATCAGAGAACAAACAAAATAAAAGCGGAAGACCAAAAAAAACTTTTAAACGAATAAACAATAAAAGATCTAGGTTAAACTCGTCTGACAGCGATGATTATGATAGTGACGACATTCCCTATGCAGATTAGATGACAGTACTTACTATGAAGAAGATGCTATGCTTGAAGAGATACTCAATATAGAAGAACCTGAAATAAATGCAGATAGTATTGAGAACATTGAAGAAATGGAAGCTGAGCACATTGAAGCTTTTAATATTGAAGAAAATGACCTGGAAATAAACACCATTGATAAATTCGATCAGAATTTAGATAAAGACCTGACGAAAACAAGAAAAGAAGAGAAACCAAAAGCAAATGAAGGGCAAATGTACCACACTCAATTGATAAACAGTCATGCAAAAGAGCTGAGAGTAAAAACTAATGGTGAAGTGAAGATGAATGTTGACGAAGAACCGGAAATGGCTAGTGATGCTGTAAATGATGAGATGATGATAGATCTACTAAACCAAAAAGATAACTCACCTCCTTGTGCAAGCACTAGCATTAGTAAGACATGCCAAGTAACTGAAACTTCGGTGAAAATATTGACTTAAGTAGCAGTAAACACGATATTAAATGAAAAAATAGGCAAAATGCAAATAATACCCGTAAAAGAAGATAATGATCTAAAGAAAACAAGAAAAGATAAACAAAAAGCCAATGAAAAGCAAATTTACGATACACAATTTTTGATGGACAGTCATGCAAAAGAGCTGAGAGTAGAAACAAGTGACTCAAGGATTATGAAAAGAAAAATGGTAGTAGAGGAAATTCTAGATGCGGATACTCCGTTGACAGCAAGTGAAGCAGTAAACCTAAAAACTGAAACAGACATAAAGGAATCTAAAGGAGAAGTGAAGATGAATGTCGACGAAGAACCGGAAATGGCTGATGATGATAGGATGATGATAAATCTAATAAGTCAAAAAGAGAACTCACCTCCTTGTGCAAGCACTAGCATTAGTAACTCAACACCAAACTCCATACAAATAATACCCCTGAAAGAAGTTGAAACTGAACCTATCATTGGAAATCAGGGTAAATTTCAGGACGAAAAAACCGAGACAGACAAATGGGAAATAAATAATACTGTATTGATCAGATATTACGTTAAAAAAACCTGGAAATATTATGTCGGTACTATTGAACAGATTGATAATACTAATAAAAGATATAAGATTAATTACTTCCAAAGCATCCGTCAAAAAGGTAATTTGAAATTTACAAAGCCAAAAGTTACAAAGGATGTTGATATAGTACCGCAAGACTGTATTGTAAAAAAAGTTAAATTGATACAAATATCGAAAGAACGTCAGGATTTTGTACTAGCCAACGAGGAAGACAATATATATTTTTGACTTGTATTTCTTAATTTTTGTTTTCTAGTTACAGTGGACCCTATGGTCAATGTAGCACTGCAGCTTTTTTGAATAAACAATGATTCATTTTCAAATTCATTTTTCTTTCTTCCAATGTTCCTAAGTGCTTAAGTTTTTAAAGATATTTCTCACAAATTATAGTCTGAAATTAAATATCTTGTACTACTACAATATTACCTAATTCTGAATACAGCCTTACTTCTACAATTTCCTGACATCCAATACAATTTCCTAACGAAACAATTTACTGACAATTTCGTGACGTACACATATTTTGAAAAGACTCATTTAGACTTACTATAACCCTTAAGCAGGCCGCGGACGTATGCTTCCCACATAGATTTTTCGATGCCGTAGCCAGGTTTTGGCAACGAAAAGCCCACAATCTGTCAAAATTTAATCATAAATATGTACTCTGTAGTTCCGATTAGCAAGCTCTGTGTATACGAACGAATGGTACACTTGACAGCCATTTGAGTTTTGAGTGTCCGGTACAACAGTGTTTTTGTGTGACTGTCCAAGTTTTATTTAGATTATGCCGAAACAAAGAAAGGTAAGTCGTGCAATTTTTTGATATATTAGAGATTTTTAATTTTTCTATCAAGATTTACATTATTTCTAGTTGATTTCTTGCTAAATTGTCTAAAATAAGGCAAATAACAATGTGGGGAACATGTGACCATAGCCTGTTGAGTCGAACTAATTTGTGGGAGCTATTTAACCATTGCCTGTTCAAATTTATCAACTTTTATATACTAGCCTTTTCACCCGACATTGTGATTTTTAAAATATTAAAATTTTTACTGAAAACTACCCATGATTTAGATTTGTTTTACACAAATTATACTAAAATTGGGATTCTATTGCAAAATCTATTCAAATATCATCTAGAAATGAGCACCATTATTATTTTTTCAACAGAGGCTGCAACCGCTTAAAGATAAACAAATAGCAGATATTCTGGAAGTCTGGAACTCATCATCAGAAGATGATGAAGAGGATGAAATATGTGCAATTTCAGACTATATACCCATATATATCAATAGATGTGTTGTTCAAACATTCGACATTTATATAAAGTTATCACATAAATTGTAGTCTCTACCCAGGCAATGGGATTATGTTTTCCCACATTTTTTTTTTTCAGGCTTTTCAGGCTTTTTCAAAAAATTTGTTGATAAGGAATCATACAGGGCGCTACTCAAAGCCTAAATCCATTTACACCACTTTATTTCTTGCAGCGGTTCTTCGGGGCCTGTTTAAGGGCTGCCACATAAATTAAAGCTGTATAATTACAAGCGCACACACACTGAGCCGCGCGCAAAGATGAGTTGAACAATCTGTAAATGAATAATATTTTACTAGATATTTAGACTTACTATAATATTGTTACGACGGTGGATAGGAGGTAAAACTTTGAACGCGTTTTTCCGTGCCTTGGAGGCGTTTTCAGCAGACTGAAATACCGTTTCAGGCCGTTTCAGAGGGTGCTCTGTCACACACTAGTTTATCAAAATTTTACCCAAGTTACCATGGTTTTCAGGCGCCTGAAACATGTTTTCAGTCCGTTTCAGGCCACCCTCTATCCGATGACGCCATAACCTGAAAACCCGTTTTCAGGCATTTTCAGGACCCCTTATGGGTCCTTGAAGTACATTTCAGTATATGACGAAATTTTCAATAGGAGTGAAAGAGATAGCACTGTTAGAGAGGGATAGCTATAGTCCGAACATTCCGGAAAGGTGTGACAGAGACATCACGATCGAGCGAGACGGCAGAACTCCACGACTTGATGGAGTTTTCGAGAACATCTCAAACGGTATATAAGCGTGGACGACGCGTGCCGCGAGTCAGTTTTACTTTGGAAGCGGAAGCGAAACGAAGTACAAGCGAAGGAAGAAGTACCTACTACGAGTATTATCGGATCAGTGCAGTGATTAAAAGTGTTGTTGTTAAAGTGTTGTGAAGTTAAGAAATAGTGCGGAAATAAATCCTAATCTTATTCATCGGTGTATAAAGTGCGTTTTCCGATCACAAACCCACCCCTAGAACGTAACAATATGCTAAGTATATAAAAATATTATGTATAAATATTATGTATTTTTAGTAACTTTTTATGATTTATTACAGACTTATGAAGATGAAATAATTGTGGAAACGCCAATGAAAAAAAGTATGGACACCAAGTCAGCAAAGAAGGTAGCTTTTCAAAATATGTATTTCTTTTTGCTAAAATTATTTTAAATATTTTAATAGATTGTGTATTTCAATATTTGAAATCCCTGGTTGAAAATTTATATGAAGCTAATATTTATTTTTTTGTGCAGGTTACCAAACGAAAAGTTATGTCTAATATTAATGTGGACCGCAATGTGAAGCCAAGAAAAGTAAACTTCAGCTTAACTTAACTTTGTTGATTACTGGCTGTGTTAAAACAAAATTAAGTAATAAAGCTATTTATTTGTTATATACAGGACCATGCGGACTATGTAAACAGCATGCTAAGCCATAGCAGAATGTTACAAGACGAGGAGCATATGAGAAGGATGGAAATGGCTGAAGAAGAACATAAAATCAAGATGGAAATACACAGAGAAAAGTTGAAGTCTGCAATATTGGAAAGGGAAATTTTGGAATTGAAAAAGGCCTATGAACAACAAGACAAAAATCTCAATCATACTCCTAAAGTCAATTCTACTTTAGGAACTGACACTAACCCCGACATTCCCTCTACAAATGGGCATTGGGCATACAAACGGGCTCCGAAAATTGATATTGTTTCAAATATATCGATCGTGCATCCAGACGATAAAGCTCGGTACATAACCAGCTTCGAGGATATATTACTTGAAAAACTACAACGCCAACATTGTAATGATGGAAAAAAGAATATCGTTAAACTCAAACGCATAGCCAGTGGAGCAGAAGTAATCACACGCAGTTTTTTAGAAAAGAAAAATAAATTAAGCCTTGTCCAAGAGAAAAACCTGACCAAAACTTCTTTAAAAAAGAAACAAAATAGTAGTGTGGATGCAGATTTAAGAACAAAAACTATTGCGGTAGTTCATGATGATCCAGATATTCTTGCAATACCAGGATGTTCACAAGAAAAGACTACCACGAAGAGGAAGGTAATTAAAATAGAAAAAAAATACAGCCTAAAAAAGCAAAAAACAGAACAGAACACAACAGCAGAACAAAACATTACTACAAAAAATAAAGGTGTGGGTAAAAAAAGTAAAAGAAAAGAAAATAATAAGAAAAGCTTGGTCAGTCAACGTCAAAATGTTGATTCCGCCAAAACGAATAAACCTGAAAAAATTGAAAAAAAAAGGAGAGAACAGACTAGAAAACAAAGAAAAACTGAAGATGCGAGCGACACAGAAGTGTCAGGGACTTTGAGCCATCATAGTGATTCAGATATCTTAGATTGTGTGGAAGATGAACACAGTGAACATCCTAGCGACGAAGAATATATACACAAGAAAAATATAAATTTTGATCAGTGCCAAATGAATGATGAAAGTTTTTCTAACTCGGATTGTGAAACAATATACCAAAACAACTCAAACAAAATATTAAATGACACTGATATTATTAATATTTTGCAAGGATTTCAAGAAAAAACATTGAAAAGAAAAGAAAAGAAGCATCTGGAGAAAGAAAATGACAATAGAACTTGTAAAAGGGAAAATAGTAATGAGACTGACAAAGAAAATAACGAACAAAAATATGAAGAAACGTATAATTTGAACGACTCTGTTTTCGTCAGATATTACAATCGTAACTCATGGAAGTATTTTATAGGATTCGTAGATAAAATCAAAACATCTGATGAAACAACCTATTATACAATAAGATTTCTAAAAACGCAACAGAAACCAAAGCTGAAATTTACCGAGCCAAAAAAATTGGACAAAGATGAGGTGACTAACACCTCCACCTCATCTCACCTCATCTTTGTCCAATTTTTTTGGCACGGTAAATTTCAGCTTTGGTTTCTGTTGCGTTTTTAGAAATCTTATTGTATAATAGGTTGTTTCATCAGATGTTTTGATTTTATCTACGAATCCTATAAAATACTTCCAGGAGTTACGATTGTAATATCTGACGAAAACAGAGTCGTTCAAATTATACGTTTCTTCATATTTTTGTTCGTTATTTTCTTTGTCAGTCTCATTACTATTTTCCCTTTTACAAGTTCTATTGTCATTTTCTTTCTCCAGATGCTTCTTTTCTTTTCTTTTCAATGTTTTTTCTTGAAATCCTTGCAAAATATTAATAATATCAGTGTCATTTAATATTTTGTTTGAGTTGTTTTGGTATATTGTTTCACAATCCGAAAAAATATCTTGAATCGGTTATAATTGACTAAATCAGATTTCTGAATGAGCGTAAGCTAGGACTGAAAGCCTTTTAATATGAAAAAACAACTGAACGGTGTCATTGTTTTGTGTTCTAATTCTTTATTTTTAAATAAAGAATCTAAAAAGAAGAAAAATCATAATATAATCTACAGTATCAAAAAAGATTTCAGTTTTTCAAAGTGATCGCAAACTTTTTTTGATGTGTGTATGCGAGTACACAGGCACAGTAGCTGTATACTGTCACATCAGTTGGTCGCACTGTGTAACCTATCCTTTAGTTTCGATTATTTTATTCTTATTAGAAAATACAAAGATAAAATATTCAATCTCATTGGTGGACGAAAACATACCCTTGATATGGACAAAATGACATAGGTAGGTATGTCTTTGTTCCGTAGTTTTTATTTTATTACAGTAATTTGTTCGTTTTATCTTTCAGCACACAATGTAAAGAGATGCCGTGAAATTACGTTAGGGGGTCTGACCGGCAATCCCGGAACCATTTATCAACAGAAAAAACCATTGAGGCAGTTAAATCTGGTGAAATGGGTTGGTTGGCTCCAAAGCTTTTAATATACCACAAGCCACTTTGAGAAGGCATGCACTTGGGACCAATAAAAAGTTAACTCCAGCTGCAAAAGGTTTATGAAGGCATGAGCTCACTTTGCCACTAGAAGTTGAGAGAGAACTAGTTGATCATTTAAAACCCATGGAAACTCACCTTTTTGGGCTGACACGTAAGGCCTTTCTTTTAAGTTGGCTGAAAGAAACGGTTTTGCTTATCAGTTTAATGTAGACAAAGGAAGAGCTGGGCAGGAATGGCTAGAAAGTTTTTTGAAGCACCATAAAGATGTTTCTCTCCGAACGCCAGAAGCAACATCTGCAGCCAGAGCTGAAGGCTTAAAAAAACCACAGGTAAAAAATTTTTTTTGGTGCTAACGGAAATCTTCTCTCTAAGTATGCCTATACACCAGACAAAACATATAACGTAGAAGAATTTGGTTTGTCTACGGTACAAAAGCCTCAGAAAATCCTAGTTACAGCTGGAAGGAAGGAAGTGGACTTTATCACTATCGCAAAAAGAGGGTCAAATATAACTGTGGTGTGTTGCATACATGCTAATGGCTCCTATGTCTCCATTCATGATATTTCGCAGAAAAATAATGAAAAATGAACTTATTGCCCAAGCTCCACCAGGCACTAGGAGTAGCTCAGGAATCTGGATGGATGACGGCGGCAGTATTTTTGAAAAGGCTACAACTTTGGCACAAAGGCTGATGCTGAGAACCGGGTTCTTCTTCATATTTGACCCTTGGTTAAAAGCCAACCATGTCCAAAAGCGGCTCCACTTTTCGTCGATTGCCACCGCTTTCACGTTACTCTACAAGTTTCTGAATACTCGGCAGCAAACCAAATTTTGACGTTTGCTCTCTATCCCAACTCAACGCATATCACACAACCAGCTGATGTATCTGTATTTAAAAGCCTGAAAATTGGCTGAAAAAACACAGTATTTAAATGTAAACAAAACAATGGGAACAAAGCCATCACTCATGCGGGGTTTGCACCATTACTGGCAAAAGTCTTCGAGTAAAAAGTGACTCCAGATATAACAAAAAACGGATTTGAAAGATGCGGGCTATATTTAATCCGTCAGCAGTCGACTACACAAAGGTTATAGGGCAGATTGATCTCATAGATCTCATGACCAAATAGGGGATGTATTAGCAAAGGGCAAGATAAAAAGTACCCAAAACCGGCGTGCGTGCATGCAACGACTAATGAATGTTGAGGAAGCGAAAGTGATCTGTCAGGATCGTAGCAAGTGACAGTCCCTGGTAGAGACCAGAGTAGTAGGCAGAGGCCTAACCCTCTGGGATACAGGCGTGAGTTTATGTTATGTTATGATCTCATAGTTGTGCCAAAACCAGCTAGAGAAGCAGTAGTGCCCAGGGTAGAAATGGTGCTACTGCTGGGATTTTGTATGAGACACGGGCGAGTGGAAGAATTCCGAAAATGCAAAACAAGCTTCTCGTGATTGGGACGGTGATGATACTGCAAAAGAATTGTATTATGTTTGGAAAAAGTTCCGCCAACACTGTTTGCAAGATGATTCCGAAGAATCCACCTTGTTTCAGCAATCTCCATCTATTCTAAAAAACTCCAGGTCCTTCAGGATATTGCAGAGATGTTCAGACACCACCAGTGGCTTCTAGAGAAACTACGGTTTCTCCCACTATTTTCTAGACACCACCAAGGGCTTTGGTATCTACAAAAAATATCACATTGTGCAGACACCACCAATCCCTAGGAAAAAAAATCCTGAGCAGAATCCTTAACCCTTAATTTGGTATTGTATGTCACGGCCTACAGACTCAACAAAAAAATAAAGTGTTAAAACAACTTTATCCAAAGTTTTCAGTATTTCGTAAATAAGGGGTGATAGAGGGAGTACAAAAATTTCAAAGTGCTTCTTGTTACGAAATAAGCACAACAAGTGGCCGGAAAAGAAAGACGAGATTAGGTACCCTGAAAGTGATATCGTTGAAATAATAAGCGCTCCAGTCTTGACAAACAATAGAGGTTTTTATTGGTGAAAGAGATGGCGAAGTATCTCACGTTCACAGTTTAGTGTTTACTTATAAGTGTTTTTAGCACGCTAGATACTTTTAATTATTTATGATTAAAAAAAACTTACATAATTTTGACACATTTTGGTTTCAGTTGATAGTAATCCTGAATGATCATCTACTGGTACATTTGCTAGTACATGGTCAACTTTTAGGTTTCATCAATCAACTAATGGTACATTTCATATTTTTTGGGAAAACAATCAAGTATAATAGCAAATACTTAAACAAGAATTCTAATTTATATTTCAATTACAAGATAAAAGCATGTTTCATCACTGATAACATCAAAGGAGAATGGGCGAAATGGTCTATGAGCGGCCAACAACGAAATAGGTATTAAATGAAAGTTCTATTACTAATGACTAACTTTTACTATTAACGTAATATTGCAGCTCATTTAGAAAAAAAAGTACATATAGGTAAAATACCTAAATAATAAATGCAAGAAAATGTACTAAATACTTATTTTAACATTAGTTTATGTATTCAAAAGTATTTCAAAACGTTGTCACCACCATACCGGTTACAAGACTCAACCCAAAACCGGGTTTACTACTTGAACTACCTGAGTTCGAACGGACCAATCAGCTTTGAGTGTAAACAAAAGAGCCGAGGCGTGGGGTGCGCGTCACTCCGCGCGCGCAGTCCGTCGCTTACCCATATGACGTTGTGTACTGTGCGATCATCTACGGATTCTTTATCAAACATTTTGACCCTGGCTACCATCTGGACACCGTTTCTTCCTAACCTGATAAACTGGCTATTAACTCTGTACGTTTGTGCTTGTGTACTTGGACTCTCGACTTGAATACGCCAACGGAACATTGATTGAAAAATGGCAGAAAATCGACCAACATGTGTTTTGTGCAATCGATCAGTGGTTAACAGAAGAAGAGTAGAAATAACCCGTGCTCTTTTTGAGGAAAATGCTGCCAATGCTCAATATATTATTGAAGCTATAGCTCCAAAGCAAGTAAGTATTTGTAGGCTTTTTTTAATGGTTGTTTTTACATGTGTGTACCCACCCTATGGCGGCGATGACCTCATCATCTGTCACGATGGGCTTAAACACATCGTTGGGTGAAGTGTGGGCAATTGCTTGAAAGTCCCTCTTCCTGCTCCTTTTTAGGGTTACAGACGGTTCTTTTCTAAGAATAGTTCAGTTATAGTCAAAACAGATCTCTCTCTTTCACACTCATGGCGCTTATGAGAACCACTCACTAACATTGCGTATGAGCATGACTCATTCGTCACGTGAAAAAGAAAAGAGCTCGGCACGTTCTTCACTATACGAGACTTGATTTGACTGAAACTGCTACGAGTTTAAAATACTATGTTATCTACTATTTTCCTTTTCAGGTTGAATACAACGGCCGAGAATACATTTGTCGACCATGTTGGCAACGAGCTCAACGGGGCTGTGCAGCCAAACAATAACCCTGCCCCACACGAATGTGTTCTTCAAGTAGAAGAATATTCACGAGTGCCTAGCACCTCAGTGAATTGTATATTCGGCAGATGCCGTAGTGTGTCACGTCGTCGAATGCCTGAGAATGTAAGCATTAGGCCCTTTCTCCACTGCTCCGCTCCGGCAAACGTTAATTACCGATCCGATTTAGAAACTCACAACAGTACTAATAAGCTTCTCCACTACTTCGGCATCCGGTTTTTAACGATCCGGTCCACTTGCAAACACCGCTATTTGACTTTTTTACCGGGTTTGAATTATGGCGCGAATTTCAAACTGCTCATAAAAAGGCGCCATTTAATATTTGAAACATGCAACAGAACTGGCTCGTTTGCCTGTAATTTAGAAATAAATATGTGCGACTTCTGCAAAACTGGCTAGTTCACAAAACGTCCACCGGCAAAATTCACTACTTAGCTTATACTCTTGCAAAAGTCGTTATGTTGGTATTGTTTACTTGCATTTGCCTCCATTATGCCTATAATTAACGGTTTTTTTAGACAGGTATAGTCCTGCTGTTTTTGTTTGATTGCAAACTCGTGATCTTGATCGATTGCTAAATATTACGCATTTTTCCGTGTGGAGCCGGATTAAGAATAGCGTCACTCCATTTCCTTCCGTGGATGTCGTAGAAGGCGACTAAGGAAATCAATTACCAGGAGACGGGCAGCAGCATCTTCCTGAGATACCAACCGCATACTGCGATCGCCAACCCGCCTGCCAAGCGTGGTGATTATGGCCTGGAGTGGGCGTCGGGTGGCTGATGATGATGATGACGCATTTCTTTGGATAATAATGGAAGAAATTAGTGAAATGGAAGTTAATGTGGCTGAACCAAGGAAAATTGCCGATAGATCTACGTGGAAGAGAGAAAAAGCAAAAGTTGCAAGGTAACCTAGTGTTTTCTTTTGTTTCTTCCATAAATAGTATTCATTAAACCAAGTTTGCACGTAAGTTTGTGTAATAGGTACAACTAAAGTAAGTGTATTTTCAAAACGAAACCTTATTTTGTTGCAGACATAAACCAAAAACTCCACCAAAAATGCCGACTTGTCGACATGGGTTTAAAAAACGGAACTTTTGTTGCTCCGAATTAACAGTGCAAGATGTCGGTAAACACTGAAGCTTTTATGCTCATGCCGATAAAATTAAACTAGACACTTTGCTCTTAAAATATTGTGTTCCTGAAACTCCAAAACGAATCGGCGTTGCTAGTACTGCTAACAAAAAAAGGGCAAACAATAAAATACTATGTTCGCAAGTCCAAGTTACGACGGTTTGAACTTGTCCAAGTTTGCCAAAAAGCTTTCACTACAATACTTGGCATATCGAAAGATCGGATTCAGAGAATTTGTGATGGATGCGGCGGCCAGAATAAAAATACCGTAGTCCTACCTACGTAGCATGTTACTGTTTTGGTTAAAAGAGCAGGCCCCAGCACACATAAAAAAATCACGATTTATTTTCCCATAGTCGGACATTCTTTTTTACCCCCTGATAGGGTGTTTGGTAATATTGAAAGGCAAATCAGGCAAAAATAAATTATTTTAACTCCTGATGAGTATTACGAACCTTTTTGCGGTTTTGGAACTGTTTTAAGGTTGGGTGAAGACTTCGAATTTTATGACTGGAAAAGCCGTGTAAAATCAGTTTTAAAAATCCCTGGTTCCTGGCATTTTCAATTTAATTTGTCGAAAAGGTTTATGATCAGAAAAGACCGCAACAACCGGGTTGCTGTAAAAGGAGAACCCAATTACGTTACCGACACTATAAACTTTGGTAATGTATTCAAGACTGGTAAAACAGCTAGTGAGATTGAACCAACGAAGTTAAATGTTGGAGCTGAAGTCAAACCTGCTAAGTTACAGGACATTAATAAATTGCTGGTCAAACATTTTGGCATTGAATGGCGTAACCGAGAGTTTCTTCATTTTATCTTAAATCTCTTAGCTACAGACGCTGGCCAACCCAATGACATCCCAGACTCAACTCAGACTCATTCTTCAACGGAAACTGATGATGAGAATACTCTTATGGAAGAAATAAGTGATGTCAGAATTTCAATGTTTAACAGGTGTGACTATGCTCTTGCAAAATTGGCTATACTAGTTTGATACTGTGCCAACTCTAGCTAAGTCAATTCATTACTGTAGCAAAACTAGTCACTTAGGGCGTCAACTTGCAAAACTGGTTATTTGTAATTTTTGATCTCATTTTTTAATAAAACAATGAACACTTATTGTTTTCTTTAATTTAATCCCATAGACAATGATCTGCCCGTAGGTTTTGTGCTTTTGTTGTCCACAGATATCTCAGTATAGTTTTTTCTACTTTTCTCGAAGTTGGATTTTGGCAAACTAGCCAGTTTTGTAACTGGACTACTCCGATAATTTGCTAGATCGGAACGGTGTTTTATCGGTCCGAAGTTATCGACGTACTCGTACAAAAACAATACACGTTTTTGCACCGCGCATCCAACCTGGATATTGTGTACACTTCGAGGTTAGGTTCATGAAAATGTTCCCATACGATTTATTTCCATTAAGAGAATGTGTGGAAAACGTCCCCTGCCTCTGGGATAAAACCATAGAGATATATTATAAGATAGATTATAAGAACAAAATATTAAAACAAAACTCTTGGAACGAAGTTTGTAAGATATTGGAACCAAATTTTAGTACACCCGAGGAGAAGAAAAAAAAAACAGAAATATGTAAGTACCCACCAATTTATTTAAGAATTCAGAGAAATACTTAAATTATTTTATATTTTAGACATTTGCCACGGTAAGGATCCCTCAGGACTCTTAAAATACTCAGCGAAGTCGTTCCCGATATAATTTGCTGTCCGTCCTCCTTGAACCATATTAGAATCAGGAAGGTCCACAAAAGCTGTTTCAGTAGCCACATATCCATCTCGGTCACGAACAAGATTGTGTAACACTACACATGCTTTGACTATATTTTTTCCTAGTTTTTTGGAAACATTCAAAGGGCGGTGAAAGATTCTCCATTTGTTTGCCAATATACCAAAAGCACATTCAACGTATCGTCGTGCTCGGCTTAATCTATAATTGAATATACGCTGTTGTATGGTAAGCTGATTTCCACTGTAGGGCCTTAATAGATTGTGAGTAAGCTGAAAAGCTTCATCTCCAACTAGAACATAGGGTGTTCTCACACTTTGATTTGGATACAATAAAGATGGTGTTGGAATTTGTAGTCTACCCTCAGAAAGCAGTTTGTAAAACTGTGTGCGTTGGAAAACAGCAGAATCACAATCTTTCCCATAAGAACCAATGTCAACAAAAATGAATTTATAATTGGAATCTACCACTGCCATAAGTACAATGGAGAAATATCCCTTATTATTTAAATTCATTGTACCAGTTTGGAAAATTTTCAATCCGTATATGTTTTCAATCCACAGCACCTAAACAGTGTGGAAAATGAGCTCTTCTTTCAAAATCATTAGCTAGTGTTTTCCATTTTTCATTTGTCGGTACTGTTAACTTATAATTGCCAAACTTCTCCCATATTGCACAGCATACCGTATCAACAATGTTGCTGATAGTAGCAATGCCCATTTTGTAGGTGTAAAATAAATCTGTGAAGCTATTTCCACTTGCAAGATATCTGTAACAAAAGTTACACATAGGTTAATTAACATTCAATTCATTTGTTCCAGGTAACAGTATCATCAACAAATGGAATAACATCCGGGATGCCTTTAAAAAAAACATTAATAAAACAATCTGGCCAGTCACAAAAGAAAAACTATGTGTATCATAATCAGCTTCAATTCTTGTTAAAGGTATTTACGCCTGAAGAGACTGTTTCCAGTATACCATCAGAATCTGATTCTACTCAAGACTCGATGTCAACGGTGGAAAATTATTCATTGACAACCCATGACCACCCAGGAAATAGAAAGAAACGAATGAATCCTGTTGATGTTGAGATTCTAAAGATTTTGCAGAGTTCAAATGAAGTGCAGAAGAGCCACTCGCCTGAGACAAAAAGACTAATTCAATCGGACGAAGATGAAGCTTTCTTGGTCTCCATATTACCCTCTATAAAAAGATTACCATAGGATGATAGTATGGAATTTAGGATAGATGTGATGGAATTAATTAGGAAATACACTAATCGCCTACGTATGGCACGACACTCCACTGCTACAGACACGGGCACCACGTTGATAGTGGTTGAAGATGAGAATTTAAGAGAAATAACTCAAGGTGAAAATCAAAATATCAACTTTGATGCTCAAGCTAGTACTTCTGCTGTCAGTATTGATATTGTATTGAATTCATTTATGAATGAGTCACAAGTTTCAATGTCTGCACTTTATCAATCTGTGGAAGAACCAGAAACTGATGCAGCAGTAAATTCGATTACCAATAATAACATTGTTGCGACGGTGGATAGGAGGTAAAACTTTGAACCCGTTTTTCCGTGCCTTGGAGGCGTTTTCAGCAGGCTGAAATACCGTTTCAGAGGGTGCTCTGTCACATACTAGTTTATCAAAATTTCACCCAAGTTACCATGGTTTTCAGGCGCCTGAAACATGTTTTCAGTCCGTTTCAGGCCACCCTCTATCCGATGACGCCATAACCTGAAAACCCGTTTTCAGGCATTTTCAGGACCCCTTATGGGCCCTTGAAGTACGTTTCAGTATATGACGAAATATCCTCATAGGCTTCAAAATGTTACTTCAAAAACAGCCCTACTAAGTAAAAGCGTAATTGGACTAGCACCAAAGATTTATAATAAAATTCCGAATGATATTAAAAATATTGACATTAATAATTTTAAATTAAAGCTAAAATCGATTCTGACTGAAAAATGTTATTATTCTATTGTTGACTATTTAAATGACAAAGAATTCTGCAAGTAACTGTTGAGCCACTTTTACCTATGCATGATGACTTTGATTGTGACTCTTTGATTTCTTATAAAGTTAACATAGTACTTATTGCATGTTAAACTGTACCTACGTAATGAAAATTTTTGTATGCTTTTTAGCAGAATGTAGAGTACATAAATGTGTTTAACAACTTATATATCCACCTACATTCCACAAATAAACGATTTTGTATTTGTATTTGAAGGCATCAATATTTGATTTTTCTTATAATCAAATTAAATGTTGTTGTTGATTTCATATGATTTTGTTTTATTTATCTACTTTACTTACCTCAAAGTCACTGACAGCATCTCCGCAGGTGGAATGCAACATCGAAAGTTAGTGTCCTGGCGAGCAATCGCTTCTATTGTGATCTAAAATATATAATTGAACGTAGCAGGTGTCATTCTATAATAAACGTAAAATTTTCTTTCATCTTGAACTAGCATTTCATGAGAAACATAAAATGTTCCTGCTAGGCACCTATTCCTCAACAGAGGACGTATCCAATAACTCTTCTTTCTTCTTTGTCTTCGAACGTATAACAATATCGCTAAGAGTTGTTGACGATTAAAGGCAGGACTCAATTGTGATTCGTAAAACCGAGGAATTTTAATAAAGCACTGCGTCCGTTGCGACCAGGTTACCTACTAATTTTTACTGATCGATTATAGTCGGATAAAGTGGAGAAGCATAATCCGGCCTTCCTATATTTTTCTTATGACTGATCCCGGTTTCCGACGCCGGACCGGAGCAGTGGAGAAAGGGCCTTAGGGCGATTGTGCACTACAAGGAATTTTACTGTCCGGCAGTCCGATTTTTTACGGGCCGATATGACACGCCATGTAATGTATATGTTACGGCTAATACCCGAAGTGCGGCTACACCTAGTTTTAGCCGGTTAGAACTAGGTGTAGCCACTTACTCTTGGTTAAAACTAGTACGAGCCGATTGTTTTCGGGTAAAACTAGGTCTAGCCTTCATCATGCCGGCTACAACTAGGTCCAGCCATTCCCTGTTGGATAAAAATAGGTCTATCCGATATCATTCCGGCTAGAACTAGGTCCAGCCATTCCCTGTTGGATAAAACTAGATGCAAACAAGTTGAAACAAGTAACAGGCGCCTGGCTCACGCGAGACGCGTCGCGCTCGCGCGCCCCTGCCGCCCCGCCTCCCGTACACCCGCGTTTGCCCTTGCGCTTTGAGTTTAGTACGCGTTGTGCCGTTGTACAAAACAGACGTACATTCTTGTTTTTGCGCACTCATACGTTCGAATTCAGAATGGCTATGAATGAAGACCTACAGACTATGAAGTCAAGTTTTTTGGAACAGTTTCAGTGTTTATTAGCCACAAAACATGGTGAAAATCAAACCTATATGAATGATGTGCAGGATTCCAAGTTTATAGAAGACGTTAAAGCTGCCAAAATATCCACGAAACGTTCTACGTTACAATATCGCCCTTTGAAGCGCTTCGATGTTTGTTGTATTGGCGACATCGAAAAGTTAATTTCTCCTGTGTCGAGCACCGAAAATTCCGAAAATATCAAATATTTTGTCAAGAATGAAGACTTGTTTGATGTTCTTCATGAAATACATCTGTGTGTTGGGCACGGCGGAAGAAACAGAATGGTTGCAGAAGCTAAAAAAAGAATGCAAATATTACTCAGGAGGCGATTCTTTTGTATCTTCGTTTATGTAAGCCATGTCAAATGAAACAAAAATCTACCAAAAAAGGGCTTGTTGTAAAGCCTATTTTATCCAGCGAGCTAAACAGCCGTTGCCAAGTAGATTTGATAGACATGCAGACAAACCCAGATGGTGACTACAAGTTTATACTAGTTTATCAGGACCACCTCACGAAATTCGTACAACTTCATCCGTTACAAAGTAAGACTGCGGAAGAAGTATCAAAGAAATTACTTGATATATTTTGTATCTTTGGATCACCCTCAATACTTCAATCCGACAATGGCAGAGAGTTCGCGAATCGAGTTGTGGAAAGTTTGACGCAGATGTGGCCAGGTTTGAAGATTGTGCATGGGAAACCACGACACAGCCAGTCACAAGGTAGTGTTGAACGTGCCAATCAAGACATCGAAAAAATGCTTATGACTTGGATGGCTGACGAAAACTGCCAAAAAGGCTTACGATTTATTCAGCTAATGAAAAATAGAGCTTACCATCACGGAATTAAAAGATCGCCGTACCAGGCAATGTTCGGTTCTGATGTAAAGGTCGGGCTGAAATCATCTGATCTACCACCTGAAGTCCTTGCAAATATAGAAAGTGAGGAAGATCTTGAGAAAATTCTTAGAGAGTTAGTTGATGATAAGAGTGACGAAGCTACTAAAGAAAATGAGCCATCAAAAGAGAATGAGCCATCAACATCAGGAAGTTGCCAGAAAGAAATCGAAATGACATATTGCGGGCTCTGTGACCAGAATGAGGAGAAAAAATGTAAGCTGTGTGAAAAGAAACTAAAAATTGACACTAACAGGAAAGGCGCACAGTGCGGTAATGTAGCACCATATGTACTATAAAATTCTTTTCAACACACCTGCTCGTAAAGTAGGTCTTATTACAGCGTATTTACACTGATAATGCAGAATATTCAAAATCAAAATCAAAATCAAAATCAAATTTTTTTATTCAAAGTAGCACAGAAACTGCGACTTAATGAACGTTACAAGTTAAACTAGGTGTCCATTTCAAAATCTAGATCATTTTGGAGAAAAAATGGACAAAAAAACTCCAAACTTAGTCTTTTCAAGTCCTTAATTTACAGGATTTATATAAATGTTCTAAAACTCATGCATTGAACTGGCTTTAATTCCAGACATCATTGTCATCTAAATAATCTTTAATGTTATAGTAGCTTTTTTGGCACAAAGTGCGCTTCACACATTTTTTGAACCGCGTTTCTGGCAAGCTTATTATATCCTCAGGGATCTTATTGTAGAAACGTATACAATGCCCCATAAAGGATGTATTAACCTTTGCCAGCCTAAATTTTGGGAACGAAAGTTTATGTCTATTTCTAGTATTTACATTGTGTTGGCTACCTACAGTTTTAAAGTCACTGATATTTTTCCTAACATACATAATATTTTCATAGATATACTGACTAGCAACTGTTAGGATGTTGGTTTCTTTAAAGAAATCTCTTAACGAATCTCTATTGCCTAGCTTATATATGAATCTGATCGCTCTCTTCTGCAGGACGAAGATGGTCTCAATGTCTGCAGCCCGACCCCACAGTAGTATACCATAGGACATAATACTATGGAAGTAACTAAAATAAACAAGCCTAGCAGTTGCGACATCAGTTAGTTCCCGGATTCTTTTAACTGCGTATGCTGCAGAACTGAGCCTATTTGCCAATTTTCCTATATGAGGACCCCATTGAAGCTTTGCATCAATTGTGATACCCAGAAATACAGTTTCCTCTACAAGGTCCAGCTTATCATTCCCCAATATAACATTGCTGTCAACCATTTTGACATTTGGTAGTGTAAATTTTATACATTTTGTCTTTTTTGAATTTAATAATAAGTTATTAGAAGTAAACCAATATAGTACCTTAGAGAGAGCATTATTTGTACCCGCAAGGTCATTTTCTTGTCTCTTAATCTTAAAAATAAGTGACGTGTCATCTGCAAACAATACTATCTCTGACATATTTTGAACCATGAACGGCAAATCATTTACATATACGAGGAAAAGGAACGGCCCCAAAATAGATCCCTGTGGCACTCCCATCTTAACCTCCGACCCGGATGATTTAGTCCTATTTATGTCAGCTTTTTGAACCCTCCCTTCTAAATATGATCTCATAAGTTTTAAGCTCCTCCCATTATTACCCATGCCGTGCCTTTTACATTACATTATCGCACTAGTGCCTTTTCATTACATATCTTTTTAAATATTAGCAAGAAGTATTAATGTTTCGAAAACAGCTAAGTAGTTATTTGCGTAAATATAAAATTCAATTCAAAATGTGATAATAGTACATTACGATACTAGTGCGAAAAATAAGAAATTCGCAGTACGAGTGGCGATAAATTAAAACACGACCGAAGGGAGTGTTTTATATCGACACGAGTTACGAATTACCTATTCGCACGTGTATCGTACAACGTTTTATAGTACATATGGCCCTTTGAAGTTTCGACATAGGCACGTAAAGTGCTCATTATCGCACTAGTGCGGTAATGTAGCACCATATGTACTATAAATAATTAAAGAATTTCATGAAACTGCTTGTTAGCTTGTTGGTATTTATATTTTGACGGTGTATTTTTACCTATAAATACCCAATTTCAAAATTTATAAATATGTGGCTGATTAGCTACTTTGCCGGTGCCCTTATCTCAGACTTGCGCGCGCATGCAGCGCTGAGCGCGCGAAAAAATAAAATTACGGCCGCCATCTTTTAAATGGGTTTCTGTTTGTTAAGTTTATTCACAGTATTGCATTTCGTTAGTGTTGTTTTGTAAAATGTCGAATTTAGATAACGAAGAATTACTTATCGAGTGTACGCCGCCAGATATAGTTAAAGCGCAAAATGCGAGTGATAGTCTTTTGCCCTCAAAATCAAAAGATAAATACATGCAAGCTTACGCAAATTTCATTCAATGGAAAAATAGCAAAAATGCAAGCTCTTTCTCAGAGAACGTGTTCATGGCTTACTTTAGTGAACTGGCGAAGAGGTATAAACCTAGTTCGCTTTGGTGTATATATTCTATGTTGAAGAGTACCGTGCAGAATAAAAATGCAATTGACATCAAAGCGTACACCAATCTAACTGCATTCTTGAAAAGACGTTCAGACGGCTTTTACAGTCGAAAATCCAAGGTTTTAACACCTAATGAAGTGGAGAAGTTCATTAAAGAAGCACCGGATAATCAATATCTAGCGACAAAGGTCAGTTCCACTATTTAGTTTTGTATTCATTATTATAATATTTGTAGGCGGTATTGTGAGTGTTGATATCATAGGAACTAAGTACGATTATTATAACTTAATTATGATTTTATTTATTTTCAGGTCGCATTAATATTCGGAATTACTGGTGCCTGTAGGCGTCAGGAATTAAACAATATTACGACAAAAGATATAGAGAATCACGGAGAGATGCTACTTGTCAAAATTCCGAACACTAAAAATAAAATTCCTCGGTCATTTACTATTCACGGACCATTTTATGAAATAGTGAAAAAATATGAAACTTTACTGTTGGCGACAGATCTGGCAACCCCGTTGCTGTGTGAGAATGTTATAACACTTACATAGCAACGGGGTATTTGCCTGGATCGATATATATTTTATTGTCCTTTTTATTATTTAATTTATTATAAATATAAGTAATATCTATAATTCGGGCTTTCCATTTTCGGCGCTAACATCGTGGTCCTTCGTCGTTCATAAAAACCAGCATTCTTCCAAATTTACAAATTCCAAATTTTCTCTTCGTTTGAAAAATTGAACATCGAAATGTTCACTAGGTCTCAAGCCCGAGACAATAAAACCGATCCAGGCCCACACCCCAATGGGTCGAACAAGCCCCACTCAACTTCCTCCTCCACTTCGAGTGCTGCGAGAGCCGCTCGTCTGAGGGCCGCGGAAGCGGCGCACAGGCTGCATCTCGCGCAAATCAAGCAGCGTGAGGCGGTAGCTGTCGCCGCCGCCGAACGTGCAGAAGCAACCAAGCGTGAGGAGATAGCTTTAGCCGAAGCTGAGCGAGCAGAGGCAGCCAAGCGTGAGGCGATGGCCTTAGCCGCCGCCGAACGCGACGTCGCGGAAGCGACGCTGGATGCGACGATCGCGGCGCTCGAGGTGGAGGAAGGACTGAGTGCAAAAGGGAGCAGCTCGCGTTCGCGAACCGCTGTATGGGTAGAGCGAAGTAATTTTCCAGGAGCAGAACCAACCCTGATCGGCACGGCAGCCCCTGACGTGGGGGTTTC
Source organism: Yponomeuta malinellus (assembly GCA_947308005.1). Taxonomy (NCBI): domain Eukaryota; kingdom Metazoa; phylum Arthropoda; class Insecta; order Lepidoptera; family Yponomeutidae; genus Yponomeuta; species Yponomeuta malinellus. The sequence goes on from OX371012.1 coordinate 12,764,603, forward strand.
AAAGAGTGAGGAAAGTGTGGTGCTATTTCCTACGCGCCCCGACCCGTTGTCGGGCCACGAGCGCTACGCCACGCGCATTCCAACTCAAGCCGCTGACCCCAAAGCAGCGGTTAATTTCCCAGGCCAATATGAGGAAGGTTTGCTTCAAAATAATCTCGCCCCAGTCCAAAGTACTCTTCAGACCCATCCAGTAAGTAATGTCGTCGAGAGAGTCATTATAAAACACAATGATAAGGGCGACTTGCCTAAATTTAGCGGGCACGCCCTAGACTGGCTCCTGTTCAAGCGAACATTCGACGCTACCAAGGTGCACTTCACAAATCATGAGAACATAGCGCGGCTAATCAATGCCCTTCAGGGTGAGGCGAAAGAAGCGGTCTACGCTCGATTGTTATGTTCTGATGATTACGAGCCTATTATGCGCTCCTTAGAGACACGGTTTGCTCGTCCGAAGCAAATTGTATTTCGTGAACTTACGGCAATACGACATTTGCCAAAAGTTGGGAAGGATCCCAACTCTCTTTCCATATTCGCGAGTAAAGTCAGAAACACCGTTAGTATTATAAGTTCATTAAAAGAATCCCGATACCTACATTCCCCCGAGCTAGTTGATATTCTAGTGAATAAATTGAACCCTATTTTACAGAATAAATGGTGTGATCACGCGACGGCGCGTTGTACTGCACTAAGCCTAGAGATCGAAGTTTTTGCGCAGTTCCTCGAAAATGAGGCCGAAAGTCAAGCCAAGTTCATGCCGTGCGAGGTCCTTGCTACTCCTACGCCTCCACACCTCGATAAACAGGAAAGGCACCCAGTACTACCCCAACTTCCTCGCTTCGTACCACACCAAACTCATTACATAGATGCACATCCATCTACTAGCTCGCATTCAGTTTCGGCGTCTCCGCCGAGGCCGCCGACCTCGCCTACATGCCTGTACTGTGCCAACAACGGTCATTCTGTGAAATGTTGCCCAAACTTCGCAGCACTTAACATCACTGAACGTATTTCATGGGTACACGATAACAAAATTTGCTTAAAGTGTTTACGTAAAGGCAAACACAGCTACAGGAACTGCAAGGCGAGGCCGTGCGGCATCAACGGGTGTAATCAATTTCATAATAAAATTCTGCATTCTCCGAATCATTCGTTTCCATCATCTCATCAAAATGTAAATAATAAAAATTTTCATGTGTCATCTGTCTCACAGACACCATCGACATCTCATGTCAACACTGTCCACACTGACAGTCATAAAGAAAAAGTTTCATTCGACAGCCATAAAGTCGGTTTCATACAGTCGAATGAGGTTTTATCTCAAAACAAGGATACTTCTATAACAAGTACCAGTTATTCTTACGCGCCTAAAAATGAGAACGCGATACTTTTGAAGGTACTACCGGTAGTACTTTCGGCCCCTTCAGGCGAGGTAGAAACGTTCGCCCTCTTAGATGACGGAGCCACCGTAACCCTTCTAGATATGGAGTTAGCTAAAAAGCTAGGTGTTTCGGGGACCGAAGAGGTAATGCGCATAGACACTATAACAGGTTCAAGTGGCAGTATCCCTGTTCAATTTGTAGATTTTAAAATCCGCGGGAAATATCAAAATGAAAAGTTCTTTATTAAAAAGGCCCGCGCCATTCCTAATTTGAAACTCAGACCTCAGGAGGTCACGATTAGGGATGCTAACTTTCAGCATTTAAATGACATCTCCTCGCAGTTAGTTTTTGACAAGGCCACACCTAAGCTGATAATAGGGACCTCTGATTGGCCTCTATTAATTGGCAGGGAACACAGGTTAGGAACCCCTACTCAGCCTGCGGCGGTCCGTACAGACTTAGGTTGGGCTCTATTTGGTCAACTACCTCACAGTTATTCTGCTGCACATTTAATTAATCACCTTACTACTAACGATTCCCGTGATAATGAGTTAGATAGCCTTATCCGAGATTACTACCGGCTAGATTCCATTGGTATTAAACACGAGGAGAAAATAAATACTGATGACGCGAGAGCAATAAACATTTTAGAGAACACAACGCGCCGCTTACCAAACGGTAGGTTCGAGGTAGGATTACCATGGCACGAAGATGATCCTAAAATTCCGGATAGCTACAATTTAGCCCTGTCTAGACTACAAAGTCTGCGTAAACGGTTTTCCAAAGACGTCGATTACGAAAAACTATACAGGGTCAACATTGAGGCGTACGTACAAAAAGATTATGCTGAGGAATGCGTGGACACACATGACAATCCTAAGTCATCTTCGCGCCGTTGGTATTTACCCCATTTCGCGGTAACTAACCCGAATAAACCGGGAAAAATGCGAATTGTACACGACGCGTCAGCTAAATCTTCAGGAGTTTGCCTGAATTCATTAATCCTTCCGGGTCCTGATCTTTTGCAATCGTTGCTAGGGATTTTGATGAGATTCCGTGAAGGCCAGATTGCCCTTAACGGAGACATACGCGAAATGTTCCCCCAAATCAAAATACGGGAACAGGATCGCGATTGTCAACGCTACATATGGGTGACCCCTAGCGGGGAGGTGAAGGAATTAAGAATGTCCTCTCTGATATTTGGCGCATCTCCCTCGCCGTACACGGCCATCTATATTAAAAACAGGAACGCTCGTGACTTCGAGGATCAGTATCCCGAGGCTGCCAAGTCCATAGTCCAAGACCATTACATGGACGATTTTCTGGGATCTTTTGACGAACTGGAAACTGCTACTCGCGTAGCAGCTGATATTGTCCATGTACACTCACAGTGCGGCTTCGAGATGCGATCCTGGGTGTCCAACGTTCCCAAAGCGCTCAGCCTAATTCCTTCACATCTTCATAAAGAAGACACGACCAACGTTGATCTCAATTTAGGCAGAATCCAACCGGATGCAGATATCCGTGTCTTGGGAATGCATTGGAATCCCCAAGGTGACTCATTTAACTTTAAAATTAAGATCGATGTTCCTTTGCCCACACAATTCACTAAACGCCAAGTTCTCAGAGATCTTATGCGAATTTACGATCCACTAGGACTGTTACTGCCTAAGGTCACTAAGGGAAAGATCCTATTTCAGAGAACATGGCGTCTGGTTAGTTCGTGGGACGCCTTACTCCCAGCTTCCGAACGGGCACAGTGGGAAGAGTGGTACTCTGACATAAAATCAGTTCATGCCTGTACCATTCCTCGCGCTTACAAACACTTTTCCATTTTCGTTGAGCTGGAGCTTCATATTTTTACGGACGCCAGCGAACTAGCTTACGCGTGCGTTGCGTACTGGCGTTTCACTTTACAGAAAGGCGACGCCCACCTCGCTCTAATTGCGAGCAAGTCCCGGGTCGCGCCTCTTAAGCCAGTAAGCATACCGCGGATGGAGCTCCAGGCAGCTTTGCTGGGAGTGAGACTAGCTGAAACTGTACAGAGTGAGCACCGTATCCAAGCATTGCGCAGAATTTTCTGGTGTGACTCTAAAACCGTTCTCGCTTGGATTAGGAGTGACGCTCGGAAATACAAAGCGTTCGTTAGCCATAGGTTGAGCGAAATCTCAGACCAAACGCGAGTAGATGAATGGCGTTGGATTCCGACTGCCCTAAACGTTGCCGATGACGCCACGCGTGCAGCGACCGTCTCTCTGAAGAGATGGTGGACTGGCCCCTCCTTTTTAAAACTTGGGGAAGATACTTGGCCACAGGAGGTGAATCCAGAGCCCATCTCTCCTGAGGATGACCTCGAGCTCAAGCGCCATGAAACCTCTATTCATCTGATTTCTTTGTCGGCAGACCGGTTTTCCGATTGGTGGCGGCTACTACGCGTAACCGCACGCGTATTTCAATTTGTCCGCCTGCTACGGGACAGCACGGCGCGCTCCACCGACACTTCGGGCGGTGGTTTCCGTCCGCTGCTCGCACGGGACGTCAAAGATGCCACAGCCCACCTACTCAAGGAGTCACAGCAGCAGAGTTTTGCAGAAGAACTCGCTTGCCTGAGTGAGAAAAAAGTTCTGTCAAAGAAAAGCCGGCTGCACAAATTGTCTCCAAGACTCGGTGATGATGGTCTACTCAGAGCGCACGGAAGAACGAGCTCGGCCCCTGAAGCGACATCAGAGATGAGAGAGCCAGTCATCCTTGACGGTCGACATACTACCGTTCAGCTGTTGATCGCGCGCTATCACACTTGGGCCATGCACGGCAACAATGAAACGGTTGTGAACACGCTCCGTCAAAAATACGTCATACTGCATCTAAGATCCACAGTTCGCAAGATTGCCGCCAGATGCCAAGCTTGCCGCAACCGGAAGGCTATGACCTCCACTCCACCCATGGGAGATTTACCCGAAGAACGGCTTCAACACCATCACCCGCCATTTTCCTTCGTCGGGCTAGATTACTTCGGCCCGGTAGAAGTAGCCGTGAAGAGGAGTCGGGAGAAGAGGTATGTGGCTCTCTTCACATGTCTTGTGACCAGAGGAGTCCATCTGGATATAGTGGGAAGTCTCACCGCAGACAGCGCCATAATGGCTCTACGCCGCCTTATAGCTCGCCGCGGATGCCCTAAAAAGATACTGTCCGACAATGGGACAGCCTTCGTTGGCGCAAGCAGACTGTTGAAAGAGGCGTGGGCTGCCATTGACCATACACGAATTCATGACTTCGCCGCATCCCACGAAATAGAGTGGCAGTTCATCCCACCCGCGTCGCCATTCATGGGAGGCGCATGGGAGCGCCTGGTCCGGAGTGTCAAGCGTGCCCTCTCGGTTACCCTCAAGGAAAGGGCGCCGAAGGAAGAAGTTCTTGGCACGCTTTTAGCCGAAGCTGAATTCATCATCAACTCTAGACCCCTCACACACGTTCCTGTGGCGCACGATGACGAGCCCGCCCTGACGCCAAACCATTTTATCCTGGGGTCGAGCTCGACGTTACCCTCACCAGAAGCCACGGACACGGACCTTATCAGCCGAGAAGGTTATAAAAAGGCGCTGCGATTGGCCGACCACTTCTGGGCTCGATGGGTAAGGGAGTACCTCCCCGACCTTCTGCCAAGAGGCCCCGGGTCCACACATATTAATCTACGAGAGGGTGATTATGTCCTGATCGCCGACAGTAACATGCCGCGCGCAGTTTGGCCTCGCGGCGGGGTCGAGAAGGTATTCCCAGGCAGAGATGGCGTCGTGCGGGTAGCGGACGTACGGACTAGAGCAGGGGTGCTACGCCGCCCCGCTCGAAAGCTGGTAAAGCTAGACCTGTCGCCTTAGTTTTAAGACTATTCTCTTACCAGGGGGGAGGATGTTGGCGACAGATCTGGCAACCCCGTTGCTGTGTGAGAATGTTATAACACTTACATAGCAACGGGGTATTTGCCTGGATCGATATATATTTTATTGTCCTTTTTATTATTTAATTTATTATAAATATAAGTAATATCTATAATTCGGGCTTTCCATTTTCGGCGCTAACACTTTACGTTCAACAAAAGGAAAATCTGACCGGTTCTTCCTAAATTTTCAAAACGGCAAATGCACGAGTCAGCCTATCGGAGTGAACAAATTTGGATCGATGCCTAGAGAAATTGCCAAGTTTTTAGGTTTACCACAGGCTGACGCTTACACCGGACACAGTTTTAGGCGGACTTCAGCTACATTGCTGGCTAATTCAGGAGCCGATATATTGACTTTAAAACGCCATGGGGGATGGCGATCTAATAATGTCGCCGAGTCATATATTGAGGACTCCATCCAAAATAAAGCCGACATAAGTGCCAAAATAACACAAGCAATCCATTTGCAGCCACAATCCAAGAAGTTCTGCCCTGAACCGCGTCCTTCCACCTCATATGCCAATGATGATTTGGGATTTCATACGTTTGCTAATGATGAAACGCAATGTTCTTCTACCTCCTTTCAGAATGTTGCATTATCACCGACATTTACAGTTACCCAAGAACAAAGCAATGATGAAACGCAATGTTCTTCTACCTCCTTTCAGAATGTTGCATTATCACCGACATTTACAGTTACCCAAGAACAAAGCAATGATGAAACGCAATGTTCTTCTACCTCCTTTCAGAATGTTGCATTATCACCGACATTTACAGTTACCCAAGAACAAAGCAATGAAATAATTAATAATACAATTAAACATACAGTACAAAAGCCTCATAAGGCGGTAGCATATCATTTCAATAATTGTACTTTTAATAACTGTTTCAATAATTAAAGTTTTTAAATAAATGTGAACTTTTATTTGCTTTTCCTCGCAAGTGTGTTGAAAAACGTCGTATGAAACACGTGAGCATTGGTCATTACACTTCTCGTCTCCATTAAGCCTTCGCCTTCGGCTCAGGCTTAAAAACCGACTCGAGTGTAATGACCAACATACCACACTTGTATCATAATGTACTATTATGTTACTTTATAAAAGTGTGATTTATAATTATAATAACATTCTTTAAATTATAATATGCAACTACTTATTGTCTGTTGTTAAAAAAATGTTCCTGATTGTTCCTATTATATTAAAAATTGTACTCCTAATAATTTGTGTTAATTATTACAATGTGATTTATAAGAATAAAAAAACTCTCTAAGTTTCTTTTTATTGGATGTTTTTTTAATATCTAAAAAAGCTCTGCCGATAACATGCCAGCTACAACTATGTACAGCCAATCCCTGTTAGATAAAACTAAGACACGCGCTGCTGCTGCAGACGCTGTGAGTCACACTCGCTAGTAGACCTGCAGTAGATCAGCAGCACCTGGCGCTCACAACCTGCAGAGGCGCGTGCCTCGCTATGCCCTCCACCCCGCGCCGCTGCTGCAGATGCTGTGAGTCATGAGTGTGATGCGGGGCGGAAGGCTTGGCGGGACACGCATCTAAGTTTTATCCAACAGGGAATGGCTGGACCTAGTTGTAACCGGCATGATGAAGGCTAGACCTAGTTTTACCCGAAAACAATCGGCTCGTACTAGGTTTAACCAAGAGTAAGTGGCTACACCTAGTTCTAACCGGCTAAAACTAGGTGTAGCCGCACTTCGGGTATTAGCCGTAACATACATAATAGTTGGTGCACTATACGTAATTTTACCGTCCAACATTTTACTTTTCCCCGATCCGGAACGGTTTTTTCCGGTTCGAAATGACAGCAATGAAAAACATGTTTATGCTTGTGCACTACGTCCATTTTCATGAGCGGGCGAGGCGGGCGCGGGGAAGGAGGGTGCGCGTGTCGCACACACAGGACGCTGTGCGTTTCGTTGGCCCTTCCCTCACCTCCTCGGCGACCTGCGCCCACGACGCACGGCTCCTTCGTTTCATTCGGATAAAAGCGACTACGAAGTTTGACAATTTAACTTGATCGATTTCACAATCATGTACGACATTTTTACGCTAATTGAACTTGTTGAATCGAAACCATGTTTATCGGATAAAACTATTGATGCATACAAAAACAAAATTATGAGAAGCAATGCATGGCGAGAAATTTGTTTATTCTTCGAACCGGAATTTGAGGGATTTGATGACAAAAAGAAAGACGAAATACGTAAGTTCTTATATAATTTATTTGTATTAAATTTTTGACATTTGCCATGGCACTTGAAAAAAAATCGGCGAAATTATTTCTTATATCGTTAGCTGTTCGTCCCGCCTGGGCATTATTGGTAGCGACGGGAAGATCTTGCAAACCGTTGTGATTAACACGTACGAACATGTCGTTATGTGTGTACCCACATCTCTTTCACGAATAATATTGTTTAAAACGACGCATGCTTTGACTATGTCTTTACTCAATTGTTTTAATACGTTTAGTGGACGATGAAGTATGCGCCACTTATTTGCCAATATACCAAAAGTACATTCCACATATCTGTGTGCCCGAGACAGTCGATAGTTAAATATCCGTTTTTTTATATCAAGATATTTTCCACCATAGGGTCGTAACAAATTGTCATTAAGTTGAAAAGCTTCATCGCCCATTAAAACGTATGGCATTCTGTTGTTTAGAGAAGGATGCAGAGGAGTTGGATTAGGTACTTGTAATCTTCCCTCACTCAATAGCTTATAAAACCTTGTACGCTGCAAAATAGCCGAGTCGCAGTCTTTTCCATAAGCTCCTATATCGACAAACACAAATTTATAGTTAGAATCGGTCACTGCTAGAAGCACTATAATAGCCTTTATAATTATAATTAATAGACCCAGCAGAGAGAAAATTCTCAACTCTTATGTGTTTTCCATCCACGGCACCTAAGCAGTTTGGGAAGTTTGCTCTAGCTTGAAATTCACTCGTCACTGATTTCCAGTTGTCTGTATTCGGTGGTGCAAGAAATTCACTGCTTAATTCATCCCATATTGTACGGCATACTAAAGTGATAATTTCACTTATCGTTTTAATACCCAAATGGTAGCTATAAAACATATCGGTGAAAGTATTTCCACTGCCTAAGTACCTGTAACAAATACATACTTCTATTACTTTTTTGTTTCAGTTAATACTCTCACCCATAAATGGAATAACACGAGAGACGATTTCATCAAATCTCTGAAAATGAAATCTGGGCAATGTCAGAAAAAGCAATGTATTTACCATAAACACTTGCTATTTTTATTAAAAATTATCAAAGAGGATTCGACAACCTCTAACATAGTAAAATCCTCTCAAGATAGTGACAACGAATCCAGACCAGGTACATCATCGTCACTAAATCCGTCCCAAGATAGTGACAACGAATCCAAGCCGGGTATAACAGCGACCCCCGAACCAATTTCTACGCCAGGGTCTTCTCAAGATGATTCATCTGCATCCATAATTCGTCCTACAGCGTCACTAACCCAGAACCGTAAAAAGATTAAATCCAGTTGATGTGGAGATATTGAAGGCAATTCAAAGTCATGGGCCACGACAGGATGAATTTAAAGATGATGATAAAGCATTTTTGATGTCTATTTTGCCAACTATTAAACGCATAAGCGAAGATGATAGACTAGAGTTCAGAATCGACGTGATGCAGCTGCTTCGCAAATATACGAATCGCATCCGAACATCTTCGCTCAGCTCTGCATCATCATCGATCTACTATCCCTCTGCACCATCAACGTCACCACCTCCACCGCATGCTACGTTGCCGTCGCCTACTTCTCTGCCACAAATGGAAAATCAGATGACAGCATCTCCAATCTCTCCTGCGGAATCAGTGCCGCTTCTGACAATAACTGAGTTGTTGCCACAAGACTTTGAAAACTTTTAATTTTTATTATTAAACGGTTTAGCATTGTAATCTGACTATTATTTGAAATATTTTTTGTAATATAAATGCCTTCCTCGTATTCCTGGATTGAAGAGATATAAGTGTAAACAGAAAAAAGTATGAATTTCAGTATAAATTTGGCTGTATCAATCAAAGTCACCTTATTATCTAGAATATATCGTCGGCTTATTGCAAGAAGTCATTAACTGCAAAACTCACTAACCGCTTTTTTAAAGGTATGGACATAGAGATGAATTGAACAATGATACAATAGTGGTGTTTTAGTATCAAGCATTATTTTAACGATGTTATAGGGAATACCTAGGTAGCAAACTGACGTCAGGGACGCATAAGGGACGTCATTCATAGGTCATAATAAGGTCGGTCATTATTCGTCGAGAGCGGACGTTATGGTGACTTCAGTTTAGGGTCAGGTCCTAAACAGGACGTCGTATTCACGTCAATTTAAGGCCAGTGTCTGGACGTACCATATTCGGCACAAAATTAACGTTTTACTGACGTCTATTTGGGGTCACTATCCGCACGTACCATTTTCGTCGCAAAGTGGACGTTTTGCTTACGTCTTTTTGGGGTCACTTTCGGACGTACTATTTTCGTCGCAAAGTGGACGTTTTACTGACGTCTATTTGAGGTCACTTTCAGGACGTACCATTTTCGTCGCAAAGTGGACGTTTTGCTGACGTCTTTTTGTAGTCACTATCCAGACGTACTATTTTAGTTGCAAAGTGGACGTTTTACTGACGTCTATTTGGGGTCACTATCAGGACGTACCATTTTCGTCGCAAAGTGGACGTTTTGCTGACGTCTTATTGAAGTCACTATCCAGACGCACCATTCTAGTCACAAAATTAACGTTTCACTGACGTCTATTTTACGTCACTATCAGGCCCCTATTTCAACAATACTTGACAATTGTCACCTGACAATGACAATTCGCCATACATTTCTGCGTCGACAAGTAAACGATAGTAACCAGCGTTCATATTTACTAGTAGATCAAGCAATGTACGGCGAATTGTCAATATTAGGTGACAATTGTTTAGTCTCTACAAGAAAATGTATGGGTTAGAACCCATCTCTTCCTTTATCCTACCAGATACCTACTTGAAATGTTAGGTTTCAATTCCCTAGAGGTCAGGCGCAATATCGAACTTTTAATCACTGCCTGTCGGATTTTAAGAGGTGAGTCGGATTGTTCTGACTTAGTCACAAGAATGTGCTGTCTATTCATTCCTGACAACCTGCGAGGCCTGCAATTTTGTGAAAATAATTTTTAGAATTATTTAATTGTTGCTATGCTTTGTTAGAGATAAGTATTAGATTTTAGTTTTCCAGCGCCTTGGCATTTATATGCTATAATGCTGTTAAATTTTATCACCACGGTACGGTATAGTATAAAACAAAGTCGCTTTCCGCTGTCTGTCCCTATGTATGCTTAGATCTTTAAAACTACACAAAACAGATTTTGATGTGGTTTTTAATAGATAGAGTGATTCAAGAGGAAGGTTTATATGTATAATACATGCATAATATAGTAGAGAAACACTGATAATTTTAGAGGTTTCTATTGTGATGTCGTAAATAAACACATTTTTTTGCGCTTACATTGCAAACGCTGGCTGAACCCTACAAGGTAGACCAAAATAATGTACTACAGTATTGTACACCTTAATAAGGTCTACAAAAAAGTCCGCGATGGTATATGTCTATCTCTTAGGGATAACCCACAATAACCATTTTTTATCCTTCACTTTTTACGAGAAATAATGTTTTATTTACGAAACGATTTTAAGCAAAACAGCATTAATCCTTATCCAATTAAGTACCTTAACCCTTAACTTGGTAGCATACACTACAATGTACATAGTTTTCAGGAAAAAAAACTGTGTTTAAAAACCTAGCAAATTATTTTCTTCTACAAAAAAATCATTTTGTGGCAACTCAAGATTGGTAGAAAAAAATATTCACTCTTGCAACACTAAAATACAACTTTCAAACTCAAAATGTCTTCTCGCCCACAAGGTGTCCATGCGTCTCGGGTAAGTTTTTTATTATTTTCGACAACTTTTAACATGAACCGTGGTGTTGTTTTTGCTTTTCTATCAATCTTTACTGTGCACATGACACTACACAACCACTCGCACAACAATAAATTCTATAGAAGTAACGTAACTGGTTCAAAAGTTTGTATGTAGTGTGATTACCGTTGCCAAGTGGCCAGTAATAGAAGCTACGGTAATCACAGTGTACATTGCCACGTTTACGGAAAATAAAGTTTTTATTTTTTGTGCTATATTTTCCCCATTTTTTCTTGCATTTTGGCCTTTTTTTGTTTATAAATTGGGTTTTCTTTCTATATTTCCTGCGGAGCTTAAAATTATCACGCGCGCAAAAGTTTGTATGTACAGTGTGATTACCGTTGCCAAGTGGCCAGTAAAGTACCGTTTGAAAGCTACGATAATCACAGTGTATATTGCTAGGTTTTGCGGAAAAATAGTTTTTATTTTTTTGCTATATTTTTCCCATTTTTCTTGCATTTTGGCCTTTATTTGTTTGTCAATTGGGTTTTCTTTCTATCTTTCATGCAGAGCTTAAAATTATCACGCGCGCACAAGATTTTGGCTTTGGTTCCTGAACAAAATGCATGTTCTGAAGACAGTTCTAAGTCTGATGACGAAAATTCTATTTTTCAACCGCCTTCTTCTGTTGAAACATCTGATCCACCTTCGTTGAACTCTTCACTAGAACGGCTTAATTTACTAGATAGTTCAACACACGCCGACATTGAGAATGATACTGTTCAAGATGCACCACTTACACCAATATTTCAAGAAATATTCCCATCTCCATCTACAAGCAATTACAATGCAGTACCTACCCTGAATTCCATACAGTCTTTGCCAACACCGACAACTGAAGAACAGAATTTGTCTAATCAGCCCAGTCGAGGCGCAGCTATAGAAAATAATCTGTCTAATAAGCACAGACTGGGCAATCGAATTACAAGATCTAAGCGCAAAAAATGTTTACCAGCTGTCTTCACCAAAAAAGCAAAGAAAACTAAGTTTGTCCTTCAGTATCATTGGTTTAAAACAGTCTTACGTCATAGAGCTACCATGGAAGAAAACTTATACGAACTTCATCATACAGAAATTGATTTGGTACTGGATTATTTTTATAGTTTCTTTTCACCAGACATCATTACAGATATCGTTGAAAACACAAATTTGTATTCCGTTCAGCAGCAAGGCAGATCGATGCAGTTGTCAGAAGATGAGTTAAAGAACTTCTTGGCAATTGAAATCTTGATGGGCATAGTAAAGATGCCAGCGTATACCGATTATTGGGCAAAAAAAACTCGGTACCCCCTTATTGCTGATGTTATGAAGCTAAAAAGGTTTCAACAAATTCGGCGGCATATACACTTTGCTGACAATAGCCTAGACGATCAAGACAGCTATTACAAAATCCGACCCATAATGGAGAAAATCCGCCAGAATTTCCTAAAAGTCGAGGAAGAAGGAAAGTACTCTATAGATGAAATGATGATACCCTATAAAGGTCGCAAAGCCGGAAAAAAGAAACAGTACATAAAAATGAAACCGAAGAAATGGGGCTTTAAAAATTTCGTTCGCGCTGGGGTCTCAGGATTTATCTACGATTTTCTCCTCTATGGCGGCGACGACACATTCCGTGGTATGACCTTCAGTGACAAAGAAACAACCATTGGTTTAGGTGAGATGGTGGTGCTTGCATTATGCAAAAGCATAAAAAAAAGACCAGCCATTGTATATGCAGACAACTTCTTCACATCGCCTGAGCTGGTATACATACTAAGAGAGGAATATGGCATTTTTAGTTTGGGGACCATACGAGGTAACCGGCTAAGAGGTTGCCAAGATTTGTTGCCGAGTGACCAAACATTGAAAAAGAAGAAACGAGGCGCTAGTGCACAAATTGTCTGCAATAAGAACAAATTAGATAGATTCACACCCAATTGAAACCATAAAGCGATACTGCAAAGAAGAATAGAAGAAGGTTGATGTCGAGTGCCCCAAAGTCGTTAAGGAGTACAACAAGTTTATGGGTGGGGTGGATTTATCAGGCATGCTGATTTCTCTTTATCGCACTCCACTCAAAAGTCATCGGTGGTATTTGGGTTTATTCTCCCAGTTGATTGACATGCTTTTTATAATCAACGCATAGCTTTTATATAGACGAAATGCGATATGGCAAAAAGATGTTGTTGAAGGATTTCAGGTATGAAATTTTCGAAGGATTGTCTAAATGCGGTAAAAAAGATACAAATCAAGATATAGATGAAGAGCTAAAAATTCAAAAACCTGTTGCAGTTCGTCCAACAGATAGCATTCGCTATGATGATAAAGGACATTTTCCAGAAAGTGGAGACGAAACAGCGCGTTGCAAGTATTGCAAGAACGGTCGAACCACCGTTTATTGTATTAAGTGCAAAATTCATCTATGTTTTGTGGTAGGAAAGCAAAAACGCAATTGTTTCAGTAATTTCCACACAAAATAAAAATAACTTCATGTGAAAATTGCGGAAAAAATTGCGTTTTTTCTAATAAAAAATATGTGTAATTTTTAAATAAGTTGTTTCATTTTGTGTCGAAATTGTAAAAGCTATTGCGTTTTTTGTAATAAAAAATATGTGTAATTCTACAATTTTGTTTTTTTGCTAACTTGACAATGGTATTCACCAGGTACATAATTAGAATTATGTTTTTTACTGCTCAGTTGGCAATGTACACAGTGGTGTACGTAGGTTTTCTCAAAAACTGCAAAAAAAAAATTTTTTTAATATTTTTCCCATGTACTTTATAGTCATACAAACTAATGCAACACAAGGAATATGCATGTTTTTAAAAAACGAAACGCTGCCAAGTTAACCCATATGTGCCCAGTGATTCGAAAACGAACAAAATTATGCACTTTCGAAAATGCATTATAGTTCACTAATTATGCTAGAAAAATACCGGTAGCGCCATCTGTTATTATTATGATGAACTACTTTATTATCGCGTAAATAAACAAATAATTTATGGTGACATTTTATTAAAAAAAAAGGTGTCAAATTAATGTTGTGTTTTGGCGCGTAAAAAACATGTCGGCTCCGAGGAGAAAGTAAGTTATTATTTAGTTTTCTTTTGATTTCTGCTACTATTATTATTCTAAAGTAAAGTTGAATATATTATCTGATGTTTATGTAGTAGTAACTAATATTTCATGCAACTAATTAGTGCTAAATTACCATGTAATTGTTAGTGTTCGAAAACGATACGTTGGGCAAATATACGGGTGGAACTTGTACTAAATCATATTTTTTGTTTTAGGATGTCCAAGGCTTTGACTACAAATGAAGTAGTAGATTTACTCAACGAATTAGATTCGGATGATGAGGTGATACGCGCCGACATATTTATTGACCCTCCAGGTGACGGGTTGGTGTCCGATTCGGACTCTGGAGACGAAACCAACTTTGATTTTGCAAACTTATCGAGTCGGCAGCTTTTGGCACCTGCTAATCTGCAGTTACGAAGACGTTCCTATGCCGCCAGTGACTCTGAATGCGAACCTTCAACGTCGAGAGGCTATCAAGGTACTGAGAAAAGGGATGCAGAACCACGTGAAAGTTCTAGCGTGAGTAGTCAACCACTGTCTTCATCAAATCGAAAGCGAAAAACGCGAGATGTAGACGAAACTCCTCATCAGTGCCTTCCGCCACCTCCATCTCCAATATTACCTCGAAGATGGGTAAAGCGCAACCTGAATTCGCATCACGATGAGTGGATCTCGCCGCCCCTTAGATCTGTACCTACTATATCTGAGGCCTCAGAACCAGTAAAATTCTTTGAATTGTTTTTTAGTCACGAAGTCATAATGCACATTGTGCGTCATTCTGTCGTCTATGCCGTTCAAAAAGGGAATCCAAGTTTCACACTGTCAGATAATGATGTCTACTGCTTCCTCGGTATATTGATACTATCTGGATACTCCCCACTTCCACGACGCAGAATGTATTGGGAGAATAACGAGGATACACATAATATATTGGTAGCAAAATCCATGCGACGAAACAGATTTGAAGAATTTTTTCGTTATCTTCATGTTGCTGATAACAGTAACCTTCAGCCTAATGACAAAATGGCAAAAGTGCGACCCCTTTTTGACATGCTCAACGAAAAATTTTTGCAATATTATGCTATTATTGAAAAAGACATCAGCATCGACGAGTCAATGATACCGTATTATGGCAGGCATGGATGTAAACAACATATAAAAGGAAAACCCATAAGATTTGGTTTCAAAAGTTGGATTGCAGCCCTGCGCTTAGGGTATTGCTTGTACGCCGATCCATATCAAGGGCGCTACGAACAGTACAGGTCCGGATTAGGTCATCATGTTGTTACGAAATTGATGACTCAGACTCAAAAATTCTACGAAAACACGAGGTTCTCGATTTACTGTGATAATTTTTTCACTGGACTGCCCTTAGTACCGCACATGAAAGAGAAAAACGTCCTAGTGACGGGTACAGTACGCAGCAACCGCATAGAGAAGTGCCCTTTGAAAGACGATAAGTCACGTAAGAAGGAACAACGTGGCTACTACGACAGCCGGCTTGACGCAAATACTGGCATCTGTGTTGTACGCTGGCACGATAACAGTGTGGTCACATTGTTATCTAGTGAGTATGGTGTTCAACCATTACAATATGCAAGAAGATACTCAGTGGCCCAAAAGGAGAGAATAACTGTACCACAACCGAACGTTGTGTGCCAATATAATCGTTTCATGGGCGGTGTCGATCGGCTGGACGCAAATGTGGGTACTTATCGCATTGCGATAAGAGGAAAAAAGTGGTACATGCCGATAATCTTGTGGCTGATAGATGTTGCGGTCAACAATGCTACCCTATTGACACATACCCAATGCATTTAAATACTTCCATGCCCCGGGGCTATAATACAACTTATAATGCTTCTAATGCATACTCAAATATAAATAGTGGTAATAGTACAACCCATCTACAATCGGAAACAACAAGTATTTAGTTACAAAGTAATTCGATGCAGCCAAATAATAGGGGTTAAAGTATGAAATTGCTGTTTTATTGCAATAGGTTCTTTGAATTGACATAGAATCTTCATGGTTTGAGGTTTTCGAATGAAACTTTTTTCAAATGGTTTCTATGATGTTCTTTTTTTTTAAAAATGTGAAACATTTGAATATCGACTTTCAATTGTTTTTGTTATTCAATTTAGACAAGAAAGATGGATACTGCGAAAATTCGAGTGATTTTTGAATACTGTTGTGGCATTTGACCTGGGGTCAGCCATTGCATTTTTCTTTTCCGGTTATCATAAAGAATCCACTTTTCATCACATGTTACAATTCGATCCAATATTCCTTCATTTCTGTACCGGTTCAACAAGGCAACACAAGTTTCAACACGCGTTTCTTTCTGCAGAACAGTCAAATCATGAGGCACCCATTTTTCGTATTTTTTTATTTTATTGATTTGACGCAAGTGAGTTAATATTGTGGGTAAGATAACGTTAAACCATGCCGCTAATTCCTGGGTAGTTTGACTAGGGTCGGCTTCCACTATCTCTCTTAATTCATCGTTATTCACCTGTGTGGGCGGTCTTCCTCGTGGCTCGTTCTTTAAGTCAAAATTTCCATCACGAAAGCGTTTAAACCAAAATCGCACGGTGCGTTCATTAGTAGACCCCTCTCCAAACGCAGCATTGATATTGCGGGCTGTTTCTGCCGAGTTAGTTCCGCGTCGGAACTCGTATTCAAAAATCACTCGAATTTTCGCAGTATCCATCTTTCTTGTCTAAATTGAATAACAAAAACAATTGAAAGTCGATATTCAAATGTTTCACATTTTTTAAAAAAAGAACATCATAGAAACCATTTGAAAAAAGTTTCATTCGAAAACCTCAAACCATGAAGATTCTATGTCAATTCAAAGAACCTATTGCAATAAAACGGCAATTTCATACTTTAACCCCTAATACTTCCATATCCAGGAGTTATAATGCAAACCTGTTAACCAATTCTACTTATAATGCCTCTAACACATATCCAAATATGAATAGCGGCAATAAGACAACGCAGCTACAAACCGAAACAGCAAGTGTTCAGTTACAACCTAATTTAATACAGACAAAAACTTCTACAACCAGAAGCTACAATACTGTACAGCTAACTCCAAATCGGTTTCAAACTGACAACACTTCGAGCTTTTGTATAGACGAGCTGGAGCCACCGTCACCGTACATACCAGTTCCGGTTACGAAGATGCAGCCGACGTCAGACGGACCTTAATAACGACGATAGTGAATGACTGAACCACTGAAATAGCCCTGATTGATTGTAATAAATCCGAACGTAGTTTGTTAATAAATGTAAACGACAAATCTTAGAATTATTGTACAGGATGTTCCAGCATCCTAGCTACCTTACATAATTAAAATAAAAAGATATTTTATACAATGTAATGTTTTATTTAAGGTAACTCCTTCTGACGCAGTCGGACAGAAAGAAAGGAAGTGAAAAAGAGTGAATGAATGAATGAAATAGAATAAATTCTTGAATAGTTTGACAGATCACCTTAAAATTTTGCATACGGGTAGAGGTATTTGAGAGGAAGGTTTAAAAAAAAAACTCGGCTCAATTATTGCAAAAAGTAGAATGCATTGCATAGATACCTAGTTATTATTCATACCTGCCAAAAAATATTGATCTAGTCTCTAGTGCACCTTTAGCAATCAACGATTTTTTTTCTTGGGTGGCAGTAGTGGACGGATAATAAAAAGTTTCAGAGTTAACTTACAAAATATAAACTTACCTCAAGCATATTGATATTAGCTCGTCAACGGAAATAGGTATACTTAAATTTGTTTCTTGTAGACAAGAGGCTAAAGTCAGAATGGACGAGCAGGTACGCCTGGACAAAGCCCGTTTTGACAAGGGCAAGGCAGGTGTTCGCCCATTCGACGTTGGCGACATTGTTTTGGTAGAAAAGAACCTTAGGATCAATACAAAACTAGGAGAAAAGTTTTCTAACCCATGCAAAATAATAGAGGTTTGTAGTAACGAACGGTACAAGGTCGAGCCGATATCCGGAGGCCGTGTTCAATATGTGTGTCATGAAAAGCTGCATAAGTATCCTTCAAGCCTACCTGATATGTCAAACCAGTTGTGTGACACTTCTAATGACGTAACTGAACCGAACCAAAATTGCTGAATCGTGAGTTTCTGTAACCTCTAGACTTACTAGCTAAGAGAGGAGTTGATTGTAATTTTTTTTAATACTGTATAACAATGTAAGATTCTGCAGTTAATTCTACAATAAAAGGTAATTGTTTGTTGCAACGTCATGTTTTAATTTTATTTTGGGTGGATTCCTTCCTGACTGAACAGGTATCCTCGGCTTATTGAAAGCCTCGCGCTTTAGGAGATACTTGGTGTCAGTAGGTAGGACCTGTGGCTTACGGCTCCGCGCTTCATGTAAGAGTTTGTATTGGAAGCTCCGCGCTTCATATTAGAGTTTGTATTGAAAGCTCCGCGATTGTATGCTGCAGAAGTATCCAGACCGAGAGTATCGCGAGAACGCGCTACTTGTCAGAATGGCCGTGTGAGGAATTTCGGTACTCCTAACGCCATCTAGGGAATAAGTAAGGAACTACTCTCGAGGAACGGGACTTATTGAACGATAAGAGAGTAGCAGCTAATTTAGTTCACTCTCGAATGAACTGATCTGTCATACAGTAGTTCGGTCATTCAGTGCACGACTGACTGAGAGTGAGTCAGATTGTGTTCGATTGCCGACTGCACCGGTTATGTGCACTGACTTATCCAAGAAGTACCTAATGGCGGACGACCACGAGACTACTCCGGAAAGAAATCCATTTCCATCTCCGACATATATATTATGATCGTTATTTATTTAAATAGTTCTTGCGTTATTTTTTTCTAGAAAATGCCGGGGCTTTATAAACCCAAGAAGGGAGCTACACAAGGAGTGCCAATAGATCCGGAAAAAATGAAAGAGGCTGTTAAACAAGTTATGGAAGAAAAATCACTTAAAGGCACAGCAAAATTACATAACTTACAAGTGATGACCCTTAAAAGATATGTGCGTAAATGACAGCAAACAGAAGATGACATCGAATATAAACTGGACTATGGTCAAGCTAGAGTTTTTTCAAAATATGAAGAGGATTTGTTGGTGGATTACTTGATCAAATCAAGCTAGTTAAATCACGGCTTGACTACGGATTGCACAAGAAAGCTAGCTTATCAATTTGTTATCCAAAATGGCAAATCTATTGACAAATGGTCGAATGAAAAAGCTAGCTACGACTGGTTTTACGGGTTCATGAAAAGACACCCATGTCTGGCCCGTCGAGTCCCTGAGGCTACTAGTTTAACCCTTTTCTTGACAATGTATCTGACAAGATACAGCCAACTTTGAAAAAAAATTACTTGCTTTAGTTAGTGCAAAAACCAAACGTGACTTAATTAATAGAATCCCTACACTACAAATTTTGGAACGCAGCCATTCTTTTTTGTGTTGGCCACCCTGTCCTGCTGTCAGATGTCATTTTCGTAACGGCTCTACAATGCTCCCACGCAAAAAGGTAAGTTATTAGATAAAACTATGTTTTAGGGTTCCGTACCTCAAAAGGAAAAAACGGAACCCTTATAGGATCACTTTGTTGTCCGTCTGTCCGTCCGTCCGTCCGTCTGTCAAGACCCTTTTTCTCAGGAACGCGTGGAGGTATGAAGCTGAAATTTATATCAATTACTCAGGTCTACTGTCCCTTGAAGCTGTGAAAAAATCAAACTTCTAAGCCAACGCAATCAAAAGATACAGCCGTTTATGCCGCAAATTTTCGACACTTGAAAGGGAATCAAAACCTACAGGGTGCTTCCCGTGAACTCAGAATCTTGAAATTTGGTACGAAGCAACGTCTTATAGCATAGATAAAGGAAAAATTACGAAAACCATAAATTTTTAGTTACATCACATAATATATATTTTTTTAATAATTTTAAACTTACTACCCATTTTCTCATAAACGCGTAGAGGTATTAAATTGAAATTCATACCAAAGACTCAGGTCTATAATACCTTTAAGCTGTAACAAAATCTAACTTCTATGTCAACGCAATCAAAAGAAACAGCAATTTAAGCTGCATATTTTGAAACTCGCAAGTACTCGCAAGGGAATCAAAACCTAAAGGGTACTTCCAGTCGACCTAGAATCTTGAAATTTGGCATGAAGCAACGTTTTATAGCACACATAAAGGAAAAATTCCGAAAACCTTAAATTTTTAGTTACATTACAAAATATATATTTTTTAATAAATATAAACTTATTACTTTTTTCCTCATGTTTTGCAATAAAAATACCATAGTTATGACTCGATTGTCGTAATGAACGAACTTTGTAAACCTTGCAGGTTTGTACGGAACCCTCGGTGCGCGAGTCCGACTCGCACTTGGCCGGTTTTTTTTGTGTTAAATACTAACCACGACTCGCTGTTTCACAGTATTCCCAAATTATTTCTTCACGTCAAATTATTTGTAACCCTGAAAACTTTAAAAATTACCGCCTTTAGTCCCATTGAAAAATATGTATCTCATCGTATACATTGCCAACTAGACAGTAATTTCGAGATTTTTGTTTATGTATCTGCTGGTGCACATTGCTTGATTTACTAACAAATTAAATTAAATTTTCCTGTATCTGGTGGTGCACAATCCTTGATTTAGGTACTAACAATAAAATTGATTTATAGATAGGTAAAAGGAGATTGACCATTTTGGACCAAATGCTGCCCAGGCGTGGGAATAGTTTTTTATTTTACCTTACATAAAAAGGTATTTAAGAAAAATAATAAAAAAAAAACATCCACGAGGTTGTGTACTACCCGATAATATACCTTATGGTTTTCGTAGCACTTTAACTTTTGATATTTCATTTTTTTATAATATTTACGTTGTTGTTTAATATTATTATCTTATTTATTCTTCCTCTAGTCAGGTCCCGACCTCGCTAGTATCGCAAAGCAAGTTTTTTGTACGTTGACAGCTTTGTATAGCGCTGTCTCTTTTTTCAATTCCAAGACAAGTTGATCGAACGGTACGGTACAAAATCACAGCGAGATTTGAGAGAAATCAAAAGTCTCGCTTCCTCATATTCAGATGTGTATGTGTCTGTCTCTTTCGCGCACAGTGAGTGAGTATACCTGTTACTCTGTACCTGCTTGCGCGCGCGCCCTTTTGTTTGTATCGCAGTCTATCACCACTCTTTGACGTGAATCGTACTGTGCACTTATCTCCTTATTTTCTTACTACCCGGCATTACTTTTGGACTATCGTATCTGCATCACTTATCGACCCGGCTATTCATTTGGACTACGCGATGTATCGACCAAATCACAGAGTGTGTTTGTTTTGTGATCGTTCTGTGGAAAGAATCAGAAGACACCCGTTAACTCGAGATATTCAAAACGAGCATCAACACACAGTTCAAGCTCTATCACCACGTGAGGTAAGTACTTAACTTTTATTTAAGTAGTTATATTATTACATAAAATAAGCCATTATCTCAACAGTTAAGAAATAGGCATGTCCAACAAGCCGGTCCAATTATCGGTAGTCCGCTACCTGCGCACCGAGATCGTTGAGTCACTGTGACCCTCCTAGTTACCTGTCAGTTCCTGATTGACAGTTAAAATAGGCTGAATGTTGCTTGTTTCGTATGCACTATACTAGCCTACTAGTATGTACTGTACTATACTAGCCTACTAGTATGTACTTTACTACGTAGCCGTGTTATCATAAGCAGCCTATATACGTCCCACTGAAGGGCATAGGCCTTCTCTCAGAGAGAGAGTATAGGCTTAATCACCACGCCTGCCCACCGCAGATTGGCAATTTCAAGCGCTGAGGTATGTGAATAGCTCAGACACTCACGATGTTTTTCTTCGCCGTTAGCGAGTGGTATTGCTACTATAACTTCACAAATGTACATAACAAAGTCATTGGTACTTAAATGCCGGGATTTGAACCCACGACATGCACGCATGAGAAGCTGGCGTTCTATTGCTCCGCTACCACCACTTACTACCGCTCCGCTACCACCACTTACGTGTTATGTCTTGGGTTATTTATTTATATTTTTTTATTGGTTTCAGATAACATTCAATAATGAGGAATACCTCTGCCACACTTGTTGGACAAGAGCTCGCCCTGGGAGGCTGCCTGCTGCTGCGGCAGGTCCACCTGCTGAGGGTAATCCGCCTGCCGTCGTGGGTAATCCGCCTGCCGTGGAAAATCTACCAGCCATGGAAGATCAGCACGTGGCGGAGAACATTGTGGGACAAGACCTAAGATTTCACCTTCCTGGAAATTACTGCCGAGCCCCGAATACGTCAAATGCTTGCATGATTTACAATTGCACAAACAATACTCGTCGACGAGTACCAAAAAGTTTGAAAGTGCAGTTACTTATTAATAATAATAATTATGTTCCACCGTACGCACGTGTGTGTCAGGAGCATTTAGAAAATAACGCCTGGGATGATCTTTTTACGGCACCAAATCGATGTTTTGATTTTAGCCCTCAACAAGTTTTTGAAATGTTAGAATTATTAAAAGAACCCAGAAATCGAATTATTGATTTTGAAAACCTTAATGAGCTGCATGATGAAGAGTTGCATTATTGGACAGGCCGCACTCGAGATGAATTCGAAAGATTATTTAATCAAACTCCACTTTTAGCACAAAGGTGCTCAAATCCAAGAACTGCATTAGGTGTAATACTGGCCAAACTGAGAACTGGAGAATCCAATGAACGACTCGCCACGTTCTTCAACATGTCTCGTGCAAATCTAGAACGAAGAATGAAAATAGCTAGGGAGTGTCTGGTTAGTGATTTTGTCCCTCGCTACTTGGGATTCGACCATATTTCGAGAGAGCAGATCGTTGAAAGAAATCTAGCAGTTCCTAACGCATTGTTTGCAAATAATCAGGAAGCTACTGTAATATGCGACGGTACCTATATGTATATACAAAAGAGTTCCAATTTCTCTTTTCAAAAAGACACGTACAGCGTGCACAAGTACAGGAACCTTCTAAAACCATTTTTGTTAGTCACATCCGATGGACACATTATTGAGGTTTGTGGGCCCTATGCTGCGACTACAAACGACGCAACCATTTTAAACAACCTTTTAGATGGGCCGGATAGAGTCATTCATTGGCTGTTACAGCCGGGTGATATTTTTATATTAGACAGAGGTTTCCGCGACTCAATAGCGTCTTTAGAAAGCCACGGATATGTTGGCATCATGCCGCAATCGCAGAGCAGAAGAGGCACACAACTTAGCACACTCGATTCCAATAAATCGCGGTTGTGCACCATTTGCCGGTGGCCTGTAGAAGTGGTGAATGGACGGCTAAAACGGGATTTCAAGATTTTTCGTCATGAGTTCTGTAATCTGGCTATGAGCCATTTTTACACAGACCTTCGGATCGCTGCAGCGATAACTAATGCCTTCCATGTTGATATTATAGATCATGCCAATGCACGTGAATTTATTAATATAGCCAGAGAGCGATTGAACGTTGCAAATCATTTAGCTGAGTACGTTGATGAAAGAAGACTAAACCGAAACAGAGTCAACTTCGAAAATATTACAGTGGTTAGCGATAATGTTGCTTCATTTCCCATGTTGACAGCAGAGGAATTGACTCTCTTTGCAGTTGGAACTTACCAAATTAAACTTGCACCCAGCTACTACAGCGAGCATATACGCAACACGGAAACATTTATAATCCAAAACTATAACGGTCGTCTTAACGACCTTTCCGATTTTTCGATGCCGAACAGCAATGTGCAACTAATTCGAGCGCATATAAAAAGCAGACATACGTCTTCAAAAGTGTATCATTGTTATATTTTAATTGACGAGAACAATCATGGGCTCCGTTCAATTAATCATTATTGCTGTTCGTGTTTTACTGGGCGGCGAACGATCGGCAGTTGTGCTCACGTTGTTTGCCTAGTTTGGTTTTTGGGGTGGGCTAGGCACGAAGACGTTTTGAGGCGGCCTGCTTTATTTTTAGATTCAATAATCATAGATGACGATGAGGATGATTGATTAGGTATCATTAATGTTTACATCATGATCATGTAACGAATAAATGATTGATTTATTAAAGCACTATACTTAACAAGTGTTTTAATAGTAATAAATAATCCATTGTTCACAATATACCGTGTTTTATTTAAAAAAACAGCTGTTGGTTATGATTTTTCGTCAATGTAAATCCTATGAAAAATATTTTTTTTCTCAGTACTCCTCGGATAGATTCTAAAGCGCTTTGAGTTACAGTCTGATATTAGTCTAAGGAACATTATGTACCATCATTCAATGTTGGGCAGCACTTGGTCCAACGTTCATACAAAAATGGTCAATCTCCTTTAGTATTCCTGTATCTATCCATGCTTTGCTTTTGTGTGTTATAGGCTGGAATGCGACGACTGCTTACAAGAACAAAAAAAATATTAGCCTTGGTTCCTAGAGCCGGCAAATCATCCGATGAAGGAGAAACTTCTGATTCTGACAATGAATTTATAAACATTGCACCTCGTAAAGCTGATTCCGATGATTCTTCTATAGCACCTTCTCTTCCTTCTTCACTCGAGAACCTTAACATTTTATCTGATGACGACCCTGACATTGATGGCTTAGTAACTGCTTCCGTACTAAATGGGACCTCAATTGCTTCACCAATAACTCCGCAAAGTTTTGCACCAAGAAATAAAATATGGCATGATACACAACCTATTTCTCAAGCAGCCCTGTCGCCGTGCTCGCCCTCAATTATTCCACCGTCTCCTGCAGCTTCTCTCACAACAACACAAACTAAAAGACCTAATGATACAAACATCGAAGTAGCACAAGCCAACACAGCGAATAATAAAAGACCTAGGTCAATAACGAACAGTACACAGCAAAACCAACAAGCTTCACCATCTCCATGTGCATCTACATCATCAATGACAAAGAAAAACACGACCCGATCTAAAAGAAAGACATTTCCTACTAAACAAAGTGCACCCATAAGACGAAAACCTGTGGTTTATACGTGGACTAATAACAAATTCACATACACAGCCGAAATTAATGAAAAAGTTACGAAACAAGACATCAAAGACTTCATTGCGATTAACTTTTTTATGGGAATCATTAACATGCCGGCATATACCGACTACTGGTCGCAAGAGTTTCGATACAAAGACATTGCTGACGTAATGCCTTTGAAAAAATTTCAACAGATACGACGATACATACATTTCAACAATAATTTGCTTGACGACGGTGACAGATATTTCAAAATTAGGCCCCTGGTTGAGAAAATACGCGCGAATTTTCAGAAACTTGCTCATAAAACTAAGTTCAGCATCGACGAGATGATGGTGCCATATAAGGGTAAAAAAGCTGGTAATCGCAAGCAATACATAAAAACTTAAGCCACGAAAATGGGGCTTCAAAATATTTGTCCGTGCAGGAGTGTCAGGGTTTATTTATGATTTCGTTATATATGGCGGAAAAGACACTTTCAGACATCACTATTTCTCACCATATGAGATAAGTTTGGGCTTAGGTGCCAAGGTAGTTATTGCTTTGTGCAAAACAATACCTGATCCAGCTTGCTGTGCTGTCTATTTCGACAACTTTTTTACAAGCATGGAACTTATTCATTTCTTGCGAAACGAAATGGGTATATTCTCATTAGGAACAATAAGAGCAAATAGATTAAGAGGTGCTGAGAAGAAACTATTGCCAGATAAAGTTTTGAAGAAAAAGGGTAGAGGCGCATATTCCCGGGTCGTGTGCAAGTATAATAAAATATGTGTGGTCAAATGGCATGACAATAAAGTGGTCACTGTTGCCAGCAGCTTTGTATCTGAAAGTCCTGTTGGAGTGATACAACGTTACGACAAAGAAAAGAAACGTAAGGCTGCCTTTCCTTGCCCGGAAATAATTAAACAATACAACGCCCATATGGGAGGAGTAGATCTAGCAGACATGATGATCGCGCTCTACAGAACTGAATTAAAAGGACATCGGTGGTATTTACCCATTGTGTCCCAAATTCTAGACATGTGTGTCAATAACAGTTGGATTTTGTATCGAAGACACATCAAGGGTAAACCTATAAAACAACTGCCTCTGAAGAAGTTTCGATACAGAATTGTACAAGGTCTCCTAAAATCTGGCAGACAGCAAAAGGATTCCGTTCCACCACCATCATCCAGAACCAAACCTATAAAAACACCTGTAACACCCAGACCTACACCTGATGTAAGGTTTGATGGCGTAGACCATTTGCCGACCTTTGGGACCAAAGGCCGGTGCAAATTTTGTACTAAGGGACAGACCACTGTCAACTGCATAAAATGCAATATGCGATTATGTCTATTACCTGAGAGAAATTGTTTCGTAAATTTTCATAGCAAACAATAATTGAAATTGTTTTTTACTTCCTATTACACGTATTTTTTTATAATTTGACTGCTTTTTATTTGACTAATTATCATGCTATGTGTTTAGATCCAACTTGGCAATGTATGTCTGGGGATACATGTTACGGACGCAGTCGTTTTCTGTATCTTACAGGATACATTTAAAATCTCAAAAAAAAACAATTTTTTTTCTATATTTTTCCATCTACCCGTAAGTCACCAAGATACAATAAAATTAAATTCACAAAGAAATTCCACAATGAGCATCTCTGCCAAGAAAAGGGTTAAGCAGATCCACTAGTTTTAACAAACATAATATGTCAAGGTTTTTTGAAAACTTACAGTCTCATAACGAAATATCAATTTGGGCCTGAATCCATATGGAATCTAGATGAAACGGAACTTACAACGGTGCACAAACCAAAAAAGGTTATTTCAATGAAGGGGTTGAAACAGGTTGGTCAAATGACTTCAGATGAGCGAGGTGTACTTGTGACTGCATGCTGCGCTATCAATGCCCTTGGGAATTATGTACCTCCCTTCATAATTTCCCCCCGTAAGAACTGGCAAGACCGAATGCTAAAAGATGCACCTCTTGGCACAGCTGGTAGCACTTATCCCAGTGGGTGGATGACCGCAGAAATTTTTGTGAAGTTTCTGGAGCATTTCAGGCGCCACACAAAGTGCTCTACGGAATCTCCTTGTTTGTTGGTAATGGATAACCATGACAGCCACATCTCTATAGAATCACTGAATTTCGCAAAAAGTAACGGCATTCATCTTCTAACCATACCTCCGCATACGTCTCACAAAACGCAACCATTAGATAGAACCGTTATCGGACCCCTGAAAGCTTACTACAATGGTGCTTGTGTTTGGCGAAACTTTTCGAAGAGCTTTTACTCCGCAAAATATCCAAAGTGGATTCCGTGTTACTGGAATATATCCATACAATCCCAACATTTTCACTGATGACGATTTTCTTTCGTCCTTTGTGATTGACAGAGCAGAGCCTGTTCATCTCTCTCTATCTTCTCTCTCTGAGAGAAGGCCTGTGCCCTACAGTGGGACGTATATAGGCTGTTTGTATATACTGAAAAGACAAGGTACTTATTTTTTTCTGTACGAAAAGCAAAGGTTAGAGATGATCTCAAAATTATTTCGCATAACTGTGGTATGCCCAAAAACTCTGCTGTTTGTGAATGCCAACCTCTGGAATGCGTTCAAAGTATAAGGTACCTAGGTGTTATATTGGATAACAAGCGAAATTTTAAATACCATATAAAACAACTCTGCCCTGCTAAGCGCAAAAGTGGTATCTCAAAAAAATACCGAAAATTCGATTTTTATGTTATCGGATAGCTTAAAAAAATACGCATCTAATGAACTAAGCCTTTTAGCGGTATCTTGTTTAAAACATGGGAAAAAAGCCTTAAGAAATATTTTCCTATCTCAGTTATACCTCAAATCACTAAGGGTATTAGAGGTATATCAATATCACGAAGGCAACTAGCCGTATAATTGAATACCGCCAAATCTCTTAATAAAGAACAACACTTTTTCTAAGCCAAATAGCGGCAAATATGTACAACGAGTAAACTACTGACTTACCGTTATGACGCTTAGTATTACAATGGTTACTTGATCCGCAAATCATTTGGACTACATGAGATACGGCTGCAGTGGCATATTAAATTGGCCCTTATGGTATAAACGATACGATCGGATTTCTAATACATTTTATGGTGATTTATTCGTGTTGTTGACAAATTCGCGTCATAACTCGTTTGTTTTCGTTGCAATTAGATCGTAATCTAATTGCGCATCAGTTCTTAATTTACGTAGTCAATTGAATCAAATGACATCAACGCCGAAAAGATCGTGATCAAATATTTCGAACCAGGCCACACTTTTATGTCTGCCGACAGTTTCCACCACAGGGTGAAGCGCATGAAAAACAAAATTTATGATTTTGCTGACTCAGGCAGTTACTACTGCAGGAAAAAATGTAAAACCTAAAGAGATGACTCTACAAGATTTTTATGACTGGGAAGATTACACGACACAGTATAAACTGTCTCGAATTGCACCGCGTCCATATATTAATGAAATGGTCGAAGTAGAGGTCAACAGGGGCAGTTTTGATCTGACATACAAAACTGGATTCAATAAGGACCCTATCACTGCGAGCATTATCGGAAATAAAATTTTAAAAGCTCAAGTTTTGCCACCACCAAAAAGGAAAACTACTCCGGAAGGCATTTCTAAAAGCAAAAAAGAAAATATTTTGAAATTCTTTCAAAATATTATACCCCAAAATAGAATGTCCTTTTGGAGAGATCTCCCTGTATCATTTGACTAAATTTCATAGAACCCGTTTCTTTTGCTATATATTGTGTATGCCATTTGAAATTTTATGAATAAAAGATTTTGTTAACATATATTGACTGAGTTTTTTCTTTAAAATAACACATTTTTTTATACACAAAAGATTTATATCTTTTTATACGTATACAGTCATGTCGGAGAAGAGGTAACAAAAAAGCGGTAACTCAAACTTTAATTCTTTAATTCACTAAGCAATGTAGCAGTATCTCATGAATAAGGTATTTACATAAAGATTTTTGATATTCCAATTATTGTGATAACAAATAGACCCAATGTTATATTATAAATATTACTTGATAAACAAAAAATCTTAATATAAAGCAAAAACTAAAACACTTTTACATAACGTCAACTAAGTCGAAACTCTCTTCCATTGAGATACCGCTTTTGCGCTTAGTTGGGCAGAACTGTACAATAGAATTCGTATACTTATATACTTTTTTCAAAACTTTTTTTTTTTGTTATTTTATGGCCTGGTTACACGACCTTTGAGCCATATCTTTATTTAATAGTTTATCGTATTTAACTTTCACTGATTTCACTATATACTGTTTATAGTGTTTTTAACATATTTATACAGTGACTTGAAGGCACTTTTGTCTTTTAGTAATTGTTTAAGCGTTGGCGGGCGGGAGGATTCACTAGTTTTTATCACTCCCTTCTTTCACTTGCAAGCACTAGTCTGTCAATTAGGAAACTTTGACATTCAAATACCATGTAATCAACGGTACCTTCATTGGTTTCACAGAATTTACAAACGTTGGAATGTATTATTCCAAGCCTGGCTAGGTGTGATGGCGCTCTATTATGACCGAATCTCAGTTGGTTAATAGTGGTGATATGGTCACGGCTGGCTTCTTTCTGATCATCGTACCACGGTTTTACTGTTAAGGTTTCTGGTATACTTCCATACCATTGCCATTTCGTTTCTTGGTCCTTCTTCCAGAATTCTTCCCGTAACTTATTTATTCTTAAACTTATAGGATACAAGTAGTCACTCATAGGAACATTCATGGCATGACTAACATCGAGGCTATTTATCCCTTCAAAGGCTGCTTTCTTTCTTCAAACTTCATTTCCTGTGATACCTTTATGCGATGGCACCCACGTGAAAGATATGTCTTTACCATTGAGATAATGGTCAAAAATATTTTTTTTTAGTATATACAAAATAAAGTTACTTCTAAAACCAATGTTTATATGTACAAGACCCTGGATTAGACTTAAAGAATCCGTCACAATTAGAAAGTTTCTACAGTTATTTACATTACTTATTCTAATCAAAGCCTGATAGACAGCATAAGACTAGACATAATCCTGACGAGAACACCAGGATCTACACTATCAAATGCACCTTGAACATCCAGAAAAACACATACAGTGTGTTACTTTAATTTGTTTGCATTTTTCAGGTCGGATATCAGAGAGATGAAACTGTCAGCGCAACTACGTCCACGACGAAAGCCAAATTGCACATTTGCCATACCATTTGCTTCAACATACCAGTCAAGTCTGATTTTAATCATATTTTCAAATAATTTACCTAGACATGAAGATAAAGATATGGGTCTGTAAGAATTAGCTAACTCTGGTGGTTTATCTAGTTTAAGTACTGGAAAAACACACTGTTTTCCATGATTCTGGTATTGTGTTGCTAAGCCATAAGGCATTAAGTATATCAAGAAGCAATTTCTGTACAGATTTAAGGAGGTGTCCGATCAAACTAAGGCATTAAGAATATCAAGAAGCAATTTCTAACTGTAGGGTAGATTATCTAAACCAGGAGTTGTGTTACGTCTAGACTGTAAACTCATCAAAAATTCATTCCATGTAAAAATTTGAGCAAAAAATTCGAATCTCCATTGTCATTATTCGTATCAAAATATCTGTTCAAGTTACTAGTATCTGCCAAATTACTATTATCTGAAAGCTTATCAAGAAAAGGGGAAATGAACTCGTCTCTATATGATTTGTTACTTCTCTTGATACCTTTAAACATCTTAACCCTTAAAGGCGCAGTGTGGTTTAGTATACGCTGATTTTAATTAATTGTGTAACGGAAAAAAAAACATTTATTCCCTATTTTTTTTATCATAAATTAATTTTGGAACACAGCCCTACAAGAAAAAACAATAGTGGAGTCTAGTCTGTGGCAAAATTTTGAAGTTTCACTCATTTGAATGTAACGATGTCGAGGTATCGCCAGCACATCAAGGTAAGATACGATTTATTTATTATTCAAGCATTAATCTTTACCAAAAGTCATGTGTTTTGTAATCATAGATATATTCATCTTGCGTTCATGCTAGAACAGATAACAAATATCTTCATTTTCATGTCCATCACGGCCTTGAACTTTGGTGTATAACATATTATACACTGCGCCAGCTACAAACAACTAACCCCTTTTGGCTGTGTATATCATTTTATACACTGCGCTACTCACTAACAAATAACATTTACGTCTATTATGAGTTGGCGTAGTAAACGCAACGGACGTTACTATTGTAGTTACCGTGAAAACGCTGCTCGAACAGTAAACTGTCCTGCCTCTATTATCAGTTATCAGTTTTAGTAAACGTTACTATAGCGGTTATCGTAAATACGTGAGGTATAGTTTGCTTTACGTCAAGTTGGCGTCCCTGAATAATGACACTATCATGCACTATCTCTTTCTTTTATATGATAAAGACAAGGATAGAAAGACCTTTAGGGGAGACTGGGGAGACTTGTTCCCTTGGGAGACTTGATCATCCAGTGACAAATCAAAAACTAAACGCTTTTTCTATTTTTAGGGTTCCGTACCTCAAAAGGAAAAAACGGAACCCTTATAGGATCACTTTGTTGTCCGTCTGTCCGTCCGTCCGTCCGTCTGTCAAGACCCTTTTTCTCAGGAACGCGTGGAGGTATGAAGCTGAAATTTATATCAATTACTCAGGTCTACTGTCCCTTGAAGCTGTGAAAAAATCAAACTTCTAAGCCAACGCAATTAAAAGATACAGCCGTTTATGCCGCAAATTTTCGACACTTGCAAGGGAATCAAAACCTACAGGGTGCTTCCCGTGAACTCAGAATCTTGAAATTTGGTACGAAGCAACGTCTTATAGCATAGATAAAGGAAAAATTACGAAAACCATACATTTTTAGTTACATCACATAATATATATTTTTTTAATAATTTTAAACTTACTACCCATTTCCTCATAAACGCGTAGAGGTATTAAATTGAAATTCATACCAAATACTCAGGTCTATAATACCTTTAAGCTGTAACAAAATCTAACTTCTATGTCAACGCAATCAAAAGAAACAGCAATTTAAGCTGCATATTTTGAAACTCGCAAGTACTCGCAAGGGAATCAAAACCTAAAGGGTACTTCCAGTCGACCTAGAATCTTGAAATTTGGCATGAAGCAACGTTTTATAGCACACATAAAGGAAAAATTCCGAAAACCTTAAATTTTTAGTTACATTACAAAATATATATTTTTTAATAAATATAAACTTATTACTTTTTTCCTCATGTTTTGCAATAAAAATACCATAGTTATGACTCGATTGTCGTAATGAACGAACTTTGTAAACCTTGCAGGTTTGTACGGAACCCTCGGTGCGCGAGTTCGACTCGCACTTGGCCGGTTTTTTATATTGGCAACATAAGTCTTTGTTGAACCAAAAATGTCATTTTGACATCTCTAGATAGACAACTTCAGAGCAGTGCATCCATTTTTATTTTCCTGTGTCAGCATTTGTTTCGGTAAGTTTTTCATTTGTTTTTTTTAAATAACTGAATGAATTATTCCCTGAGTATGTGTCAAAATCATTGAAAGTAGTTTATTAAAGTTTGCATTTACACGTATTTTATTTGATTAACGTTTTCTCTTGACATGAAAAAAAAAACCGGCCAAGTGCGAGTCGGACTCGCGCACCGAGGGTTCCGTACAAACCTGCAAGGTTTACAAAGTTCGTTCATTACGACAATCGAGTCATAACTATGGTATTTTTATTGCAAAACATGAGGAAAAAAGTAATAAGTTTATATTTATTAAAAAATATATATTTTGTAATGTAACTAAAAATTTAAGGTTTTCGAAATTTTTCCTTTATGTGTGCTATAAAACGTTGCTTCATGCCAAATTTCAAGATTCTAGGTCGACTGGAAGTACCCTTTAGGTTTTGATTCCCTTGCGAGTACTTGCGAGTTTCAAAATATGCAGCTTAAATTGCTGTTTCTTTTGATTGCGTTGACATAGAAGTTAGATTTTGTTACAGCTTAAAGGTATTATAGACCTGAGTCTTTGGTATGAATTTCAATTTAATACCTCTACGCGTTTATGAGAAAATGGGTAGTAAGTTTAAAATTATTAAAAAAAATATATTATGTGATGTAACTAAAAATTTATGGTTTTCGTAATTTTTCCTTTATCTATGCTATAAGACGTTGCTTCGTACCAAATTTCAAGATTCTGAGTTCACGGGAAGCACCCTGTAGGTTTTGATTCCCTTTCAAGTGTCGAAAATTTGCGGCATAAACGGCTGTATCTTTTGATTGCGTTGGCTTAGAAGTTTGATTTTTTCACAGCTTCAAGGGACAGTAGACCTGAGTAATTGATATAAATTTCAGCTTCATACCTCCACGCGTTCCTGAGAAAAAGGGTCTTGACAGACGGACGGACGGACGGACAGACGGACAACAAAGTGATCCTATAAGGGTTCCGTTTTTTCCTTTTGAGGTACGGAACCCTAAAAATATATTTTTTAAAAGAGCACTCCCGGGTACACTTGATCAAGTGTACCCCATTTAGGGGTTTTTTTTTTGTTTGTTTTAGATTAATTATAAAATGGGAAGAACGTACAAAAGAAAAGAAGATGCAAAACCACGTATACGTGTTGACCCACAAATTCTTAAAGAAGCTGTGAACAAGGTATTGGAGGGAAATAC
The DNA here is from genome assembly GCA_947308005.1 of Yponomeuta malinellus. Taxonomy (NCBI): domain Eukaryota; kingdom Metazoa; phylum Arthropoda; class Insecta; order Lepidoptera; family Yponomeutidae; genus Yponomeuta; species Yponomeuta malinellus. Next base: position 12,798,779 of record OX371012.1, read on the forward strand.
GATCAAAGGTACTGCCAAAGAGTATAACGTCCCAATAATGACACTGAAAAGGTATGCCAGAAAATAAAAGGACCAGGAAAATGAGATAACATACGAGCCTAATTATAGACAGTCCCAAGTCTTCACTAAAGAAGAGGAGTTGCATTTAGCCAAGTACCTAGAAAAAGCTAGCAAACTCCATCATGGGCTATCTTCCCTGTGTGTTCGGCAGCTAGCATATCAGTTGGCTATTCAAAACCAAAAGCCAAATGAGAAAATATGTAAATGGACCAATAATATTGCGTCGTACGATTGGTTCCATGGCTTTATGAAGAGAAATACACAATTATCACTACGTGTACCTGAAGCGACCAGCCTGAGTAGATCGACCAGCTTCAATAAACACAACATTGGCTGTTTCTTTGAAAATTTACAAAAACTATTGGTTAAGTATAATTTTGGACCGGAAGCTATCTGGAATATTGACGAGACGGGGCTGAGTACTGTACATAAACCTAAGAAAATTGTTGCTACTAAAGGTGTAAAGCAAATAGGGAAGATGACATCAGGTGAACGTGGTGAATTGGTAACTGCGTGCTGTGCTATAAATGCAATGGGAGGATACATTCCTCCATTCATGATCTTTCCACGCAAGAACTGGCAAGATCGTATGTTGAACGGTGCACCTGCAGGTACAAATGCGAGCGTATTTCCTTCAGACTGGATGACTGCTGAGAATTTTATAAAATTTTTACAACATTTTAAAAAATACACCAAATGTTCAGTTGAGTGTCCGATGTTGATTATAATGGATAGTCATGACAGTCATATAAGCATAGAATCATTAAACTTCGCTAAAGAGAATGGTATAAGTCTTTTGACAATACCTCCCCACACGTCTCATAAAACACAGCCTTTAGACAGAACAGTGTTTGGACCACTAAAAGCCTATTATGATACTGCTTGTAGCGATTGGATGGACCAGAATCCTGGCAAAACTATAACGATTTATGAAACATCGGAATTACTTGGGAAAGCATTTCCAAAAGCTTTTACACCTCAGAATATTCTGAGTGGATTTCGAGTAACTGGGATTTATCCCTTCGATAAAGACATTTTCACCGATGATGAACTTCTCTCGTCGTATGTTACGGACAGGTCTTTAGTTACTGAAACAAATCCAGAACGCACTGATGAGAATGACCAATCACAAAACTGTGAACTTTTGTCTCCGCAACGATCAGCTTCACCATCAATTCTATCTGACGCAACATTGACACTTCAAGACTTTGAGATTAACCCGAAAGAACCTGAAAATACCACACAAGATGCGATTATACCGGAACAATTCACATCAAACTGTCAATCCAAATGAGATCCTGATATCTAGTACACACAAAACTCCTACAAAGAGAGCTGCTCCATCAAGTCCACAACCAGGTTGTTCAAAAGTCTCGAAATGTTTTAAGACGCCTGAGGAAATAAAACCATTCCCGAAAGCTGGCTGCCGAAAGGTAACCCAGAAAGGTCGTAAAAAAGGATCAACAAAAATCTTGACTGATACACCTGAAAAAGAAAAGTTGGTTGAGGAACTATTAACAAGAAGAGAAAAAAAGAACAAAAAGATAAATAAACCAGTCGACAAAAAGGTGAATAGAGTTAAACGGAACTTTAAAAGGTTTACGCAGAAGGAAAAATCTTCATCGGAAGATGATATTGCATTGCCTCCATCACCAGATTCCACTTATGATATGTCTGAAGATGAAAATGATGACGAATATGATGTTTCATCTAGTTGTGAATCTGAAGATGATCATGGAAATGACATGTCACCAGAAACTAACGATTGGGTTATTGTCAATTTAATATCAATGAAAAATTTGGTACATCGTTTTGTTGGACAAATTCAGTCTGTTACAGATTCTGGTTACTTTATAAAATTTGCAAAAAAAATTGACGACAGTAAATTCAAGTGGCCTATAAAAGACGATGTTGCTGCAGTGGCGAGATACCAAATAGTAAAAAAAATAAATCCACCTGAGTCCAAGTCTAACAGCAAACGAGTGATCTCATTTAATTTTACTAAATCTTTAAGAAAATTTAATATTCAACGTTAGGTTGCCTAAAAAGAGTGCACACTTTTCTAAATTTAGATTAAAACTATTTGTTATTAGATAAGTCTTAGATCTTGCAATGCAAATGTGTGATATGAATACCTGATGTTATTAGTAGTTTCTAGTTGTCAAAGTTATTTATGTTTGTTAAATTTCCTTGACATTAATATAAAGAGAGTTAATGATAGTTAGTGATTTAAAAAGATTGAGTATTAGAAGTTATTTAAGTACCAAAGTGATTTTCAAATGTTGCGGATATAAGTCTAACCTTTAGATGATGGTCAGTTCATATAGACACTGCTAAGACTTTTGAAGCTCTATTTTAAGAGTTAATCATTTGTGATATGAATAGAGTTATTACGAGATACTTCAATAAAACCTGTTAAAACCTATTAGATTTATGAACAAGTAGAACTTACACTGAGATTGAGACTCAATAGTCACTGAAATTAATACTTAAGACATATAAAGCTAATTATATTCATAATTTTGTTATAATAAATTATACTTTTATAACCAAACTGGGTTTTAATTTATTTAAAGTTTGCATTAGGGAGACTTGATCCCCTATGATCAAGTCTCCCAGAATATGGGACACTTGTTCCTTTTGGAAAGTTTTGGGAAAATGCAAAAAAAATATATGAAGCACTTATAAATATAATAATCAAATAATGGGGAACGGTAATAAACATGCCTGTAGTAATAAACATGTATGTATTATTTTTATAGAACTAAATTTGAAACAAATATAAGCAAGAAACCAAAATGGTGATCAAGTGTCCCCAGTTTCCCCTACCACAAAGCCAAAAATAGTTTTATGAAAAAGATAAAGCTATGAACGCACACCCGAACCCGACTAAATTAGGAAATATGAAGCAGAAGTTGACTTTGTGGCAGTTTATGACCTTTTAAATTTTATATCATAATATCCGCGTCCGCGTCAGTCTGCCAAGTGCATAGATAACCTAAAAGGCCAAGTGTCAAGAAAATTCGTGTTTCATTCATCTCATTTTTTTATTTGTTGTTTGCGTGTTAAACAGATTTTGTTGTTTGTTGTTAATAATGAGAACTAGCGCGTTTCAATTTGATATTCTCGTGAACTTCATGGAAACGTAAGTTAGCACATTTATTTAAAATACGATTTGAAAGAAAACATCAACATAATCTAACATAACATTACACCATAAACGCGCATAATTTGCTACTGGCCCCACACTAGGATACCGTGTCGTGATACCATTTATTTTTCTGTTTTGTGTACAAGAACATATATTTTTCGTGTTTTAGTCATGGAGATCTCAGTAAGCCCACTGACTGACCTCAGGGGAGAATAAAAAATATAAACTTGTGGTCTCAGCTTACCTCTCTATTAAATTCTGAAGGTACGGGCGACAATAGAACAGCCGAGAAGTGGAGGAAGGTATGTAAAAAGTACCGCACTTATTCACTTAAACCCTTTTTATGTCTTTGGTATGGTTGTAAAGTAGGGGCTTCCGCCCCCTTATCGACACTCTGACCTTGGATGTGAAATATCAACATGTTTTTTAACATTCTCACTAAACCATAATTCATGCATGACCAGACCAACTAAAGCCATGATCGCACATGCCGAGTAAACAGGCGGGACAGTTCTCACGGCCGATGGGAAGCGGCGAGACAATAGCTCACACCCCGTTCTACTTACTAGGCTGAGTAATGTCTCATCTGTTTACTCAGCATGTGTTATCAAGGCAAGTATAATATTTTTTAATCTTTAAATAAAATAAATATAATATAAAAATGTAATATTACCTACATAAACTATTGAGATATTATTAAAACTTCTTGTTAGGTATTTCTGTTTTCTTCATCTGATATTCTCAACCTAATGCTTTTTTAATGCGTGCTTTGCATATTGTTTAGGTATGGAGCGATCTAAAGAATAATACCAAAAGAAAGGCAGCTCGCTGTCATCGAGATGCCAGTGGCACTGGTGGTGGGCCTGCTTCTAAAATTAAACTGACAGACTTGGAGCAACGAGTCCTAAATATAATCGGGCCACAAGCAGCAACGGGCATAGTGGAGGTGGCTGAAATAGGATTGGATCTGGTGTTTAGTTTTTTATTACACTCATCACCTGTCACATGTTAAAATTGTCTCATGCTCGACCAGATATGCTTCATATTGATCTGTGACAGGTGTCTCTATGATGTATCGATTGTCTTTAATCTGTACTTCCGTTTTTGTCTCTTCCCTTCTCTCGTCCGATCCGGTGCCATTGCCATTGTAATTGCTCTATTATAATATCTATTGTGATCGTCTGTTACTTGATTTAAATATCAATTATCTCTTCATATTAATGAATAATATAGACGGAGTAATTGACTGCCTGGTGTATTTTTCATCTCCCATTGCGCACCTAAACTTAAATCTGCAACAAAGGTTATTGACCCAGCACACCAACGAAAGCCACCATCGTCGCAATGTCTCGAGAAGAATCCAGGAATGACGTCGAGGCTCCAGAAGGTAAAACACCAATGATTCTGGGTGGCCTAAACATAGATAAATTGGAAGGTGTCAGCAATTATCTCACATGGAAATTTTCCATCAAAATGGCGCTGACCATGGAAGGTCTTTGGGACTGCGTCGAGCAGGATAATGCCGACTCGCAGAAAAATCAAAGGGCACTTGGACGGATTTGTTTATCCCTGCGGCCATCATGTTTCCAGCATGTTCTGAAGGCAAAGACTGCCAAAGAGGCTTGGACACAACTGCAGACAGTCTTCGAAGACAAGAGTCTTTACAGACGCGTGGCGTTACTTCGTCAGCTACATCGATGTGAGTTTGCAAATTTCACATGTATGTCTGATTATGTCAACCAGATTATAGCTCTGACCCAGCAACTAGCTGAGATGGGTCGACGTGTGGACGACGAGGAGATTGGCGAGCTATTACTTAGTGGCCTCCCGGCGGAATATGACACGTTAGTAACGAGTTTAGAAACAGCATGCATTACAAACAAGTTGTCAAGCGAACTAGTGAGAACGCGGCTTATACAAGAAGAACATAGAAAAATGCTTTCCGAGTCGACACCAATGAATACAGCATTCAATTCGACTACTAGGAAACCAGTTGTTTGCAGCTTTTGTAAGAAGAAAGGCCATATCAAAGCAAAATGCTTCAAGTTGAAAAGATACAAGAAGAAATCTGATGACCAGGATAAGCAGCAAACACTTATGGCTTCAAGTTTCATAGCGAATGATGCTTCATCTTCAGAATGGATTGTTGACAGTGGCTGTTCTTCACACATGTGTAAAGATAGGAATTTGTTTGATGAATTTAAATCTTCCAAAAATGTAATAACAATAGCAAACAATTCTACCATACAGAGCTGCGGTGTTGGAAATGTAAGTATAAGCTTTGACAACAGTGATGAAAGAAAGATTTTGGATGTGATGCATGTTCCACAATTAACTGGTAATCTTCTGTCTGTAAGTAAAATGGCTGAGAAGGGAATGACAATTACGTTTGATCGGAATGGTTGTTCTATTTATGAAATTTGTGAGGTCAAGGGTGAACCTGTATGCCATGCAGTTTTTCAAAAAGGCTTATACAGATTGCGTGGGTATGTAGCACAAAAGGAGCAGCGTTCTTCAGCACTCCTGCAATCAGTGCAGAAGGCAGGACAGAACGCACATGTTGCTGCACAAGGCGTGTCTGCATTATTGTGGCACAAAAGAATGGGGCATCTCAGTCTATCTGGTATGTACAATCTTCGTAAGCATGCTATGCCTAATCTTGATTCGCAGGAAGAAGATATCAAGAACTGCATCCCATGTCTTCAGGGGAAGCAGGTGGCGAAGCTTTTTCCTAAGGGTGAAGCCAAGAGAGCAGTGGCTAAGCTGGAAGTTGTACACTCTGACGTCTGTGGGCCCATAAAGACATGCAGCTGGAATGGTGCACGATACCTACTAACATTCACTGATGACTACTCTAGAAAATCCTTTGGATATCTCATGAAGAACAAGTCCGAGGTAATGTCACATTTTATTAAATTTCAAAGTTTAGTAGAAAAACAAACTGGTCTTAAAATTAAATGCCTGAGATCGGATAATGGTGGTGAATACTGCAATGCTCAGTTTTCTGCTTATCTTGGGAAACAAGGTATAGTCCACCAGACAACAATACCCTATACGCCTCAGCAAAATGGTGTGTCTGAGCGTTTAAACCGCACTTTAATGGATAAGGTTAGATGTATGTTACAAGAAAGTGGTCTTAGTCAGCGATTTTGGGGTGAGGCTGTGATGACAGCCTTTTATCTTAAAAATAGAAGCCCTACGTCTGCTCTGGCTGGCCGTTTGCCTGAAGAGGTTTGGTCCGGACACAAGATTGGTCTTGGACACCTCAGAGTATTTGGATGTCTTGCATACTGTCTATTACCTACCTGTAAGCGGAGCAAACTAGATGGAAAATCTAAGTTATGCATTTTTGTAGGTTATTGTGAAACCTCTAAAGGCTATCGACTAATAGAACCGTCCGATCCAACTAAAGTTTTAATAGCATAATTTTATTTCTGTTGACACATGCAATAATGAGAAGAATTCTTATGACATAATTTTACAAAATTATAATTCTATTATGAAATCCAATAATGAATTGTCTACAATTTCGAATAATAATAATAATGAAATGGATAATAATTTTAGTTCTGAAAATGTTTCAGAATCTGATGTCAATGACGAGTTTCACACCGGCAGTGAAGAAGAGTCTTCACTCGAGGAGTCACGAGGTGGCGACTATGCTGGTGGACAGCAGTCGCCTAGCCCGTTGCCTAATGGCAAGCCAGCTTCTAGTCCAGAAGTTTCTGTGACCGACAGTGGCAGGCCTGTAAGGGTTACTCGAGGTAGAATTCCATCAAGGTATGAGAATTATGACCTGTCTTTACTTACCAGTGCGTCAGACATTGAGGAACCTCAATCTTATAAAGAGGCTATATATTCCTCTCATAATCAAGAATGGCAATCAGCTATGGACTGTGAGTACAAGTCTTTTCTAGATAATAATGTGTGGGAGTTGGTGGATAGACCTAAAGATGCCAATATTATAAAATGTAAATGGGTCTACCGTACCAAACATGACGCGTCAGGTAATTTCATACGCTACAAGGCGCGCTTGGTTGCTCGCGGCTTCACTCAACGTGAGGGCATCGACTACAATGATACATTCTCTCCTGTGGTAAGACACTCAACCATGAGAATTTTATTTTCTCTCGCAGTCGAAATGGACATGTCCATTGAACATGTTGATGTTGCGACCGCCTTTCTGAACGGTGATTTAAATGAGAAAATATATATGGAGCAGCCTGAAGGCTTTGTAAAGAACGCAAGGAAAGTATGTCTGCTGCATAAAAGTATGTATGGCCTTAAGCAAGCAAGTAGGCAGTGGAACATCAAGGTGCATGAACTGCTTTCTAAAAATGAGTATGTACAGAGTAACAGTGAGCCATGTGTATACATAAGAAAGAATGGCAAGGATCTCACCACAGTAGCTCTATATGTAGATGATTTTTACATATTTTCAAACTGTCCTACTGATAAATTTATTGGAGGAAGCTTTTAATGTAAAGCATCTTGGTTCGTTGAAAAGCTGCTTAGGTATCAATGTGATCCGTAACCAAGGTTCTCTTATTTTGGAACAATCTGTGTATGTTGCCAAACTATTGTCACGCTTTGGCATGTCTCAATGCAAAACCATTTCCACCCCTATGATGCTTAATTGTAAATTATTCGGGCCTGACAATTCTGAACAAAATGATGAAGGTGAATTTAAATACAGACAATTGATGGGTTGTTTGATGTACTTGTCAGTGTGTACTAGGCCTGATATCGCTTTTGCCTGTAGTCAGCTATCTCAATTCAATAATAGTTATGATAAAACTCATTGGTTGGCAGCTAAACGAATATTAAGATATTTGGCTGGAACCTCAAACTATGGTTTACACTTTAATAAAAGTAATAATCTAGATATAACTGCCTACACCGATGCAGACTGGGCAAATGATCCTAATGATAGAAAATCTTATACAGGATTTGTTATTAAGTTGGGCAACAATGTTATTAACTGGGAATCCAAAAAGCAAAGATGTGTTGCATTATCGAGCACGGAAGCTGAATATATTGCAATAAGTGATGTTTGTAAAGATCTATTGTTTTTGCAGAACTTTTTGACAGAAATGGTAAATCGAAAATTAAATATTACTGTGTATAATGATAATCAAAGCGCTCAAAAATTAATGCAATTAAAAGAACATTGTCATAAAAGAACGAAACACATCGACATTAGGTATCATTTTATAAAAGAATTAATACATAAAAAGTTTGTTTGTATTGAATACATGCCCACTGACAACATGATAGCGGATATACTTACTAAGCCTCTATGTAGAGTTAAGCATTACAATTTTATTAATGACTTAAATGTAAAGTCGTATTAATTAATATTATTGGTAAAAATTGATTATTCTCTGCATAGCAATAATAAGACATGATAATTTTGTCAATTGAATTTTATTGTATGACATTGATGAACAAATTAATTATTATGCCTGTAGCATGTAGTTTATACCTAAATCTTAATTTAGGATTGTTACAATAGGCATGACATTTATTTTGTAAAACTTTGAAGTCTTGTATGCTCTAACACATATGGCCATATTTTGATTATTAATGATAGCTTTGATAATATGGCATGTGGAATTGTTTAAGATGTAATCTTTTTGTGAGTCTTTGTTATATGAATGTAGAGTTACATGTTTTTCTTTTTGTTATAATTAACATGTAGAGTCTATTCTTTGACATCATAAATGTAGAGTCACTTTGGAATATTGCGTTTATATGTTTATAAATTACAATATAAAGCATAAGGGGAAGTGTTAAAATTGTCTCATGCTCGACCAGATATGCTTCATATTGATCTGTGACAGGTGTCTCTATGATGTATCGATTGTCTTTAATCTGTACTTCCGTTTTTGTCTCTTCCCTTCTCTCGTCCGATCCGGTGCCATTGCCATTGTAATTGCTCTATTATAATATCTATTGTGATCGTCTGTTACTTGATTTAAATATCAATTATCTCTTCATATTAATGAATAATATAGACGGAGTAATTGACTGCCTGGTGTATTTTTCATCTCCCATTGCGCACCTAAACTTAAATCTGCAACATCACATACCTATTTAAATTAAACTTTTTCATGTTTTTTTAATCTTATCTCTATTTTTGGTCTTTCAAATAATGCATCTATTTAAAGTTTTTATTTGTGTAAATTTCCCTAAAAATACTTTTGGGTTGGTTTGCGAGATCCTACTCACACACATTACAGTGTGCTCCGAACGAGTTACCAGTAACGTTTCACATTTTGTTTGATGATACATGCCTAGTAATACAATATATTTATTTCAACAGGATGATCGGTCGCCAGAAGTAGAACCACCAGTGACCATGCATGTTGGCAATACAAATGAATTAAGTATAGGTAAGTTGCTGGTTAAAGTCCTTTATTCAATACAGCACTATCAAGTTCCCCTTCCGGTATTTATGTCAAACCAAAAAAACCTAACCAAATTCTAATGTTATGTTTAATAATGAATACTTTAATACTATATTAATAATATTATAAAGAGGCAAGATTTTATTGTTTGTTTTCATTGAAGAGGCTCCGAAAGTACTGGACCGATTAGAAAAATTCTTCCGCCGTTGTGAAGCTATATTATATTTTTTAAGTATGCTTTCTATTATTTCAGATTGGAGTCAGCCTGGAACTAGTATGCAGCCTACGCAGCCTAGTACCAATACTTTAGAGTGGATTCAGATTGAGAGTCAGCCTAGTACCAGTACGCAGGCTCCTTTTTTACGACCGGCCAGTGGTGCCCCGCCTGACATTCCCTCACCAACCACACCCGCGCCAACCACACCACCAGCAGCGCAGCGTACAACCCGACGGCGACGAATGTTTATAACTCCACATACCTCTCCGAAGAGATCACGTCCCTCCACTCAAGCTGAATTGGCAAGGATGCAGTTTTTAAAATCAGACACTGAGTGGAGAGCACTACGAAAAGAAGAAGAGAAGCAAAGAATGGGAATAGAGAAGGAAAGACTCAGATTGAGAGAAATTGAGTTACTCCACCAATCCGGACTTGACCCCCGACCCCCTATACCTTCCTCAGGGAAGAGACCCGTGCCCCTCGGTGGGGACATAATGGGTTGATGATGATGAGTTACAGCAACAAGCAAGATGGGAAGAGTTGTTTACTCAGTTTCTCTCAATTATGAGTAAAGTTGTAGACAAATATTTAAATAAATAAAATCGGTTAAGTGCGGGTCGGTATCGCACACGAAGGGTACCGTACCATCGTACAACAAATCAAAAGCACTCAAAACAAAATAAAATAAATAAACAGTTTCAGTCAAGATCTCAATTTTTTTATTAATTATTCTTATTATTTCTCTATATTACAAAAATCGCCTTGCAATTTGATCTCGGATGGCCCTTCCTCTTATAAGATCGCTGGCAGCTTCATTCTCTTGGTAAGCTTCTTGTTGCACGAATTCGTGGCCACCTATAAATAATGCAAAAAGTAGATGAGTTGAAATTTATTACTTATTAAAAAAATAGGTAGGTATGTAAATTTACCTTCAGTATCAAGTGGCTCAGGATCTGGCAAATTAAATTCTAATGCCAGATTATGTAAAACACAACAGGCTGTTATTATTTTGGCGCATTTTGCCGGTTTGTAATGCAAGACCCTGTCTTTGCATACACATCGCCAACGATTTTTTAGACGTCCGAAAGTATTTTCTATAGATACTCGTGTTTTGTTGTGTTTTGTATTAAAAGCCTCTTGCATTGAGTCAGGTGTAGGATCCGAATATGGTGTCATCAGCCACGGCCGCAGCGGATACCCAGAATCGCCTGTTAATATTAATAATAATTAGTAACAATCACATAAACTAGAAAGTTGTCTAAATACAAATACAAAAAACTATTATGAGAATTAAAACTCAAAGGCATATTCATACCTAACAACCATACACTTTCACCACTGTTATGCAAAGTCTGCATGAAATTATTTATAATGCTGTTTTCCCATATGAACGCATCATGTGTAGCTCCTCCAAATTTCGGGTTTATAAACACATTGATAATCTCCTTTTGCATAAAACAATAGAACACTTAATACCTGAAAATAACACAATAAATTAGCGATTTTGTAGGTAAGTATCTAAAATGTTGTAAGACATTATTATTCCTCAATCTTTCTATTGAGAGAGGCAGTTCCTTATATGGTATCATAGTTCATTTAATACTAACAACCACTGCTAACAACACATTAATTTTACTTACTTTTGTCTCAAGTTTAACTCTTTGAGATGATCTTAAAGTTGTATTTCGTCGTAACAGCTGGCACAAGTAACGAAATGCTCTTTTGGAGAGACGATATAATTTTTGAAATTTTGTTTCGCTATACGTTTCAAGTGCTTTATTGAGCTCTCGCAACTGCATATGCAATGCAGTTAAGTCATTATTTTCATCAGCTTGTTCAGCTGTGTGATAAAGCAGGCAAAATAGTGCCTAGCCATGATTTTGTTTCAAAACACAGTAGTTTTTTGTTGAATTTATAGGTTAGACATTAACTTCACTGAAAAAAATAGCGTGAGTGCCGTAACTACTACGGTTAACGTAATTTACTATAGTATCTGTCAAATTTAGGACTCGTAATACCAAATGGTATGTAAAACATGACACCAAGTAGTGTAGTTTACGTAACTAGAGTAGTAGAGTAAAGCCCCTATTAGACTACCCAATTTCAAGGGACCCTTACCCTGACTAAGAGTGGTGTAATAAGATTTAGGGAGTAAGTGTCCCGATTTAGGGCGATCGGGTCGTCCCGATGTGCCTAGCTACCTAAGCGCTCTGCCGATCGGGTAATGTAATAACATTTAGAGCGATTAGGGAGCTCAGTTGCCACGCGACTAGCGCGTAGAGTGGTCGTGAGTGTAGGTATACCGCGTAGCGTCTGTTCGTCCCGTCGCCTTGCGCCGCCATTTTGTAATACCATGACGTGCAACAAGGAAAAGGAAGTTTTATTGTGCATGTTAGACATGTATAAAGACATGCCGTATTTATGGCAAAAGGAGCATAAAGAGTACATGAATAAAAACATGCGAGCTGAAGCCTTTAAGGTTTTATTAGAAATTTATAAGAATTTCGACGAAAACGCAACCGTAAAAACAATAAAAAAGAAGATTGAAAATATGCGTACGAGTTATACAAAAGAATTAAAAAAGGTGAGTATAATTATAACCTACAACATCATCGAAATATTTTATAATGAATTTTCCTTGTTGATTCGTAAGTTTCATGAAAATAAATGTCTATTTTATTTTTATTTACCTTCTTATTTAACAGCTCCCTGGCTCAGTAGTGTAGTGAGGGCATCCACCCCTAGCCCTGAGGTCCGTGGTTCGATTCCCGGTGGGATCAATGTCATGAAAGTGACTTACCCCAGTTTGGTTGGGTTATTAGGTATTTATGTCATGAAAGTGACTTACCCCAGTTTGGTTGGGTTATTAGGTATTTAATGTATTTTATTTAAATGGTGTATAATGTATTGTCTACTTTATTATTCAATCGATTTCAGGTCCTGGCTTCTAAGCATACAGGCGCAGGAGCAGACGAGGTGTACGTACCAAGTCTATGGTATTTTGATGCTCTAAATTTTCTGGGTTCAAGAACGGAATCTTGTCGTACTGTAACTGACTCCTTAGAAAATGAGGTAAGTAAAAAAAATATGTAGACATTTTATTTTTATTTACGAATGTAACTGTCTATAATTAAGTATTTTACATTATCATACTGGGACTATGTTTATCATTCTATCTTGAAATTCGACTCTTCCTTCAGTAATGAAATAATTCTTGAATTTGTTTCGTACAGCTACAGCTTCATCATTCCTTTGACTATTGTTTCTGTGTTGTAATGGAGTAAAGCCATCGGCAGTAGTCCTCCAATGTCCTTTATGAAATGTCGCACTTGCTATATTCTCACGGTCAACATTATTCGGACGTATATATACTGTTGCGTGTTTTCTCAAATAATTGTGCAAAGCACAACATGCCATAACTATAGCATCAACAGTATCTAGGTGTACATCAAGAGGTCTCCTTAGAACTCTAAAACGGGACGCTAGTATACCAAATGCGTTTTCTACAACTCGCCTGGCTCGCGACAGTCGATAGTTATAGATCCGTTGTTCATAATTAATGTTTTTAAAGGGAAATGGCTTCATAAAATTTTTATTTAATGCAAAAGCACTATCGCCCAGGAATACATAGGGTGCAACTGTATCAGTGCCTGGCAGTGCAGATGGTGGTGGTAAATTCAAATCGTCAATGATCATCTTCTGATAAAATCGAGTACAATTTAAAATCGATGCATCTGCGACCGATCCATTAGTGCCTGTGTTTACGTACAGGAATTCGTAGTTTGCATTCACCACAGCAAATAGAACAATACTGAAAAATCCTTTGTAATTATAAAACAAGGAGCCACTTTCATGAGGTTTTTCAATTGCGACATGTTTGCCATCACATGATCCAACACAGTGAGGGAAATTCCACCTTTGTTCAAATTGCTCAGCTACTTCTCTCCACTCGATAATTGATCAACTACACGTCAGAGTTGGTTATGAGCTATGTTCCTAGGGGTACCTTACAATATTTACGACGTTTCTTGTGTAACATGGTTTTTTAATGATGGTAATCTATTGGAACACCGAAAATCCGATTTTGCCTAATGCTGACCAGTGTGGTTAGGTTAAGGAACCAAATAAGATTTAATAACTCCCAACTTTTTTATTGGAATTATATAAATATCAAGCTAGGTATCTTACATAGTTAAATCCCAGCCTTGTATGTAATTTGGTTCTAAAGGCTGACCAGGTACTAACCTAAAGCTGTCCACCTTGCATATATGTAGTATCAGGTAAAATATTATTTGATCAAAGTTTAGGTCTTAAGCTGAATTGGTTATTGAATCGGGTAATTAAGTTTAATATAAATTTAACAAAGTAAGGTCATGTATGCGCCTACCAGAAGCAATGAGTAACAATACTGCGAGATACCTGGACACCTCGAAAATGCTATCCTTGTCCGGTGGATTCGACTTCAGCCATTCAATTAACTTTGTTATGTCCCATATAGAAGATTTTTTGTCCTTGACACTAGACAAACTTATATTATAGCCTTAAGCATATGCTTGACTACTGGATGACCATTTATCAGGTCAGCCCGTCTTGGGTCTGCGAAAGATGTCACAACCGATTTATTAACGAGAATTGTACTGTAAGCAAGTTTATTTTGGTAATGTAAATAACTTAAGTATAAGGCCACCTTTTCAGGACTAGGTTCATTAACCGAGACTGACTGGATCTTAGCCCATTCAGTCCACCTTTTCCAGGCCACTGAATATGTCTTCAAAGTCCCAGGTCTCCAAGAGTGCTGAAGTAACTCTACATCTCTTTGGCTCCAGTCGTGCGTGAAACGCAACCACCCTGTATTCTCCAAGCCTGAAAACAGAGTAGCATGGTTTGCGGCGGAGGACGACCGGTTGCTATGTCGATAAGGTGAATATTCAGATCCTGAATTTGGAAAGCCGGTTCTAGTGACCAACTGCGGAGGTCGGGGTACCAAAAGGCGTGATGCCACTTTGGCACAATAACTATGTACAGACCCTTCGCTGTGTTGAGATGATGCAAGAGCTTGGAAACTAGCGCTGGGGGAGGAAACACCCAAGCTATTTCGAAGTCCCAAGGCTGGCTGAAGGCATCTATGAAAAGGGCTTCCGAGTCGTCCACGAACTGGCTCACATAACAGGGAACTACCCTGGATCTCTTCGTTGCAAAAAGGTCTACCAACGGCTGACCCCATCTCAAGAAAATTTTCTGGGTGATTTCTCCTGACAGATGCCAATCGGGAAGAACTCTCTGTCGTGATAAGTGATCTGCTATATTGTTGTAGATTCCGGGAATGTATCTTATCAGGACTTGAATACGGTATTTCTTGGCCAGTAAAAGCATTCTCTCCACCATTGTTAAAAGTATGCGTCATTTCGTTCCGCCTTGATTCCTTATGTATGCCACAACCGTACGATTGTCGGACTGAATTAGAACCGTCTTGTGTTTTAGGTCTTGCTTGAATGCTCTCAACGTTTCGCATACTGCGTGCAATTCTTTTCGATTGATGTGCCATGACATCTGACCTTCCGTCCATGTTTCGGATATTGTCTGGTTGAAAACCGGATCAAACAGAACCAGATCAAGTAACTGCGCTTGCAGTTAACTCATTAGGACCAAGTACGTCCAGTAAAGCCCAGTTACCCAGCCATCTTTCATTGTGTGCCGAAGATACCCAGCCGAAAATTCGTATACGGTCAGATATAACGATCCATGGCCCATCCGAAGTTCCAGTTTCACAAAGTATGTGCCACCTGGACCTGCCAATAACAAAACATGATTCAACAGGCCACACAGCAATTGATCATGACAACATCATTGCCATTCAGGAAATATATTTTTTTGACAGAGGCTTTGAAAAATCTATATCTATAATATTTCCTTAAATGTAAATACTTATAATTTTTGCATTCCTTATTTAATAGGTATTTATGTCAACTTCCTTTTTAGATGGATTTTATGTAAAGTAATTTAATCTAACTAAGTACTGTATTAATTTGTTATAGGACACTGATGCTGGACTCTCGCCATATTTGTTGAGGCATACAAAGCCAGTTTCATCAAGTCCTTCCCTCCTGGATGAACCAAAAACCATACATGATTTAACGGGTATTGAGTCAACTAATGTTGAAAAAATCACTGCATCGAACAGTATTCAGGTGAGAGCAATGAATTTCCAAGAAAATCCTACTACTATTATAAACGCGAAATTTTGTGAGATTTATGGATGTAAATAATTGATTATAATAATGACTTACTTATTACTTACTTACTGCTTACTTCCTTACTAAACCATTCATGCAAACAAAAAGTCAAATAATACAATCAATCACAATAAAATACGGAAAAGCTTCGTCAAAAAATAAAAACAAAGATTGATAAAATAAAATTACTTACTTACTTACTTAGTACTTACCTATTATTCAATGTTACAGGACACGGATGATGAAGTGACGCCGTATTTAGAGAGGAATACGAAGCCTTTATCTCCTGCAGCTGTGATTAATATTAACAATGTAGGTAACACTTCATACAGCGTACTTTATTTTTAGCTCCGACAGCGTGTCATAAGTTTTAGATGTGTATCTGTGTGTCTGTCTGTGGCATCGTAGCTCCCAAACGGATGAACTGATTTTGATACGTTTTTTAACGTTAGAAAGCTTATTCAATCCAGGTTGTTCTTAACTATAATAATAAAATAGACCAGATTTTTCTTATTTCATTTTTTGCATTAAGTGGTAATTAAAAATAATTAAACATAAGTACTTAATTCATTAATTCAACTATTCAATTTGCAGTTAATTCACATAATAGATTTTATTTTCGGGCTTCTACCTCTAACACAAGGGTAAACAACAAAAATAAGAGCAAAAGAAAACAAGATGTTACCAGCTATAATGATTTTATGTCGGATGATGGAGACTTTGAATGGTCATCTTCATCGTGGGATGGTGAAGACGAATCGTCGAGTAGTGACGAAGCAGGAGCAGGACAAAATAAAAGAAAGAAGCGAATCAAGGTAACGGAAGATGGTAAAGTAGGGGAATTCGGACTCAAAAAGGAGAAGAAACACAATAAACGTAAAAAAAGATCATTAAATAGGAGCAGTGGCCTTGCATATGGGTGATTCTTATTCTTACAAAAAAAAGTGTCTTTCGTAAGAATCGGTTAGCTGTGCGCACTTAATGTGGTTAAAGTTATCAATTATGGTAGTAATTGACTTTATTTACTATATCAAAAGGTTAACTACTCGTAAAATACATAGCTTTTGCATTTATTAGACATCACTACAGCCAAAAAGTCACAGCCATGCTGTGTCCGTTCATCGAAATGTAATACAAATTATTTTTTCTTGAAATTACCACTGATTTAGTAGACAAAAATAGATTACCATTTATTTCATGTGCGTTGAAGTCATTACTATAAATATTTTTGTTACGTTTTGGTAAGTAGTTTACAATAAAAGCTTTCGTAAAGTTTGTCCGAATTTTTTTTATCACATCCATGTCTCGAAATAGAAATCCTCCCAAAAATTTAGAAATTGGCTACAATTACCTGGTGGTATCACTATTTTTTTTTCTAATATGGCGACACCGCACTGTCTTTCCTTTCCCAGACGGCGTGAATGCAAGAGTGTGACGAAAAAAGAGTCATATAATAACAAAGGCGGCAATATCCATCTATGAATGTAGGTTTATTGTCTATGAACGTAGGTTTTTATGGAGATCTACATTACGTATCAAATATGGCATTATCCCATAGAAAATGGAGTTCAAAGTTTGAAGTTCGTAACAAACCCGGCATTATCCTTACCGTCCAAATCAAAGATGGCAACATCCATATTGACCAATCAGAGCACAGAATTTCATTAGCGTCGAGACGGTTAATGCTCGTGAAATAGTGTCAGTGTTTTTATTGTTTTCAAAAGAATACTGCTGATTCTCACAAAAAAACTTGGTTGAAACTGCAATCATGGAGTGTCTGGCATCGCTGAGCATATCGGGGAAGACCAGAAAACGTACGGCTCATCCAGAAAACTGAAAACAAAACATTGCAAAACGGCAGCGGTAAGTACACACATATGGCACAGATTTGATACTTGATATTTTTATCTTTATTTTATAAAGCTATTTTCAGTGAGTAAAGCCGGCCTTGCCACGATATGCAAATAAGCGCCAGCAAATTTGTATGGAATTTCGTTGCGTTCAAAAGTTTTAATTTGTGGCCAGAAATTTTCTTTTTGTTGCAGAGTTTTGTTCCAACAGTTATTTGGTACAGATCGAATATCTTTTTAGTGCGAGTGCCGATTTGAAATTCCGAGATAGCGATAATAATCTAAATAGAAATAACGAGTGTAGCGAGTTATGCCAATTGTGCCAATAAGTGCCAAGTTGAGCCAAATAGTGGCAAGTTGTACCACATTGTGCCAAGTCATGCCGAGTTACCTATTTTTATATGCTTTTGTTACAGGTATTGCTCTAAGCAAAGTCCAAATAGGCCCAGTTGTCAACACCTCCGGAAGGGTGTTTATAAATGCGAGTCAATAGCTATGCGAGATGTGATGAATTTTCATGCAGCATTTTATAAACGTCCTAACAAGGAAACGTAAGATGCTTTTCTTCTAAAATACTGCGTTCCTTCAATCCTAAAAAGAAAAAGACCCAAAAATAAGAAACATCTCCCGAAAACAAGTCATACAAATTCCAGCATTTACAGTATCTCACAGGAAAAAAAAATAACGATATGCCAGAAAGCATTTCTCGGAATTTTAAACATAACTAAACATCGAGTGCAGTATGTTGTAAAAAAGTCTTTGGAATCTGGTGGACAAGCGGTAAAAGCGAAAAGAGGCGGTGACCACAAGTTCCATTTATTCACAGCTAAGGAAAATGCTGGAATGCTTTTTATCAACATGTTTCACGTTGACGAAGCACATTACTGCAGGGGACATTCTGAACGGAGATATTTAGCGGCAGAACTTTCAATTAATAAGATGTGGAAGATGTACAACAAACAGCCAAATCTTGAAACCAATTTAAAAGTTACAAAAGGTCTGTTCAGTAAAATTTTCAATCACAACTATAACCTAGGCTTTGGAAGCCCAAGAACAGATGTATGCTCCACGTGTATTCTACTTCTAGAAAAAATTAAAAGGGCATCAGATGAGGGACAAAAGCAACAACTTATGGTAGAACATAGGATTCACAAACTAAAAGCTAAAGCATTTTTTAATAGAGTGAAAGAAGAAAGACCCGATTTAAAAACACTCATTTGATTGTGAAAAAAATCTACCGCTACCTAAAACACCGGATCAGATAACGTATTATTCCAGACAGCTTTATCTACATAACTGTAACATTGTGGAAGGCTCCTCTCACAACGCAAAATGTATTCGCCTACTGTTGGACGGAAGACCAATATGCCAAAGGAGCTAATACGATAGCTTCCATAGTATATCACAGACTGATGAACACGAATTTGACAGATATAAGTACGATCATATTGATAGCAGATGGATGTCCAGGGCAAAACAAAAACTCAATAATGATAGCGATGTGTTCAAAGTGGTTAAGTTGTTCGGCACCTGATCACGTCCAAAGAGTTGAGGTAGTGTTCCCCATTGTAGGACACTCTTTCATTCCACCGGACCGCGTATTTGCTCACGTGGAAAAGGATATGAGAAAGTTGGAGTGCATAATAAGACCGGAGGATTATCTTGAGATCATAGGAACTTACAGCACAGTAGTTCGTTTGGGTTCTGATTGTGACGTCCTAAATTACAAGGATGAAATGAGTTCAGTTATAAAGGATGTCGGCTCTTGGCACTTCCAATTTAAGAATTGCAAAAGGTTTATTATACGGCTAAGTCACACGTAAAAATAAAAAGGCCTCGGATTTGAACCCTGACGACAATTTATTTATTTTTTTACTTTATTGTATAACATACATACAATTGAATTTGACTTAATTCTTTAACTGCACCACGGCACGCACTCCGTAGTACAATTATGGGTTACCGTAGGCACTGACTGAAAATCAGCGCTGAGGGATCACTTCCTCAGCACAACGCTGAGTCAGCTGCCTTTTGTGGCAATGTAGATACACCACAGGCTACATCTATGGTCCTGTTTTATTTATTCGTTTTGTCTGTTGTGTATTTAGTTTTCTTTCTGTTGTTGTGCATATTATGTTACTTATGTGCTTATTTTGTTTCTGTGATGTATCTTGTTGGTATAATAAATGTCTTTCTTCTTCTTTTTTTTTTTTTGATCAGTCAACATGCTGTGAAAATCAAACCTGCTAAATTGGTAGATGTAAAAAAACTATTAACCACTCATTTTGGAAATTAATGGGAAAATGAGGAGGGATTTGAATTTTACAAAAGTATTTTATCTCAAACATCAAGCCTAGAAGGCGAGGAAGATGCATCACAAGAAGTTACTTGCGAACTGCAACTAGAAGAAAATTGCTTTTAGTGTAAGAGTAACTAGATAAGATAGCATTTTTACGAATGTTGATTTTCTGATAGTTTAATGGTATCTAAGGATAATAATTTTGATTTTAGAAGAACAATATTTACTTATTTTCTTTTTGACTGTACGTGTGTTGATTTTCTTAGAGTTTTACGAAATGTGCCATCCAACTTATTATTTGTGATTATTTGTGAGACTGAGTATTGATAAGCAATAAAAAAGAGTTTGATTATAACCACGAATATTATTTCAAATTTTTACTTCAAGTATCAAGATTGTGGTGACCAGACGCACTATAAAGATCATCCGTAACAAACATGGTAATATACATGCCTGTTTAAAACAAACTCGGCAATATCCGAACGTTTCAAACAAAGTCGGCAATCTCCAACGGTTATTTGTAAATTCTGCTTTAAAAAGGCCATATCTGTTTAAAAAAAAAAGAGTAAAATGATCATTCTCATTGTACATTTCATATACAAATAATAATCTGAGCTAAGGGATGAATAAACTTCACAATATACGTTTTTATCACTTTACACAAAATCCAACGAAATGGACATTGCCGCCTTTGTTATTATATGACTCAATTTTTTTTTGTGTTTTATTTTTGATAACTGAAACCTAAACGTGTCCGCGCCGTGTTTTAGTAATAAAAGGTATGTGCAACTTTCATGTTCTTGTTTTTTTATGAGTGATAAACTAAATGAAATAGTTTCTGCAAAATTAATACATTGCAAGGAACCTTATCTAGTTTTTAGGTTATGTCGGACACGGCACGAAAATGTCACAACCAAGGCATTCACAACCATGGCTTTTTGAGGCCATGGTTGTGACATGACGATGCATGGTTGTGACATTCTTACAACCTGATAGAACCTGCGCCAGGTTCGACCGGATAGCTACCACCTTCTTAGCCGCTCATCCTGCCGCCAAGCAACAGTGCGAGGGCAAAGGAGATACAATTCTATCAACAGATGAAGTTGAAGGTCTTGATATTGGAGGAAAAGTTGTCATGCGATTGGCTAAAAATTTACCTGAAGGTACAAAGTTATACATGGACAGATTCTTTACGTCTGTTGAATTACAGGACAGACTACGTACTGAAAAAAAGATGCAAGCAACCGGCACTCTTAGAAAGGCAAAAATACCCAAAACCTGTAATTTCAAAACAGACAAGCAACTGAGAGACCAAGGAAGAGGTACATGTGATCAATTGGTAAGAAGTGACGGCGAAGTTACTTGTCTCAAGTGGTTTGACAACAAACCTGTTATTGTGGCATCAACTGTTGATCCGAAGCTGCCTGAAAATAAGTGCAGACGTTGGTGCAAGAAAACTAAACAATACATTGAAATTAACAGACCATTTGCTATCCAGCAGTACAATGAAAAGATGGGAGGAGTAGATATGCTGGATAGGATCATCAGTTTCTACAGAATGAATGCACGCTCAAAGAAATGGACGGTTCGTCTGATCTATCATCTTTTTGATTTTGCGGCAGCTGCAGGATGGTTGGTGTACCGGAATGATGCTCAACTGTTAGAAACACCTAAAAAGGACACCCTAGACTGTCTTGATTTCAAAGCAGAAATAGCGCATTCCTTACTTTACTTCACTCCATCAAGAGAACAATTTAATATGTATCAAGAAGTTGAAGATTCACCTGAACCAACAGCTGAATCTAGCCGCAAAAGGAAATACGTGCCTCAACCACCTACGCAGCTACGGTGGGCTATGGCAGGGCATATGCCAATGATAGATAACGAATCTGGTGATCACAGATGTCGCTTATCAGGTTGCAAAAGCAAAAAAGCAAGAGTATATTGCGCGACATGCAAAATGCATTTATGTTTGGTAGTAGGGCGGAATTGCTACAAACAGTATCATGACAATGTTAATTAGTTTGATATTATATTTTAATAAACATTTGCTACTTTCAATGATTTTTTATTTATTCAAATACATTCTTTTTTCAATTCATAGAAACCGAGTCCTCTAAGGGACACTCAATAAAAAAAAAAAACCTAATGTAAAAAATTCAAAATAAATATTAATTTAGCATCTTTAAGGGTCCCTAAATGTACCTTACAAAAATAGTTCACTTATCAAACCAAATGATGTCTCGGGACTGAGGAGGTTAACCCTAGACACCTAACCTTCCTCGAAACGACGAGTACGGCACAAAAATATCGCCGTCTCTTTTTGGCGCGTGCGCCGATCGCCGTGACTTCGCTTGTCAACTCAGTCTTCGCCGAGCTCTTTCGAGAGGCAACCGGGTCCGGCGAGTAAGTACATTTTATTTTGAGATATAGCAAAAGTGGTCATCGTTTCGACGAATGGTTAGGGTTTGTGTATATTTTTGTTATTGGTGTTTATTTTCTTTTTTGTAGTTTTTATCATGTCTTCAAGAAGGTTGCTGTCTGATGAACATATTACACGTTTATTATTGGATGAGGAGGATGTTAGTGCCTCGGAGGGGTTATCTGATAGCGAAATTGAAGACAATGTGGAGTTTGATGATGTACAAAGCGACACTCAAGATGAGTCTTCCGATCATGAAGATAGCCTCTTGAACACTCAAGACCGCTCTTCACCTTCTCTGCTGGAAAATGCGCTGGAGCCCCAAACACATCCTGCTCCATCGCAAGAGACTTCCGGTACTGACTCATCTATCTTGACCTTCTCACGTGGCAACGTCCGGAGTCGCTCCCGTCACGTTTGGGCTACCAGCAAAGGGCATAGTTCAAATAGAACAGCTGGAATAAATATCGTACGTGTTGCCAGAGGACCTACTCGTGCTGTAAGGGATATAGTGGATCCATTATTATTATTCGAACAGTTCAGTCAAGTGGACGAACTCCGAAATTTCGATAAAAAGGCAAAACTATGAGCAAAATAACTCTACGCAGAATGACACAAGCAAAGAAGAGATCAGAGCTCTCATTGGTGTTCTGGTGTTAACTGCAGCACTGAAAGATAATCATCTGACACTGGACGAACTGTTTGACATAGAGTATTCAGGTACAAGATATGTGTCATGTATGAGCAAAGAAAGGTGTGACTTTCTGCTGCGATGTCTGCGTTTTGATGATAAAACATTCCGCTTGCAACGACAAAGGGACGATCCTTTTACACCCATAAGAGACATATGGGAAATGCTTATAGATATAAGTGCCGCCGAAATTATTTGCCTGGAACAAATGTGACTATTGATGAGCAGTTATTGGCGTTCCGAGGGAGGTGTAAATTCCGTATGTATATTCCAAATAAACCAGCAAAATATGGAGTCAAGTTGGAAATGATGTGCGACAGTGGTACACGATATATGATTGATTGTACTCCATATCTTGGAAAAGGCACCAATACAGGAGGTTTTCCTTTGGGAGAGTACTTCGTAAAGGAACTTACTCGGAGTATACAGGGCACCAACAGAAATGTTACAATGGACAACTGGTTCACGTCAGTACCTCTAGCAAAGCAGTTACTTCAGCAGCCGTATAAATTGACGATTGTAGGGACGTTGCGTGCAAACAAAAGGGAAATTCCAGAAGAAGTAAACAATCGATCCAGAAACATCAATACATCGATGTTCTGTTACGACGGTCCCCTTACGCTTCTTTCGTACAAACCGAGACCATCAAAAATGGTTTACCTACTGTCCTCTTGTGACGAGGAGGGCTCTGTCAACCCCGAAACAAAGAAGCCACACATGGTCGAATTCTATAATAGCACAAAAGGTGGTGTCGACACGTTCGACCAGATGTGCTCAGTAATGTCTTGCAGTAGAAAAACAAATCGATGGCCAATGTGTGTTTTCTACGGCATGGTTAATATATGGGTCATTCTAAGTTAAGAAGTACTTTCGACGGCATCGACAAAAAAATACCTTTTTTTAAAATAAACTTCATCAATAACCTATTTATCACTTAAAACGAAATGTTTCCGACGTGGTCACTAAAATTTATTCCAGAAATGTACGCAATTAAGTCACAATAAGCTCTAATATAAGAAAAATATATCTCCCCTGGTCTGTCCCTCAACCGACTTTATTTGTAAATCAGTAATCATGAATGTATTAAAATTCTATAATTACTTTAACATCGTTAATTTTATAAAGTCAGTCAACTTAGTAATAGTATCTTACAAGTAAAAGTGCTTATATTCCAATTCTTCAAAAAAAATATTAACACCGATATTTGTCCATCGTGTTTCGTGTCTCATCTCCTGGTCTTTTGTTTTCATTCAAATATCAGTTTTGCTTTCCTAGTCTGTAGAAGTTGTGACCTTGAATGCATAGTGTGTAACGTGAAGTTAGCAACAAGCGGCGCCACAAGCAACTCCGCCGCCATATTGTCGGCCATTTCGATCACGCCACTCGCTGGGCGCGGAAGTGTTTAGTGAATGCAGTCTTTCCTCTGGTAAGTTTTACTTTGCAATTATTTGTTAAAATACTAACATATACTTTAATATTTACTATGAATAGTGTATACATTGTTACGTTTGTTTGTGAATTACGTGCGAGAAATACTTTTACGGCTATTTTAGATTTCTATCGAAAATATATCTCCCCTGGCGTATTTCCCCTAGCTCTTTTGATGGCAGGGGAGATACTTAATGTCCAGGGGAGATACATTTCTTCGCGTTTCCATTAATACTTCTAGTTTTCTCTAAACCTTTACTTGGCGTTATGTCTATTATAGCTTTACAATACAATATTACGTTTTTTTACAGAAAAATGGCACCTCGAAAAAAAATGACGCGTGAAGAACGGCTTGAAAAGAAGAGGATAGCAGAACGATTGCGATATCAAAGGATTAAAAATGACCCGGATAAGTATGCCCAACAAAAAGTTAAGGAAAGGGAAAAATATGAAAAGAAGAAAGATAAAGGAACTTTTAAGACTGTGAAGCAAATGACACCCAGAGAGCAGCGGAAGGCTAGAAAAATATGGAGAGAAAAAGCAAAAATTCGTAGAAGTCGTTTAGCACTCCAAGATATAAGTAATGCTTTTGTAACACCACCATGTTCGGATAATGAAGGCCCACCGCCTCCTCAAAATATAAACAGGCGAGCGCAAGCAGCACAGCAAAAGTCAACTCGAGCAAGAAAAGCAAGAAACCTAAAGATAAAAAAACAAGCAGATCAAATAGCCCAACTTAAGTCTAGACTCCAACGTGTAGCAAAAACAAATACAACGGATGAAAAAACCACCAATTATCACACCCAACACTAAAGTAAATTCACTTGTAAGTGCAGTAAGTGCAGCCGACAAAGAAACTATAAAGAAGAAGCTGCTTTTCAGTGAAGTTGTTACTCAACAACTTAATGAAAATTTTTCAAATCTCACCACTAACCAAGAAAGAAGAGTCTTCAGGAGAGTGTTAAGCGGAAAAATAGTAAAAAAATATGATGTTTTATCGAAAGAAATGAAAATGAAACCTTTGAGTAACATAAGCAAGAAATCAAGACTGATAGACTTAAAACGCAGCTCAAGAAAAAACTGTGAGAATTTGAAAATGAGCATAGTCAAATTTATGGTAGATGATTCAAGCAGCAGACTTTGTGCAGGAAAAAAAGACGTTATAACGAAAAAGGGCAAGCGTAAGCAAAAACGAGTTATGCTAGATACTTTACTCAACTTGCACAAACGTTTTGTGGAAAAGACACACATGAAAATATCCTACTATGTTTTGCAACCTCCGACCATTTTGGGTCGTCCAACCACGCTGTGACAATCGTAACACTTGCATGTGTGTTACACACAGCAACATAGATTTAACTCTGAAGTCACTATATAACGCTAAAATAATATCTGTCTCTAATCACGTGGACCTTTTAAATAAAGTTTGCTGCAATAGATTCACTGAAAAATGTTTATCACGCGAGTACAAGACGTGTTTAAACAAAGGGCTCCATTACAAGGAATTCGACAACTCGATTCCACTATTTTACAGGAAGTGGGAAAGTGTACGCCAAGATATCGTCGATTTAAAAACTAACAAACCACGGACTGTAACGAAATGCGTTAAAACCACACTACAGATTCAACCAAGGGACTTAATTTTGGATTTGGAATCAGATGGAAAAGTTTTTAAATCACGAACTAAACATAGTGCACCAATATCAAGCTATAAAAACAAAAAAAGAGTCCCTTACTGATTCGGAAGCAATAATACATGTAGATTTCAGTGAAAATTATCTCACAAAATACGCTGAAGAAGTACAATCCTTCCATTTCGGAGGATCGAGACAGCAAATAAGTATGCACACTGTTGTAGTGTACACTAAAGATGTCGTTCAAGATTTAAAAACCGAATGTTATTGCACTTTGTCAAAAAATTTATCGCACTCACCTCCTGCAATTTGGGCCCATTTACAACCCATACTTGACCGTCTGCCGGCTACTGTTACCAATTTACATTTCTTGAGCGATGGGCCGGTCACCCAATATCGTAATAAAATGATGTTCAAGGTTTTGGCCACAATGCTGGATGATTTCTACCCCAACCTTCAATATTTCACATGGAATTTTCATGAAGCTGGTCACGGTAAGGGAGCTCCTGATGGAGAGTGGGTGCAACTTGCAAGAGAACTGCTGATCGACTAGTTGCAAGTGGCACCGATATTTCATCAATAGATGACTTAGCCAAAGCCCTTGAGAAAAGCTGTCCAAATATTAAAGTTTTTACCATAGATGATGCAGACATAACGGAAAAAACAGCAAAATTAGGATCTACTGAAGGTATAAAGACTTTTTCAGGCACACTAAAGGTTCACCAAGTTACCGGTTGCGTATTCGTACCCAATTGCCTGACATTGAAAAGTTTGAGCTGCTTCCGTGACGCTGAGTTATGTCGTCATTTTCAGTTGGGTACTTTGGATTATCCACAAATACATGCTAAATCTCGTCTACATGTTGATGATATATACGGAGCTAGTGATTCAGACGATGAGCCACTAATTAAATTGGTATGTCAAGAACTTATGAAGAAACCTCAAGAAATACAACTTTCTGTACCTACCACAAGCAATATAACCATACTGCACAAAGAAGATCCAAGGCCCTCAACATCTGGAAAAAAATCATTCTACAATGGGGACTTTGTTGCATTTTGTAAAATCTGTGATGAAACTGGAAAGAATTTCAAAATTAATGATGACGATACTTCTTTTATCACCTGGGATCAGGTTATAAAAGAACTACCTGCCCCTAACTTAAAAATGAGGGGGTAGCGTATTTTTTACGCTTTTAATGAATCCGTTGATGTCTTTGAACGCGGATTTTAGAAAAAAAAAGTATTTTTTAGTTACCTTTAAAATTTAAAATGTTTTTATAGTTTAAGCACAAGCAATGTTTAATACTGTGGCGAGCACATGTCTATAAACTCCAGCATTCCTACATCGCGCAAGCAAAATGTTTCACATGACATACCATAAATATAACGTCCGACGAACATCAGTTGGACCGGCCGTCCCCAGGCATACGATCTGCCTGGCGGGAAATTTCCCATTACAGTGGAAGAGCACGATCACCCGCTCTTCCCTATAATACTGTTCTTTAAGAGATTTTTTAATTTTTGTTTCTTTTTATTTAATTATTGCCTATTGATAGTAAAGTTATATATAGTTTTATTTTGATAGACAAGAAAAATAAGACTCATGTTTATAATGTTATTCAAAAGAGAATTTTTAGTTTTTATTTCTTTTTGTTATTGCTTTTCATGTTTTGTACCTAGGGCTTAGAAAATATTTAATTTTATAAACAAAGAAGACTGCTAAGAAATGAAAAGTCTGATTATAAATAATTCATAATTAAAATTAATAAAGATGATTCTTAAAAATAAACTCGTTTTTTTTTGTTTATCTCTTCCCTGTTCATAAAGTATCCTCCCCTGTACACCTTGTCTCTCCCCTGTACTGTGTATTTCCCCTGGTCACTTATAAAACGAGATAAAACCAAAAAATTGACTGACAATTTTGTAAACGTTTTCAACTAAGCAGTTTCCATAAAAAAAAAGTATACTTGACTAAAAATATAAAAAAAAAGCCGTGCCGCCATTTCATACAACAAATTACCTCTTAACTTAGAATGACCCATCATATATCAACAGCTATATAATTTACTGCCACAATGCTTCTGTCCTTGGACAAAAAGTAATGATTCGGCGCGATTTTATGAAGAAGCTGCATTCACAACTTGTAGAGCCCTGGCTAAAGATCCGACTGGAAATTCGTACAATGCCGACACATGTGAAAGACAAAATAAAAAATATATTACTTGCAAAGAACGACGAAGGTCAAGGTCAAGAGCCAGGTCAATCTAGCAATGACCTTCAATCAGTTGAGGCACCAAATCCCAGAAAAAGAAGAGTTTGCGGCATCTGCTCTTACAAAAAAAGGCGCATGACAAAGGCCTCATGCTCAAAATGCAACATTGCGATTTGTGGTGAACACAAAGTGGATTTCTGCGTACGATGCGCTTCCAAAAATTAGTTTTAGTATTTTTTTCTAAACGATAAGACTGTTATATTAGTTTCGCCAAAGAGAAAAAGGCTATTTTTGTTACTTTTTTTTATTTTTATTTTCTAAGCATGTGATCTCATTTTGTTCTCAAAATAGGAGTTCTTTATAAAAAAGTTATTTATAAGAAATATATTTGTAATAAAGTATAAATAAATTGTTTTATTTACTACATTAATACATGTTTAACGTATCTATGTATGAAACGTAACGAAAATATATATTTCTGCATGATATTATACACCCCAAAAAGTGCTCGTCGAAACGACGAATGGTTAGGTTTAAAGGGGTACGTCCGAAGGTTAGGTGTCTAGGGTTAAAGCAATCCGAAAATTATGTTAAAAGTATTATGACGCATTAGCCCCGGTTGACCTTAACTTTATTAAGTAAATTTAACATTTTACACTTTATAATCAATAAATCAGCCAGCAAAGAGGTATTTAATTAAAGGTAAGTATGCGATTATTTCTGCGAGAAATGCTTAAAAAATATTTTTGAGGTTACCTTTGTATTACAGTCTGTATTCCTTTCGCTGCATACGAAACTTTGCTTTTTCTATTTTGGTACAAACTAGAGCTTTCTCTTTTTGAGTGAAAAGCATTTCATGACGTTTTAATGTTGAATTTCCATTAAAAAAATCCGAAAATAAGCAACACTTATAAACAAAACAAACATTGTCAGGGCAAATCTCAGTGGCGCCAATTCAGTGTTGCCAACTCTACATGTCAAAAAGTCGCTAAATGTACGCTTGAAAAGTCGCTAGATGATAACGACATATATATTATTAACGACAATTAAGGACAAAGATTAAAAGTCGCTAATAAATGATCCCACGCTGCATGATTGTTTGACACTCAATCGGTACACTTCGACTGTATGACAACACTATTTATTTGTTCATTTAGCTCTTAGTTCTGCGTTTCGTTCACAATTTTTTTTCCCTAAGAACCCTAAGTGTTTTGTCTGAAGTCTGAACTGACTATGAAGGTAAATATATGAATGGAATATAGAAAAGTTTTTGTTCTTCTTTCCAACAACTGACCTAACAAAACAAATTAGGTAGGTAACAGCTGAAGTTCCAGAGAAAATGGAGCGAAACTGTATACGACAGTTACATGTGTATTTGTTCATTGGGCTGTCTTTAAACTCAATGCAAAACTGCTTTATGTAATTATATGTCCTTTCGAACTTGTACAATAACGCCGTCATCTAATTTCACACAATTCATTTGCTTTACTTAGGTACTTGACCTCTCGTGGCTGGTAAGTGAAGTGAAGACCTAGTAGAGCCATCCTCATATCCTCATTGTGTATGCTCGTCACCTTCACATGACATAAATCAACACGAAAACTAAGAAACGCAAATAATATCTAAGAGTATGACAGCAATGATAAATTATAACCTAAAAGCCTTGTCTTTATCTCGACACCAACAGAGAAATTTCTCTTATTTAAGCTGTGATTTTGCGACATCGACAACGACAAACGGTATTAAACTGATAGAAGGAGGCGCTTTGAGACAGCTCACGCGGTCTTAATGTTTGCACCGGCGAGATATCCCTCTGTGACGTCATCTTAATACTGTTTAGTGTTTAATGTGACAATTGAGAGCAGGCAAAATGTTCAGCGTGCTAAGCCGTTGTCTCAGTAGTAATATTTACAGCAGTTCTCTTTCTTTGTCATTACAGACCTACAGAAAAGAGACAGGTATTGGCCGCACAGTCGAGTTTTCTCTTTCTAGAGAGTGGTCAATTTTGTAAGGCTGTCGCTCGGTCCATTTTGCTGGTCTATGATCCCAGTAGACTGAGCTGAGGGCTAGGGATGGAAACTGAGCTCAATTCGGTATTTGACACGATCAAAAAAAAAATTATTTCATATGCTCGATTAAAACAAAAATTACAAAATATCTCGGAAAATGTATCTCTTTTAGTCAATTACTAGTTATTACAATTTTTAAATAGATTAAACATTAAAAGAGTGCTCTGAAATGTGACGTCATAAGCCAGTATTTTCATACAAATTCAAATTTTTGAGTTATCATTTGATATTTTGTCAAATAGCCAATTCTTTCACGTACGTACCTCTAATTCTATTATTGTTTTACGCACGGAAGAATGGGGCAGTCTGTTGGAATAAAAGAAAATATAACATAAAATATTAGTTGTTGCCACCAAATGAAAAAAATATTATTTCACAAATAAAAAGTCAAAAACTTATACCAAAAATGATCAATAAGTTTCTTCATTCATCATCAGCAGCACTATCGCTTAAATCTGAAATTGTTAACATCGGATACGTTAACAATTCTGCAACTAGAATTAATACCTGAAGTTGATAGCCGAGGCTGCGATTTACGTTTAGCAAATGAATATGATTTACTGGTCCCAATATTAAGACACACTTGTCAGAATGATATCCGATTTCGGAACGCAGTTCCGAAGGGATGATAAATGGGCTGAGATCTTGCCATATTTAAAATAGGTTTTTTTTTATTTAAACTGTAGAAGTCGTTAGAATATTAAGTATTTTTTTGTCGCTGACACATAATTTAAGCCGCTGAAAAAAAGAAATGTCGCTAGATCTAGCGTTGAAGTCGCTAAATTAACAACACTGGGCGCCATCTGTAATAAATGGTAATAAAATTAGTTTCGTGTTGCCATCCCCATTTCCACCTTTATCGGCACGGTACCCAAAAAAGTCAATGTATGTATGTATGATGACGTATAACCAGCTGTCACGTTCCGTTTTGTCTAGGGTCGTACAATTTCTGTCTAGGGTCGTACTATTTCTGCAAAATTATAAATTGTTTTGTTGGTGCTAGCTAAGGATTGCTTTAATATAATTAAAATAATATGATATGACATGTGTGACCCAGACTATCGTTTCTTGTCACCCAAGTACCTACGTAATTTTTGCGTGAAAAGGAATGCGTTCCTGGCACCAATAAATGTTACCTTTGCAAAAATTGCTTCCAGTGTTACCATAATTTATATTTAAACAGAACTTTTTATAGCGCCAACTATACTAAACACACTCTGTTGTTTTCTTCCCCATTCGGTTAGGAAGTACCGACTGACTATAAGCTTATCGGTCCGACTATTTAGTGATGGCGGCCCCTGGAATTCGTCCGCCTTTTTGTCGCCAATTTTGTTGCATAGGAATGGGTTTCTATCCAGTGGCGTAGCTAGCATGGGTGCATGGCACCCGGGGCGGATATTTTTGTTTTATTATAATTTTAAAAGCAGTACTGCTTACATAATTTTGTTCTTAATTAATGTGCGGAACAAATTTAGTTAGCAAAAATTAAAATTTCTGCCTTCTAGCTTTGAACACTTGCAAACTCCGAGATCATCTCATCAAAATTTATATTTTGTGTAGCTTCATATTGTATTGTTAAAATGTTTAGGTTTCAGTCATTGTAGCCCGCAAGTAATATTTGCTTAATTTTAATTTGCTGAAACTCTTCTCACATAAAGCAAATGATAGGTACCTACGCATAATATTGTTATTTAAATAACTTTAGTCAGACCATTAGATTCGAAAGAGATTCTGTGAAATCCCATACCACAATCAATTATAAATAGTCCAGAGTCACCCAATTAGAAACAGTAATATTGGCTTGGTTGGCGCCGCACGTATTGACTTGTCTTTCCTGTGGGCCAGGCCGACTAAGCTGTCAGGATCATTGAATTTTAAGTAGACAATCAATGGTCAGGATGGTATAGGTGCTGGGCAAGCCTACTCCATCTAAAAAAAATACCCCAGGCACTAAAGCGTCCGAGTGGTCCCTTCACCCATCTAGTGTGAGTGATGGTGCCACTGGACGCTGTATAAATCATCTCATTACGTAGATGCAAAGGCCAAAGTTTTTATTGGCCGCTTTTAAACAAAGTAAAAACCCCTACTATACTACTACATTGAAATCAATGAACGAAATGAATTAATGAAATAAACTTTCTAGGCAAGTAGGCACCTACACAATATTGTTTCATAAATTATTTTATTAGTTGCGGTTATGCGATCTGCCACAGTTTTACGAATTTTTATATGTGGCACTACTGATGTTCACGGTCAGGTGTCACCCCTAAGCCTCCCCCCCTCACTCCCTAGCTAGCCCACAGATTAACAATAATGTAGCAAGCTTAAAATTCAATGGTTTAAGCACGTACTATAATATTTTGTACCTCCTACTGTCTCAAAATAAAACACGAAGTTTAACAAGAAAATAAATGTTTTATTTACGTAGGTACCTACAAGTGTCACTACATATACTTAACAATCATATTTTACTCAGGCAAATATTTGGCATAAATTCGGTTTGTGACAAATTCGTTGGGTTGGTGTCACCCATTTTATAATTATGAAACTTACAATATAGTGGAGGTAGCGATATAATGCACCATTAACTGGCAGTCTAGACTAGCTTAGAGTGAGGGTGCGTCCACAACAACGCCACGAAGTAGACGAGCGAGCGAGGACCGAAAGCATCCGACTTTCCCTCGCTTATTTAATTTAGGTACTTCATTGTATTCAGCCTATATACGTCCTACTGTAGGACACAGGCCTTCTCTCTGAGAGAGTGTGGGCTTAATCACCGCGGATTGGCAATTTCAAGCGCCAAGGTATGTGAACACCTCTGACACTCAGGTTTCCTCACGGTGTTTTGTTTTTTGTTTTATTTACTTCATTACTTGGCTTGTTATCTTGACCTAAGCCCCGTAAACAATCACGGTGTTATTTATAAAAACACGATTCCCCTAAAACACTCTACCCTTCAACACACAAGACTGTTCAAACTGCCTTTGAGAAGTGTGTTCAGTCCGGCAACAGAAACTAGCTCAAATATCAACGGGATACTTCTCTAATAATAAGAATCCCCAATCAGTCAAAAGAAAGAAAGAAGAATTTTATTACATTGATGGATCAGAGTTGTCGTGTTCTTACGGGCTTTAAGCGTCCAACGGAATGAAAACGTCTATCAGGGCAGAGTCTCATAAAACTACAATTCGTAGTTTATTATGACAGTTCGAGGTACATTGCGTAGCAGTGGTTTTGTTAAATGTGTGCGTTAATCGACCTTGCAATGTAATCGAATCTCAAGTTGAGACTGTCTGGGTGAATCGGTAAGGCTCGGTGTCTACTGCAACATCAGCCGACTAGTATTTTATTTATCCTAATTCCGGAATCACTTACTTAAATTTTTGTCGGAATATTCTGACCTGGTTTCAAGAATAAAAAAAAGAAAATAAGTTCAAATAACTGATTCCGGAAAATAAGTTCAAATAACGAAAGTTTTAGTTCGAAAATGCTAGTATTTTTATAAACATAAATCGTTTGGACCAAAGTCAGAATCATAATTACTGACTTTTACCAAAAAGGTACGGTAATTAATTGTTGAACGATTTTTATTTATAAAAATACATAATACAGGGTTATTTTCTAGATGCGCAAATCCTGAGACACTCCAATTAGAGTTTGTGCTGGTTTGTGTTTACGTTTAGCAACAACTTTTTTGTACGAGTGTTTTCTGAGAGTTTAATTTTTCGAATATCAGCGTTTGTATAATTCTACTAGCTAACATGGCAAACGCTGTTTCGCCATATTAATTAGCCTACGACCTATTCCCAGACCTACCAAATATACACAACAGAAAATCATAAAAATCGGTGACGACGGTTCGGTTACACGAGATTTTTACATTAGATTCGCGCTCTACCAATGTCGCAGCCTTCAGTATAAATCATTGTTCGTCTTAGTTCGTTCTATTTAATACAGCATTATCTATCAGTGTCACTACATTTACATAAAACCATTAATATATTTTTTGGAAAAATGGAAAAAAGTCGTATCAAAACTTTTGTACACAACAAATTCTAACCGTTATGTTTAAGGCTGTTCTTACCTAGAGTATGCTGTCTCGCTCCCACAATTTAATAACTTTGGTGGTTGTAGTAAAATGAGTAAGTATAATAATATTATGTACTTTTGATAAACGTGGTCTGAGGGTTTGATAGACAATAAAATTGCTAACATTCAAGGCATAATGTTTTTTATACTGTACTAAGTTTTTGATTGAGAAAATTTGTATTCAAAATTAATAATTTTGGAAACAACTATTCTTTAATAAAAAACAACTTGTAGCAAAACAATATATTTGAAATGTCCGTAATTTAATTATAATATGCATCAAACCCTCAGACCAAATATTACATCAAAAGTTTACTCATATTATTACTATATTAAAAAAACCGGACAAGGGCGAACCGGCCGAGCCCACCGAGGGTTCCGTACAAATTTGTAGGTACTTACATATATTACTATAAATAGTTGAGAAATCGAGTCTCGCAGTTTTTTCCGTGCTTTTCCCGAATTTTAAAGGCATTTTTTTATGATTTAATTACAAATGTATAAATTTTCAGTTTTTTTCCCTGTACTTGTAGTATAAGACGGTTTTACTTGTCACGTTTCATAGTTCTAGGTCAACAGAAACTACGGAAACTACTCTTAAATTTTCATTCGCTTAAGTGTCGAAGTAGGTATACGTTTTTTGCGGCATAAACGGCCGTATCTATTTTTACGTTAACTTAGAAGTTTGATTTTTTCACGGCTGCTTCAAGGGACTGTAGACTTGAGTATATTTTGAGGTTTTAATTTCAACTCGATACTTCCACGCGTTCCCGAGATAAAGGGTCTTGACAGACAGACAGACGGACGGACGGACAACAAAGTAATCCTATAAGGGTTCCGTTTTTTCCTTTTGAGGTAAGGAACCCTAAAAATTTTAAATAGTGCGAGCGAGACGTAAGAACACCCTTAAAGACTTACGCATTATATAAATAACCCTTTACCTATACTGGGTATAGTTGGGTTACTGTGCGGCAGCTTTCACACTTCTCTGGTATCGGACCGCCCTGAAGCACTGGTACGAGTTCGCTACTCCAAGCATGAAGTTGCAAAGGGACAGCGAGTAGTTGATGGGCTTTATCATCAGGCAGTAGCGCGTCCAGATGAGGCCTGTGGCGGCCAAGGTGGCCGACTGAGTGGGCGAGACGTTCTCCAGAGGTCTGCGGTACTCGTCCAGGCTAGTCGCGACTAGGGCCTGTGGAATTGAAGGTTTACATCAGATGGGGAAGTGCAGTGGTGACTTTGAAAACTGTTTGGATGTGGCCAGCAAAGGGAAGGTACAGTTGGCCCTGTGGTCGGACGTCGCGTCGTACGTAAAATAAGCAGCATTACTTTGGTGATTTCTGTTACGACTAGGGTTGTCAGCTTTTTATCTAACAAATTTAGTATTTTCGAAGCCTCTAAAAATATAGTAGATGGCAAAATAATGGTAAAAAAATAGTAAAAATAGGGGCAGTTCTGCCGCGCGATTCACGGACTTAGACTTGAAGAGCGAGCTTTAGAAAAAGATTAAGGCTGGGTTCCGCATTACCTAAAATATAGTAGTTTCGCCTAATATATATATTTTTTAGAAATATAGTGTTTGAGCCCCTAATATAGTAGGATACTATATTATGTACTAGGGTTGGCAACCCTAGTTACGACTTAGACAAGCGACGTCAGGATAATTTTATTCGATTCACCCACTTATGTAGCGTGTTACAAGGTCGGCCTTCCTACAATTTAAAGTGACGCCGGAGGTGCACGTAGCATATGAAATTGGGTAAATGTTAAAAGTAGTTTATCTGGATTTCCCAGATATTTTATCATAGTTATCAAATACTCGTGTTTCCTTTGGGTATCGCAAAATCTGTTACTTATCAGTTATCTTTCTAGTACCCACCTCTTGAAGTCTTATCACAAACAGTTTTTAAAGTTCTATATATTAATTGTTAGCACTGCAATAACTACTTAGGTAGGTACTACAGATGTAACTACAGCAGCATGCAATCCCCTGATAAGGTACCCCAGTGAAGGTATTATTTTTACAAGCTGCATGCATAGGAATTTCTTACCGTGTGATTATCCCAGAAGTGTGATGATAGAGTGCATCAAATAAGTACCTAGGTATCTTTCGTGTATCGAAATGGTTATAGGTATTAGGTTGGATGGGGTAATTTATAGGCAGAATGTCAAAGGTAATGGAAGTTTGAAAGGATTGAAACACTACAAAAAAGCAATCACTAATAATCTAATAAATAAGTAATATTTAAAGTGGCAGACCACAACCGAGCCCTGATAAACAGGTAGATAGAAATACAGCTTGTACACTCTTCTAGAAAACAAGCTGTCCAAAAAGGTACAGTCAAGCGAAAGTCCAGAGGTGGAGAACCCCAGGGCAGTCCAAATCACTTCCATGCCACGAATAATAAAAACTCCCGAGAAGTTCCGCGATTTTTCGTAGTTTACGACGAGTATGAATTATTTTTGAAAAGAAAACATTTTTAAAGTGTTTAACAAAATTAAGATTTTGAATAAAGAATTATTTTTCGGTGTAATTGTAATAGGTAACTTGTAAATAGATGTAGCTAAAATCTCTATCCAGCTGCTTTAGGAAAGGAGAGGCTTTATTTTTACTTCAGTAAAATCAAAAGAGTAGATTATTAAAGTACTATAGGTACTAACTAAACTACGAAAAATCCCGTTACGTACATGGGGGGTGTATCTATCGCCTTTCGCTTACTTAACTATAGTACTTTAGAGTGCGTAAGTAGATATATACGGTCTTATTTATAAAAACACGATTCTTTAAAACACTCCTCAGTCAGTTTAAATAGTCTGTGGTAATGGGAAAAAACGGAATCACAGATTATTTAAACTGCCTCAGGAGTTTTGGAATCGTGTTTTTATAAATAAGACCGTTAAAGTAAAATATAAACGTGCTGTATTACGATGTTCGAAAACATGTTAGGAACAATTTGTAACTATGAATTTATATAGAATTTAAGAAAAAGGCTTTAAGGGGGTCCAGGGAGTAACACTAGCGCCATGCGCCACCGAGAAAGAAAAGTATATCTTTTTTTACAGATCAAATTTGCAAAGTGTCAGTATAATCTCTCAATCATGTTAACAGTGATTCTTAGGACCCACGACAAAGAACCTAGGATGACGGACCTGGGCATTTATGTCAAAAACGGCCGTTTCTAGCGTTAATGCTATCGAGTCCTAGCTTTTTTGCCTCAGGTTCAGGGCCATGGGTCCTAAAAATCACTACTTATTAACGTGATTGAGAGATTGTACTGACACTTTTTCGTAAATTTGGTCTGTAAAAAAAGATATGATTTCTTTTCCTCGGTGGCGCTAGTGTCACTCCCTGGACCCCCTCAAAGCCTTTTTCATATAACTTCTATATAAATTAATACTTAATTGTTCCTAACATGTTTTCGGACATCGTAAAACAGGACGTTTTGTAGTAGGTCTTATTTATAAGAACACGATTCCAATATCTTATGTAGCTGGTGGGGCTCCTAAGGACTGTATTTCAACTAAAATCACTGGTTCTATAAAATTAGGTGTTTAATGACGCTTATACGAGAACAGACATGGAATAGACTGACATAAAAAGAAAATGTCAAAAAACTAAACAAAAGAATTGAATATAAAAAAACTATAAAAAGCAAAAAAACATATGAAAAGGTTGAATTTGATCGGTAAAAAAAGATATGAATTTTTTTCTCGGTCGCGCTAGTGTTACGCCCTGGACCCCCTTAAAGCCTAGTGCGACTCCCTGGGGCCCCATAACTCCTCTAAAGCATCGAGTTAGGGTTAAGTAGACAGATTTAATTTCATTCAGTTTTTCCCTTGGTGTATACAATTATTTTTTTAAGAAAGTCAATAATACGATACCTACCGCTGATTCGGTTTGATTTTGAACGAAGAGGTGAATGATTAACGTAGGACGAGCAAGTAACTTGATGGTCATTATTGCTTTCCGTATTTTCAAACGTTGTAAACGTTGTTTACATAGAAAAAGCTGAATGAAATATATTACATTAACACAGAGTACACTATACAGGGAACAAAAAAGAAACTCAAATCAACTTACCAGTCTTGGCTTCAGAGGCGATTCCTAGAGTTAACTAAAAGTACTTAGGTAGATCTAACAAATAGCACAATAAGGTTTGACAACATTTTTTTGACGAAAACAAAGAATTCGGTACAAAAGTGCAGAAGTGGACGAGAAGGCGAAATGATAAGACAGAAATTAGAAGAAAAAATGTCAAAAAATATATATTA
The DNA here is from genome assembly GCA_947308005.1 of Yponomeuta malinellus. Lineage (NCBI taxonomy): Eukaryota > Metazoa > Arthropoda > Insecta > Lepidoptera > Yponomeutidae > Yponomeuta > Yponomeuta malinellus. Next base: position 12,837,818 of record OX371012.1, read on the forward strand.
TCTTTTTCAGTTAATAAAACTCTTTACAAAAGTAGATCGTTTCAAACTGTATTATGGAGTATATTTTATGTACTTACATTTTATAGGTACATATTTGAAATCTACATACCACCATAAGTAAGATTTTAACGATGAGTAAATATACCTATTTATAACAATTTAATAAGAAACTATTGAAAAAATGAAGTGTGTATATCTAACAATAACAGTTACCTACTATCACAGAGTGAACCACAAAATAAAACTTAATAAAACATTTACTTATATCAAAATTGATTGAAACTAGTTTCAGATTGTTATGCTGCCGGCAGCAAACAATTACTTATTTATCCTCAGGCCTATGTGTTTCCTACTTTTGTAAGAAGTGTTATTTTGGCTTTTAAAGTTATTGGTGGCTATCACGGTATCATATCAAATAGGCTTTGATGTATAAGTTTAAGATGATTTGAGAAAAGATGGTCAGAGTGGAGTTTTTTTCCCCTCTGCCTTTTTCTCTACTACAAATACGGCCCAAAAGCAGTTTCCAACATAGCAACATAGTAGGTACATTGACATTCAGCAAACAGAATGTAAATTCTTTACGTTGAAATAAATTATTGATTTCTGATTTCTAAGCCACATTAAATTTAAAAGACAAAACATGCTACAAATAAATAAAATGAGATTTTGCACTCAAAAAAACTACCAGTAATCCAATAATTAACTTAGGTATACATTACATTTTACTTTCACTTTTCTTGTCAAGCGACCGCTGGTAATTGTAAGCCCTACCAAGTTGGTACAAGTTCGTTACAGCTACAAAAACATTGACGGCAAATAAACTATAGTTTTTCGGTATGATCACAAGCGAGTACCGGGACCAAACCAATCCTGTCGCTGCGAGTGATGCACTCTGCGAAATGGACAGTTTCTCCGCAGGCCTATTAAAGTCACCCAAGCCAGCCAACACCAAGCCCTGAAATAGTGGAGATGAGGACAGAATGACTACTTGACAGAGCTAAATTGAGCATTTGATCGAGTATTAAGCACAGTAAGTTTTAGGGAGGCATCCAATATGGATACAGATATATAGGCAATGTTCTGGTTTTTCGATACATCAGTATCGGTGATATTATTACAATGACGCATTGTGAAGTAAGCAAACGTTTGTAGGTAATGAACTGTCGACAAGTACAAACGATTTTGGGTTTCCCAATATAACAAGAGAAGAAGATTACCCAGGTTTCTAGCGTAAGGTTAATTGGCATGCAAAGAAATTCTGGTGCAACCGAGAGACTATTTTCTCACAGATCTCTACAGCTCTTTTCTGCAGCACGTCTCATTCAACCAGACTTGCGAATTTCCATTTCTCTACATAACTTGAGTGCTGTTTCTTACATAAAAATCTTACTGAGGTTCACTTTACATATTAACTTTTAATACCTGTGCGTTTGTAATTGTTAGTTTATTAAATATTATATTATATAACAACGTTTTTTTTTATTTGATTTGTAGCGTGAATTTAAGTTTAATAACCATATTTGTGTTACCGATTCCTTATATTAATAAGTATTGGTATTAGTATCTTATGAGTTATGACCCAAGCACATATTGATGCTTCCCTAGTAATTTTACTGAAGAATATCTACACTAAACTGCAAGACTTAAATTCTTGTGATTTAATTTTGGAAGATGAGAGAGGGGCATAATTATAATATTTATTTATTTCAGATAACATATATCCTATTGATTTGATTTATAGCTATGTACATACTATACATACCTGTATCTTTCTTGCATTTTCTAATAACGGGCTATTCCACTCCAGCTAGTGTGAGAAATACCCCAAAGAAACGGTCTGCCATCTAACAATAGATGAAGAAGCTTTAATATGTTTTTGTACTGTTTGAGTAATATGAAAATGCACAATTAGCTTTGTCAAGAAGTATATTAGCTCTGTGAGATAATGTAATGAGTAGGTATCAGACTGTTAAGTGAATTATGTAAATTCAGCCATCATAATATGCATTTGAAACATGCTTGGCCGAACAAATTACGTTGTGAATATGATATTAGTAGATGGATAAGTAGGTGAAAAGGTTATTCCAGTATTTCTTAGATTTGAAATAGTTTGACAAACACTCAAGTTGATATCACAAACAAGGTAGACAAAGTAATGGCATAGGTAACGGCCTTATTTATAAAAGCACGATTCCTCTAAAGAGCTCTTCAAAGACAGTTTATTTAATCTGGTGTTACGTCTTTTCCTTGTAAACTCTCCACCACAGACTATTTTAATAGGCATTTATCAAGTGTTTTAAGGAATCATGTTTTTATAAATAACACTGTAAGTTTCTATCCAATTGAAAGAACTTTTATAATTGGTATCAACTTAAAAGTCTCACTGCTTGGCATGGATTCAGAAAGAGAAAGACAGATATTAGGTAAGATCCTTCGGGCTTGATAACCATTTGCATGCCTAACACAATGAATGGATATTAAAATAAAATACTTTTATTCTGTTCCTTCAACATTCCTGTTTTAAGTTACTTACTAAATAAGTATTTTACATTAGGATAGTCCGTTTTTTTTCATGATAACTCTTTTATGAGGAAATGCCATAATTGCGATCAAATAGACCGAGATGTTTATTAATATTCTTGTCCTCAAACAAGGTCTAGAGATATGAATAACTCGGCCTTGAGCAATATCGTGCGCATGTTTTACACTTACCCATTTGAAAGCAGGCGCCCAGAAAAACACCGTCTTCGGACCTGAAAACGCATAAAAATCACAATTAAATAAGAGACGTATAATCTTACGAAACCTACAAATCTAGATTGATACTCACCAGCAGGATGCTCCCACAGAGGTCTGAGTTTGGAAGGCACAAACTTATCACCAACTGTGACTACTGCCTTGTAAACTTTCGACATGTTTGTTCGTTTGTTGTGAGAACTAGGATCGTAAGGAACTGCAAGAGAGAAGTAGGAAACTGTTATCGTGCCAAATTAAAGTAAAGGAGTGGTGGATTTACGAAAAAATTGTAATTACATGAAGAACTGTGTTGGCTGGCTGGCTGTCGTGACGGCTTGACTTTGCTTTGACACTGACATTTGTTGATAAGAAAGTTAAAAAGATAACGCTGTTGGAAAGCGTTCAAAAATTTACGAAGTTTTGTACAGTCAAAGACATTAGTGAACTTTCCGGAATTTTGAACGCACCAGAAAAAAAAACTAAAATCAAACATGGATGCGTGTTTGTCAAACCTTTGAGGAATTTCTGTTTTATTTCTTTGTTTATTTTATGTTATGTCGTGATTTTGAGTTTAGTTTTGCTCATGTAGTGTCTTCGTTTTTGTTCTGAATATGGGTACCAGTACCATGGGCAGTGATTTGCATTCCGATAAGCAGGACAAGATTCTGAAGTTGCAAGCCAGAAAAAAGGAATTGGAGCTGTTGCTATCGACCAAAAACGAGGAGTTATACAAATTATGTGTGCAAGAAGTGCATTTAACTGGTATTATGCCACCAGAGGCGCCCCTTAGCCCGGAAGTACCTCAAAGAGAGAGGCTAGGAAGTGTTCGCAGTGTAGACCGTGGTGGCGAGGATGACGATGTGCGCGATGGCTCTGACACTACGTCAAGGCGGCTAAGAATCGGTGCGGGTGACCGATTGCATGACTCTGACCAGAATTTGCGTAAAAACCTATCCCACAGGCTCTCCACTCCATCAATATCAGGCGTGTCGACCAAAAGTTTGCATTCGCGACACATGCGCCGTCCTGAGACTAGTTGCTCTAATTTCTTTCCATCGCCACCTCAAGAGAGACCGGATACTTTCTCAATGCACACTTCTCATACTTACCCAGTGATCTCTGGTCGTCATGAACCTTTATCTGAAAATATGCATAGTGATACTCAGTCAAATGGCCAATACAGACATCACATGGTAAATTCAGAGTACATGAATAAAATTTACTACAGTAATGCTCCAGAAGCACACAGCATTTCTCGTTTAAGAGAGACTCACTTTAGTGCGAGCCATCCAGATATCACAACTCATTATAATCAAGGCAATGTTCCGCCTCAACCTGTGCCTCAGCAAAATGGTGTTCGCCCAACACCACTATTATACCAATATGCATCACAGTTAAAAGCCCAAAGCCAGCATTTAGGTGCATTATCACACCATCACCAAATGCCAGTACAAACTAAACGAAGGACTGAGGGTGCTCGCCGAAGTACTTTACAAAGAACTCAAACATATCATTTGACATCGAATAGTGATTACAACCAGCATTTAGAGAACATCACAGACAACTATCGCCAACCGCCGGCTATGTACCAGCACCGATCTCAACCTGATATACAAGAGCAACCTCCTGATAGAGTGCATGTGCCCACAGAACGTACTGTCACAGTTCCTAACACTTTGCCTTTACGGGAACGTAACACACGAAACCCTATTCACATGCAACTTCAGGTATCAACTGATGATTATAATCGTGAAGACAGGCGGCTTTATCTTGATGCACTAAGTCCAGTCAGTCAAATGTCTGGGTACTCTCAGGGAAACTTTGACTCAGTCAGTTTAAACAGCAAATTTTCACCAATTTCTCAATCAGACTTGAAAGTTAAAGAAAAACAATGGTATGAGACCTCATTAGACTCTCCAACTAAATCTGAAGCCCTGTTACCGAAGAAGAGTTCTAACTTGAAACGGACATCAAGTGTTGGTAACTCTCAAGCTTATGAGGTGATGATGTCTACTGGGCGCAATTCTGCTTTGCAGAGTCCAAACCAACCATCTCAAAGTCCAGTTATGTCACCTACTGCTGTAACTTTGGAAATGCCGAAGAATCTAACAGTCATCGAACAGGGTAAATGTATACCATACAGAGAAGAAACGAAACCATTTGAAATGTCAGATTTCTATAAATACTCTACTAAGTTTAGGCAGGCACAGAAAGCTGCTACTAACCCAGTGCCAAATGTCAGCACTGGCTATAATAAATTGCCAATGGAATTGCCACAGTATGCCCAGGAACATTGGCATGGACAAAATCATTGACATGTAAATGAAATATGTTTTACTGCCAGTTTCTGAAGAGAGAATTTTACTATGAAATAGTTAGGTACCGTGCTGTAAAAAAAAAAAGTTAAGTTATTTATTTCCACAAAAGTGTACAACTTTAACAGTAGGCTGTGAATCCCACACTAACCAGTCTGTATGATGGATACAAAGCTAAAGTTTTACTTACCATATTAGTGGGTTCATCTTTATTAATGAAACTAATATAAACTGAAACTAATAAACTCAAAATGCTATTTAACTACATACATATTATGTAGATTTATTATTTGGTATATACAAATTTAGTCCAGTCAAAATAGACAAAAAAAGCGCTTAGTTCGACAAGCTGGATTTTTATGTAGGTCTTGAATACGTCATTACAAATGCTATGTCAAAAGTTCCCGTCGATCTTGCCTGTGCGTTGTTTTTTTTATCCAGAATCAAAGAATCCGTTGTTTGGGTATATCTCTGAAACTGATAGTACCGGAAAATATTTATTTTGACTGGACTAAGTGCCCAAAAAAAGAAAACAAGTATTTACAGACAGAAATTCTCAATTCAGAAACTGGTCAGTGTCAATAAGTTTAAGTTTAAACTTTAATTAAATTGACAGCAGTTTATATTCTTAGAATTAAGTACTACCTGGTTTTTATTTATTTAAAGCCAATTACAGGGTCTCAGTTATTTACTTAGATCCAACACAAATTGCAATATTTTCGTATGTATGAAGTACAAAATAAATTATCCATGCATGAAATTAGCTTAAAGAATTTGCAAAAATAATATAAGTATATTCATAATTGGTGTATGTTTTTCATTTTAATTGTGTTTAGGTATTTTTAGTTTTTTACTGCATTGTGTCTAATTTATAACTATCAAATGTAGAGATCTCTAGTATTGTACAAACTATGGTTTGGATTATTTATATAACATGTAGTACTAAAGTTTTTCTGTAATGATAAAATTAATTTATAATGCTAAATTATAATACCACAAGTCTTCAAACGTACCAACATATTGTAAAACATTCTGTGATAGCAATGTGCGAAAGTTGTTAATCAATGATCTTACATATCGGTTATTCATACCTATGAAAACATTTAAAAAAATTGTAAATTAAGATATTTGTCTCTTAAATCTACAGATTCATAATTAATTACATACCCACCGCGCTTTTAGCATACTTACCTCCCTTAGGAATAATGGGTAATTAAAGCTTGTCTTGCTTTATTTTAATACATTAATTTATGTTCTTTTATGTATGGACAGTTTTCAACAAACTATTTCTTGATTTTTATAATCAGCTGTTATATTCTAATGTCTCCTAACCTAACCGATCTTGCTTTCTTTGTAGGTACAGTTGACAGCATATCAATCTTCATATTTTAGATGCAAAGTCACACTTAACATAACTGGGCAGATTGCGTGCATGTAAAGGTTCATGTTCTGTTGACCATACCTATACTAAGTTCTTCAATCCATATTGTGTTCGATTGTGCCTCTTTTTTGCCTTCATTTTATATTAAATCATCTCTACGGCCCAATTTAGTCATCACTTGCCAAGCGTTTTAACCTGCCTTTTAAAATCATGACTAAAAGACGTCCAATAATAATAATTATGCAAACAATAATTTTAATGGTAGTTATAGGTAGGTACATATTGTATTTGTACCTATATTGTACGTCCGTAGATTTAATGCTTTCTTTTTTATTTTTCAATGTGATTGCGATCAAATTGCTGAGAAATTAGGTGTGTCCAAGATTATTTACTAAATAACAAATATTTTTATACGTCGATTTATGTAAGTTAAATTAGTGCTGAATGTGCTATTCGCTATGTGTATGTGTAGGTATCGAATAAAATAAAAACGAGCATTTTTTTAATAATTTGGTCTGTTTTTGTAAAAGCCTTCGTTTTGGAAAATTACAAAGAGTTTTTCTTATTCAAAATAAACTTTATTTGCTCAAGTAGGTAACGATCACAATGATGAGACTAGCTGACACTTGATAAAACAAACCTCGGAAATATCCAGATTATGAAACGAAAGAAAATATAAACTAAAAGCACGTTTTTCTTAATCAATCGATTGAGAGCATTAAAAGGGGAGTCTTCACATTTTGTGTCCGTTTTTCTTCAGCTTAGACATGAATTCGTGCAGAGACCTCTTCCCGGGATTGAAGCCGCCGTTCAAATAATTATCGTCGCCACCTGGAATTAGATTAAAATAAAGTATATCCAAAAAACATATTCGGAGGCTAAAAATTCCGCCCATCCTTATCTTCTGCTTATCGCCGGCATCTGAACCCGCGACCTCTGGCTAACCGAACCAGCGTTCCCCCAAGTGAGCCAATGGGCAAGTGCAGACATCAATGAAATGTCGAGCCTCTTTAAAAACTTCTCTGTATTACCCTTTTTCCTCTGTGGTATTACGTAACTACCGGCAGCGACATCTGGCCGAAGCAATTACATCACTTGCAGCCCCGAGTAACCCACTTTGCAGTTAGGTTTTTACATCGGAATGATATCGCTGTACCTACCAGATGTCGCTGCCTGTACGTAATACAGAGAAGTTTGTAAAGAGGCTCGCAATTTCATTGATGCCTGCACTTGCCCATTGGTTCAGTTGGGAGAGCGCTGGCACGGTTAGCCAGAGGTCGCGGGTTCAGGTGGAATTTTTAGCCTCTAAATAGGTTTTTAAAATTGTCCTCAGTACGGGTTAGTGCAACAAAAAGAATACAATAAAGTATATCCACACAATGCAATCACTTGTTGGTCTCAAACTAAGGAGGACGTACAAGAAAAAACATCCAGACATTTGTGCATATGCCGTTCACTTCTTTCTATCCTTGGCTATTCTCATTCAGCCACTACCAGCAATCTGCCTTACTCAGATCATTGACCCAGCAAGCTAGTGGGCGTCTACGCTGCGATTTGTTTCAATCTGAAGTCATCCACTGCTAGACATAGGCCTCCCACAAGGCACGCCACTTCCTGCTGTTCTAAGCCATCCTTGTCCAGCCATTGCCAGCAATCTGCCTCAGATCGTGGGCGTGTTCTCCACTCGAGGACCGATTTCGAACGCGATTTGTTCGATTTGATTCAGAAATATCTTATGTGTTATGGACTATTACCTGATCCAGCCAGCACTCCGTTGATGCAGCCTTCATCCCACATGTTGACGCATCGCTTGCCGGGGTTGAAGCCGCCGTTCAGATAAGAGTCGTCTCCGCCTTTTAAGAAAAAATGAGTGTCTAACACACTATTCCTTAAACATGACATAAACTTACGCCTGTATCCCGGACGGGCAGGCAGAGATCGGTTGGCCACTTGCCACGACTCAGACAAATCTATTTCGCTTCATCAAAATTGTTTAGTCGTTGCATGCACTCACGCTGGCTTAGGGTGCTAACAATACGATTCCACAAAAACACTCTAAATGCAGTTTAAGTTGGTCTTTTCATTTGCCACCGACTGCATTTGGGAGTGTTTTAGTCGAATCGTGTTTTTCACAGAACAGAGAAAATAAGTATGTTCTGTGGTATTTTTCTATAACCTACGCATGTCAATAGGTAGGTACTTATGTGTAAGTTTTTTGTCCGTTACATTTCTCTACTGTAAGCGGCACGGCACTACTAAAGTTTCGTTACGTTACCTATAAGTCCGCTAGAAAGAGATATGACGAAAGCAGAGCCTGCGCCTGTGATTAGACATCTTATGCTTATTCTCTTTACGGACAACTGACCTGAACCAGCCAGCACTCCGTTGATGCAGCCTTCGTCCCACATATTGACGCATCGCTTGCCAGGGTTGAAGCCGCCGTTCAGATAAGAGTCGTCTCCACCTAGAATTAAAAAAAAAAAAAACTTCCTAAGTAAAAAACTTCGAATATCTGTGTCCCTAAAGGTCATTGAGTTCAAGTAAAAGGTAGACTTTCGAAGCAAGCATCTGTAGCGTCAGTGGCGCCGCGACAGAGCGACAGATAGGTATGTAGTTGTTCTGTGCAAATGTGAAATTCTAGTGAACATCATACGAGCGCAGCGACACTGAAGCGTCAGTGTCATGACGCCGCGTTAGATGGCGTTCGTGTTGTTCACTAGAATTTGAAACATTTGCACAGAACAACTTTCTGTCGCGGCGCCATGACGTTATACGCCACTATTATTATTACCATCGATAAAATATTACTTTAGTTCGTCTGTCAAATTCCATAGTACATAATTGCTATCAAAACGTCAGGATTCCGACAGGATTTGGTGCGCATAACTAGGCCCCGGTCACCGACGGCCAAACGATTGGAATCACTCAGTATTTGCTGCGCGTAATATAATTCATGCTTTACTATGACAATTTGATGCACATCGCAAAGCCGATTAACCCACAGATTAACAAGAAGGAAGACTGCTACGCAATGTACCTACATTAAATTGTCATATTAAACTACGAATTGTAGTTTTATGAAACGCGACCGTGATTTTAGGGGTGGAACCAGCACTGCATGCTCTTTATAGAGTTCGTCAATGACAAACGATCCAATCTGGCTACAAAATAACTTCACTGAATGCCATAAAACTTGATGCTTTTAGGTACCACCTAAAATTTTCGTAAACATTACACATTATTAACTTAATACCGGATAAACCAAGTAAGTTTATCTGGTGTAAGTTAATAATTATGCTTTACCTCTTGTATAAAACCAACCATCGGTTACGCTGTCACTTACTATCGCCCAATCAACACTCACGTCACACATGGCGCACAGAATGAACCAATCACAGAGTGATTTACTCTTGAGCACATCTTGCTCTCTTTTCATTGGTAAAGACCAATCGCGAGGATAGGGGCCGTTTTTTGGTGTACTTATGGTATTGTGGGAATCTGGTATTTTGGTCATCTGGTATTTTGGTCATCTGGTATTTTGGGAATCTGGCATAGTGGGAAGAAAGGTGAATTTTGTAGTGAGAAATACTTTTATGGTTTTTTTTATTCGTGGACTCCATCTAAAAATATGGATTATCTATCTATGTAGTGTTCCTAGGTAGGAGTTGTCATTAAAATATCTAGCATAGATTATTTCAAGACTTTAGTTCGGTCGGCAAACCTGATCCAGCCAGCACTCCGTTGATACAGCCTTCATCCCACATGTTGACACATCGCTTGCCGGGGTTGAAACCGCCGTTCAAGTAAGAGTCGTCTCCGCCTGGTACAAGAAAACAAAGGGAGAAATATTCAATCGTTCCCATCTGCCACCCCCTTGTCTGTCCACGCTGGGGTAGAACATGATCCCATTGTCTGCCCCTGCTGGGACAGACAAGGCGGTTGTATATAATTGGCACGAATAAAAAAAAAATCCAGCGACCGCACCTGACTGCAGAAAGGTTGCAGTTGACACACCCTATTCCGATCTTTCTCAACTGCCACACCCTAGAGTCCGCGCCACCACTGAAGTCCCTTGAGCTAAGACATTTTCGTTATTATGTCAGTACGCACAAGGTCTTCTCCGTGGGACATGAGTGGTGGCGCGTGCTCTAGTCTGCCTCCAGTGGGGGTCGTGGCCATGACACTAATTTAAAAATCATTCCTACGGACCAACCCGCAGATTTATCGGATTGCAAAGGGTGCACGGCGACCACCGTGTTAGCTGTTACCAGACACTCCAAATTTGCCACCTTCGCTGTCTGAAGAACGCCTTTTTGACAGTTGACAGTTAACCTAATTTCAAAAAGATGTTGAAACATTGAATTTTAAGTAGGGAAATTCAATGAATGTACCTACCTAGTAATAATAATAGGGGTTAAAGTATGAAATTGCCGTTTTATTGCAATAGGTTCTTTGAATTGACATAGAATCTTCATGGTTTGAGGTTTTCGAATGAAACTTTTTTCAAATGGTTTCTATGATGTTCTTTTTTTAAAAAATGTGAAACATTTGAATATCGACTATCAATTGTTTTTGTTATTCAATTTAGACAAGAAAGATGGATACTGCGAAAATTCGAGTGATTACACACAACACAATCACTTGTCCTGGTCCTAAACTAGGATACCTTGTGGTTACCATTAACCAGGCAGGGACCTCACAAACATGGAAATACACCCCGACTGAGGCAATTGGGTATTTGACAAAATATCAAATGAGTTACTTTTAAAACGGAATTTTGTACGAAAATACTGGCTTATGACGTTACATTTCAGAGCACTCTTTTTGTGTTTAATCTATTTAAAAATTGTAATAACTAGTAATTGACTAAAAGAGATACATTTTCCGAGACATTTTTTAATTTTTGTTTTGATCGAGCATATGAAATAATTTATTGTTGATCGTGTCAAATACCGAATCTTAAAATAAATAAAAATGTTGGTTTCAAATGGGAAACGCTGATGTCTGTAACACAGGTTATTACCATGTATACTTAGGCATCAGAGCTGATCAAATAAAATTATTAAAATATATGGCACCTTCCTTGCATAGCAAGGATTTTTCATTAAACAAGCAGTTGCTTTTATATTAATTTTGTTGTAAAATACTTGGTGTTGGGTACAAATAAACTTTTTTCATTGCACATAGTAGTTAATTTGAGTGCCATAATGATTGTAATAATTTTTATTTGTATAATCTGTAATTTTATTCTAAAAACCTATTTAGAGGCTAAAAATTCTACCCATACCGGGACTTGAACCCGCGACCTCTGGCTAACCGTGCCAGCGCTCTCCCAACTGAGCTAATGGTCAGTTCAGTGAGCCAGAGGTCGCGTGTTCAAGTCCCGGCATGGGTGGAATTTTTAGCCTCTAAATAGGTTTTTAAAATTGTCCTCAGCACGGGTTAGTGCAACCGAAAGAATATAATTTTATTCTAATCAATGTTTTCTGTTATGCTTTAGGTGTGCGGGTGGTAGGGCCGGTATGGGACGTCCTAGGCGGTCATACTTCGACGGAATGTCGGAACGGGAAATTGGAACGTTTTAGCGAAGAGCAAGATAAAAGTACCCGATACCGGCGTGCGTGCATGAGACAACTAATCAACGTTGATGAAGCGAAAGAGGTTTGTCGGGATCGAAGCAAGTGGCAAACCCTGGTCTCTCCCTCCCCCTCCGGGATAATAATAATAATAATAAATGTATTTATTTTCAAAGTTACACACTGGCATAATACAGTTACACTCAACTAAGATTACAAAATAACGAGTTGGCCTCCGTTGCCGAACTAGGTAAGAACCTGTATTTCAGCAAGCAGCGCCTTCCCCACAGAAGACAATTATAACATTAAAAACTTTAAATTCCAGTTTAAATTAAATAAAGTGTGAATGTTAGTGTGAGCTCTCGGTGTGTGGAGAGTGTATGTGCATGTATGAGTGTGAGAGGGTGAGTGTGTTTGTACAGGCGTCAGTTAACGTGTGTATGTCTACATGTGTGTCCTAAAGTGAAAATAGTACACCCGTCTCTCTTCACTATCAACGCACACAACTAACACGTTCGGGATAGTGTTTAAAAAAAAACAGTTGGTATGTTTTACAACTTAAACTTTCGTAAGTACCTACTGCAAATTTTTAATATATTGCTTTAACGCTTTACTTTTATCAACATCGGAATTGCCGACTAGTTTCGACCTCGTCCGGAAGTCTTAATCATGGAGGAGAGTCGGTTTCATAAGCAGCCTATATACGTCCCACTGTAGGGCACAGGCCTTCTCTCAGAGAGAGAGAGTCGGTTTGTACCTACCTAATTGTTTACTTTTACTAGATAATGGAGAAACAGGAAGTGATGGGGCTGCAAGTGATGTAATTCACTTCGGCCAGATGTCGCTGTCTGTACGTAATACAAAGAAGTTTGTAAAGAGGCTCGAAATTTCACTGATGCTTGCACTTGCCCATTAGCTCAGTCGGGAGAGCGCTGGGACGGTTAGCCAGAGGTCGTGGGTTCAAGTCCCGGCATGGGTGGAATTTTTAGCCTCTAAATAGGTTTTTAAAGTCAGGAAGTAGGTGACCAACCTGATCCAGCCAGCACTCCGTTGATGCAGCCCTCGTCCCACATGTTGACGCATCGCTTGCCTGGGTACACGGGACAATGTCCATTAGGCGATTTTCCTTATTCAGATATCAAACTGACCCGTTTCTCTAAGTATTACATTTACGATAACAATGGCCCGAATTGTACTTAGCTACCTACAGTAACAGAGCTGAAAACCTGAGTGTAGGTAGGTACAGCAAGAGAGCGGAAGCTCTACAAAAACTGCTACAAAACAAACCGTTTCGTACTCCTCCGGGATACAGGCGTGAATTGATGTATATAAATATAAGATGATGGTACTTTTTCCCCCTCTCCTCTTTGCACGCGTACCAATCTTTCTTCCACCTACTGCGGTTGATTGGTAGAAAATGCTTATGGCATTAAGTCCGCCGTATTATAAATTAGGTTAAGTGCAATAAAAATAAGGCGCGTCTACGCTAGACGAGCCGAGCACGAGCCGAGCACGAGTGGAGCACGAGCTGAACACAAATCGTCTAGCGTGGACCGACTTACAAGCCTCGAACGAGCGCGCTGCGAGCATTTCGTTCGTGCTCGGCTGTGTTCCGCCAACTGATGGTTTTTTGACGAACAAAAAGGGATTTGCTTCGCACTCGCAGTGCGCTCGTGGACGTGTTTAGTGACAGACGTCGGTCGCTCGAGCCGAGCATCATGGAAACGTGGACAGAAGATCATCATCATCATCAGCCATTTGACGCCCACTGCAGGACATAAGCCTCCATCATGGTTTTCCTAACCATGAGGGGTTTTGCCATAATCGCCACGCTTGGCCGGCGGGTTGGCGATCGCAGTATGCAGTTGGAATCTTAGGAAAACGCTGCTGCCCGTCTCCTAGTAATGTATTTCCTTAGTCGCCTTCTACGACATCCACCGAAGGAAATGGAGTAATGCTATTCTTAATCCGGCGCCACACGGAATATAACCGCTCTGCATATAATCTTTTAATAGTACTGATGACCATCATCGCCAAGAAGAAGATGCTTCCTTGCAATTAATTCAATTATATCAAAATAATCCATTGATATGGGACCTAAAATATGAGGATTACTATAAAAAATAAAGAGATTAATGCATGGTCTCGTAAATCCCAAGAATTGGGTAAGGATGCAGAATTGTGCAAGAATAAAATTACTAGTTTATTAGAACTACGTTCGAGGTCAGTGATCGTTATGGGTTCGTTGTACGTCCACACTGGACGCCAACGACCGACGAAGCCGAGAACGGCTCCCTTCGTGCTCGGCTCGCCTAGCGTAGAAGCACCTTTAAATAATAATAAATATTGATGATTTTAGTATGGAACAACTGATAAATTATTTTTGCTATTTTGAATTTTTTACAGCAGTAAAAGTTTCTTTTTAACGAGTAGAACCCCTATTATTGTTAGTTTGGTATGGAGATTTATGATTTTTATTCATTGCATAGAAATAAAGAATAAGCATAAACTGTATTTGACAACATTACAAAGTAGGTAGCTACATAATCGATAGATTGATAGATAAACCACAGAAAATATTTCAGCGAATAGGTACCTGTAAGTACCTGAAACTTAGAAATACGAAGTTAATGCAAAGCAAGGCTTTGACGGTGGTTTTCAGACCGAGCCATGAGAGAAAGAAATGAAATTTTTGTAAAAATAAAAAATATTTTCGAACCATTTTATTGTCAATGTTCTGTCTAATCACGGGTGTGCAATAGAGAGTATCGTGTTGCGTATTTTAACAGACAATTATGGAAAAAGCAACATCAGTCAGTACCTACCTTACCTATTCCTTTAACTTCCGCAAGTTCACAACGGCCCAGATGAAAAATGTAGAGAAATGTCGTACAAAGCCACCCCTATATAAGGATAAAGCGACATGACGAATTGCTCCCAGAACCTAAAGATAAACAGCGAAAAGAAGGATGGAACTGACAGGATAAGAGGTAATGCACCGTTGACGGATTGCTCCACAACTACTGGAGCAGGTACCTAAGTTTTTTCAATCTATCACTGGTTTCAATACTAAGAAGCTTTTGTTTGAGCTAAAACTTTCGTAAGCACTACACATTATTACGAGTAGCTTAATTCCTGATCCACTCGCATGATTTTTTATCGGAAGAGTCCGACCGGGTTTCGCTCTGATTCGCAGAGCTTAATCATGGTGAGTAGAGACGGAGCTCGCATAAAAAATCGATAAAAAATCAAGTGAATCCGGAATTAAGCTACTAAGAAGCTTGCTTAGAATTAGAAATAAGGAAACTTTTCAAAAATAAATTACAGCCCTGGTGAATAGTTTCTTTTTCATTATGTTATTATGTAAGTATGAGCAAACCTTGACGTATGTTCTCTAAACATATTGGTAAAGTGCCATTGAGATCCTGTATATCGTTTGTTTGCATGGGAATTGCTCCTCGACGGACCGAATTAAGAGCAAATACTGCTAGAAGCGTACTTACCCACTATTTAAAAATATGTCCCAGCGAATACCAGACAGCCAGCGTTTGAGTGATCACTTCATCCTACAGAACATTCTGTTATGTGCTTCATCCCATCTAGTGTAGATATTAGTTACCTACTTACCACTAGACAGTATAGTAGATACTTAGATAAAACTTTAAGGTACAACCACGAAAATAATTACGTGTCGTTTCTTATACATAAGTAACGGTATATAATAGTTTATATAATAATAATAAATAATGCAGCCTATATACGTTCCACTGTAAGGCCTTCTCTCAGAGAGAGAGAGAGAGAGAGAGAGAGATTGTATGTGTGAGCCATCGCTTCAGTACCTACCTACATTTTGTATGAAAGTTAATTTAAAGGACGCCGCATCTTTTCCGCGCCCCCGTCCCTTGTCTTTTCTGTGTGCGCCACGCCTCTTCGCAGTGGGGCGCATACGTATACGAGTACAGGTTGCTTACAGCTTATGCTAAGTAATAAATTTCAATCTATTTATGTCATGTGCTCTGGTGTACAATAAATAATATTATTATCTTATCTTACGAAGCTTGAGTGGGGAATTCGCCAAATGTTTAACTTACCAGATCCAGAGAGTTGTCCGTTAATGCACCCTTCATCCCACATGTTCATGCATCGTCTCTGAATTGCTGAAAAAAAAAATACAACATTAGTAAGTACTTACAATTATACAGGGTTATTTCTTAAATGTGTGTGCGCTCCGTGTGGCGCTGGATTAAGAATAGCGTCACTCCATTTCCTTCCGTGGATTCCGTCTTCCTGAGATTCCAACCGTATACTGCGATCGCCAACCCGCCTGCCAAGCGTGGCGATTATGGCAAAACCCCTCATGGTTATGAAAACCACGAAGGAGGCCTATGTCCTGCAGTGGGCGTCAAATGGCTGATGATGATTCAATGATGACAATTCCTGAAACCTTGTCGGTTAAAGTTCGTCGCTTACAACAACTTTTGTTCTACGACTTTGGAAAGCTTTTTGTTCAACTTATCATTTTACAAAAAGGAAAAATGATATTTTTGCGGTTTTTCTGTTTTGTACTCTATTTAACACATTAGGTTTTACCTAACGTGTTAAATAGAATAGAGGTTCTTCTATTTAGGATAGGTTGCAACGTTGATGGAGCGCATAAAGGTCGAATTTAATAAAATAATAGGTAAAATCCTCATACGAGTACTTAAAAAAATATAAATCTGAGAAGAAACTCGTGGACTAAAAGTTGTTGTAAAACACAAACTCTACTTGGGGCGTTTCAGAAAGTGCTCATTTTAAAATTAACCCAGTATAAAAGCTAAGTTTATTCTTTACACCAGGGACGAGTTTCATACGACTACAAGTCGTAGTTTACTACGACAATTCGATGTACGTTGCGTAGCAGTCTTCCTACTTGTCAATCTGTTGGCTAATCGACTTGGCAATGTACACCGACTTGTCGTGAATTGTAGTTCTATGAAACATGCCCCCGAAAACAACAAAAAGACAACATTTACAATAAGAAAGCGGTACAATTGACGTAATTTGGCTAAAGTTTTTGGGCTAGAGTCCAAAAAAAGCTTACCGTGAAATCTAGGCCGGGGCGCCAAGGATTTGGCTAAAACTAAAGGAATCAATGCAAGAATAACTAGGGCAGCTTTCATTTTGTCGACTTTTTGTCCGAATCGAATAAGCATCTGCTTGAACTAACCGGCAATTTGTAACGCATCCTGAATAGGCCGTGCTCGTATTTATATGCCCCTTCGCCACTTGAGCGAGTTATTAATTTTCCGAATCAGTTTATCGTTGAGAACCGTCAAGTGTTACTTTATTAATATTCGCCAAATGTTTTATGAAGTAAAATTAAGTACTGTACAGGGTGACTTTGAATTCGTTCACCATTTTTTAAGAGGACATTTAACCATGATTCAGTAACATACGGTGCTAGTCTTAAAAAAAATTGTGCATCAAAGAAATTTAGTTTTTATTACCCAACATTATTTCGCAATATTAAATCTATTTAATTTAATTTATTACATTTTTTTTGTCTAATGATATTATTTCACCTAAGGACGAAAATTGATAAAAATAAAACTATGGTTCGGGCGTCTTATGTTCGGCGCCGACCAACTCAATTGTTTTTTTAATAGTTTACGCTTATACGCTTTATGTAGAAAATATTTTTCAACGTTATGGGACTTTCTACTTTGGATTTGAACAAATATTTACACATGGTATACTGATAAATCATTCATAATACCTACTGTTTTTCACAATGAAAAGAACATTATCTCTAAACATTGCTAACGCTTTTCAAATCACACTGTAGTAGAAATCTACGTCACCATTTGGTGGTCGTGTAGTATTTACCATAGCATAAACAGCCTGGGGCATGTTTAATAAAACTACAATTCACGGTTTAATATGACAATTCGATGTACATTGCAAAGTCGAATAACCCACAGATTAACAAAACGACTCTTCTACGCAGTGTACATCGAATTGTCATAATAAACTACGAATTGTAGTCTTATCACACTCGAACCTCTACGCTTCCCACTCCAGGGCACTAGCCTTCTCTGAAAGAGAGAGAGACAGAATGGGCTTAGACTATTTCAGGGTCTCCTGAAACTTGATCGAAGAGTTTTTTTTTTCTAAGCTGTGTTAAGCTTTTTCCGTTCTGCATGTATTGGCGCTGTTTGTCAAAGAAATGCTTCAAACTATATCTGCGAATTTGTAGCAGCAATACCTACCCAAGCTAACCGTGAAAGAAAACATCGTGAGGAAACCCGCGGCTTGTTGGCTCCGCACGCATTGACTTGTCTTTCCTGTGGGCTAGGCCGATTAAGCTGTCAGGATGGTATAGGTGCTGGGCAAACCCACTCCATCTAAAAAAACAATGTCCCAGGCACTGCACCGTCCGAGTGGTTCCTTCACCCATCTAGTGAAGGTGCCACTGCACGCTATAAGTCATCTCATTACGTCTCAAAATCATCTCATTACGTATATGTGTGTATGAATATACATTATATACAAACTATAATATAAAATCTAATTCAATTTAACATTAATTTAATTTGATTTAATTATAATTGTAATTTAGTTCTAACTTTATTAATTCTACAGTATTAGTATCATTCAGTTCAGTGCGTCCTATCCGTCGTGACATATGGTGCCGAAACGTGGACACTCACGGTGGGGCTGGTCCACAAATTTAAAGTCGCTCATGCAGCGTGCTATGCTATGCTGAAAGGGCTATGCTCGGAGTTTCTCTGAAAGATCGAATTCGAAACGAGGTGATCCGACAGAGAACCAAAGTCACTGACATAGCCCACCGAATTAGCATGCTGAAGTGGCAGTGGGCCGGCCATATTATCCGAAGGACTGATAACCGATGGGGTAGACGAGTTCTCGAGTGGAGACCGCGGATCGGTAAACGTAGTGTGGGACGTCCTCAGACTCGGTGGAGCGATGATCTTCGCAGGGCGGCTGGCAAGAGTAGCCGAGGACCGTGCTCGGTGGCGTGCTATGGGAGAGGCCTATGTCCAGCAGTGGACAAGCATAAGCTGATGATGATGATGATGATGATGAATATTATTCAATGAAATATTGTCGATGCCCATATTAAAATAAGGGCCACTTGCAGATCTTTTGGTGTTAAATTTGATTGAAGTCGAGGTTTTGACAGATAATGTATTGACGATCTGTCAAAATCTCCACTTAATTTTACTAAACTCCGTTTAGAAAAGTTCTGCAATCGGCCCTAAGTATGCTAAGTTTATTCGAAACTGTATAACAATTATAAGTATTTAGGAATTTATATTTTTGAATTGAATGCTAAACTGATTTATAATTTCTGAACCTGAAAGTTACAACAATGCTGTGTTCACCAGTAAGTGGCAAACATGTATGTTCTAGTACTAGCAATTTAATACCCTATATAATGTTTGTACATGATTTGCTGTTGGTGCACCTTATAACCATAAACAAATAAATAAATACATTCTTTCTTCTATGTGGAACAATGATCTACGGAAGAATATTTACGAGATTTTTATAGATATGAATCTACCAAATTTTTTTTTAAAGTCGCCTATACCATGTCCCACTGCATGGCACAGGCCTTCTCTCAGAGAGAGAGTACGAGCTTGATTACCACGCGTGCCTACCGCGGATTGGCAATTTCACGCGCTGGGGTATGTGAAAAAGTCAGGTTTCCTCACGATGTTGTCCTTCACGCTAGGTGGTATTGCTACTATGATTTCACACAAATGTACGTAACTTAGAAAACCAAGTAATGCCGGGATACAAACCCACGACCTCCGGAATGTGAGGCGTTCTACCGCAACGCTACCACTATTTCAAAAACTAAGATATGAAAGTTTTATGTTACAGTGAAATGTCTAAGATCTCTGAAATTTTATTTCCTATTTAAAACCCGAAATACCGGAATACATATAGGTGTAAATATTTCAATAAACTTTGGACTAACTTTGTACAATAATAATAATAATATTTATTTATTTCAAGTAACACTCACTTTAGTAGGCTTAAAACTATTTATGTTAGAAGGTAACTATAGCTAGAGACACAATATATTATGAATTACATTGCATTTTAATAGTACCCATTACACATTAGAGGGCACATGCAGGCTGGCATAGTGACACATGTAGGGCGAATCTAGGCGGCCTGCTACAATGCCCAGGATGCTGCTATATACCACTAGTTACTCTTCACTCTTTTGTAGGGTACCCCCCTCTCTTGGCTAAACGGTTGATTGTAGAAACGTGAAAAAATTCAGGGTAGTAGCACATATTATAATGAACTTGAAAGGAAAAGTATCACGGCTAAGTAGGCTTTACTAGTTAACGAGTAATAGGCAACCAACTTATTAAAGTACAATTTCGTACAAAATCCATTGAAAATGATTTCGATGAAGTTGTTATTTTGTTCTGTAATCCAGATAAAAAAACCCCTCTTTCTACGGAACCCTACATTGCGCGTGGCCCGACTCGCCCTTCGCCGGTTTTTTTGTTATTATCGATGATTTAACTTCGGTATCAACTCTGAGTCAAAATAATGTGTTGTTGACTATGTTGTAACGTGATGAGCTGACAAAATCTACTATGTCATGCACTGCTGTTGTCTCTAAACGAGCGTTATCCTTATCATCGTAGATAATAATGTTTATATAGTTGCGCAGTGCAGAGTTCCGTATAATTCGAATTCTATATTCCGTATAGAGAAGGATTTTACCTGCTTTACAGAACTAAAAACTTCATGAAAGTAATTTTAAATGGAATTTGTTCCCCTTCCTTCGAGTCTGCGTTCGTGTAAAGACGTGTAATTTGTTGCGTTAACACAAATCCTATACAAAAATAACTGACTAAAAACTCATCTAACAATGGATGAATAGAAGTCTCGTCCAGCATAGTGAGAACCTCGTTAATGATATTCGACTCATCCGTGCGTGCCAGCACAAAGTGGCCCCAAGCGGCTGCGATAAGCAAGTGGTTCGACCGCGAAAACAGTGAACGTAACGAAAGATGTTTCATTCGCCATCCAAGTCTGGATCGGATACCAACCTGGCCCGCCTTGACAATGCATGTGGAGGTCTCGACTTTGTTACTTCGAGGAACAAACGCAAGAGGTCGGAAGATAACATGACGCTGCTGATTCAAAACGAATTAAAATTCTTTAAAACGGAAATTACCGATTGGAGATCCGAGGATGAGATAAAATAAACTACAAAAGATCTTGAAAAATCCATGGATTTTATAGCATCTCAGTATGAGGAGATGTCAGCAAGAATAAATGGATTAGAACAGAAGACCAAACAACAGGAAGAAGTTATCTCTGCTCTTAAAAGCGATATTGAAAATTTGAACAGGGAATCAAGAAAAACATACCTAGAGATACGGAATATGCCTATGGAATCAGAAGAGACTAAACATTCCCTCTCAAACGCAATCGTCACGTTGTGCAAGACGATCAACATTGAAGCATCGGTTGAAGAAATAAAAGACGTATACAGAGTACCCGGAAAACGTGACACAAATAAGCCAGTGGTGATTGAAGTCAGCTCAAAAGAGAAGAAACTGGCCATACTCAAAGCAAGCAAAGCATACAATCTAAAACACAAAAACTCCAAATTTAATGCCACTAACTGCGTCTTTAAGCAAGACTCGCCGATCTACGTATCAGATCACCTTACGCCGTTTGCCAACTGGCTCTACTTCCTAGCTCGAGATCCAGATCACCTTACGCCGTTTGCCAACCGGCTCTACTTCCTAGCTCGAGATCTGGTAAGGTCAAAACTTTTCAAATATTGCTGGTCAGCAAATGGCAAGATTTATGTGAAGAAGGACGACAACTCGCCCCAAATCCTTATTTCAAGTGAAGACCAAATTTGTCAACTAAAATCACCATGACTGTATTTCCCTTCTAGTCCAAACTTATGCCTTAACAGTAAAACAACTAACTTCTTAGTATTTAAGAACCTTGCATGTCCATTGCTTTATTTTCTAGAAGTAAGAAAATTCTCAACAAATGTACCAAAAAATTACAAAATGTTCAACCGAAACAGCATTGAATTGCATATGCCTGGAATTATTCAACGCCGAATCGACCAATTTCCGAAAATGTTAACTGACGTTAGCTTCATAATTTTGTATTATGGCTAATAATATCATAACAGTTCAAGAGGAACTAGACACCATTAAAGTCTCTGATAGTTGTTTAATAAATCCTGAAGAGTATTTCACCATGACAAACGATATGAGCAATCATAGATCTACATATAAAATAATCACCCAAAACATACGTAGCATTAATGCCAACCTTGACTCTTTTTGTCTGCTTTTGCAGAGGACAGGGGCAGAGTTTGACGTTTTAGTTCTGAGTGCTGGCTTGATACTCGAAAAGTAATTCCCCACCTTGATGGATATAATACCTACTCGACTAATAATCTACTCAATCAAAACGACGGTATAGTGGTGTATGTACGGAGTGGTTTGACAAGTACAGTACAAGAACCGGCTTGCGAGGAAACAAATTGTATTACTGTAAAACTAGATCTGGATACCGTCCTAATCGCCATACATAGATCCCCCTCGTTTCCTAATACTGACAAATTCCTAAACTCTATTGATAATGTACTCTCATCTCTTAAATCGTATAAGAACATAGTACTTCTTGGGGATGTCAATATAGATATAAAAACTGGTAACACCGACCGTTCCTCAACTAATTATCTAAATCTTCTGGCTGTGCATGGCCTATTGCCGGCACACACCCTACCCACAAGGGAAGAAAATTGTTTGGATCACATCAATCTGAAATCGTCTTCACAGGCTTAAACTTTTGTCCTTAATACCTATGTGACCGACCATAGACCTGTGATAATAAATTTAGGTACACTCAACAAACCGAGAAACACTTCAACTCCTATCATCAGAACAAAAATTGACTACCCAAAAGCCATCACTCACCTAACTAATTCAAATCTTTCCCATATTTATTCAATTACCAATCCAAACCAAGCCACTGACGCTTTAATAAAAAATATGACTGAAGCACTTGCAAACAGCTCAACCTTGGTTGTGATACCAAAAGAATCTAGACTGCTAAAACCCTGGATGACACCCGGTCTTCTCAGATGCTCCAGAAACAGAGACAAACTTCATACTAAATATAGATCTGACCCTGATAATACCACTCTTAGTATAACATATCGGAGATATCGTAACTATTGCAATACACTCATAAAACAGATAAAATGCTCATATGAGAAAGGAGAACTTGAAAAGGCCTCACGAGACTCAAAACGTACTTGGAAGATTATAAAGGAAATTACAAGTACAATCCCTAATAACGAACCTTCAACTCAATTGCTAAAGTTCAATCCTACTGGTGAACAAAACTCTATAAACGATGTTAACGCGTTCTTTGCCAATGTTGGCCCAACCTTAGCAAATAATATCCTGCGGAGTGACGGTTCAATAAATGACTCAGGAATTAGGGAACCGTCACACAGTAGATCATTTGGGTTGTTAGATTGTGACACAGGTGAAATCTTAAGAATAATCAACTTGCTGAAAGTAGACACTGCCACTGGTGCTGATGGTATAGCTATTAAATTCATATAAATTACGAAGCAAATTATCACACCAATCCTTGCACACATATTTAACCTGTGTTTTACACAAGGAATTTTCCCAAATTCTCTTAAAATTTCACTCATACATCCAATCTATAAAGGAGGTAGTAGGGACGAGGTCGGAAACTATAGGCCAATCTCGGTTCTACCGGCCCTGTCCAAAATATTAGAAAATCTTATCAACAGCAGACTAGTGGATTATCTTGAAAAAGAGAATCTGATATCTGAATCACAATTTGGTTTCAGGGCTGGTAGATCCACTGAAGACGCAGTTACTAGCCTCACAAATTACATAGTTGAGCAACTGGACAGGAACAAAAAGTGCATAGGTATCTTTATTGACCTGGCCAAGGCTTTCGACACCGTCTCTACTCCTATCCTACTATCCAAAATGGAGAACATTGGCATACGGGGTGTTGCTCTCAAACTTTTCAGTGACTACCTCTCCCAAAGAACACAAAAGGTAAAAATAGGGAGTCTGACTTCGTCGGAACTTCCTGTCACTTTCGGAGTACCCCAAGAAGCGTTCTAGGCCCGAGCCTCTTCCTCATTTATTTGAATTCACTGTGTCTTCATTCTCCATCTCAAGGAAAAATTGTTTCTTTTGCTGATGACACGGCACTCATATTTCAGGGAGACACCTGGTCAGATGTTCGAACTCAAGCAGAAATAGGGTTACATAAGGTTATGCTCTGGCTTCAGAATAATTTGCTTACTATAAACCTAACTAAAACGAAGTACATGACATTTAATATTCGCTCACAGAAAATTCCTCAAGAAACAATAAAAGCCCACTGTTGCAATTTCCCAATAGTCCAAACATGTGACTGCACTGAATTGTCCAAAGTAAGCTCAATTAAGTATCTCGGTGTCGTTTTGGATGATCGCCTGACATGGTCTCCCCACATTGATTACCTATCATCTCGTACACGGAAATTAATGTTTGTTTTTAAAAAACGACGACATGTTGCTTCTCCACAACTCTTACATTCTATTTACCTTGCTCTAGGTCAGTCCGTTCTCTCCTATTGTATATCAGCCTGGGGGGGAGCATGTAAAACTATATTATTGAGGCTTGAGCGCGCCCAGAGATCCTTACTAAAGGTTATGCATTTTAAACCATATAGATACCCTACTGCGTCTCTTTATAGCGAAGTCAAGGTCTTATCTATACGACAATTATTTATACATAAAATCACTACAATACACCACACAAAAACATACTTTGACTCGCAATTTTTTCACATTAAAAGACGAAATGATATTGTCTGCACGGTTCCGAAAGTTAATAAAGTCTTTGCTAGACGTCACTCCAAATTTCTCGCACCCTTTTTATATAATAAGCTAAACAGAGTCTTGACATTATATCCAAAAACTTTAAGTGAATGCAAAAACTTGATTAAAACTCTGTTATTGGCTTCTGATTATAATGTAACAGAGTCGTTCCTAGTTACAGTATCCTAGACATAAGAAATTGTTTCCTATTACCTTGGTGGTCTATGCGCCACAGGAAACGCAATCCGACCCCACGCTCTTAATGTCTCGTCATTTTGAAATTGTGTGGTGTTGTGGTCGACGGCGCGTCGCCCTTTGCATGTGTGCAAATTATTCAACCGGTGAGTAGCTGGAATGTGTGTGGGGGTTGGTGTGATGTCGGCCCTCCGTTGGTATTTGCTGTGGCGCATAAACCTTAAACTTTTTCCAAGTTCACAGTTTAATGGTAGCACTATAGTAGTGAATAGGTATGATAACAATTAATATTCTAGTTTGGACGCATGCAACCAAACAGTATTTGTTCTACCAGTGCTCTTAAAGGTATGCTGTGGGTGTGGTGATCTGATTCGGTCTATATTGAACCAACCCTTACAAGTTTAGTATAATCATAAACTTTATGTATATGTTTCGGCACAACTAATTTTATCGACATACCCACAACATTGCAATGTATCCAAGACTCGATAAGAGGCGTCGAAAGCCATGATACAGGCTCGCCTAGTATGGTTTTCGATGTGAAAACATAATAATACAATTACACGCCTACCTACTAAGTTCAATGTATACAAGACATGTTCTATTTTTTGTTGTACAGACGTTCGTTACACAATAAATTTCTTTTTTTTTTTTTTTTTTTTTTTTTTTTTTAATCTTATTTATTTAGGGGCTTTGTTCGCAGAACGAGCATGTCAGCCTCATCGTAACCTAACCATACAATTATCAAAGCTACATAGATCTTATTACTAAGCTATCCTTAACAAATTTATAAATGATACTGGCGTTTGCGCTATAAGGTTCAGATAGAATACTCTGCAGCATTCCCACATCCATTAAATTCAGTTGTAGCCGCGACACTACAGTCGTTCTCTCAGCTTCGTTCCGGACACAAATCATTAATAAATGAATTAATAAATTTCTTAATTTGTTAATTTCTTAATTTGTACGAAGTGTTCCTTTTCTAAGTTGGTCGCCTATTACTCGTTTACTGGTAAAGCCTACTTAGACGGTCGGACTTGGCGAAACCATAAGGGTTCCTTGTTGATTACGGTACCCTAAAAACGTTGTTCGTTATCCTTGTTTGATTACTTAGCTGCTTCAGCATAGTATGCTGTGTTATCGTGAGTTGTGAACGTGTTTAAGCAAATGTCTAACTTACTGATAGTAGGTACCTAGTTCAGGTTATCATTCATAAGTTGGTGCATTATAATATAATTCTGTTTACTAATTACCCTAGAACAAAAGTGTTTACAAACATTAGTGAAATCTTGGTGAAATGAATAAACTTTTATTTTATTAAAAACTTGTACATTTAGTTTACATTTTTTATAATGTGGCAATTGTCATTTATTTTGCTGTTATTGTGGGTGTCTCAGTTGGCGAATAGTTATAAGATTCTTGTGATATCCCCCATTCCCGGAAAAAGTCATGGAATACTCGGGGATGGCATTGTTAGAAACTTGTTAGCTGATGGACATGAGGTAAATTATGAATGATATTGATCTTATTTTAATCTTCTTGTTTTTGTCGTACTTATTTTATTAAGTTTATCTTCAACTGAGCCAATTTTAGGAGCTTCTCTTATGACAATGATTTGGAATTGGACGTTATCGTCGTGAGAATTTTTCTACGAATTGTTTATACAAGTCGTAGAAAATTCTTCTAACGTGCGTAAAGTTCTATTTTCTCACATGTGTAATGTTCTACTTTGCTCACATATTCGCGAATTATTAAAGTAACTTATGCAATAAGTTCAGTGTTGTTCCCAGTACCTACCTAATATTACATAATTTTCACCATACTATTATTATCACATGACTAGATTTTCCCATAACTTCGTTTGCCTAAATGATGAATTCTTAATTTTTACCACCCCTTCTCACTCCTTTAGGGATAATTTAAAAAAAATCCCTCTGCGCCCCTAGGGAATATTTTCCCAAAATTTCCACTTTCTAATATCCTGTCAGTCAGTCCCAGTGGATATTGTACTGGCATCGATGTCACTGGAACCTTAGATTAATGGCCGTCACAGACGACGCCGTTAATATATGCAATATTTCTTCCACACAATAATATCCAACATGCGACCCGCGTCCACACACCACTGCGGTCGGATTTAGTATAGATAGAACAAGACATCGCGCGATATCCTACTATATATAAATATTATAAATGTAAACGTTTGTGACGATGTGTGGATATTTGGATGTTTGTTACTCAATCACACAATAACGGCTGAACCGAATTACATGAAACTTGGAATGCAGATAAAAAAACACCTGAATTGAGACATAGGTTACTTGACATCCCAGTAATGCTTTCCCGTGGGATAATATTTTATTGCTACCGTAACCTTTTCTCACGTCAAACTAATAAACTCGACATAAATTTACACCTTGGAATAATATAATTTTTTTTATAGGTATTCCTAGTTTATCCTACGCATAACTTTATACTAGGTTTATAAGTAAGTGGGTAAGATATTTATTAATTGCATTGCCATGGTAACAAAAATCGTATAAACAGACTCTGTGGCAGTACGAAGTTCGCCGGAACAGCTAGTTTTATTATACGTAGTTTTATTATGGCCGTCGTCTGTCACGACCCTTAAATATTATAAACTTGTATTTATGTCCATAGAGTATGAGTACGTCACATAGAGTACGTCAACAAACGTAATAGGTTGTTATGGCTTACGACCCCGGCACATGTCAAAGAAACTTTTTTTTGTATTAACAAACAGACTTTGGCTTACTAGTAAGGAATTAAAATATTTTCTTGTTTTTTAATTACATTGGTTCACTTTTTTTAGGTAACCTATATAACGGCATTTGCTGACAAGAATTCTCCTCGAAATCTACATCAAGTTGACGTCAGCTCTACCTTCAGTGCTATGGATCATAGTAAGTTAAGGTTCACAAGCGCCACCAATGAAAAAAAAATCATGTCTCCTTTTACAGATAGTTTTTGCCAAAAGTGTTCTAGGGTTTAACATCATCATCATCAGCCCACTTCTGCCCACTGCTGGGTATAAGCCGATTAAGCGGGTACCATGCTTAACATCAGAGGAAGTGGGTTCCCAGGGGGTTACTACTGGAGCCACCGTTTGGATCCTTTAAATTTCGAACTGGCTTGCAAATAGGTGTTTATTGAAAAAAAAACAAACGAACACTTAACTCGGGAAAAATTTTCGTTGTTCGTCATTGATTTTGAAAAGTAATTATATTTTGAAAAAAAAAAATTCTGCCTCGGGTACTACTTAGCTTTAATTTCCGCGCATTATTTGAGAAATGCAAGCCTTGGCCACAACTAGGCATTGATGGACTTACGTATGTGTGTCTCGGCTTCGCCTCGGCCTTCAGTTACGCGTTCGTCCATCAATGCCTCTTCTGGCCGCTGCAGTAATGTAGGTACTCTACCTACCTATTATTACAAAAACAATTGGCTGTTTACCTATAGCAAAGTGCTAGTCATCATAATCATCATTGTACCGACGTTAACTAACCTTCAACATCACGTCATATTTACTCGTATTTGAAATAAGTTTTTGCTATTGCAGATGTCTTGAACATTACAGCGTTACTGCATAAGGAAATTGACTTAAATGATATAGGTACATTGTTTGGCATGATGTTCAAAATTGCAAATGCGACAATCTCGCATGAGTACGTGCAGAAACTGATGAGAGATACTCAGCAGCAGTTTGATGTGATCATCGCTGAATGGATGTTTACAGAATTATACGCCGGGTAAGTGTCGCTTCTGGCTTTCAACACGGCCAAATAAAGTAAAGTAAAAGTTTATATCTCAACATATAGGTAGAACATTGGACTCGGAAGCGAGAGACCCAAGTTCGATTCCCAGTGCGGGCATGAATGATTGTACACACCAGAAAATAAAATACATTAAAAGGCGTACATGTCTAAGTTTTGCTGTATACAATTGGCGGTCTTATCGCTAAAAGCAATCTCTTCCAGACAACCTTAGGATGGATAAAACTGAAAGAGTAGGTAGATAGGTGTACATGAAACATATGGGAAGAAAATGTACATAAACTAACTGACTTACAACTAGTTACAAGCAGCCTATATAAGTCCCACCGTAGGGCACAGGCCTTCTCTCCGGGAGAGAGTATGGGCTTAATCACCACGCGTGCCCACCGCGGATTGGCGATTTCACGCGCTGAGGTATGCGAATAGCTCAGACGCACAGGTTTCGTCACGATGTTTTCCTTCACCGTTAGCGAGTGGTATTGCTACTATAACTTCACAAATGTACATAACTTAGAAAACAAAGTCATAGGTACATGCCCGCAATGGGAATCGCACCTGGGTCTCTCACTTCTGAGTCCAATGTTCTACTTACTAGGCTACCACCGCGGCGGTGGCTTTAACTTCGTCTTAATTTGTGGAATCTACTTTTTATAAATAATCCCGATAAACATTAAGTATGTATTAGGCGTGCAATAGGAGAGGCCTATCTCCAGCAGCGGACAAGCGTAGGCTGATGATGATGATGATGTATTCAGCGCAGTAACTGAGTGGCGGCCAAGAAGCAGACGGCGTTTAGTGGGTAGACTGACAGCCCGATGGTGTGAGGATGTCGTCAAAGGGCCCGTGGATGCGAACGGCGAGAGACAGTGGGCAGAGTTGGGCTGGTGATGATGATGTGTTTTATAAATATGTCGGTCCTTCCACAGGTTTCAGGCGGTCTTCAAATGCCCGTACATCTGGTATTCACCGGTGGAGCCTCACTGGATGGTGCTCAGGCTCATAGACGAGAACCCGAACCCTGCGTACGCACCCGACATGATGTCCGCGAATATGGGCACGTTCAGTTTCACGGAGAGAGTGCAATCGCTTTTGGGACAATTGATTCTCCCGGTCTATAAGTATCTGTTAGTATTCCAGCCTTTTTAGGGTTGCGTACCCGAAAGGTGCCAAACGAGACCCTATTACTAAGACTTCACTGTCCGTCTGTCTGTCACCATAGCTAGGCCATTGACGTTTTCACAGATGATCTATTTCTATTGCTGCTATAACAAAAAATACAAAAAAACGGCATAAAATAAATATTTAAAGGGGGCTCCCATACAAGAAACGTAATTTTTTTGCCGTTTTTTGCTCGATGTTAATAACGGCAACAGGTAGACGCTTGAAATAATCACAGAATATTTAGTTCTATATTCGCTTCAAAAATAAATAATTAAAATAAAATAAATATAGAGCCCCTCGGCTCTGATACAACAAACGTGATTTTTTGCCGTTTTTTCTCGATCTTTGTGTCTAATTTTGTATAGATAATTGTACGGGCCCTTCGTGCGCCAGTTTGACTCACACTTAGTAGGTTTTTTCATGCACATCGTTAGAAAATCCGACTTTTTTGTAATCAGGTATCGATCGACGCGACGCGGAATGATGACGGACACTTTTTAATTTACACTTTTTAAAAATGAGCTACCTGAGTATATTGTGTTATAATACTCCCAAAGAAAGTGAAAAGTGAAAGTGAAAGATATTTATTGCCC
Source organism: Yponomeuta malinellus (assembly GCA_947308005.1). Lineage (NCBI taxonomy): Eukaryota > Metazoa > Arthropoda > Insecta > Lepidoptera > Yponomeutidae > Yponomeuta > Yponomeuta malinellus. The sequence goes on from OX371012.1 coordinate 12,868,503, forward strand.
ACAAAAATTAAAGTTCAATAACTGAAAAAAATCCCAAAAACTAAATTTGGCCAAAGGCCGTATGCTTAGCCTCGTCAGGGAACATGCTCCACTGGGGACGCTGATTTTCAGCAAAAGCCTTACAGGTTAGGTTAAAGATATAAAATAAATTACAGAGAGTCGTTTAACCCAAAAAAAAATCTGTTTTCATGACTGCTCAATAAATACCACATGATAGTTTACAAATAGTTTTTTTTTTGTGTTCTTATTACCACTAAAAGTATGTCTAGCAAAGGGAAGTTAAACACGACATAACATCGACACAATTGAATTTCTATTAATTTCAGTTCAATTGCGGATTACGGATTATATACTCATTCAGTCTACCTTCTATAAAACCATTACCGAGATGTTCGTTTTTATTCCGGATTAGCAAAATCTTAACAAACAATACTGGATATAGCCCTGTATAAGCTTACACCTATATCCCAGAGGGGTAGGCAGAGACCAGGGACTGCCACTTGCCACAATCCTGACGGATCACTTTCGCTTCCTCAACATTTATTAGTCGTAGTATACACGCACGCCCAATACTTACTTTGAATGACAGGATACGCAATAGTTTGATTAGAGAACGTTGTGGGCTGAAAGAGGATGTATTGACTAGAATTGAGAAAGGAATGTTGCGTTGGTTTGGACATGTGGAGAGGATAAAGGAAGAAAGATTGACAAAACAAATATATCGAGCGAATGCGGGTGGAACGGCTGGTAAGGGATGTCCCATGCGGACATACTTTGACCAAATAGGGGATGTATTAGCAAAGGGCAAGATAAAAAGTACCCAAAACCGGCGTGAGTGCATGCAACGACTAATGAATGTTGAGGAAGCGAAAGTGATCTGTTAAGATCGTGGCAAGTGGCAGTCCCTGGTCTCTGCCAACCCCTCCAGCGTGAGTTTATGTATGTAAGTAACTAATTTCTGTTCCAGGCACATCACAAAAATGGAAATAGATACATATGAGAAATACTTCGGCCCAGCAGCAGCGATTCGTGGTCACAAGTTGCCTCAGTACGATGACGTGGTCTTCAATGCTTCTCTCATGCTTGGCAATTCCCACGTCTCTATGGGTTCGGCTTTACGTTTGCCACAAAGCTATAAGGCTATTGGTGGTTATCACATCGATTCTAATATTAAACCTTTGTCTGAGGTACTTTGATTTTGGCTTATACTCTGGATTAAGAAATAAATAACTTATATACAATACAATCACACGTCCTGGTCCCAAACTAGGATACCCAGTTCTGTGGTAACCAGGCAAGGACATCACAAACATGGCAATACACCCACACTGAGGCCAATTGAACAAATCAGGTACGGCGGCTTCCAGTGGGAATCGAACCCGCGACCTCTGTTTTGACAGTCAAGCGTGTTAACCGCTAGACCAACGCAGCAGTCGAATTGCTTTTGACATTGCGTTATCTGTCTTTGTTTTTGTAAATGCTTTCCAGATTTTAATTTTTGGCCAAGAGATGCCTTGTCTAGTCCATTATTTTCACATATTTTCAGGACTTGAAGAAAACCATGGAAGGAAACCAGAACGGTGTAATATACTTTAGTATGGGATCCAATCTGAAAAGTAAAGATTTGCCTGAGTCGATTAAGAAGAGCCTTTTGCAAATGTTCAGCACGTTGAAGCAGACCGTGCTGTGGAAGTTTGAGGAAGACTTCTCGGACTTGCCTAAAAACGTACATATTTTGAAATGGGCGCCACAACCTAGCATACTCGGTGAGTTACTTGAATCTCACAACGTAAAGTTTTTACTTTTATTTGTTTGAAGATAAGATAAGAAGATAAGAACATTCTTTATTGCACACAAGAAGCGAGACATTGCAGTGCAGTCTACGACCATATTTATCCGCTGATTTCAAGAAGCATTCCACCGCAGCAACACGGCTTTCTGAAGAGTCGTTCTACTGTTTCCAATCTAGCCGTATTTTTGAACTTTGTGTTGCGTCAAATGGACAAGCGTAGACAGGTTGATGTGACCTACACTGATTTTGAAAAGGCTTTTGATAGGGTGGATCATATCATTCTTCTTCGTAAGCTTTACCATCTGGGGATTCGAGGCGACCTGTATCGGTGGATCACATCTTACGTTTCAAATAGACAGCAAGCGGTGGTAATGGGTGGCCACAAATCTAACTACATAAACATACCATCTGGTGTTCCACAGAGCTCACACCTAGGTCCATTGCTTTATAACGCGTATTTGTACGATATCTACGCCGTATTTAATTTAGTTCTTACTTTATGCTGATGACAAGAAGGTATTTCTTGATATTTCTAGGGTAGAAGACTGCGTAAAAATACAAAACGATCTGGATCGCCTAAGTAAATACTATGAATATAATAGAATTAATGTAAATATTAATAAATGCGTACAAATCTCCTTTACCAGAAGTCCTCCATACTTATAATATAAGTGGGTCTTTATTACAGCGAGTTGACACCATACGCGACCTAGGAATGATATTGGATAGCAAATTAACATTTGAAAAACACGTAGATAGTATCGTTGAGCGCGCTTATCGCAACCTTGGATTTGTGTTGCGCGTATGTCAGCCTTTTAAAGATATTACTTGCCTAAAAATGGTTTACTTTGCCTTTGTCAGAAGTATATTGGAATATGCCAGTGCTAATTGGTCACCACAATACATTACACACGTTCATCGAATTGAACGCATTCAGTCAATTTTTATAAAACATCTTAATTTTAGAAATAAATGCTACACTTAGATTACGAATCGTCTTGCAGATTTCATCGCTCAATGAGCCTCGAAGACCGCCGTAAGCTACTGGATATGCCCTTGCTGCATGACCTCTTGTCAGGCAGACTTGACTCTCCCGAGCTTGTCTCGGAATTATCCCTATCCGTACCTGCTCGTCGAACTCGCCATACTTGTAACAAGATGTTTCACGTTTCGTCTGTAAACACAAACTATGCCCAAAACTCAACACTTATACGTCTAGTCCGCCTTTATAATGGAAGTTTTTCCTCAGCCGACCCTTTTCTGGGTTCCAAGGCTTCATTTAAGCATAGTATTTTAACTATACTCAATGATAATACGTAATTTATTGGAGAAACCCCCCCCCCCACCCATTCGCACTCATTCAACACACACACACACACACACACACACACACACACACACACACACACACACACACACACACACACACACCCACACACACACACACACATACACATACACACACACACACACACACACACACACACATAATGGGAAAATCTTGAATTTTGATTAGTTTTAAATTGTAATAAGATATATTTATTTTCATAATTAAAAAAAAAATGCATGTATTTTTATATTGCATCTTGATTAGTTTTAAAATGCAAATCTTGAATCTTGATTAGTTTTAAATTGTAATAAGATATATTTATTTTAATAATTAAAAAAAATGCATGTATTCTTATATTGCTGAGCGCTATCGTGCTATATTTCTAGTAATTATGAACTGCCTATTTGTGGATGTCTGTTATTGGCCTTGTGAACTGTTTCTTTATTATTGTAATCAAATTATTAGTTTTCGCTGTTGATATCCTTAATAAAATAATAAAATAAAATAAAATATGAAAGTTACAATGAAAAAGTACAATGGGCGGCATTATTTTATTGAAATAAAGACGTAAAATGAAATAAAGACGTAAAATAAAAATGAAACGGTCAAGTGCGAGTTGGACTCACGCACGAAGGGCTCCGTACCATTATCTATACAAAATTAGACACAAACATCGAGAAAAAATGGCAAAAAATCACGTTTGTTGTATCAGAGCCCCCCTTATATGTCTATTTTATTATAATTTCATTATTTATTTATTTAGAAGCGATTATAGAATTAAATATTTTGTGACTTTTTCAAGCGTCTACCGGTTGCTGTTATTAATATCGAGCAAAACATGGCAAAAAACCACGTTTGTTGTATGGGAGCCCCCCTTAAATATTGGTTTTATTCTGTTTTTATATTTGCTGTTATATAGCGGCAACAGATATACATCATGAAAATTAAAACTGTCTTACTGTCACGGTTCATGAGATACAGCGTGATAACAGACGGACGGATGGACGAACGGAGGGACGGACAGCGGAGTCTTAGTAATAGGGTCCCTTACCCTTTGGGTACGGAACCCTAAAAACAAACTGACAAGGCTGTCTCTCAAACCACCAAAAATTATGTTGTATACGTAACTTGGGTAATAGAGTCATCGAGATCCAAAACTAGGAACCCACGAATGTGAAGCAACGGTCTATCCACTGCGCTAACACCGCTTTTATGTGTGTTATGATAACTTTTTAACATCGAGTTATTTGTGTTATCACTTATCAAGCCAAGAAACAGAATCGTTTCCGTGTTTAATTTTGTCTTTGGAGCATGCAATCGTGATGGGTAATTCTCATTTTGAAAAACTAAAAGTCACAAACGTGGAGGACATTTTTAGGGTTCCGTACCTATCAGTAATAGGGACCCTATAACTAAGACTCCACTGTCTATCTGTCTGTTACCAGGCTGTATCTCATGAACCGTGATAGGTAGACAGTTGAAATTTTCACGGATGATGTCTTTCTATTGCCGCTGTAACAGCACATACTAACAGAATAAAATAAATATTTAAGTTGGGCTCCCATACAACAAACGTGATCTATTTGCCGTTTTTAATAACGGCAACAGGTAGATGCTTGAAATATTCAAATGTTGTATAGATATTGGTATGGAACCCATCGTGCGCGAGTCCGACTCGCACTTGCCCGGTTTTTATCTCCAACCTTAGGTGTTTGCACGTTATCGTGATTATTGATTGTAAGGTACCTACTAATTGTGTATCTTTGTATTTTTTGTGATAATTAAACCGTTTTTCAATTTCAATTTCAATTATTTATGTTTAGAGGAGTCATATGAAGAAAAAAAGTGTATCTGTGGTTCTGACTTCACTTTTTTAAATTGAGCATTACCTTTAATTACGATAACGTAATTTCCTCAATAGCCCATCCCAACTGTGTCCTCTTCATCACACACGGAGGCCTGCTCTCCACCACCGAGACCATAAAGTTCGGCAAGCCAGTCATCGGCATCCCGGTCTTCGCTGACCAGTTCACCAACGTGGGCAGAGCCGTCAGCAAGGGCTTTGCCAGGAAAGTTGACTTGTCTTACGACATGGCTGATGAACTCAAGGCCGCCATCGAAGAAATTCTCGGAAATCCTAAGTAAGTGGATTCATTTAACAACTTTTCTATTGTTTGGTTTGTTTCTGCAAGCTCGAAAATAATAAATACTAGCTTTGACTTTGTTCGCGTGGTAATTTTGATGTGCATTTTCCGGGATAAAAAATAGCCTATGTGCTAACCCAGACTAAATTTCATCCGGATCCGTTCAGCCGTTTTTGCGTGAAAGAGTAACAAACATCCATCCATACATACAAACTTTCGCGTTTATAATATGAGTAAGAATGTTAATTAATTGAAAAAATCTTATCTGAGATTGCAAGAAGATAGTAGTTAGACTTTGATTTAAAATAACATAAACCAAGTTTCTTGTCTGATTCAAGTGAATTCAAGGACGCGCCAACTTTGATAAAAAATCTACCGCTTTAATAACAAAATAACGTTATAATCGGTTTTCATAAGATACAAAGAGTAACTCCTTTTTCTTAAATACATAATTATCTAACATACCTATGTTGAAATCCGCGGCGGGCACGGGTGGTGATTAAGCCCATACTCTCTCTCTCTGAGAGAAGGCCTGTGCCCGCACATAGGCTGCTTATGATGATACAATTTCAGAGCGGTTATTTACATCAAAAGTACAACTGTTGTAAAGCCATCGCAGGAATAGTTGTATTATATAAAATCTAGTGGAATCGGAGGAATTTATGAAAGGAAATGGTTAGAAAATTGTAGAGTCGATAGCACATCGACATAATCATAATGAAACTAAAAGAGATTATTATCACTATTATGTTTTAAAAGGAATAATTATTTACTGCACATCAACCGTTATACACATGGACTCTACTCAGTTACGTTACGTACGGGCGACAATGCAATATCGTAAATACATAGATAGATAGATAAAGGTTTTTAGGGTTCCGTACCCAAAAGGGTAAGGGAACCTATTACTAAGACTCCGCTGTCCGTCCGTCTGTCACCAGGCATCTCATGAACTGTGACAGACAGTTGAAATTTTCACAGACTTTTGCTGTAACAGCAAATACCAAAAAGAGAATAAAATAAATATTTAAGAGGGTCTCCCAGACAATAAACGTGATTTTTTACGTTTTTTGCTTGATATTAATAGCGGCAACAGGTAGACGCTTGAAATATTCAAATGTTGTATAGATAAAGGTACGGAAGCTTTCGTGCGCGAGTCCGACTCGCACTTGGCCGGTTTTTTCAATCCAAAGGTACTCAGAGAGGGCCGCCGAGCTGTCGTTCATCTTCCACGACCGGCCGACGGCGCCGGGCGCGGAGCTGGCGCACTGGGTGCGGCACGTGGCGGCGACGCGCGGCGCGCCGCACCTGCGATCGCCGGCGCTGGCGCTGCCCTGCTGGCAGCGGCTCTACCTCGACCTGGCGGCCGCGCTGCTGGCCGTCGCCGCCCTCGTCTACTGGGCGCTGAGTAGATTATGTTGCAAGAGAAAGGTCGCTGCCAGTGCGGCCAAGAAGAACATGTGATTTGTGTTTCTATAATAAACGTTAACATATTTTAACATGCCTTTTAGTGGGGAGGTCGTCTTGCTCCTATCGATAACAGCAAAAAATGCATGGATTTATCAATGACAAATGATTTAGGTTTGTGATAATATAGCTTACCCTCGTAGCTTAAGTCAACTTGGAGTAATTTTCATGTACGTAAGTACCTAGTGTATGAGAGAAGGCCTGTGCCCTGCAGTAGGACGTATACAGGCTACATGAAAAAAATATAAGTCGTGGCGTTGAACAAATTAATTGGGTTTGTAGGTTTGTTATATAAACATTACAATTATCATATCTACATGTTTACGCTGTGTACAATGATATTACGCGGCCTACAATGATATTTTTGTGAACGGTGTTGATAATTAAATAAGAATGTTAATTATTCTTGAAAAGAATTTCTATCTAGATAGCATTTTGTTTAAAGGGCGGTAATCTGGAAGTTTGTATTACGCTTATTATATACTTGCTTTGTAATAATAGCAAGTTACCGCTCGTAACTATAAGTTGAAGCAAAGTTGTTCCATTTTCAATGTTATCTGACCTACGTTAACCGTTCGCCAGGCCCGGACTGGGACCAGAAACTGGCCCACCTGAGACAGTCGGCCCTCAACTCTCGAAGAGAAAGGAAAATTAACTTTAAAATATTCAGGGTCTTTGGTGCAGCGACTTTTTTTATATCAGACTAATATATTTTTTCTTGAAAAATTTAATTTTTCAGTGAGTATTTAAACTCAAATAAAGAAAAAGATTTTTGATATCGACTGCATTTTTATAATTTTTATGGGTACTACTGTACTATTCCAAAAAAATTAAATTACTTAGCAATAAACTAAGTTAGTGAATGATTAACAAGGAAGCCCAGTGCTCTCGGCTAATTTATTATTCATGTCATTGCTATATAAATTAATAAATATATCTATTTCTACCGTCATTATACTGAGAAAAAATTAATCAAGTATCATTTTGTCAGGTATCTGGGATAGGAATGGAAATCAAGTGATTCCACTTTATACCATAGAGAAACTCAAGAAAAAATAATAAATAATACAAAATCGGGGTCGCGAGAAATTAACTTACTCTAATAATAAAAAAACATATTACATTTCGTTTTTTTGCGTGTAGCGCCGGATTAAGAATAGCGTCACTCCATTTCCTTCCGTGGATCAATTACCAGGAGACGGGCAGCAGCGTTTTCCTGAGATTCCAACCGCATGCTGCGATCGCCAACCCGCCTGCCAAGCGTGGCGATTATGGCAAAACCCCTCATGGTTATGAAAACCACGAAGGAGGCCTATGTCCTGCAGTGGGCGTCTAATGGCTGATGATGATGATTTTGTTTTTTTATTGAATTCTAAACGTGTTCTAATAAGGGTGTACATGCATAAAACATTATTTTACGAGATAACTCAAATATCATCTATTATAAGGTGTTACGTGCAAGCGGTGCAAGTTGTGACGTCATAGTTTGAGTCCGACGCTGTGACGCGTTTTTATTATTATAGAGGAATAAAAAAGATAATGGTCTCGTCTGACCAAAATGGCCAGACGGACGCCCTCCGGCTGAGGAGTCCAAGCGGCCGGAGGTTAGGGCGGCAACGAGAGAAAACGCCGGACTATCCGGGCTGTATCAAGCAGCACCGCCTTCTGCATGATTGTCGGAAGCATGCCCACACGAAGTTCCAACCGCCTCAGAAGGTCAGCGAGACTGGTTGGAATTAACCCATTCGCGGATAGGACTATAGGAACGATTTCGGTGGACACCACCCCCCACATATCGGTAACCTCGTGCGCCAGATCCAGATACTTGGTTTTTTTATCCGTTTCGGCTTTCACGAGGTTCTCATCATATGGGACAGTAATGTCGACCAAAAACGCCCTATTTTGTTTTAAGATTTCACGCACCATATGTATGTCAAGTGAACTAAGTACATGTTAAGGTAAATTTTTATCGTTTGGTAAAGTATATCAAAATCTCCATCTGGTCTTAACACCATACCTACCTACTTCTTGCTCTGATCATATTATATTTGTAAGTCCTTTTATTTCTTTTGACTTCATACCGATCCCAAGCCGAGGCATAGGGCAAGCGAGAGGGAAATCCTGGTACCATGGTCCCGCGCTTGGATGCCTTTTACAATTTTGTAAATGTAATGGGGACTTCAGGTAGGGGGTGGATCTGGGCCCTATTTCGCGCAGCTGCGGTTCGTCGTCTGCTATCACTGTACAGTACAGTGCCCTCAGATTAATAAGTAGGAAGTCTAATTGTACTAAAAGGGTACGCAATGTGCTCGGATTGTCATCGGGCTATGGGTTGTTGCAGTTGTACGAGACGCGGCCCTGCTGTTGACTGCACTTAAATTAAATTTGCGGCGGTGGATTGGTGGGTTGTACTATAAACTTGCTAACTTGTGGGTTTCGTTCGGCTGACGGAATTAACTTCGAATGGTGTTAAGTTTTCCTGAGGCGTGTCAACGCACGAATGGCATTGTAAACGTTTACTCTCTTGTTTAATAATATATTCTATCAATCTTAATTTTAAATGCAACCTACTGGCATGTTTTACTTTTTTCCTTTCGCCAGAAATGAAACCTAGGTTATATGTTAGAGGACAATACGAGAAACCAATAACAGAAAGAACCAGGTCGATAGACCGTAACTGAACGAAGATAAAGAGAGCGTATTTGCTAGTATCTTTTTCGCAGGAGTAATTTTTTTTATATTTATAAATAAATGAAAATACAATCATACGTGATATTTTGAAGTTTCGATTGATAAAATGAATAAATTAGTTGTTACTGTTATACTTTTTCTCACTGGCAGTTTTTAAAATTAGAGTAAAACAAGTAAAAAGATACATCTGATAAACGGATCGAATGAATTAGTGGTCGTAGGATGTCTTCTGGGTTACGGTTTTAAATGTAGTATGGAATATTGTTTTACAAAATAGAAATGATACAACCATAGAAACCAAAACCATTTATTAATTTATTTATCTGTACTGTACATACTTCTGATTTATTAAAATCTTTGTATACTATCTTACTTATCATAAAAAAATTATATGCTAGGTACTAGGTTCTTATAGATATAAAAAAATACATACAACTCACGCCCATATTCCCCGAAGGGGTAGGCAGAGGCACCAGCTCTGAACTGAGCCCACGAGAGGCACCAGCTCATTGAACTGAGCCCAAGTTTTGCCGTGTGTTTTTTTAATATAATTAGTAAACATAATTAGTCATCATCCGCACTCGTCTCAATTTCCACTGAATCTCTTATTATGTAATCAAGAAATTGAGCTGGAGGACTTAAGTTTTCTTGATACCTCCCCCACGCCATGAACCACAATACAGACATGACGTGGCTACAGCAGCCAAGTGTTCTTTTTCCAGAAATACATGAACAGTAATGCCCTTTCGGACAGGTCGGACAGGAGCTGTCTGGTGCTGAACCCCAGCAAGTCCAAGTACATAGTGCTCGGGACTAAAAATCAAATCCATAATACGGTGCAAGCTCTCACTGACAATAATATAGCCATCATGGGCGTACCAGTGGAAAGGGTGGTAGAAGTCAAAAATCTTGGTGTGTTGATGGACGGTGAGCTCCGTTTTGAAAACCACATTAGAAATGTTGTTAGCAACTGCTTCTACCGCCTTAAGATTTTATATAATATTCGCGATTACCTCAGCACTGATTTGCGTGTCAGGCTGAGTGAATCGTTGATATTATCTAGATTAAACTATTGTGATTCTGTCTATGGTAGTTGTATACTTGGCCGGACAAAGAGATTAATACAACGAGTGCAAAACGCATGCGCTCGGTTTTGTTTCAAAGTCCCACCTAGATCCCATGTCACTCCATACTTGAACGCTGCAAAGCTCCTAAACATGGAGGCTCGGCGACGACTTCACCTTGCCACACTGCTTTTTGGTGTAGTCAGTTCTAAATCACCGGACTATCTTTATAAAAAGCTCGAGTGGTCGTCCCGACAGAGATCCGTGCATAAAAATAAAATCTGTGTCCCCGCGCACCGAACTATGGCATTCCGTGGTAGCTTTAGGTATGCGGCGTCCAAGTGTTGGAATGATATTCCTCCTCCAGTCCGTGAAGCGCCTAGTGGATTTGCCTTTGGGCGCAAGCTCAGGGCATATTTGCTTGAGCAGCAGAGACTTTCCCATCCTGTCCCAACTTCTCGCCGCAAGTGACTGACAATGTGATCGCATCATAATCATTAACCTTGTAAGTCATTAACATTATTTGTATTTTATGTAATTTTATTCATTTTCTTATTTATTTAATCATCTATTCATTCATTTATTTAACTATGTTATTATTGTTATGTACTGCACCGCAACCTATTATATTTGTGAGACGGACAGGCACTGGCTGAAAATCAGCGCTTTGGGTGAATACCCTCAGCACAATGCTGAGCCAGCTGCCTTTTCCAGCAACAGGGACACACCGCAACTTACGTTAATATAAAGTGTTTTATTGTTTTCTTTCTTTTTCTACCTTTCATATTGTAATTAAATATTCTATCTTGTAACTTGTTAATGTATGTGTGTGTATCTGTTGTTGAAATAAATGTTCTTCTTCTTCTTCTTCTTCTTCTTCTTCTTCTTTAATTGCTGCTGCGTTATGCCCTTCTATCAAAATATATACATACCTAGTATGTGCGCTGTCGTCTATGTCGTGACTGGATTCGACAACGCAGCAGCCACGGATTGATGACATCAATGTTAAATATTTCCAATACCGAAATATCTAACCTGTCCTCCCTGTGCAGTTCAATATGGTACGAACTATCGTCCCTCACGTGTTCGCCATAATAACTCCTGGCCTGACTTATTTGGTACGTCCCCAGAGCATATATTATTAGGTCGTTTATGTCGAGTCTCGGAAAGTTATCAAGGCCGGGGACATTCGCAGTCATTGATATAAAATCAGCTCTTATTTGATTAAGGTTTCTGTGAATAACATAATCGCTTAAATAGTTTTGATGAGGGGTTTCATTTATTCTTGTTATTATTGATTCCACTAAAGAATGATCGGTGAGTGGTTTACCGAAAGCATTTAGTAATGCACCGGCTATTTTTACTTCGTCGAACAAGTGACTCGCAGTTCTATTAAAAAAGGTATACCTAAGTTGTCTAAACTGATTTTTTAACCTTCCGTTAATTGTTTCTACTACCCATCTACATAATGTTACTCTTCTCGAATGATTCGCCTGTTGCGTTGTCAGCTGTGCCACGCCAGCATTTTTTGTCACCGGCATATAAGCGCGATAGTTCATGGCCCCGAGATCGTTAATTGCATCGCGAAACCCCCTATCCAATATCACGTTTAAAAAAGTAATGAAACGGGTTTTCTACGTCATGAACATTACAGATTTCTTTCATAATCATCGCGTCTGATTTTGTGGCTTCATAAGGCTCATATGTATCAATAATGTGGCCATCTGGACACACAATTAGTAATACTTTTAGTAGGTTCCAATATTTATGGAGACTATACGACTTTCGTTGGAACCCATAGTTAGAACTCTTTTGCATATAAAAATATGTTCCGTCTGCAATCACCACCGCTCTCCTGGCCTCTATCGGGGCTTCCGGGTTTCCAAATAGGTGATTAGGTATAGTTAATATTTTACTCACTAATTCTTCTCTACTTAAGTGATCCAAACCCATATGGAGTGGAACAAAATCGTTCAACAGACATTGCCGCGCCCCTTTCATTATTTTTTCTAATGCCTGTCGAGACATAGAAAATAGTTTTGCCAGTCTTTGATTAGAGTCTCCTGTGTGTAATTTAGTTAAGAGAATCCCTAAAGCGTAAAGGTTTTTTCGGAAATGTCGTATTTAAGGACGGACTGGCTGAAACAATTTCCATAAATTGGGTTTTATTAAATCCAATGTAATAATGAAATAACAAATGATGTGATCATTTTGCAAAAACTTAGGTAATAAAAAAAGTTGTTGCATAAATAAGTAAAATAACGATTACTAACCTCAGTGGAATTGTCGATGTGTTCAATATAGTCCAAAATAAAGGTGTGTTCTTCGACAAATGCAGGTGTCAGAAGAAACGATCTTCTAACGCTTCTGCCGCCAACGCGGTTCGTACTTCTCCGGCAAATAATACAAGGTCTATTCACCATTGTAGGCAGCACAAGTTGCTTTACGTCACAAGTTCACAACAAACTAAGTCCCATAAAAACAGCAAAGTCACGAGTTAAAACAGAAACGGAATCCAATATACAAAAAAAAAGTTGTGGGGTAAAATCACTAACGTCAGTAGACAGAAACGAGTGGGTATTTCTACTTTTTTTTTTTAAATCTTCTTTGGGTCATCCATAAAGTACGTCACACGTAAAGGGGGGGGAGGGGGTCAACGAAGTGTGACATGGTGTGACAAGGGGTGGGCGGGGTCCTAAGTTACGTGACATCACATTTCAAATTTAATAAATTGAATCAAGAAATTTGAAATATTAATTAAAACTAAAAAATAATTTCTACTCTATCTATATTAACATACGGTTTGAAATGTTTTGTTTGTTGTTGACGCTCTAGTGACACGCCGCACGCGCCGACTATGAGCCCTTTTGACTAATGCCGCCAAACGCACCGCACGCGCGACCTCGCGTGATTTCATTGTTTCTATTTCATTCGACAATTGACTTTCTCCCAGTGAAAGACGTCGTTTTTTCAGTTCTGCTATTTGGTCGATACAGTTACTTTTTTACAACTTATTTCAATTAAACGAGTTCAAAATGAACAAAAAGATAGATATAGGTAATCTTTACCGTAAACTGTATGAAACTTACAGTGCAACACTTACGCTGATAAAAAACAACAGCATATACAAGAAGCAGTTAATTCCTTATGGAAAATTTTGAAAAGTAGTGAAAACATTGAAGGTGAAGCGGAATCTAAAATCAAAGAGCTGCAGATACAAATGACGAAAAAATGCGACATTATTGAATTTTTTTTCGAAAATTCCTTCGTCGTCAACATCACGAATACAACTAGAGCCGGAGGAGGAGGGAAAAGTAAGTTCGAATTTTCACCTCAAAACGACACGATTTAATCATGATATTAATTGGGATTGCATTATATTATAATTTCTTTTTAATTTATTTATCATCATCAACCCATTATGTCCCCACCGAGGGGCACGGGTCTCTTCCCTGAGGAAGGTATAGGCCATACTCCACCACGGGGGCCAAGTACGGATTGGTGGAGGCTTGTAGACTAGCGGCTCGTCTACTGTCAGAAGTTGTCAAGCCGCCCTAAGGCCTCTGACTTGGCTTAACGACTGCCACCTATCGACGGCAGCCGGCACCAACAGCTTAACGTGCCTTGCGAAGCACGGAACCGCTCGGAAAAATGCCACTAGCGTTAGGCATAGACGGCGACCCATCCATGCACTGAACGCGCCCTGTGTTGCTTAACCTTCGTGATCGTTTAAGATCACTCAGGCAATTTATATTTTATATAATTTATTTAATAAAAAAACATATAATAAAAGCGAAAGTACAAGTTACCATAGTCTTCTTCTTCTATCGTGTGAGCCGCTTAGTTTACCTATCAAGCGGACCATAGTATCAGTGTTTTTTCATGAACCGCATTGTGTGAAATGTCCATATTCAAAACTTGTATTTTTAATTGCAGGGAAATACTAAAGAAGTCCAGAAACCACTATCAGAAGACACTAAAGATTTGGTTTTTATACAGTCAAGTAAAAGTCAGCTTCAAACAATACCTAAACCAGCGCCTAGTCAGAGTGCTTCTAAGAATAAAATTGTAGTTCTATAATCTGAGCTCAATAGCTTGTTGTTAGCACGCGATGCTGGTATAGCTTCAAATGAAGCAATAAAAAGAATAGCAACTTTGAAGAAAGATATTCAGCAGGAAAAAAAATATTGAAGCGAAATATTAGACAGAAAAAAGTCGTAATTCTAAAAAACAAAAAATTATAGAACTTTGCGAAAAAAATACCGGTTTAGACGCAGCTCTAAAACTTCGAGATACTCTTGGTCGGCCTAGAGTAGAAGAAAACTAATCCGGTTTACTCGAAGTCATAAAAGACCATAAAAGACCTTGCAATTTTCACCAGGCGCAGCTGGTGATCGACGTCGCACTGAAATTATAATGTGCTGCAAAACATTGGACGACTTACAAGCCGAACTTTGTAAACAAGGATATAATATCAGTCGACCAGGGTTATACTTAAGACCTTCTGCCCAGACGAGTCAATACAGAGGAAGGAAAAAGACACGTTGTAACTGTTCCTGTCAAACTATGCAAAACCGATTCTGCGCTACATTCGAAACATCAAGATGGCACATTTTGCCATATGGTTAGATGAAAAAGATGTAGACACCACAAATGTTCCTGACGTTAACAACCCCAATGAGAACGAACGACTTCTATGTCAATTATAAATAATTTAAAGGAATGGATTCAAATTCCATGGACTGAAGACGACTAAGTTCCTTTCTTTTTCTTTAATTAATAGTTTTTGTTATTTTTTCAAATATTTGATGTTGATTTCATAAAAAAAAAGTAATTTAAATGGAAATAAAACTAATTGTGGAACTGTTGTTTTAATTTTAAATTTTTAAATGTAAAATTGCAAATTTGTGACGTCACACTAGGGAGGGGGGGTCTCACAAATGTGACCACCTGTGACAAGGAGGGGGTGGGGGTCTAAAAATCATGAAATTCGTGTGACGTACTTTATGGATATCTGCTAATAGCAGAATAGGCAAAGGACTTTCGTCCGTGCAGCCAGGGGTATTTCTACGAAACGCTTATCGGAAAACAAAGCTCAGTAAGGAGTATTACACTTTCACGGTTCTTAAAAAAAATGTAAAACAGTTTTTTTATCAGACACAAGTATTTGTTACTACTTTAAGTACTAATAAATAACCGCTTGAAAGGAAAAATATAACATAATAGCCTAGTTTTAACAAAGGAACACCTAAAATATCACACAAGAATGTATTTTTATTTATGAACATAACTCCTGATAAAAAAAAATAGCAATTTACTAAACCCTCTATATATTGGTTTAGTTACCGTTGGTAGACCTGGTTCTTTTTGCTATTGGTTTCTCATATAGTACTCTAACGTATGTTGTAGGTTTCACTTTTGGCGAAAAGAAAAAATAAAACATGCCAGCCATGTACGGCTAAGTTGCATAGGCTTGCATAGATAAACTAGTCTGTGCCTCCAAATTATAAACAGAACGGGAGATATCGAACTCCGCTTGAACAATACCGTAAGAAGTTCTTAGTTGCCTGTTTACCTCGTGAAATAAAGATTGTTTGCAGTTTATAAATATTACATGCAGCAACACACGTTCCTAGCCAATCATGTTATTCAAATAATCGAGCCAATAAAGCATCTGCTTATTTCCAGCTCTAAGGTCATGCCTCTAGAGGTGAGATATGCTATGCAAATAGTGATACTAGGTGGAGCCGTTCGTCTCGTTAGTCGAAAACAATCGTTCCCAACCTGTTAAATAATCGGATGTTATTTTCGGAATGCCGGTGATTGTGCATGAGGTCTTGATACGGATAAGTCTAAGGCCGACTTGCACTATTTCTTAAATGGCACTCAAGTCGCCATTTTCACTTTTGTCTAATATATAGCTGACCCGGCAAACGTTGTTTTGCCATATTAATTAGTAAACGTGATTTTTGCCGTTTTTTCTAATGTTGTATAGATAATGGTACGGAACCCTTCGTCCGCGAGTCCAACTCGCACTTGGCCGGTTTTTCGTAATTTCACTCCGCTTCATGATAGAGCGAGAATAGCCTACGACGTGCCTACGACGCAAAGAATAAGTTCATTTTGTTTTGGCATTTGACTCCAACACGGGTTAGAAAGAGAAATTATTAAAATAGATAAGAAACAGTCCATGCAAATTTGTCTTAACTGTAATACGGTTTAAAACACATAATAACGAGAAAGACGTTAATCGTGAACAACGAAGAGTATTTTCCTAACGAGTGTTCTGCGTTCTAATAATTGATACATTTCATTATTATTTTACTGCAAGTGTAACTATTCAGTTAAATACGCCTCATCTGTACGTGTAGACACGATTGTTTATCTGGTGACCCCTAATTTATTTGTACTTGATTTTATGAGCTCGCACCCAGAAGTATCATTGGTGCAATCAGTGTGAACTTTTTGACGCAGTTTATAAGAGACGCCAGACGGTATCAAACGTTCTTACACTTACAGCATTGTTAAACAAATACAGATATTAGACAAATATAAGTAGAATGTAAACAATCTTGGTGGTAGAGGATTTACGAGCCGAATGTTCAAAATGGTTTTATTACGACGTATTTTTCTTTCATTGCTATTATGTGTGTTTTCGGTTGATGCGTTCAACATCCTCTTAGTTTTTTCATTGCCTGTAAAAAGTCTCAGTTTGTTGGGAGAGGCTTTTGTTCGACACTTGTTGAGTGATGGCCATGAGGTAAGATTTTTTTATGAATACTTTGGGGCAAATGGCAGTTACTCTTTCTAACTCATTAGAGAGATATGGTATGATAATCGAGTTCCTGCTGTGCTTGTTGAAGGCTTGAATGACTGAATTTAACTGGTGTTTAGAACTGTTTTATTAAAGTTTCCACCTTGGGCATTGAAGTGTTTGGAACAGGTGATATTAACCATAAACATAAACATTTACATACAGGCACATACATTGCTTCTGGCCCCACACTAGGATACCCTGTGTCGTGGGAACCAGAAACAACGACATCACTAACATGTAAACATCCAAGACCTGGGGTTTTTTTTGTCCCCAGCCGGGATTCGAACCCGGTACCTCTCGCATGGTATGCAGATGCACTACCGCTGCGCCACGAGGTCGTCATGATTGTTTTGCGATTTCAAAGTTTTCCCCATAGTAAAAGTTGTTCGTATTGCCTAGATAGAAAGATAGAGAACACTTTATAGTACATAGAAAAGGAAATTGCACAGATATATAATATATATATATGGTTACTAGCTTACCCCGCAAACGTTGTTTTGCCATATTAATTAGCCTGCAACCTATCTCAGACCTACCAAATATACCAAAAAAAAATCATAAAAATCGGTGAAGCCGTTTCGGAGAAGTTCCATAAGAAACACTATGACATGAGATTTTTTTATATAAGATTAGATTATGTTACACGTTGTCGAGCATACATGTAAGGGATGATGCGCCACATCTGTAATATGTCGCGTTTGTACGTAAATTCCTGCTTTCAGGTTACCCTAATAACAGCGTTTCCTATGAAAAATAAACCCCAAAAGAACTTTAGGGAAGTTGACGTGAGCAGCATCGTGGAAAGCGAAATGGGTAAGTCGGTTAATGTGAGTAGGTTTTTACTTATCACTATGCAGGAGTTATCCTCAAATTTATAAAGGTTGTATTGATAGTCTTAATAAAGTGGCAAGTAGTTAGTTATCTATCTGTGAAGGAAAACATCGTGAGGAAATCTCAGTGTCTATAAGCTGTTTACATACCTCAACTCTTGAAATTGCCAATCGGCGAAGGGCACGCGTGGTAATTAATTCGTGTGATTTTAAAACAACACAAGTCACATCTGTTTTTAAAATAACACTGGTCCATTTTTTTTTATTAAATTATTTACACCTACCTATTGATTTACATTAGAAAAAAAAATTGTAGTTTATTCATACAGAAATCATTATAATATGCTAAAATATTGCTGTTGTAGATATTAGTATTTGAATAAAACAGTTTTTTCTATTTCCTGCAAAGTTGTAATGAAAGGACATGTGTCGTTTTAAAATCACACGATTCAATTAAGCCCATACAATCTCTCTGAGAGAAGGCCCGTGCGATGCAGTGGGACGTATAAACTTTGGCCTGTTGATCTACGTAATGAGATGATTTATACAGCGTCCAGTGGCACCTTCACTTACACAAGTTGGGTGAAGGGACCACTCGGATGCTGCAGTGCCTGGAACATTGTTTTTTAGATGGACGTACACATAAAAATAAAAACTTAGTTTATACTATAAGGTCTAATCGAAATTGTTAAGCAGTTTATCAGTTCTTTCTTACTTGTGGTAGTTGTTTTTAAATAATACATCAATAACATTTGTGAAGTTACTTTTGTGAAGTTATAGTAGCAATACCACTCGCTAACTGTCAAGGAAAACATAGTGAGGAAACCTGAGTGTATGAGGTGTTCACATATCTCGGCGCTTGAAATCGCCTATCCGCGGTGGGCACGCGTGGTGATTAAGCTCATACTCTCTCTCTGAAAGAAGGCCTGTGCCCTGCAGTGGGACGTATACGTATAGGCTGAATACAATACAAACATCTCCAATAATATTAAATAAAAAATTATTAAATATTTAGAACTTTTTCCCAGCTAAGGCTTCGTTCACACATAGTGACTAATCGCTGCGAGTGCACTTGCCGCGAATGCTAGTCGCAGCGATAAATCGCTGCCTGCCTGTCACACGCGGCGAGTTCTACACGAGAATTTCGACCGTCAGCTGCGAATGCGCGCAGCGAGTAAAACTGAACATGCTCGCGGCGATTGAATCTATTCGCAGCGAATAGCCTGTCACGCACAGCAAATACTCGCGGCGAGTAGGCATTCGCAGCTATTAGCCGCTGTGTGTGACCGAAGCTTAACTAGGCCGTTCGCTCAAGATCATAGAACATTAAAGTTAAGTTTCATGTTCTATAATCTTGAGCGGACGGGCTAGTTAGCCGGGGAACTTTTAAGCCGTTTAATTTTCAGGTAGTGAATTGTACACCATAAGCTACCTGATGGACCACAAAGATGAGTCTGTGGACAACGCGAAGCTGCAGCAGCTAGGAGTTCACTTTGCGGGGCTAGCATTGGAGCATAAGAACGTACAAGGGCTGCTGAGAGATACAAGCCAGAAGTTCGACGTGATCGTAGCGGATTTGTTTGAAAGTGAACTCCATGCTGGGTAATAAAAATATAACAAAACGTAACGTAACGTGACGTGACTTGACGTAACAGTGACGTGACGTAACGTTACGTCACCTTAAGATAATGGTAATGTAACATAAAATTCATACATCACAATCAATCACTTGTTCTAGTCCCAAACTAGGATACTTTGAGATCTGGTAGCCAGACATGGACGTCACGTATATGTAAAAACACCCAGACGGAGGCCATTTGTGCAAATTAAAATACGGCAGCCTCCAGCGGTAATCGAAACTTCTAAAACGGTTGTCAAACGTTATACCGCTTAAGATTGTTCTTACGTGGAGCTTGCTATCTCGCTTGCACAATTTAGTAACGCTCCTATTGCAAAGATGGCGCTACTAGGCTTTATCTTTGTATGTAATCCTGTATTAACAGCGCCCTCAACGGCACAATTGAATAGCTAAGCGCCTGGCCAGCGGACCTTTCAAGTGCGTCGTCGCTCCGCATTTTTTTTTCGTGAAAAATTTAATTTCCTTTGAAGTTCACCAATTATGCGCTGTTCCTATACACACCACATCACATACAGTAACACAAATTTACATCATAAACTCCATATAATCAGCTAACCCAGTGCAAATCAAAGTGCTCCTGCGCCGCCTTGTTGGTAAGTCTTTATTTATTTAGCTCCAAATTTTCTTTATGTTCCCGCGCTAGATTGGCAACAAACGGCCTTCGGGTGAAGCCGAAGCCCGGCCCGTCTATTGTTTTGGTGCCTCCTGTGAGGAAATAGTCCTCAATTTTTTTTATCCCGCATTCCGCATTCTATACCTACCCACGCATTGGCCGTAATTTCGGTGTTTCTCATATTTCCCGCATCCGCCCCCTATTTTACAAACAAGGTGTCCGCTTATAATTAACAACTTTACTTTATTTTGCTGTGTAAGTAAGTGCAGGTGGCTATTTCGTAAAAAAATAAAATTTAATTTTTTGGTACCACACCGCGCCGCATCGCTCATACTAATTCTGTGTCATAATGGCTAACACAAAGACTTTGGAAAAACTGCGCAAAGAGCTTGTCCTACAAGAATGTCGTCGCGAAGCATATTTTGCCCGAATGCAACGTTTATACGATGATTCTAAATTAGTTTCCGATGCAGCAACTAAGGACACGTTTCTCTCAAACTGTCAAACAGTAGACCAGATTCGTAACGATTATAAACAATATGTAAATGATATCAACAGTATCCACATGGACTTAGATCCTGAGTATAAACCAGATTTTAGTGCCTGGAGCAGTTTTGAAGATCTATACTGTAAAGTGATACAAGTCAGAAATGAACTGTGTCCACCCCCTCTCGTATCAAATACAGCAAAGGTCGAATACGGGTCATGTAAAATGACGGCCGCTAAGCCTAAGCTACCGCCCATAGAAATCCCTGAATTTAATGGAAATCCCGCGAGTTGGGCTATTTTTTATGAGACCTTCAAAACTACTATCCACACAAATTCCGCTCTGTCAAACTCAGAAAAGTTATATTACCTGTTAGGTAAACTAAAAGGCCCCGCACAATTAGTATTCTCAGGTATCAACCCCACCGCTGAAAATTATGAATCTATTTGGACAGCTTTGACCTCCAAATATCAGGACAGGCGCTTCCTGGCGAACACATTCCTAGATAACATCTTTGAAATGAAATCCCTCCCGCCGTCAGCAACTGCCTTGCAATTAGAAACTTTTATCGATAAATATGCCGCATCTATAGCCGCGCTCCGTCAGTTAAACATACCTAACTTAACTGATTATATTTTCATATATTTGGCTCTAAAACGTATAGACCGTGAAACCGCCAAGTCCTTCGAAATGTTCGCACGCGACGTTGAGATACCTACCTATGACACATTTGTGAAATTCATAAAAGGTCAAGTTAAGATTTTGCAACGTACGGGTCCTCATCCTCAAATATCCGCTCCTAAAACAATGCCTAAAGATCATAAAAGGTCTGATGTGCCTAAAATATCACATACTTACTTAAGCTCAAATTCGTCGAACAATGACGTGAGTACTTGTTCATTGTGTAAGTCTAAGCATGACCACATATATAGTTGCAAGGGGTTTCTAGATCTCTCACCCGATCGGCGCTTGCAGTTCATTAAAGAAAACAAATGCTGTACTAACTGTTTAAGCTCTAAACATCGTTGGAGTGCATGCAAAAGCACTAAAGTTTGCGTGCATTGTGGTCTACCTCACCATTCTTTGATTCATTTGCAACGAACTGCAAGCGTAGACCGGACTATAGATACGGCTCCGAGAGCCACCGCGACCGCCGTCATTCCTGCCTCGGTTCAAACGCAATCACGGCAGAATACACCCGCGCCGCCGTTCGCGTCTAGCCGGTCGCCCGTGCCGCCGCCACACGCATCCGAGTCGAATAACCCACAGCGCACCGCTACGTCATATGTATCCGTCTCTGTCGCTCCTCCGCCACCGCAGCATGATAAAGTTTCTTCGCCCGCTCCCACTCATACGCCCGTATCTAACAGCGAGTCAGGCCATAGTGTATCCTATATTTCGTCGGATAGTAACTGCGCCAATGATAATTACAAAGATGCTACGATACACGCTTATAAACAAACACCAACTACGACGTCGACTGTTTTGTTGGGCACGGCTTATGTTTACGTTCGTAATCGTTCAGGAAACTTAGTTTCGTGCAGATGTATTATTGATCCTGGGTCACAAAACAATTTTATAACCGCTTCATGTTGTAGAAAACTACAATTAAACATTGACCAATTAAATAACAAGACGATTATTAAAGGTCTAGGTGATCATGCTAGTACTGCCCGCGGAAAGGTGAACTTGAATTTTTCTAGCCGTATAAATCCGGATAAATCCTATATGATGGACACGTTAGTATTAAATAATATCACACAAAATTTACCAACCGCACCTATCGATGTCACGACTTGTGATTATCTTAAGAGCCTTCCGCTCGCTGACGAATGCTTTTATAAGCCATCAGAGATTGAAATTCTTATTGGCGCGAAACTTTTCGTGGACATTCTGTTGCCTGGAAAGATCACAGGGCTGCCTCACCAGCCTTCCGCCTTTTTGACCACTCTAGGTTACATCGTAATGGGCGAGTCTCAGGTTGACTCGGAACCCGCTACCGCTACATCCATATCGTGTCTTTCAACCGCCGAGTCTATCCATCACGACTTAGGTAAATTTTTCGAACTCGAGGACTTGAAAGAGAAGTTATTTCTCTCCCCAGTCGATGAGGATTGTGAGGATTTTTATAGGTCTACAACCGAACGTGACAGCTCTGGACGATTCATTGTTGGTCTTCCTTTCAAAGAGAGCCCCAGTTTATTAGGCGATTCTCTACAAACCGCACGCAACCGCTTCTTAAGCTTGGAACGTAAGTTTCAACGGCTTCCTGATTTTAAAGCCCGCTATGATGAAGTCATCTCTGACTACCTCGATAAGGGATATTTAAAGGAAATTTCTGAACCGCAAACCAATGGTAATGGCTTTGTTCTTCCGCATCATGGAGTACTCCGCGAAGATAAATTAACTTCTAAACTCCGTGTCGTCCTCAACGCAAGTGAGAAAACGGATTCCGGGGTGTCTCTAAACGATATACTCCACACTGGGCCTCCGCTCCAAACTGATTTGTTTGACGTCCTGTTGAACTTCCGGCTTTTCGAGGTAGCCATGACAGCTGATATCCGCCAAATGTATCTTCAGATCTTGGTAAGACCACAAGATCAATGTTATCAACAAATTGCTTACCGATTCAATCCCCGCGAACCAATTAAGTACTTCGTTTTTCAGCGAGTTTGCTTCGGTCTTCGCTCAAGCCCCTATCTCGCTATCCGCACCGTTCATGAGCTAGCTACGCAAGAAAAGGATCGCTATCCTCTCGCTTCACAACTCGCGCTCCGCGATTTATATATTGATGATATAGCCAGTTCTATTCCAAATACTGAACAAGCTGTAGTTTCGGCTAATCAGCTCATTGACATGTTCAAAGCAGGTAGCTTCGACATGGTCAAATGGTCGAGTAATTCTCGCGAGGTTCTCGCTACTATCCCTGAGTCCCATCGCTTAACTGATCCAGTCAATCTTGACAAGGATGAATCACTGAAGATCCTCGGAATGCAATGGCTGCCCGCCAGTGACTTATTTACTTACACAATACAACCATCCGACCGCACATGTACTAAACGTAACATGTTATCCACTATAGCTCATCTGTGGGATGTGTTAGGACTAGTAGGACCTGTCATTGTCTTTGCCAAAAATCTGATTAAAGAGCTTTGTTCTCTTAAGCTAGATTGGGACGATAACCCTCCAGATTACATATATCACGCATGGACTCAGTTCCAAGCTGAATTACCGCTTCTCTCTAATATTAAAATCCCGCGACATCTAAATGTCTTCGAACACAGTGAGGTTACTCTCCTGGGCTTTTGTGACGCTAGTGAAAAGGCGTACGGAGCCTGTGTTTATTTACACGTCAATAACAATGGTGTTACCGCCACCTCGCTCGTGTGCGCTAAGTCCAAGGTATCTCCCAGTAACCACGTCGTTACCATGCCGCGACTAGAGTTATTAGCCGCACTACTTCTCGCTAGACTCATCCATCGTGTGAATGAAAATTACGCACCGCGCATAAGGATAAAAGGTATTCTGGCCTTCTCGGACTCGACTATTGCGTTACATTGGATTAATACATCCCCGCATCGTCTCCAGACGTTCGTCGCAAACCGAGTGTCTAAGATTTGCGACTTATTGCCCGCTAAACACTTCTATCATATTTCCGGTGTAAACAACCCGAGTGACTGCCTATCGAGAGGTCTATTACCTTCACAACTTCTTAAACATCCGCTTTGGTTCACCGGCCCTTCTTGGACCTTACAAGAAGAGAAGGACTGGCCTGTGACATCATTTCAACACAACAGCTCGATTGAGTTACCTGAGACGAGGTCTATCTCTCTCACATCTACCACTGCGGTAGATGAAACTCCGTTGTTGTGTCAGCTCGCCATCCGATGCTCCTCCTGGAATAAACTGCTAAGAACCACTGTGTACATATACCGGTTCCTTAAAGTGTTACCGCGTAATAATATAATCACAACAAGTGACCTAGAGTTTGCTGAAAACAAAGTTCTGTCCACACTCCAATCAGTTCATTTTAAAGAAGAACTGAAAAATATAAGCACTAACAAAAGGTGTCAAAAACGCATTCAAAAACTTAACCCTTTCAAGTCACATGGTGTTATTCGTGTAGGGGGACGCTTGAGAAACGCTAACTTGAACTTTGATCAACAGCACCCCGTATTGTTACCACGCAAGGATCACATCGTCGATCTGATTGTAGATCATTATCACCGCCTTTTCTGCCATGCTGGTCCTAATCTGTTATTCAATTTGCTAAGACAACGATACTGGATACTAACTGGACGTCGTACTATCCGCTCCCGCATTGATAAATGTAACTATTGCTTCCGCACAAACCCAAAACCTATGTATCCCATGATGTCTGATTTACCGCCCGCTCGAACAAACGTTGTTCCGAAAGCTTTTATTCATACCGGATGCGACTACGCAGGTCCCTTGAACATAACTTTGAAACGTGGACGTGGAGTGCGCAGTCAAAAGGCATACATATGTTTGTTCATCTGTATGACAACCCGCGCAGTTCATATTGAGCTAGCCTCAGACCTCAGCACCGCGACTTTCCTCGCCGCATTCAAAAGATTCTTATCACGCCGCGGTCCTATATCTGTCTTTCATTCGGACAACGCAACCAACTTTATTGGTGCACAATCTTACTGTAATGAGTTGTACAAATTCATTACATCAGACTCGTACCGAAACTCTCTTGCGTATGAGCTATCTGAATATAAAATTGAATTCAAAAATATTCCACCAAACTCACCTCATTTTGGATCATGGGAACCCCTTATCAAATCGGTGAAATCACATCTATACCGCGTTATAGGATCTCAGATTCTAACATTCGAGGAACTTAGCACTGTCCTTGCTCAGATAGAAAATATCATTAATTCCCGTCCATTATGTGTTACTCTAAGTCAGGATCCAAGTGAGCCGCTCGCTATAACCCCGTCCCACTTCTTGACGCTAACTCCACTTAAGCACCTACCGGCTGCCCCAATAGCCGATCAACCGTTGCATTTGTTGGAACGTTATCAGCTGTTGGACAAACTTGTACAGTCCTTCTGGGACCGGTGGTCCTTAGAATATTTAAATACTTTACAGTCTCGTGAAAAATGGAATGTTAATTCTGATAATGTGAAAATCGGTACAGTAGTCCTGATCATTCAGGGGACAAAGGTTCCTCCGCAGCAATGGGAATTGGGAATCATTGTTGACTTGCATCCCGGTAAAGATAATATCGTTAGGGTTGTCACTGTTAAAACTACAAAAGGTTTTTACAAACGGCCAGTTGTACGTTTGTGCCCATTACCTATCCAATAATTATTAGTCCTCTGCAAAATAAGTTGTTAATTATAAGTTTATACTTGTTCGCTTTCCTCATTTGTAATCTTTTTTTTTCTTTTCAATTTTAATTTTTTTTGAAAGCTTAACCTTTCAAGGCGGGGAGTATAGTAACGCTCCTATTGCAAAGATGGCGCTACTAGGCTTTATCTTTGTATGTAATCCTGTATTAACAGCGCCCTCAACGGCACAATTGAATAGCTAAGCGCCTGGCCAGCGGACCTTTCAAGTGCGTCGTCGCTCCGCATTTTTTTTTCGTGAAAAATTTAATTTCCTTTGAAGTTCACCAATTATGCGCTGTTCCTATACACACCACATCACATACAGTAACACAAATTTACATCATAAACTCCATATAATCAGCTAACCCAGTGCAAATCAAAGTGCTCCTGCGCCGCCTTGTTGGTAAGTCTTTATTTATTTAGCTCCAAATTTTCTTTATGTTCCCGCGCTAGATTGGCAACAAACGGCCTTCGGGTGAAGCCGAAGCCCGGCCCGTCTAATTAGGTATTGTGATTAGGTAACTTTTGGTTAATGTGGTCGGAGGGTGAGATGCATAATTAATTTACGGACACTTCAATTATATTTAGATACGATGCAAAAAAAGGAAAAAAAAAGATCGGAGACACCTGGTCTGGACTCGAACCGGGGTCTTCTGGTTTCGGGCCGCCCGATTTCCCACCTGAGCTATCACACCCTTGTAGTCGGAGGCGAAATTTACCTTCGTATTCTAATGATAGTGTGGCAGTTTTTCAGCACGGATAAAACGACGTTTTCTAACAATGAAACCTAGCTTGATCGATTTATCGCCCCCGAAAGTTGGTAAATAGAAATACCTCGCTTTTGAAGAAAAAAATACCTTGCTGTGTTTATTTTTGAGACATCCGAAGTGTGCAACAAATGTTTTCCCCCCTTTTTGTTTCGATCATCTCCAGCATCGATCATAACTCCGTAAATAGAAACCTATGTAGAGGCTAAACATTCCACCCATGCCAGGACTTGAACCCGCGACCTCTGGCTAACCATACCGGCGCTCTCCTAACCGAGCTAATGGGCAAGTGTAGGCATCAGTAAAATTTCGAGCCTCTTTAAAAACTTCTCTGTATTACGTACAGGCAGCGACATCTGGCCGAAGCAATTTACATCACTTGAGAGCTCGCGGGTTCAAGTCCCGGCATGGGTGGAATTTTTTGCCTCTAAATAGGTTTTTAAATTTGTCCTCAGCACGGGTTAGTGCAACAAAAAGAATATAATCCGTAAATAGAGTTCGTAGCTTTCTATTTTGTTACTACAAGCTCTAACTCTGCATGTTAGCTCGTGCTTACAACTGAAAAGAAATTATTGCCTCATAAGACTTTTCATAGAAATTATTCACATATATATTTTTGATAAGTTTATTTCCAATTCTTACCACGATCAAACCTCGATTTGTGTCCTCTAAACGTATTGTTAAAGTTTCATTGGGACTCAGCAAGTCATTTGTAAATTAGAACCAAACTACATTTGTACGGAAATTGCTCCTTGAGTGGCCGCATCAAATAGAGCTCGTAGTTTTTTGTATTTTACTACAAGTAGTTCCAACTACTTACCAACAAGGCATTATCTTATTAGGGTTCCGTGTCTCAAAAGGAAAAACGGAACCCTTATACGATCTCTTTGTTGTCCGTCCGTCCGTCTGTCTGTCAAGACCGTCTACAGTCTAGAAGTCTGCAGTCCCTTGAAGTTGTGAAAAAATTAAACTTCTCAGCTAACGCGAAAAAAAGATACAGCCGTTTATGCCGCAAAAAACGTATATTTTGACACTCAAGGGAATCAAAATTAATATCGGTTTATAACATACAAGTACAGGAAAAAATCTGAAAACTATACGTTTGCAATAAAATCATAAAACAATTTGTCTTTGAAGTTCGGGAAAAGCTCGAGAGAAAACTGCGAGACCCGACTCCTGTACTATTTGTTAAATAATATGTACGTAACCTACAAATTTGTACGGAACCCTCGGTGGGCGACTCCGACTCGCATTTGTCCGGTTTTTTCCAGTTTCGCAGCGTACTACGAGTGTCCCATGATATGGAGCTACTCAGTGGGAATCGACTGGTCAGCGTTGAAGCTTATGCATGAACCGACCAATCCAGCGTACTCGGTTGATTATGTTTCCGAGAATTTGCTACCTTTAAGCTTCTCCCAACGTGTGCAGGAACTGTGGACACAGTTACGAGGATTGTTTATTGAAAGGTAGAACGGTATGAGGAAATCTCTCTCTCTGTTCAATAAATAATAGTTTATATTTTAGATACATAACATACATATTCAGCCTCTTTACGTCCCACTATAGGGCACGGGCCTTCTCTCTGGGAGATAGTACCACGCGTGCCCACCGCGGATTGGCGATTTCATGCGCTGAGGTATGCAAACACCTCAGAAACTCAGGTTTCCTCACAATATATTCCTTCACCGTCAGCGAGTGGTATTGGTACTATAACTTCACAAAACCCTAGAGTGGTGGTAGCCTAGTGGGCAGAACATTGGAATCGGTAGCGAGAGACCCAGGTTCGATTCCCAATGCGGGCATGTATCTATGACTTTGTTTTCTAAGCTATGTACATTTGTGAAGTTAGATAGATTAAATATTATTTATTGTACACCAGGTATTACATTTTCAAACTTGATAACAAAGTACTTACAGTATAATTGGAAGCCTTATTACTATCCAAAATACTCTGATGCTCAACAGGTCATTTACCTTTCAACAAATTTGAGTTTTAATGAAAAAGACAGAAGGCCAGTTTCTGAATTGAGAATTTCGCCGAGTAAATGGTTAACTGTAGTGCTGTCTCTTGGTATTTCTGCGAAAAGAGCGTGACAGAACGTTACTTAAGTATCTACTTAGTGAAATTCTCGATTCAGAAACCGGCCCAGAGAGTCCAAATTGTGACGATTGTGACACTGTTGAGGATGTTCAATACTTGTTGACTAGCTGCAATCGCCATAGGTCTGAGAGGGAGCTGTTGCTGTTTTACCTTAATGTTAATAAATTTTATGTAGCTATATTTCAGTCTAATTGAATCGTGTGATTTTAAAACAACACATGTCCTTTCATTACAACTTGTCAGGAAATAGAAAAAACTGTTTTATTCAAATACTATGCAATATTTTAGCATATTATGTTAATTTCTTTATGAATAAATTACAATTTTTTTTACTAATGTAAATCAATAGGTAGGTGTAAATAATTTAATAAAAAAAAAAAATGAACAAGTGTTATTTTAAAAACACATGTGACTTGTGTTGTTTTAAAATCACACGATTCAATTAGCAAGTCCATTATGAAAAGAATCCTTTGTAGATTATAACTTTGTATATTATGCCAAAGAAAGCAACAGGTTTCTCTCGCTATTTATATTTTAATAATTATGATTTATTGATTGGGACAGTTTTTTTTTGTTATTTAATATGTTTGTGTTATGTCTAGGCTTAGTTTTAGCACCCTTGTTAGAGTTACGATGGGGCTGACATGGTCACCAAGTGACAAAAGCCTCGAAAAAAATTTATTAAAAATAAAGTGTCAGGGTCACCAAAAACTTAACATGTATAAATGACCATGCTGACTGCATTGCCCCTATTGCGCGCAGTAATTGGACGGACACCTTAATAGTTTGTCATAGTTAAACTCGGGTCATATTACAGACAGTCCCGGCTGGTGACTAGGGTATCCACAGATATTAATCTACCACTTTTTTGTCGCCATGGTGACCTGGGGCCTAGTTAAGCGCACCAAATCCTGTCGGAATCCTGACGTTCCCGATGGCAATTTGTATGGAATTTGACGGTTAGACGATTGGAATCGCTCAGGATTTGATGCGCGTAATATAGGGGGTGAGCGACCTTACCTATGTGGCTTCGGTCAGATGTGCGAGTGGCTTTGGGGTGAGCTTTTGTTGTCTTCTCCCCAGCTTTGCCTTTTTCACGACGTCGCACAATGTCAAAGTTGTTAAGCTGTGGTAGAGCATCAGTAGAACGCTTGCCTCACACACATACCGTGGGTTCGTATCTAGGCATGTACTTATCCAGATAGCATGAAGTTTGACGAGCGGAAACTAGGAAGTTGCAATCAAACTTGCGGCAAGTTTGTAAGGTACAAGGCAAGCGATTCTACTGATACTTTGACCAACAACTCAACTCTGAACTAATTAACAATATCAAAAAAAGTGTAGCATTAATATTATTTCTATTCTGTGTACGTATATAAAATTCTGCAATTTCAGAGTAATTATGATATCACAAGAGGCTTCTATATACGAAAGAATTTTTGGACCACTATTCGCCAAGCAGGGTAGACCCATGCCACCATACGAAAGTCTGGTATACAATGCATCGCTCATGTTTGGAAATAGTCATCATGCTTTTGATAACATCCCACCGCTGCCTCAGAGCTTTAAACTTATTGGCGGATTTCACATCGATACACCTGTCAAACCTTTACCAGAAGTGAGAATATGATTTTAACTTAGGTGTTTAACGTGATGAAATCACATGCTGGGCTGTATTTGAGGGTAAAGCTTGTTCTTGTTTTGTAGGATTTACAAAAGTTCATGGATAGTGCCAAGGATGGTGTGATATACTTCAGTATGGGATCAACTTTCAAGAGCGAAACGATGCCGAGGTGGCTCGTCGAAGATCTCCTCAAGATGTTTAGTAAATATAAACAAACAGTCCTCTGGAAATTTGAAGGCAATCTGCATAATTTACCGAAAAACGTGCACGTTATTAAATGGGCACCACAACAAAGCATATTAGGTAAAATACTTATTTTACTTCAGATCAGCTCCGTGATTCTTTGGATTCAACAACTTTTTTCATTAATCCAATGGCATATAGAGTAAACGATCAGAAATTACATGCGCAGCCTATCATTATATACACTTGAGAGATAATCCCTTTCAATAAATTCCTCGGCCTTTCAGCTTCAGAAAGCTGATGAAGGAAGACTGCTGTTGGTTATAGGTTTCTTCATCATCACTCCAAGCTACTCGGCTCCCATAGCCATACATTACCTAGTCCTAGTGGTTTGTAACTATGGATACATAATTTTATGTTGCAGCTCATCCCAACTGCCTAATGTTCATCACGCACGGTGGTCTCTTATCCTCAACTGAAGCTATCCACTTCGGAGTGCCAACGATTGGAATCCCCGTCTTCATGGACCAGTTTGTGAATGTCAGGAAGGCTGCAGCCAAGGGTTACGCTATCAGAGTTGACCTATCGCGCCGAGTGACTAAAGACCTGAGCGTGGCTATCAGTAATATGCTTGCGAATCCAAGGTAAAATGTACGTCCTTAGAATCGTTTTTCTATCTACCTTTTCAGCCCACGAATAGAACCCCGGACTAGACATAGGCCTGTTTACTCTAAGGCTAACTAACCCCCTCAGGCTCCTTCCTACGAATCTCGTTTATTACTTTCCGGCGGCTTTATAATTAATGTTATAGACCCATCGGATCACTGCCTTCCAATATTCCACCTAACCTTACAGGCTTTAGTACGCGTATCGACAAAATAAAGTGGAAATGGGCGGGGCGGTCAGACGGTGAACTGAGGCGGTCATTCTTATAAAGTTCTAAAAAACTACGTCAATTTTGTTGGCAGCTGCTTACGCTTACCTATTGTTATTTTTATCCGGTGCATTGCCTCTATTGAATCACTAATTCTTAGATCTTTTTACAGTTATGGAGCAAAGGTGCGAGAACTATCGGCCATTTATCACTCACGGCCAGTATCTCCAAGCAAGGAGCTAGTCCATTGGGTTCGCCACGTAGTGGAAACCCGCGGAGCCCCACATTTGCGGTCCCCAGCTCTCATGCTTTCCTGGTACCAGAAACTCTACTTGGACTCAGCGGCACTCGTATTAATTATACTGTTAGCTATCTGGAAATTTGTAATTTTTTTTTGCTGTGGAAGTAACAAAGTTTCTGTTGGTAAAAAGAGAAATTAACAATAGACTAGTTATTTTCGTTGAAGCAGATGAAATATTTCGTTTGGATGAAGATGTTTTAAGATAGTGAAATTAATTTTTTTATTCATAACGGTTACAAAAAAGGTTATTGGTCGAGCAAATAAGAATTTAATTTAATTTAATAAATTATTATTTCTGGCATAGCTATTGAAATAAATACCTGTCGGCATCACAAATAAAGGTTATCTATAATCAGTTGCATGCGTCACAGCTGTCAGCGGCGGTACAGTTACTTTAGTTCGTTTGAGTTTAAGCTCAGCTTGTTCCTGCGGCAAAAAAATCATCATGTCACCGTCGGTTACTGTCGGTCAACTGATCGTAGATAAACTATAATAAATCATGGTATTCCAAAATAATAAATGTCACTGGTTTTTCTTAGCAATTATGACAGACGCTTTTCTTTTGCAACATAATTTGTTCAGCGCCCAGTAGACGAGGGCGGCGGAGGCCAGCAGCGCGGCTGCCAGGTCGAGGTAGAGCCGCTGCCAGCAGGGCAGCGCCAGCGCCGGCGAGCGCAGGTGCGGCGCGCCGCGCGTCGCCGCCACGTGCCGCACCCAGTGCGCCAGCTCCGCGCCCGGCGCCCTCGGTCGGTCGTGAAAGACGAACGACAGCTCAGCGACTCTCTTCGTGTACCTAAGTATAAAAAAAACATCTCAAAACCATCAATAGAGATGGCGACTTATCAAAACATTTTTGCCACCGACAAGACGTGGTTTTTAGAGTTCCTGCTGCATTCTAGGCTGTATATTTATCGTGTAAAACAATGTAAGGTTCCAAAAAAGTATTTGTTCAGAACGCTGACCTCCGCTCTCTATGGGTGAAACTGAAGAAGAAAACCATTATTTTAAATATCGAAAATGCGGCGTTTTGCTTTAGTATTACGAATACTTTTCATCTATGGGGTTGAAATAAGGCTTATTCTGTCTTATGCCGGGGAGTGAGAAAGTGGTTAAAATTGTCTTATGTCATAAATGAAAATCCCCTTTTTTGTAGTGCTGTTCAGTAACAAAGCTGACACTTGTAAAGCTAATATGGGAAAAGAATCGAGTGCGCACAATTAGCAGACAGTTATTTCAAAAACACTCACTCGGGATTGCCGAGAATTTCTTCTACAGCGGCCTTGAGTTCATCGGCCATCTCATAAGACATGTCGACTTTCTTTGCAATGCCCTTTTTGACGGCTCTGCCCACATTGGTGAACTGGTCACCGTAGAGTGGGATGCCGATGAAGGGCTTGCCGAACTTGACGGTCTCGGTAGTGGAGAGTAGGCCTCCGTGGGTGATGAAGAGAACACAGTTAGGGTGGGCTGTTGATAAAATTAGAATTTTGTTGATTGATTTGAAAGTATTCCACCAAAAGTGGAACACTGAACAGTACCAGACTAGCTATTTATACATACAAGATTACAAACTGTTGCTGTCACACGTTCTGTAGCGCTAAAATGTCAGAATTCAAGAAATAATCAATGCTCTGAGCAATTAACGTACCGGAAAGTCGCGATGTTTGACATTAAAAACGTGCGGCTAGCGTCTTCGTACTACCTATTATGGTCAAGTAAATAAGTTGCCGATAAAATAACATTTCATCATGGTTGATCGAAGCAGACATAGAAATGGTCGGTCCAAGCGGTAATCCAGTATTTAGCACAAAAATCAACGACCTAACAGAGAGGGATCGAAGAATTTTTTTGTACTAAAATTTAAGATTTACATCAGACTCCATGTAGCAGAAACTCTTACCTAGTATGCTGAGTTGTGGAGCCCATTCCAAAATATGCACATTTTTGGGTAAATTCACCAAGTCTTCCTCAAACTTCCACAGCACAGTCTGTTTCAACGTGCTGAACATGTGCAAGAGGCTCTTCTTAATCGACTCTGGCAAATCTTTGCTTTTCAGGCTGGATCCCATACTAAAATATATTACTCCATTTTTGTTATCCCCCATTATTTTCTTCAAGTCCTGAAAGTATGTCAAAATAACCAAAACTTTTTCTTGGTAAACGATAAGACTAAGAAAATGTAAAGTAAATAAAAGAAAGAAAAACTCAGAAAGCAATCCATAGTGATGGCCTCCGACGAGGAGTTGGGATACAAGTAGAGATTGTACATAAAAAAAGAAATGACACAGATATTAAGCACTCAAGACACAACTCAAAGTACCTACCTCAGACAACGGTTCCAAGTTGGTATCAATATGATAACCACCAATAGGCTTGTAGCTTTGTGGCAGACGTAACGCCGAACCCATAGAGACGTGGGAATTGCCAAGCATAAGAGAAGCATTGTAGACCACTTCATCGTACTGGGGCAACTTGTGGCCACGAATCGCTGCTGCTGGGCCGAAGTATTTCTCGTAAGTTTCTATTTCGAGTTTTGTCATGTACCTAGAATGGAAATCAGTCAGGTATTAGATATATACAATACATACTATATAACCCTACGCCTGTATCCCCGAGAGTTAGGCAGAGATCAGATTAGATTAATTAGAACACTTTATTGTACACACCAGAAAACAAAATACATTAAAAGGCTTATATCTAAGTTTTGCCGTATATATTTGCGGACGATCAGAGATTGCTACTGCGTATTAGATGTTTAAACAGACAGAGGCACATATCCGATATTGTGACTCGTCAAACTCTCTGCAATCATAGTAATATTTATAGCTTATTAGGATCAATTTCGGTGAAATTTTCAGATTTCGCCAGTAAAATAAAAAAGGAAAAGAAAATGGTAGAGCTTCCAACAATGCGCGAAATCCACAACCACCAGATTCAGTTCTCATTGAACAAATGTGAAGAGCTCTAATGAAATTAATGTAATATAATGCTTACAAATACTTATGCACCAGTAAAATGAGCTGTCCCAAAAGCGACTGGACCCTCTCCGCAAAGCTAAGCGGGGCCGTGAACGCAGACACTACGGTGTCGGCGGCGTAGGAAGGATTCGGGATTTCGTCTATGAGCTTGAGTACCAGGCCGTGGGGTTCCACTGATGAGTACCAGATGTACGGGCAGTTAAAAACTGTGTAGAATTTTCGTTTTTTTTATCTATTTTGCTTAATTTTATTCTAAGACACTTTTATTAGCTTCAGTTGTACCTACTCGTAACTGACAAATTAAGAATACTGAATGAGTATTTTACAAATCTGAGAATTCCGTTTTAAACTACTATAATCGCTACTACATTTGTGTGATTCGGATAACGATGCAATATAGTAATATATTAAACGGGTCTAGCCGCGATTATTTATTAGGTAAAGTAGGTTTAATATTTTACTATGTATGAGCATCGCGAGTCATTACTGATCTGATGATGGAGCCAGAAGTAAATAGTGAATTCTTCAAAATTTTGATAGATAGAGAACACTTTATTGCGCAACCAGGTGAATAGTATATTTCATTACAAGTGCGGAAAGGCTGTCATTGCAAAGAGTTCCGACAAATGTCTACCCGAGCCGAGGCGCAGCCGAAGGCGAGGGTTGACAGTCGGAACAAGTTGCAATGACGGTTCCGCACGTGTACTGAACGACTATTTTTAATACAGTTGCGAAAAAATGAAAAACTATTTGCTTTTTTCTCTTCTCTCCATGCAGTATTCGTCGTATGTGTAGATATGTAGCGACTTTTTGACTTTTCCGGTAAAATGGTCTCCGAAGCATTTTGTGCAAATTATACTGCGATCCGATGGTGTTAATTCAAAAAAACTAGGGTCGAAATTACTCATCTTGTGCAACAAACAACTAAACTCGCAAAGAAAATTTCTGAAAAATGGCGCCAACCGTAGAATATAAGCAGAGTTTTTTTTTTTTCTTCACCCATTCTGGTAGGCAAAGGGAACTATGCCCATACAGCCAAGTCTTCAGTAGAAGTTTTTTATTGATATGAAATGAAAATGAAATTTAATGAGATAAATAAATTAAATGAAACCTAACCAAACTCATTCAATCAAATAATTAAATCTGATATTGAAACAAATTAGTAGCTTCTTTTTAGAAATATACGTATTTGCATGAATCATAAAAACTTCTATGATTTTTTTTTAGTAAAAACTTCATGGTTGGTTATTCTTTTTAATAGACATTATTTTGACAGTTGGGAAAGAAAACGCACGAGTGCGGGAAAGGTAAAAAAAAAGCACGAGTGTGTAATAGCCCACATCCCGAACGCTATACGTCCCTGCAATACGCCACTTTTTGAGCAACTGTATTAAAAAGATATTACAAATAGTTTCTTATATCTAAGTAGTGGTATAAATTTATCTAGTAATTAATAATTTTAAAGATCAAAGATTTTATCAAGTTAATAGTAGCAATTTTAAATACGACTTGCATACAAACAGTTACTAGCCATAAAATTATAGAGTAAACTATATATTATAAGAATCACAAGTTATAGTTAAAAATCTGTATTTGAAAGTGTTTCAGGATTCTTCTCTAGACGGTTATGACGTGGGTGGTCATGACGACCGGTCGATGACGAGACGGTACGGACGTGCCGCATTACCTAAATTCTGTATTTCGCAAAAAAAATATTGTGTTGAATAAGAGATTTGAGCCACCTTGCAATTTTTCAGTGTGTCAAATAAGCATCGTGATTATGTGGTGCTGACAATTTGACTGAAAAGAACAAATATGAACAGTCCAATAAATCGGAGCACCCTCACTGCTCGAAGCCCACCTTCACAACCACAGCCAAGAGAAGAACAGGATGACCCACCACTAGAAGCGCAAGCTCTAGTGGTGGGTCATCCTGTTCAACCCCATATCCCAACCCCTGAACTCCAGAGCTGGCTGAGTGCCATAGAAGATTGCCTAAACGATATCTGCACAGCACCATCGCAATGGAATGGAAACTAAACTTTGAACTTTGAAAAAGATTTTTGCAGTTTTTTTTTTTGGATTTTTGAAGAACCTTTGCAGAAAAGCTGTTCATGGTACCTCTCAGTTAATAGTCTAATACCAGTCCCTCAAACAAAATTGTTTATCAGCCAATCAAACCGTTCAGCAAAAACGAAAAACAAGATCTAGCCAAGGAAGTAAATGAGCTTGAACAAAAAGTGTCCAAGGTGCGTCCATCCATCAACCAGCTGAAAAAATATCATACGTTGACATCATGAAAAAAAAAAAAATAATATAGATACAAACTCTGTGGTGATCTTTTATTTGTTTATTATATCACGTACTTTTGCTGTTACGTGACTAATGAAGGTCACACTAGTGTCGGGAAAACAATGTTACCAGTCTATATTTTAGCAAACGCCAGATAAACACAAGCAATCAATTGATGCCAATTAAAATTATGACCTTGAAAATAACAATTAAAGAAAGAAAGAAAGAAAAAACAAAGAAAGAAGACATTTATTCGAATCGTCACAGAAACACAAAGTAGACATGTAGGTAAGCAAACAAAAAAACCATTGCTATGGTGGCTCGATCGGGTCATTTACATTTCTATAGATTAAACTACACATTAAACTACTAGGTACTTGTACATACGTGCTAAACCAATATTTTTCTTACCCAGCAAATAGTTCTGAAAACATCCACTCAGCGATGATCACATCAAATTGCTGCTGAGGATCTCTCATCAGTTTCTGGACATTCTCGTGAGAGATCGTCGCATTTGCAACATCGAACATTATGCCAAAAAACGTACTTAGGTCTCTTAAGTCCACTTCTTTATGCAACAAAGCTGCGATGTTGAAGTTGTCTGCAATACCCAAAAAATTACTTCAAAT
Source organism: Yponomeuta malinellus (assembly GCA_947308005.1). NCBI lineage: Eukaryota > Metazoa > Arthropoda > Insecta > Lepidoptera > Yponomeutidae > Yponomeuta > Yponomeuta malinellus. Next base: position 12,906,486 of record OX371012.1, read on the forward strand.
CAAACCTTTGTATACGAAGATACATTATCTTCATATACAAAGGGTTGATTTATATATTTTACGTCGATTGAGGGGTGATGTGTCATAAAAGCATCATCACACTAAACAACTTTTCTTTTACAAGTCTACTTGATTTGTGAAAATAAATGACCATCAAAGCATCAGCCCGTAATCGTCTATATGCTGTACGTAGGCTTGCCCCGAGGCACACTTTTCTGTCCTCGGTCAACCTCATCCAGCCGCTGCCAGCAATCTATCTCAGGTTTTCGGTCCAGCGAGTGGTGGGCGTTCTAAGCTGCGTTTGCCAGTTGGTGGTTTCCACTCGAGACACTTTGTACCCCATCGACTATCGGTTCTTCGGCATATGTGACCGGCCCGCTGCCTTAGCTGCATTCAACTTGTTAATCAGGCTAAGTCGGTCAGATGTGACCTACGGAGCCGAAACGTGGACACTAGTTCACCCATTGAAAGCCGCTCGGCGTGCTACGCTCGGAGTTTCTTTGATGTAGGTAGGTATCACATAAGAATGTCTTAGTCTATGGGATTAGCAAAACACCATATTTAGTAATTTCATACAAAACCTGGAGAAAATAATTCTCTTTCGCGAAAATCCAAAAATCATCACAAACTTTTACATTTATAATATTATATATACTAGCTTTTGCCCGCGACTTCGTCCGCACGGATTAAATATTTTTCGAGATGAAAAGTATCCTATGTTTTTCCCCGGAACTCAAACTGTCTCCATACCAAATTTCATCTAAATCCGTTCAGCCGTTATTGCATGATTGAGTAACAAACTTTCAACCATTTTCAGAAACTTTCGTTTTGTAATATTATAGTAGGATTAGTTGAGGTCATCCTAAATTATAAATTAGGACAAGATTTGATGATGCGATTTATGACAAAATCATCAAAATCTTCAATTCGCAAAGGCATCTTCATGATATTATGGACACAACCATACCGCGATAAGGAATACCGTCAGCGCAAGTGTTAAAATTAACGCGTTGTAGTTTCTGTTTTTCTGCGTATTTTGTTTTTTTTAGGGTTCCGTACCTCAAAAGGAAAAAACGGAACCCTTATAGGATCACTTTGTTGTCCCTCTGTCCGTCCGTCCGTCCGTCTGTCAAGACCCTTTTTCTCAGGAACGCGTGGAGGTATGAAGCTGAAATTTATATCAATTACTCAGGTCTACTGTCCCTTGAAGCTGTGAAAAAATCAAACTTCTAAGCCAACGCAATCAAAAGATACAGCCGTTTATGCCGCAAATTTTCGACACTTGCAAGGGAATCAAAACCTACAGGGTGCTTCCCGTGAACTCAGAATCTTGAAATTTGGTACGAAGCAACGTCTTATAGCATAGATAAAGGAAAAATTACGAAAACCATAAATTTTTAGTTACATCACATAATATATTTTTTTTTAATAATTTTAAACTTACTACCCATTTCCTCATAAACGCGTAGAGGTATTAAATTGAAATTCATACCAAATACTCAGGTCTATAATACCTTTAAGCTGTAACAAAATCTAACTTCTATGTCAACGCAATCAAAAGAAACAGCAATTTAAGCTGCATATTTTGAAACTCGCAAGTACTCGCAAGGGAATCAAAACCTAAAGGGTACTTCCAGTCGACCTAGAATCTTGAAATTTGGCATGAAGCAACGTTTTATAGCACACATAAAGGAAAAATTCCGAAAACCTTAAATTTTTAGTTACATTACAAAATATATATTTTTTAATAAATATAAACTTATTACTTTTTTCCTCATGAACGCGTAGAGCTATCAAGTTGAAATTCATATCAAATACTTAGATCTAATTGCCTTTAACCCGTGAAAAAATGTTGTTGACATTGCAGGTTTGTACGGAACCCTCGGTGCGCGAGTCCGACTCGCACTTGGCCGGTTTTTTTTATCTTTTTTGAGTTTAGGTTCAGAACATTGGACTCGGAAGCGAGAGAACCAGGTTCGATTTCCAGTGCGGGCATGTACCTATGACTTAATCATGTATATTTGTGAAGTTATAGTAGCAATACCACTCGCTAACGTCGTGAAGGAAAACATCGTGAGGAAACCTGAGTGTCTGAGCTATTCACATACCTCGGCGCTTGAAATCGCCAATCCGCGGTGGGCACGCGTGGTGATTACGCCCATACTCTCTTCCTGAGAGAAGGCCTGTGCCCTACAGCGGGACGTATATAGGCTGCTTATGAGTTTAGGTACATACTATGGTCTACTGTATCGAAAGTCGAGCCAATATCCACTTGATGTAGATTTCCAGGAGGGTTCTTCTTAACAAATGGTGTTATGTAGGTAATCTGAAATAATGAAAGTAATTTACTCGCAATAAAATCACTTATCGTAGTCCCAAACAAGGATAACCTGTCTTATTGTACTGAAGTAAGGACATCACAAACGTGAACAAATATTGTAATAACATATTCAATATTCAGCTTCAGGGATATCAAGAGGGGCGATGTGCATTGCTGCAGTTAAAGTTAAATAACGTAATAATCCTTACTTACTACTAATATTATAAACGCGAAAGTTTGTATGTATGGATGGATGTTTGTTACTCTTTTAGGCAAAAACGGCTGAACGGATCCGGATGAAATGTTGCACAGAGATAGATCATAGTCTGGATTAGACATAGGCTATTTTTTATTCCGGAAAAATACACACCAAAAAACAGCTAGTAAGTAACAATAGTTAAAGACGGGAACAAACCTCATGCCCATCAGCCAACAGATGTCTAACAACTCCATCCCCAAGTATTTCATGACTCTTTCCATTAGTAGGGAATATGACTAGAATCTTATTACTATCCACCAACTGACCGACACAAATTAACACAAAGCTAAATGGCAATTGCCACATTGTATGAAAATTGCTTTTCATAATTATATAATATTATTAAAATTACAATAGTTATTTAAAATTTTAGTTTTTCGATCCCTAATTATCGGTGACTGGTATCGTCACCTGTAACCAGCGATTATTTTTAAGCACTACAATTGAGATACTACTGCCAGGCCCAACATTTTAATTACAATTTGTTTAATCTACTATTGCAGTCACATATATCTCCACCTGGTCCAGAAATCATGCACTTATAATAACAACTTCATTATACTTTATTGTATACTAAGAAAGAAATATTTATCCAAAACATAAGCGTAATATAAACGAGTACGCAGGCAATATTTTAATAACAACTAACAAGTGGTGTCGGCTAGTCTGTAGGTCCTACAAACAGGATCACACGTTTTCCCCCCTTGCTCTTCGTACATAACTCAGTTTTGAATTGCTAGCAATGTATAAAGAAAAAATATTCTTCGTACAAAACTGGGTAATCCCGTCTAAAAACGCTTGTTGTCCTACATATTAGTGGCCACTAAATGACTCTTATGTTTTCGGAAAAAAATATAGGTATTATCCAACTAAATTTAAGTATCAATGGAAACTACAGTGACCGCTTTATAATTTGCAAGCATATTCTAGAATGCGGTGTAAGCCTAGTGGGTAGCCTATTATACAATGGACTCGGAAGCGGGAGACCCAGGTTCGATCCACAGTGTACCTATGACTTTGTTTTCTAAGTTATGTACATATGTGAAGTTATAGTAGCAATACCACTCGCTAACGGTGAAGGAAAACACCGTGAGGAAACCTGGGTGTCTGAGCTATTCGCATACCTCAGGGCTTGAAATCGCCAATCCGCGGTGGGCACGCGTGGTGATTAAGCCCATACTCTGTCTCTGAGAGAAGGCCTGTGCCCTACAGTGGGACGTATATAGGCTGCTTATGATATTCTAGAATTATCACAAACCCTATGCGTACGAAGCCGTGAGCACAGCTAGTGTCATAAACAATTAACGCTAACTGGTATTTGTCCACTTGTGCCAATATCAGTGGCCTTGAATCTCTCAAATAAAGGTGTCTATGTAATGAGATGAGTTTAAATGCCGCATTTAATTCGCAAGAGGGCGAAAATTAATTTTTTATAAAAACTATTTTTGGATCTAGTGAATACGTAGACGATCACTTCTGCAGAGGTATTAAAAGGTGATAGTGATGTAAAAAAACTCGATGTTTTTGGCCGCATTGGCAGCCACCTTTCTCTTGCGACACGATTTATGGAGCGCCCACGACCTTGCGGCTCTGCCTCGACCTTGCGGCAGCGGTCAGCAGCGCGCCCGTCAGGTCGCGGTAGAGCCGCTGCCGGCAGGGCAGCGCTATTTTATCATCCCAAGATAATGTACAAGCATCACTATTACTGCGTAAGTGTCTGCCATGAATCGTGTGACGCGTCGAGAATAAGCTAAGTAAGTAAAGTTTTATTCAGGCTAAATAAATGTTCACTGGCGCGATGGAAATTATAATATACAGAAGGAGTTAGCACTGACTAACTGAAATAACTTAATGAAACTAAAAACTGCAGCATCTGCTTGAAAAGTAACATTTTAAACCAATATAATCGGAACCTATTAAATCACCAATATTTTCAGACTGACAGGAAAAAACTATTTTCTAAATGTCAACTTTTTTTCCTTCCCGGCTACTCCACCATGTATAGCGTGCCAGCTTGGCGTTCGCAGGTTCGAACAATGTGGATCGACCCTGCCCGCGCCGGACTGCCGTCTGTGAATGTGGTGCACAGTCAACCCCACATCACTTTACATAATTTCAAACCATATTCATTTGTCACTGATAAACCCATGCAATTTTTGCTGTCATTAACAGGAACAAGTTGATCGGTGCAGGAATTCTTCATTAAAAGGCATCTTGTTAAATCTTCGAATCGAATTTGCTAACATTTATTCTGAAAACACAAATCACATGTTCTTCTTGGCCGCATTCGCAGCGACCTTTCTCTTGCAACATAATCTACTCAGCGCCCAGTAGACGAGGGCGGCGACGGTCAGCAGTGCGGCCGCCAGGTCGAGGTAGAGCCGCTGCCAGCAGGGCAGCGCCAGCGCCGGCGAGCGCAGGTGCGGCGCGCCGCGCGTCGCCGCCACGTGCCGCACCCAGTGCGCCAGCTCGGCGCCCGGCGACGCTGGTCGGTCGTGGAAGATGAACGACAGCTCAGCGACCTTCTCCGAGTACCTGGGGATGAAAAGATTGATCAAATTGAAAAACGTGTTTCCTAAATCGCTCATTGAGTGCAGAAGATGAATTTAAATACTCACGACGCTCATACTTTGGATTTATTAATAAAAACTTAAGAAATGTTTTCGGTCATCATCACCAAAAGTTAATAAATCCAATCGCGATTACAAAAACCCATTTCAAGTCGTGTGGTCATCGTCATTGTCATATCACTATTAGGCCTCTATCGATTTAGTCATGTCATCCAAAATTGTCATACAGTTCCAGCCCAACCGTATCCAGCCTATGATGAGTCGCTTTTCATTAAAATACAATTCATAGTTTATGCAATTCGATGTACATTGCGTAGCCGAATCCTACTTGTTAATCTGTGGGTTAATCGACTTTGCAATGAACATCGAATTGTAAACGATAAATGGGGATCTTGCGTCTAACTTAGATTGGCGTGTCATTGCTTTTATACCATAGAAATCATATAAAAACCTAGGGAAATTTAAAAATAAAGCAATGAAAATATTTTTTTCGGGGTTTTCGGGGTCACAAAATATGCGAAAAATAAAGTTACTCTAATAACATAAAACTTATTAGATTTCGTTTTGTCATTGAATTCTGAACCTTTTCTTATCAGGGTGTAAATGCATAAAAACATTATTTTACGAGATAACTCAAATATTGATAAACGCTTTTATACATATAAGGCATTAAGTTAGGGAGTGACGTCATAGCCTAAGGTCGATTTGTATGGCGCGTTCTAGTACCACGAGACTATATTCACTTTTCGACTGGTTATATTAAAAAAGTATTAGTTGCAGAGAAAAAAAAACACGTTTATTTATCTTTTAATTTAACGTGTCCTCTCCTATTTCATTAAAACATTTTTTCAGTGAAAGTTCTCCATTGTAGTTCTGTAAAATATGCTCCCGGTAAAGTGCCAAGCTGTTTGACTCACTTAGAATCTCCGAGGATGTCTTCAATAGCAGTCTTGAGATCATCAGCTACATGGTAAGACAAGTTCACTCTTTTCGCGAAGCCTCGACGGACAGCTCTGGCGACATTTGTAAACTGGTCAGCAAAGACTGGTATACCGATGATAGGCTTAGCGTAGTAGATAGTTTCAGTCGTCGAGAGAAGACCACCGTGTGTGATGAAGAGTTTGCAGTTGGGGTGGGCTGGAAAAAAAAACTGCTTGTGCTTCTGGTTTCCCACTCATAAAAAAATATCTTATCAATGGCCTCAAAGATCTTTCTTTCTTGTGTCATTCATTAGGGACAACAGTGAAACTTATATTTGTATCACTGGCGAAGCACGACATCATCACCTTCAAAGATGAGAGATCTGGATATTTGCCATCAAACCGTTTTTGAAATTCCTTTGTTTGGGGTAAAGGCGACATGTTTTCTAAAAACGTTAGCTGTGATAAGAATTAAAATGTGAAAATTACTTAGCAAAGTAATTTTAACATTTTAATGCTATTATGGATTTCCGCACAGTAACGCCTGATTCTACACAATGTGTGATAAGAATGTCATTCAAAAACTCTCTAACCTAATATGCTCGGTTGAGGAGCCCACTTTAACATGTGTACATTCTTGGGCAATTCGGGGAAGTCTTCCTCGAACTTCCACAGCACAGTCTGTTTCAGCGCGCCGAACATGGCCAAAAGACTATTCTTGACTGACTGGGGCAAGTCTTTGCTCTTCAAGTTCGATCCGAGGCTGAAGTATATAACTCCATTTTTGTTGCCTTCCATGATTTTCTTCAAGTCCTGTAAAATTATTGAAGTGAATGAATGTTCATTGTACAAATGAACGCGAATAATCATTCTTTGGCCAAATCCGCCCCTCTACTCTCGACGTTATTGCGTACAAATTGAGTCACAATCAAATACAATAAATCAGAAATAACCACTTGGAAACATTTTAGAAATAGCATTAAACTTATTTAAACTTCAGAGCTCATCGGAAACTGAAAGCATGTTTTAGCTAAATTAATAAATAAATGCAGTCACTTGTTACGCAAGTTGGCTAAATTAGCGTCGAGAGTAAAGGGGCTGGTCTCTGTTTTGATTTTATTTGTATTTGTGCAGTTTTAACGATAGCATTCTTTAAGTTTGATCCAAAGCTTAAGCTTAGTTTAATTAATTGTTGCAAGGTTTATTCATATTTGCTGCAACTTTGAATGAATCGCCAGTTTTCAGTAGTTAAGCTTCTTACTATCTGGGTACTGAGCAAATACCAACATATTTGGATCATATAGGTACTGTGTTTAACAAGTTCCCCATATATATCTAGAAATGGGGGTCTTACTGATCAATACGATCACATTGTTCTATGGGAAAAACATTATGTCGGCTGTTCCATTTGAATGGCTTAGAATAGGTGACAACTTTATGCATGGAATAGCTAGTATTTACCTTTGCAAAATTTGACTATAGGAAAACTCGTTCCTATAGTAACTGCTATAAGGGTCAGAAACATGACCACCCCCCCTTTCGGATAGGTATGATGATTTTGTTACACACCTATACATCGACATTCTTTACTATCGATGTGTGGCCTTCATTTAGTCATCCTGTGGTCAATGAGGTAAACCATAAAAAAAACGAAAGTGTACATACATACGGACATTAAACTCACGCTTGTATGCGAGGAGTAGGCAGAGACCAGGGTTTGCCACTTGCCACGGTCCTGTTAAAACTCTTTCGCTTCATCAAGATTCATTAGTTGTCTTAATAAATCGTCTTCTTGCAAACCTAAGAATGCCAACGTTCCTGAAAATGGCTTACCTCTGGAAGTGGTTTTAAGTCCGTATCAATATGGTAGCCACCAATGGGCTTGTAGTTCTGCGGAAGCCGTATGGATGATCCCATGGAGACGTGGGAGTTGCCAAGCATCAGCGAAGCGTTGTATTTCACTTCGTCGAACGAAGCCAACTTGTGACCCCTGATAGCCGCTGCTGGCCCGTAGACACTTTCGTAGGCTTCGTTTTCCATTTTCGTTACGAATCTATGAATATAAGAAACAAAAAAAAATATTTTGCATAGAGTGCGCTAAGCGACTCTTTTGCAAGTTTGCACCCACTCAAGTTTTAACTCACAAATAGCTTCACATTTTATCTTCTACTTGCGGTCGGGTCCGTGAAGGGCCCACATTGAAAGTCATATTTTGCTTTAAAAATGTGGAAAAATGACTGCAACTTTAAGCTTTATTTAATTCAATTTTAAACGTAAGAAGGAAAAGAATTGAATGATTTAATTAATCAATCAACTAACCATTGATTATAAATTCAAGTGAACGGTAAGTCCGTACAACATAATTCTGAATGGATAACCCGAACTCCGTTTCTTCAGGATCGATATTATCAATACTTGCCTGTTATTTTTTTATATTTTGTATTTGTCATACGAATTGACTGTGTCAAGTTTTATTATAGTATGAAGCAATTGTACTTTTTCATTGTAACTTTCATTCATATTTCATGTCTCGCTTCTTGTGTGCAATAAAGAATATTCTTATCTTATCTTATGAAAAATAAAAACAATTAAGTATTACGAATTTTACTGTTTTATTTATAATAACATCATTCTTTAAAACTCTCCTAAGAGGCAGTTTAAACAGTCTGTGGTAAAGAGAAAAATGTAACCATAGATTAAATAAACTCCCTGTGTTTTTTAGAGGAATTGTGTTTTTATAAATAAAACCAATTAACTTTTGCTTGTTGGGAGTGGTTAAATATTTATGCAGTGGTTAAATATGGATACAGTGGTTAAATATTGATTCGGTTCATTCTTTGCGTCACATCCTGTGTATTTTATCACCTACTACTCACAAATATTTGTAAGACTTCCAAAGCACCGGTATGAGCAGCTCCTTTACTCTGTCCAAGAAACCAAATGGGGGCATCTTGTCCGACATGATCGCGGGGTGATAGGCCGGGTTGGGTCTCTCGTCGATCAGTTGAAGTGCCAGCCAATGTGGATCCACTGAGCTAAACCAGATGTAGGGACAGTTGAACACTGAGGATAATCTGGAAAGCAAATGTCTTTGTTAGCAGACGTCCGCGCAATATTTAGTAGTAGTGACGCGCGAACGTCAACCTTCACATTCATGCGCTCTACTCAGTTACGTTATAGGCGACTTTGCGACTATGTGATTTATCTCTCTGTCCGTATGTCTGACAGCATTAGTGTTCTCTTACTTTTGTAAAAAAACTTAGGCCTTTGCATTGAGATCATTTATACAGCGTCCAGTAGCACCTTCACTCACATTAAGTTAAGGGGCCACTCGGACGCTGCAGTGCCTGGGACATTGTGTTTTTGATCCTGACAGCTTAGTCGGCCTAGCCTACAGGAAAGGCAAGCAATACCACACGCTAACTGTGAAGGAAAACATCGTGAGGAAACCCGCAGCTTGGTTAGCTCCGCACGTACCTATTACCTTTGTAAGAATAGTAACTAATGTTTTAGCACGGCAAGTTGTATCTACTCCTGGTAGGTACTTTATGTATTAGATTATAAAAGATGGTCGGAGTTTTTTTCGCAGTCTTCCTCCACTACAACTCGACCCAAAAGCAGCGGCTCACATTGTACATTGACATTCATCAAACTTCATGTAAACTCTTGACGTTGTAATAAATTTTATATTTCTGGTTTCTCTCTCACTGCTAGAATTTAACCACAACTTTTTATGGGGAGGCGACGGACTACTAGACCACAATATGACATTCTACAAACTCACGCTTATGTCCCGAAAGGGTAAGCAGAGACCAGGGTTTGCCACGATCCTGACAAACCTCTCGCCTCCTCAGCATTCATTAGTCGTTGCATGCACACACGCCGGTTTCGGGTACTTTTTATCTTGCCCTTTGCTAATACATCCAGTCATCATTCAGCCACAAAAAGTCCACTGCTGGACATAGGCCTCCTCCATGGATTTCCAAAAAGACCGGTTGGAAGCGGCCTGCATCCAGCGCCTTCCTGCGACTTGGATGAGGTCATCTGTCCATCTTGTAGCTGGTCGTCCTACGCTGCGCTTGCCGATATATGGTCTCCATTCGAGAACTTTTCGGCCCCATCGGCCATCCGTTCTGCGTGCTATGTGCCCCGCCCACTGCCACTAAAACTTACTAATCCTTACTACTAATACATCCAGTACAAACATTAAATAGAATTTTAAAAAAAGGTAGTTTCCGGCAATTACTTAGGAAATATGTCCATGCGAAGTCAAAGTCATTAGTTCAAGTTATTTGTCGGGAATTATATGTTTAAAGTGTTAATTCAGTCTCTTAAAATGATACTTACCCAGCATATAACTCACTGAACATGTATTCGATAATGATTAAATCGAAATTTTGTTTGGGATCCCTCATTAATTTTTGGACATTCTCATTTTCTAGAGTTATTTTCGTCATGTTGAATATTCCAAAGAAAAACTTATCTAAACTGAACACTGGCTTCTCCTGGTTTAATAATGATGTCAAATTCAGAGCACCTGAAATTTTATAATAATTCATTAATTCGTTACCTATGTAAGAACTTCAAATTAAAGAGAACATTACAAACTAATCTAAAACATGTTTTTTGGGTGACTCGAATTTTGAACAAATGTCATAAGAATAATTATACGTATACTACGTCTAATAACAATAATACGACTCTGTAATGAATGATTTTCGAATTAATGCTGATTTAGGTGCCCTTTCAGGACTCCCCCAATGGCAACGCGCATCGCCGCGGTGCGCGAAGCGGCGATAAACGCGCGCAGCGACGGAGGCGCAAATCGCGTCGTTGATTCACGTCTTCGCGCGGACTGACGGCGTATGACGACCCCGCGGCAAATGTGGGTGATTCCGCGGAAATCGAATAATGGCGAGAACAAGCCAATAAAAAAATTATACTGTAGCTGCATTATTTATTTGAATTTGTATGATATTTCTTACATGTGTTTGCTTAAGTCGCCGCTATTTAAATGCATCCATGACGTTTGATTTATTTAAAACTGCAGTGCCCGCGGCTTCGCTCGCGTGGAATTCAGTTTGTTTGTTGATCTCTTACTCTTACAGAGTATCCGGAAAAAAACTATGGGTACTTCAATTGACAACATTTCCATTTTTTAGCATACGTATTTTATTGTCTTAACCCATATCCTCCTAGTGTTCGATTTTTCGAACGCTTGATTTAATTATTTTTTTTGAGTAAATGTGAACGAATCCATTGTTCATTTATTAATGTCGGTAAGCCTGAACTAGTGGCTATCAAGTAGTATTTTTGACGTTTTGCAGTTCGCGCTTATTTTGTTGTGCTTGAAGTGTTGTTACAGAAGGTTTTCCTACAAAAATATGTCTCACCGTAAAATGTAAGTATTTTTTATTATTCAAAATACATATTTTTTTGTTTTTGTGCTATCATACAGAACATAGTGTCCGCCAAGGTATTATGATGTATTACAGTAAATATACATTTAGTGTGGGTAGCATAAAGGATTCTTTATGTAGTGTTTGATTTTTCGAACAGTAGGACAATACGCCCGTGTGATTATTTACTCGTGTGATGATTTTTATGTTGAATTTTTTGTTGGTTTTGTTTCAGCTTGTCCGTAAATGAAATTATTTCACATCTAAAAGAGGACACAGATATTTTGTAGGCAGAGAGTTACAGTTTTTACATGGATAACTTTTTCACTTCTTTGTCGCTGCTGGATGAACTAAAAAAATTAGGGCACGATGCTACAGGTACTATTAGGGCAAACAGAGCGGAAAATGCGCCCTTGAAAGATGTGAAAGTAATGAAAAAGACCCAAAGAGGATCCTATGACCAATGTACCGATGTATTGTCAGACATTACGCATGTTCGCTACAACGACAACAACATTGTTACCGTTGCTTCTACGCAGTGTGGTGTGCAACCTGTAGGAACGGTCAAACGTTACTGTGACAAACAAAAAAGGATATCTTTCATAAACTATAATAAATATATGGGCGGCGTAGATAGCTTAGATCAAAATGTGGGATGCTAGGTACCGAGTTTCTATTAGGTTGAAGAGATGGTACTGGCAATTACTTATGTTTTCTCTCAATGCATCTATCAACAATGCTTTTGAACTGTATAAAATGTCCCCAGCATCGAAAAACGGCAAGAGTTCTTACGATGTTTTGTCATTTACGAGATATATTGTATCAACATACCTACTTTCTCATGAAAAATTCTGCCAACATGTCCTCTGTTGCTAAAAATCCCGTGCCTAAGTCATCACTGGCTGTTATGAAACGGGTTCCAGATGCTATAAGACTGGACAGAAGGGAACATCACATTGTCAAGCATAATAAACCGACCTGATGTGGATTGTGCCACAAAAGCACACTTATGAAGTTTATTTATTTTTTCTTATGAAGTGTTCGAAGTGTATAGTTGCTTTACATAACATCATCGTTCTGTTGATTTTCATTCAAAGTAGTATTAATAAATGTATGTAAAGTACAGATTAGTTTCGAATATGTAAATTTGTTTTTTGACTAATAAAATACACACACTACATAGCTTTTTATTTCTAATAAATAACATGAATATTCGCATAACACTTGTATATATATTCCTACTGTTCGATTTTTCGAACGGTTTCAAAATTTAAAAAATTAGAAACTTTTTATTTTTTTTTATTTTACATATACCTTAACAATTACAAGAAGTGGCTATGTTATGAATTTGATTGAAATCGGACAATTCTAGATAAGCTTGGGAAGATATGGGTTAAAGGAAACTAGATACAAAATAAAACGACCCATTTTTTTTTATTTTTAGAAATTCGATGATTTTCATTCATAATTTTCTGTTTGAATTTCGTCTTATTCTAAAAGGACGTAAACGCCAAATGACGTCACACATACGGCATAGTATAGTCGTTTGCAATAGAATCCAACAATCATGTAAACAAACCAAATTGTCACGATTACTCCGTAATCACATACATTTGACGATCAATTATGAACATAGTCTGATTTCAACGAACGCACCATTGTTTTCACATTATCTTCAACACGATTTAACTTGTATTTATAAGTTAAATTTGTTAAAACATTTGCAACGTAAAAATTTCGAAGTATTTGACAAGCTGTCATCTTAGTTTTTTACTCATCGAACTCTATAAGTCATTGAAAAGTTAGTGTTGTTCGTAATCTGAAGTTATCTTTTATTTTTAATTTAATAAATTATTTTAATTTAATATTATTTGAATACAATAAATTTTTTTTTTTCAAGAGCTTAATATAATTAACCAAAACGGATTGTATCCTAAGCCATAAAAATAATGGTTAGTTTTTAAAAATTGACAGGTGGCCATTTTGTTAGAATTGTCATTCACAGTCATTCACTGTTCTGTGGGTTCGCTGTGCATTAGTGTTTTCTGTTTCCGTTTTCTGTTTCCGATTTCTACGACTTTGCATTCTCATTTTGGACTTTTGTTTTGCTTTACGATTTGGCTGGACATATTTTTCTTGGAACGACGACCTTTGCACGGCATCACGGACTTTGATATAGCATACGATTGGTATTTTTTCTCAAGGAGTAATCAGGAGGTAAGAATGATTTAGATCTATTACCTACAACGGAAATCTATTAGACGCACTTTAATATTGTATTGCCCTCGTAACTAATTATTTGAATAGATCACAATTACTGAAATGTATGTGTGTAAAATTATATTTGTTTTTAAGGTTATAATGAGCGAGCCGCAGCCAGGTTCGTCGGGGACTGCTCCGCCGCCGCCGGTCAAAAAACCAAAATTGGCTGTTAAAAAACAGTTATCGCAAAGGGAGAAAAAAATTTTGGTGAATATTTATAATCACTTGGAGAAAACCTCTCCTACATACCCATCAAAAATGGAATTATATAAAACCACCTCAAAAATAATGGACGTCTCAGAATATATTGTTCGTGACGTAATGAAACATTACACACAAAATCAAGAAGTACCCCAGCCTAAGGTATTTATAATATTAACTTAGCCAGCCTTTTTTTTACTCTTTTGAGCTTTACTTTATTTGTTATGTTATGATTTGTGCCATTTAGTATTCTCTGTCTGTTTTTTAGGAGAGACCTGCAAATCGAGCCATAATTGATAAGTTAGATGATTTTATCTTATCTGCAATAAGAAGAAAGGTTCATAAATTTTACTTTGATGGGGAATTGCCAACCATTGCCAAAATTTTGACAGCAGTCCATGAAGATGACAGCCTACCAAATTTTACATTCGGTACAATGTATAGAATATTGAAGAAATTAAACTTCACATACAGCAAGCGATCAAGAAAAAGCATTTTGCTAGATAGACCTGACTTACAAATTTGGAGGGTGAATTATTTGTTGAAAATCAATGAATACAGAAAGCAAAATAAAAAGATTTATTATTTGGATGAAACATGGCTTAATGAGGGTGAGAGCTTTTTATTTATTTAAATGCTTAATTTTTTTTTGTGTTCCGCAGGTTGCTTAAAAACATTTGTTTGAGATAATGGTGATAGATAAGATACTTATTTCACACATTATTTTAAATTGTGATAGGTTACAGGTTTGCTTAATTTTAAATATAAATAATGTTTTTATTGACATAATTATGTATTTAAAACTTTTTTTTTTACTTAGGGCACACCTGCAATTATGTGTGGATGGATAATGACATCAAGACTAGTAGACAGGCATTCTTGGGAGGCCTTTCAAGTGGCTTAAAAAATCCTCAGAAAGGAAAGAGGCTGATTATCACACATATAGGCAATGAAGATGGTTTTTTAGAAGGCGCAGATTGGGTTTTTGAAGCAAAAAAGTCAGATGGCGATTATCACGGGGAAATGGATGCGCATAATTTTGAGAAATGGTAAGGTTTCATTTGTGTATTTTTGTATATTTATGATAACACTATATAAAATTAATATTATTAAATATAAAATTACATTATGACAGAAAATTATCTTTTTTGTTTCAGGTTTAAGATGGTTTTAGACAAAATTCTGCCGGGATCTGTAATTGTAATGGATAATGCTCCATACCATTCTCGCCAACTCGAACGAGTGCCCAACATGAGCTGGAGGAAGGATGCTATACAAGAATGGTTACGTAGCAAAAATATAGCTTTTGAAACAAGTGAAATAAAAGCACAGTTACTCACAAAATTTGATAAAAAAAATTATGTTACAAAATACGTTGACGAGCTCGCCGCATCGAAAGGAATAACTGTGCTTCGCCTTCCTCCCTACCACTGTGAACTCAACCCAATTGAGCTCATTTGGGCACAGGTTAAGTCGTATGTTGGGAGAAATAACAAATCTTTTAAAATGGCGGAAATAAAAACTTTATTGAACGAAGGGTTGGCGAGAATCGGAGCCGAACAATGGTCGAAATGCGTAAGTCACGTCCTAAAGGAAGAGGAAGAAATGAAAAAGCTCGACGGCATTTTAGACACGGCAAGCGATGACACAGTGGTTCCATTTATAATTACGGTTACCGGCGACACTTCTGATAGTGATGATGACGAAGACGAAGATTTAAATTTGTTTTAATAAACACTTTTTTTATATATAATCAGTTTTATTTTATAGTCTATGGCTTATATATTTAATCTATTTAGTCAGTTTTATTTTAGTACCTATCCTACTATGGGCCATAGTCTATGACTTAAAATTAAAATAATTAGAAAAATAAATTTAATTAAAATTAAATTAGAACACTATGACATCACTATGGGCATAAACAATACGCTGTCAATGTCAGTCCGCCATATTTGTTTACATGATTGTTGGATTCTATTGCAAACGATTTTAATACTAACACCTTTGCCGACTTTTTAAAAACCATTGTTGATTGACTTTTGATGACATTTCTCTTGTCAGTCAACTATGACATCTGTCATAACAACTTTTTTTTTAATATCAGGCCACGGTAACTCCTCATTCCACCGTATGTGTGACGTCAATACACAATTTTTGGTTTTTATTTATTTTCTCTAAAATTAAGCAATAATAAAAATTGTAAATATTTTTTTCGTAATCAGGATAGCAAAATTAAGAAACGGTATTTTTAGTTTTAGACGTTGTAGAATATGAAATGTTGTCAAGCCCTGGTCACCAAGTTTTACCAAACTCCGCATTAAGTCTGATCGAAGAAGCTTGAATTCGAAGGGTCTCCTACTGTCCGTTAAAACTAAAACCTTATACGTTGTGTTTGTTTTTTTTTTCGGTGTATAGTAAGGAATGTTCTTATCTTATCTCATCGATCTTCAATCATTAGACCCTCTTTGGCAAGTTTGGCAAAACTCCTGATCAAAACTGTTTGTTTATTACGTCCCACTGCAGGGCACAGGCCTCTCAGAGAGAGAGAAAGGTATGTGAACACCTCAGACACTCAGGATTGCTCCCGATGTTTTCCTTAGGTTATTGACACTGGGTTCATTCGGGTTCATCACCGTTATTTAAGTTTATTAACTGATGTTCACTTTTTACAAAAATGTACTACAAGAGAAGAGAGTTTTTTTCCGATAACATGAACGATGTATTTTACTTAGTATGTTTGTGCCTCAAAGGCCATCAATCTGATCAATATTTCATATTACAACATCCGAGTAGCTGCATGCAATGAATTCGTAATGTCCCATGTGCATTTGTAGATGCCATCTCAGACCACGCGCTTCACATTTTGATGCCGATGGATCACCCTTTGACCGATAAAAAATGTAGATATACTTAATATACGTACTCATATCCAAGGATTCTATATTTTCACTGACATCAACTTGATGTAGATTTGGCGTTGGGTTTTTGTCAGGAAATGGTGTTATTAATGTCACCTGAAAATAAATCATAAATTGTTATGTAAAATTGAATTATACATTTATTAACAGAAGCTAACTAGCGCTATCAATGGAAAAAAGTCATAGCTTTTATAAATACTCACTTGCTGCTAAAAATGAACATTACACGGCAATTATCGTCATAGGCATATTTTTAACCTAATAAAACCTTATAAGCTTAGAACTTACGGTCAAAAATATAGCACTTAAGAGTATTTTTCTTATTAAAAACAGCCGTTCGTAGAGGACATCGATTAAAGAAGATTATTGACCCTAGGTTCAAGACAGTCGGTTCTAAAAATAGCTATCACAGTTAAGTAGTTATTGAGATTCATAATGTACACTTTTTGCAAAAACGTTTCGACAGAGAAGGGTTCCGTAACTCAAAACGGAACCCTTATAGGATCACTTTGTTGCCCATCCGTCCGTCCATCCGTCCGTCTGTCTGTCAAGACCCTCTATCTCAGGAACGCATAAAGGTATCGAGTTGAAATTAAAATCATATACTCAAGTCTACAGTACAATCTGCGAAAAAATCAAACGTCGAAGTAAACGCAAAAAAATACAGCCGTTTATGCCGTAAAAACGTACGTTTCGACACTCAAGGGAATCAAAATGTGTAGGGTACTTTCCATTAACCTAGAACTATGAAATTTGGCAGGGAAAAATCTAAAAAAATACATTTGTTATTAAATAATTAAAAAGATAGTCTTTGAAGTTCGGAAAAAGCTCGGAAAAAAAATGTAAGACTCGATCCCTGAACTATTTATAATAAGTAAGTACCTTAAAAATTTGTACTGAACCCTCGGTGTGCGAGTATGACTAGCACATGTTCAGTTTTTTATTGGTGGTGCTAATTAGAACCGGGTTCTTAAGAGATTTAATCGCAAGTTCATAAAATTATTCCTTCAGGGAATTTACAGACATCTTAACTATTACGATCTAACAATAATATGACCAATCTTTGAAGAATTTTGTGAAGACAGGCTTTGAGGAAAGGTGCAGTTCCCATACAAACGTAGTTTGGTTTTTATTTACAAACGGCATGCCAGATCGCAATGAAACTTTGCCAATACATTTAGAGAACATAAATCGAGGTTTGATCGCGCTTAGAATTGGAAATAAGCTTACCAAAAAGAAATTATAGCCTTGAGAATAGTTTCTAAGAAATGTCTGATGAGTCTCAGTTGTAAGCACGATCAAACTACATAATATAGAAGGAAATATACAAACAAGTCACACAAAGCAGACAAAATATACTGCAGTTTGGTACATACCTCGTGTCCATCAGACAAAAGATGACGAACAAATCCTTTTCCCAGTATAGCATGGCTCTTTCCAGGCATAGGGAACACCACAAGAATCTTATAACTAGCCACACACTCGCATAAACACAATATTGAACATAGAAATATCTTCCACATTTTTGATAGCTGTTATACAATTTGATGTATCATAAAGTGTTCTCTACCTATGTATAAAAACAGTGGCTATACGATAACACGATAAGCAACGTTCGGGTAGGAACACCACCAGCACAATGCAGACAAGGCCATAGACACAATTAATCTAAGGCGGTTTTTATCGTGCCTTGGTTTATGAACAAACAGTTCATAAAAGTTCTTGCTTCGGTGCAGACTTTGTAAATTTTTCTCTATAGGGCTAGACACATTAGATATAATTGCTAGAAATGGAATATTATCGAAGCGGCAGACAGTATTTTTCCGAGCGGAATCGCTCGTAGCCCCGGCTGCCTGAGTGATCTTAAACGATCACGAAGGTTAAGCAACACAGGGCGCGTTCAGTGCATGGATGGGTCGCCGTCTATGCCTAACGCTAGTGGCATTTTTCCGAGCGGTTCCGTGCTTCGCAAGGCACGTTAAGCTGTTGGTGCCGGCTGCCGTCGATAGATGGCAGTCGTTAAGCCAAGTCAGAGGCCTTAGGGCGGCTTGACAACTTCTGACAGTAGACGAGCCACTAGTCTACAAGCCTCCACCAATCCGGACTTGGCCCCCGTGGTGGAGTATGGCCTATACCTTCCTCAGGGAAGAGACCCGTGCCCCTCGGTGGGGACATAATGGGTTGATGATGATGAGACAGTATCATATTCTCTGGTAGTGTGCGGCCAAGGCAAGCCGTAATATGCTTATAATGTTTATGTACGTATATGGAGAACTGCAGGCTATTAAGGCTACTGTTGCATCGGGCATGCTGTCTCGCTCGCACAGTCTAATGTTTTTAATGATTGTAATAAAATGAGTATACTTTTGACAAATGTGGTCTGAGGGTTTGATAGGTAGGTAGGACTTCATAAAACTACGAACTAAACGACTTTAACGGTCTTATTTATAAAAAACACGATTAACTTAAAAAAACTCGATACACCGATTTAACAAGTCTGTGGTAGAAAATTTTACAAGGGAAAGACGTAACCGTGGATTAAATTAACTGCCTCTGAGGAGTGTTTTAAGGGACGATCCCTTAAAATACTTCTCGGAGGCTTTTATAAATAAGAACATTAGTTTGACCATTAGAAAGAAAAGTTTTTCCAAAAAATTTATTTTTTCTATACACGTGTTTATTTACAATCATAAATTAATTGTATTCACTGTTTATAATTAAATTTTCCAAAATTATGTGTCGACTTTTGCTATCGAAGTTAGTGGTTTTATAATAAAAACCACTGTGCTAAGATCACTTATTGGTTTAATTAAGCACGTTACAATAAAGTTTGACAGTATAGGTAATTAATTTTTATTAAATTGAACAGAGCGCGTATCGTCTTGGCCCCCGTGGTGGAGTATGGCCTATACCTTCCTCAGGGAAGAGACCCGTGCTCCTCGGTGGGGACATAATGGGTTGATGATGATATCAATTAATTCGGCTTCAGTCCATACGCAAAGAAACCGTTGACAGAAATCGAGAATATATCAACGCAACACCGTCGATCAAGTTGCATCAGATATTTCTTGAATATCCGTAATTTTGTTATCTGTTAAACCGTCAGATCAGACTACATTTAAACAATTTTACAAAAGAATACAACTTTTTTTAGAATAATAAAAAATTCTATATTGTGCGAGTGAGACAACTTGCCAGACGAAAGAGCAGCCTTAAATCATCATCATCATCTGGTGACGAGCCGACGACGTTTGGGTCGATTATTTAATAACGACGTTTTATAAGAAAATACGTGTGAAGGTCTATCCACACTACTACGAGCTGGCGACTTGCGTACGGCAAGATTTCAATCTAAATAATCCTTAAAGACTCATGAAGATAGGGATGACAATATAAGTGCAGAAAGAAGCCCGTTCCCGCGACGAACTCGTCGGCCAAACGGCGCCGGACTTTTTTTGCGCCAGTATTGTGGTCTCTAACTTGCAGTACTTAAGGCTTATTTCTGAAAGAGGGGGCGGCCAAGGATCACCTTGAAAAGAGCTATAGCCCAAGAGGCCAAGTCGATCGGCACTGGCTGGCCTGAATTTGAAGTTGCCGCGAACGACCGTCAGAAGTGGAAATCTGTGGTTGAGGCCCTATGCTCCTCTAGGAGTTAAAGGACCGCTTATTTTAGAAGAAGGCTTTATTTATTTTTTATCACACCTGCTCTGAAAATACATACTAATTATACCAATTAGAGGGAAGAAACGCCTTTATCCCGCCCTTCAAATCCTTTCATCCCAAGGTATGGAAGTTTGTATGAAAATCCTTCCGACCCAAGGGTGGGAAGTATGTATGAAATTCCATTACATACCCGGTTTTTTTTTTAATTTGTCAGTAGTCATACTGCAAAGAGACTTTAACTGTCTACTAATTAAATTTCAAGTAAATTGTTACTGGCCACATACAGTTTTTTTTTACCAGTTACCAACCTCCTTGGTGCATACAGAAAATTAAAAACGAAATTATTTTTGTATATAAAACGCGCGGAATCACGGAAGAAGTGGCTGCATGACCTTATGATCTTAGCCTACTCCAGAAACGGTTTCCTCGTAGGTGTAATAAAAAGCACTATACATACCTCAGGATAAAGTACAGTTCCATACCTCAAATGGTTTGCGCCCCTCGCAAGCTCGTGGCGCAAATGCCATAATCTCGGTGTGGAACTGTCACTTTCTTCCCTCTGAAGTAATGTACTATTGTATAGTTGCGCCCGCACTTTGTAATGTGAGTAGTTCTTTAGTCATCAATTGATTTCAGCAACAACCAATCTATCGTGTTATCATAAAATATTGAAGAGTCAGAAAGATACTTAAAACAAGTGACTTAATCACGTGACGAGCAATGTGCAATAGATTTGTATTTTATGATAGACTGATACTCGTATTAAAACACTGAAGTTATAGTAGCAATACCACTCGCTAACTGTGAAGGAAAACATCGTGAGGATACCTGAGTCTCTAAGCTATTCACATACCTCAGCGATTGAAATCGCCAATCCGCGGTGGGCACGCGTGGTGATTAAGCCCTGCTTATGTATTAAAACTCTGGTATTTATTGGATCTTTAGTCTACCGAGTGTCTTAAAGCAACACAAGGTAGATTTCATTATATTACATAAACTCACGCCTGTATCCCGGAGGAATAGGCAGAGACCAGAGTCTGCTACTTGCGACAATCCTGACAGACTTCTTTCGCTTCAATAACATTCATTAGTTGTTGCATGCACGCACGCCGCACAGTGATCAATAATTGGAAGTTAGGATGACAAAAATATTTTGACCTGGAATTACAATTTTCTATCACTCTTATTGAAAATACCGATACGGAAATAAATATTTCTTTATTAATATGATGTATTCTGGACATCAACTCAAAAAAAATATTAAAATTCCTCGTTCGTATCAAAATTAGGTTGTTCCAATAAAGTTATGACTTTGGCAGGAAAAACACCTTTCTGCTTTTGGGGTAAAGGGCGTAAAATTGGTATCTGAGGATCTGACGACACCAATAAAATTTTGAATAAATATTCATTAGCCTTTTTTCGGGACATTTTTCGAGTATTGTGTTCTCTATAATATTTCACATCTTTATTTCGATATTCCTGTGCGTCTTCCCCTAATTGTCCAATAGGCAATACGAAATGATCATCTTTGCCATGAGTCAAAACTTTATGTACTGTGGGCGGCATGCAGTACCATCCGTATAGACTAACATACAGCTTTGCCGTTTCTCTTGCATATTCATCAAAGAGAGTACTATTTATTTTATATGAACAGCTTAAAGTTTTCAGAATAATCCCAAATCTTATAATCAATTCAAGATCGATGCCTGTGATCTCGTGTACAATGTCGGGATTGGCAAAAAACCTTCTGGCAGTGTTGCCGTCATTAGTGTTGCCAAAGCCCTGTTTCGGAACATCAACCAGCAAACCAAGTTTCTCCCGAAATTGTTTCTGTATAAAAAAAAATCTGGTGTCAACAATATTTTTATTTACTTCGCCCCAAACTTGCCATGACTTCACAAGCAATTTGTATGATATGTGAAGAAGGCACTCAAAAAATCTGATAGTTACGTTAATGATGATATACCAAAGTCCAATGTTTGAGGGTCGTCAGATCTTGGTTCTAGATCTAGAATTTTATTAAATTCAGACGTAGTCGCTTTGCAAATGTAGCACCTCTGTGTTGACTTATTTGATGATAAAGTATTGCAGATTTTTCCATCAATCATAGTTTTTAGCAAATTATGTTTAACAATATAAGCATGACCACACAATTCTATCTCGGTAGGTGTTAAATTAGCAATTTGTCTGTCCATATAAGCAAACTCAGCATCAATTACGTCTGGTGTCTCTTTCACGAATTGCAATTTAATCGGCCTACAAAACCTTGTGGAATTGGTACGAGCATTTTGCCAAATAATTACATAATTATTTTCCTGTATGTAGTGTAAGCTTAGAGGAACCAGCGAAGTAATTAAAATGTTCGAATCATCAGAGTCCTCATTTTCAAACTTCTGTTTGCAATTTTTTTGACTACCACTACCATCCGCGCCCCATTTATAGGTAATTTGCAGGTCAATAGGATCGTTAAGTGACACTATCAGTTCTTTTTGGTTTTCAGAGATACGTGACACTGTATGGGTCTACTAGATTTTGTAATGGAACTTCTGCTGAGATGTCTGTAATTTTTATGTTCGGTGGATATCACTTGGCTTTCTCTTCTAAAAGTTTGTAGTACGGTGGATACAATTTCTGATTTTTTTTTCGTATAGCTGATGCCCTAAGTTCAATGTATTTGATACGAGTTAATTTTAACTGGATGAAAAGTGCTAGTGCTTTTTTTGCCGAATAAGAAATATCATTTTGTAGACTGTCTCGTGATTTAGCAGTACATTCAGGAGATGATGATGAAATAATCATGAAGTGCTAAGGCAGCCTGACGTTTTCCGACTGAATGAAGTTTCATTTCAGCTGCTAAGCATAACTCTTCTTCACTTCTGGATGATACTTCGTCTTTTAACCTTCTACGCTTAGCTCTGTCACCTAAATCCATGAAATCCTTTTTCGGACGTCCCCTACCTATAGACCCTGAAGTTGAAGGCTGGTCAGAATGATCTCTAGATGTTCTTATGCATTTATATAGCCAATCTTAATATTTTTTTTCGAATTTGAAAACATTTTTGCCAACTTTAATCCAATTTCTAGAAGCTGATTAACAAAAGCTATGTATTGAATCTCGTAACTAATTTCGTTGTTCTGTTGTCACATCTGACATTCCAATGACCTCATAGATATAGTTTAACAACATATCTTTAGATGCCTTAGTTGCAGGTTTAATTGGAAGGTGTTTCTTGAGGTAATTAAACAAATCGGAATTTCTGACTGTAACACCATTTCCTGAAAAAGTGCAAAGTTTGTTCAGACAGCTGTTCTTGGCTGTAAATTTTAGAATTGAATATCATAATACAGACTTCAAGATATCTAATTGTGTAAAAATTTCCATGTTCTAATGTGTTTCTTATAAGATATAGGCTTTAAAATATTTAAAATATGCAAAATTATAGACTAAGTTTTGAATATTTTTCCTAAATTACAGTAACAATGAAAAATTACAAAATATTATAGAAAATTAAGTACATGCCTTCTTTAATGTGCACCATATTTATAAATACACAATAATGCACTGTGAAAGTCTCAACAAACAGATAACTGTGCGCGAAAACAGAATAAAAATACAACAGATTAATTCAATTAGCAAGAACACTGCATTCACTAGCTGATATCTCAGTAATGACTTACCTTCAACCGTTCATATTAAACAAAAATATGGTGTAAGGACCCCCAATCACATTGCGATGACATGTTTGATGGATTATTGGCATAAAAGTGAGAGATGCACTTGCTTTATAAAGATACACCACAGGCTACATCTATAGTCCTGTTTTATTTATTCGTTTTGTCTGTTGTGTATTTAGTTTTCCTTCTGTGTTGTGCATATTATGTTACTTATGTGCTTATTTTGTTTCTGTGATGTATCTTGTTGGTATAATAAATGTCTTTCTTCTTCTTCTTCTTCTTCTATATTTATTAAGAAACGACACAGTATTGTTTCAGTACACACAGAACGCCATAGAGAGAGTGATTCATAGAGTAGACAGATTAGGTTGCGTTTACATTCTTCAATACTGACCCTTAAACCAATATAATCTGTTATGTTACTTAAACCTTAAGCGTACTAGGCATTTAAATTCATTACAAAAAGAAACTGCAAAATCTTAAGTTAACTAAGTACATACACTACTTAACTTCAACTTAAGTTTGCCTTATCAATGCTATTTAAATATTAAATTCCTATGACTAATCTTTAACAGTTGAACTTAATATTCAATACAGTACTTAACTAATATTGAAATATCAGATAATTAACATTACTAACATGACTTAACATAACATTATTTGCTTCATAAATTTGTTATGAGATTCCTTACACAAAGGTTTAGTAAGTAAGTCAGCTAACATATCTGTAGTGCATAAGTATCTAACATCAACAGTACCTTTACAAACATGTTCCCTAATAAAGTGGTGACGTATGTCTATGTGTTTAGTTCTGGCATGAAGCATGGAATTTTTGCACAACTTCTGTGCCGATTGATTATCGTTAAAAATAATTACCATGAGAGTTAACCCCAGTAATTCATGCAAAAAGTTGCGGAGAAACAGACCCTCCTTACAAGTATCAGAAATTGACATATATTCTGCTTCTGTGGTGGACAAAGCAACTGTGCGTTGTTTCCTGCTTTCCCAAGAAACAACAGAGTTACCTACCTTGAAAACATAGCCAGTGTAGGAGCGGCGATCCGCCTCGTTTCTTCCCCAGTCAGCATCTGCATAAGCTGTTAACGCCAGTTCAGCTTTAGGAAAAGTTAAACAAAATTCTTTTGTACCTTTAAGATAGCGGAGGACTCTTTTGGCAGTCTTCCAATGAGTTTCATCATAGCTGTCATTAAATTGGCTGTGATAGCTCACTGCATGGGCTATGTCAGGACGCGATCCCACGGCGACATACATGAGACATCCTATCAAGCCTCTGTAATCAAATTTGTTACGATCATGAAAGTTTTCTGACTTAGTAAGTTTCACACCAGCCTCCATTGGTGTGGCAGAAGCTTTACAATCTTCCATTTTGAATTTCTGCAACAGTTTTTCAATGTAATTGCACTGATCCAGGATTATCTTGTCATCATATTTACATATTTTCATACCAAGGATATGACGAGCTGGCCTCAAATTCACTTTGAAGTTTTTCTTTGATTTCAAATTTATGAGGTGAATTAGGTGTTGAGAATAGTATAATATCATCAACATATAGAGCTATTAATGTTAAGCAGTCATTGCTCTTTTTATAAAAAACACATGGTTCTAAGTTTGATTTTGTGAATCCTAGTTCATCACATAGGACTTTATTTATTTTCTCATACCAAGCTTTTGATGCTTGCTTAAGGCCATAGATAGCTTTATTCAGCTTGTATATTTTTCTCTCATCGCCTTTTACTATAAAACCTTCAGGCTGCACCATGTACACAGTTTCCTGGAGTTCGCCATTTAAAAATGCTGTCTTCACGTCTAAGTGATCAATATCTAAACTGTATTTGGCGGCAATAGATAACAGTGTACGAATACTCGAATATCTCACAACAGGTGAAAAAGTTTCATCATAATCGATGCCTTGACGCTGTGTATAGCCCTTTGCCACTAATCTAGCCTTGTATTTCAAAAACTCGCCATTTACACCACGTTTTTTCTTAAAGACCCATTTACATTTAATTGGTTTCTGGTCTTTGACTTGATCAGTAAGAGTCCAACATTTATTGGTAATAAATGAGTTATACTCATCTTGCATGGCTCTCCTCCAGTCATCAGCATCAGGACCGCTCAATGCCTCCTTCACTGTTTGAGGTTCATCTGCGCTCCTGTTCAGTTCTCTGACGAAGTTCGCTGACATTTATTCATTCTCGCCGCAGTCTGAATAGCTGTCTTCCTCTTCCAGCGTCTCGTCTGGAATGTAAGTTTCATCCGCAGTATCATTTGTAGAAAGGCTCTCCTCACCCTCAGAATCATCTACTGTGATTGCACTGTACCTTTGGCTGTTCTGTGTTAAATTAGTGTCATCAGAACTAAAGGTATTTTCCCCAGTAGGTGGTTCTGTAGGTTCTTGATTATCAATCACACTAGTTGTGAATATCAAGTCAGAGTTGTCATCATGTGACACATTTTCCTTTTTAAGATATTGGGTTTCTAGAAAAGTGACATCTCGAGCCTTAATGCAATCTGTCGGACAGTCAGGGTCTATTAATCTGTACCCTTTAGTGTTTTCGCAATAACCTACGAAGATATATCTCTTTGCTTTCGGTTCTAATTTGGTCCGAATGTGCCTTCGAGCATAAGCTATGCAGCCAAATATACGTAAATGTGAAACTGATACCTTTTTTACTGCTCCATTTCTCCTCCGGTGTCATTCCTTTGACAGCAATGGTTGGTGATCGATTTTTGAGATAGACAGCCGTATTCACAGCTTCTGCCCAGTACTCCAGGTCTAGGCCTGCTTCACGAAGCATACAGCGTGCCTTCTCCATGATGCTTCTGTTGGCACGTTCAGCAACTCCGTTTTGTTGAGGGGAATATGGTACAGTAGTTTGGTGTTGTATACCGTTATCCCTTAAGTATGTCTGAAACACAGAATTTAAATATTCACCACCATTATCACTGCGGATAGCTTTCAATTTTTTATTAGTTTGATTTTCAACAAGAGCTTTCCAACTCTTAAACTTTTCAAAAGCTTCATCCTTTCTATGCAAAAAATAGACATATGTTTTTCTTGTATAGTCATCTATAAATGTTAGAAAGTACTTTGATCCGCTGAAGGAATTACACGGCATTGGTCCGCACAAGTCGGTATGAACCAACTCCAAGATGTCTGTTGCTCTATTAAAAGATTTCTTTGGAAACGGTGCTCGGGTTTGCTTACCCTCAATGCAGGAAACACATTGCTGAAAACCAGTTTTATCATATGAAATACCTGTGACCATACCTTGCTTTAGTAGTTCCATGCTGCGGCTGTTGAGATGTGCCAAACGGCGATGCCACACATCTTGCTTAGTCTCAGCATGCACTTTAGCTGGTTCCGCTGACAAAACACTGCTGTTTACCTTTGCCACACACGTTGTAGAGTTTTCTCCGGTACAACTTAGGCCTGTAAAACTAGAAGCATCTGTGTTCTCCGCAAAATTGCATTTCAAAGGGGTGGACTTTACTGTATCTAGCTGATAAACTCCATCACGTAGGGAGGCAGATGCCACGGCTACATTTTTATCATAAATTTGACAGCCGCTAGAACTAAACACCACTTTGAATCCTTTCTTGACCATAGCACTCACCGATAACAAGTTAGCCGTTAAATTTGGTACATAGTAAACATTACTTATTGTCTTTACGTCGCCATTCATCATTTGTACTTTAACCGAGCCTTGTCCGGCCGTAAATAACTTGTCACCATTCGCTACCTTAACTTCAATTGACTTACTATTACTCACAAAATCACTCATGATGGTTTTATCTCCGCACATGTGTCCCGTTGCACCACTATCGATGTACCACATCTCGTTCCGGATGCTGGCGGTCAATGCAGTGAGCAGCGCCTTGGATGTATCCAGATAAGTCTTGAAAGGTTTCTTATTTCCAGACCTAGGACAGTCCTTGACATAGTGTCCCACCTTTTTGCATTTATAACATCTTGGTTGTCGTGCAATTAAAGCCGTGACTTTCTCAGATTTGTCATCTCTGCGAAGATTTTCCTGTAACAACTTTCCTTTTACAAGTTCACTCGAAAGTTTTACATTGGAGTTTTCCATAGCCATGATTAAAGGGTCATAATCTGCCGTCAAGATTACGCTTAACATTACAACTGACACAAAGTCGTCATCAAGCGCTGACCCAATCTCACTAAGTTGCTGTGAGATTTCCGTGATTTTGTGGATGTATGTTTCCATGTTCTCGCTCTCGCTAAGTTTAGCTGCAAACAGGGTCCGTAGTAGCCCAAGTCGACGACATAATCCACTATCTTCATAAGCTTTCTGTAGATTAGACCAGGCTTCGTGTGCTGTGCCTGCCTTTCTTATATGTGTAAATGTAATATTGAGTAAATTTAAAGTACCTATAACTAAAAGAATTTCACAAGTCAAATATTCCACAACTGTAGCATAGGCATTTGCTGTGTGTTTCTTTAGAAATACTGACGTTTTTCCCCGGTTACATTTCAGTAATCGCATTACAATGATGACGCGTAAGAACACCGCGCGCGATAGCGAGCAGCGCTTGAAGACAGCGCTACTGGAACTTCAAGCGTCCAAGCAGCAATGCCAGCAGCTGCTAGAGGAGCGAGAGGAGAGCGAATTGGAGGTTGAACGAATAGTGGAGAAAAACACACAGCTTAAGAATGATCTTGCGGAACTGGACATCATCTGCGAAGACTTACGAGGGCAGCGAGACGAACTACAAAGGATTGTTCACAAATACGACCAATGTCGGGACACCCACGAAGTAGCCCTTCAGCGCATAAAGCTACTGGAACACCAGCTTTCCGACGCGCACAAAGAACTTCAAGTGCTACGGCAACAAAATCTCGACAGAGAAAGTGAAAATATATTATCCATGTATAACGAACTGATAAGTGACAATTCCTCAAGTAATCTTCTTGTACCGGCCAAATCTTCTCAGTCTTTAGTGCCCATACAAGGAGCTAACAGAATAAAGCGCTATATTCGAGCAAAGAGGCACATTAAACGCATCAACAAAGCGTTGAAAAATAATACAGAGATTGTCAAGTACATGGGTGTGAAAAAAATTAATGTTAGCTTACAAAAAGACTTATTGAGTAGCGCAATGGAATATGCAGTATGCTCTAGTGACTATGAGGCAAAAATAAAAGACTTACACTCTCATATACACAGCCTAGAGCATTCACTACATGACTTGGGTAGGCAGTTCACCGAGGCACAAGAAGAAATGAATGAGTATGCAGCAGAATTAACGGCAATAGGAAATTATAATATGGACAGGTTTGAGTCGCTGACAAACAAAATGCCAGCAATGTGTACTTCGTGCAAGACACCACGTGATCATCAACCACCTGCGTCAGCATCACACATCACCCAACTGCTCAGTTCTACTGAGGAAGACACGCCACCTGCATCCTGCTCACCTGCGAGCATGCCTGAAGTGACCCACATCAACACTAGTCTGACCGATGTTTGCGCCCTCTCAAGGCCCAGCTGCACAGTAAAAAGAAAAACAATCATCTATTCAGATAAAATAGGTGTAGGCCTAGGTCCCTTGTTAAACGATAGGCTTACACAGAATGTCCTGAATGAATGTCATCCCCACGCGAGTTTTACTGACATTGTGCAAGACTTATTCAAAAAACCACTTGAAAGGGATACTACCTATATATTATTAGTAGGTAATAGCCGAGGCGTCAAAAAAACGGACATTAACAATGTATTCGACTTGTATGCTCAGGCTAAGGATGTCCAACCAGAGACGGGAAAGTTATTTTTTTGCGCTTTTCCTTATTCCCAATCACTTTCTGGAAAGGATAACAGCGACATACATAGCCTGAACATGCATATCCATCATCTGACATGTCGTCATAGTGACGTATTGTTTTTTGACATTAACAAGTTTGTTAAGAATTACTTCATGACGAGAGATACTGTGTACTTCTCTAAAAACAGTCGACGTAAGTTAGCCAGTCTATTGGCTTATAATATTTTTGACTCAGTTGTTATAGGAATTATAACACAAACCAACGAAAACGACAACCGTGTTACTAGTATTAGTAATAATTTAGGAGCGGGCTCAAACACAGAATCGATGGATTTAAACGGCCATCGCAGACAAAGGAAAACCCTAAGTTAGGTCTAAAATTAGTTGCACAAAACATACAGGGTTTTTCCGGCAAAGACAATTTAATTGAACTATTTTTAAAGGATTTTAATGTAGATATTTTGTGTTTAACAGAGCACTGGCTGAAACAACATGAAATGTCTTTCAATTTAAAAGACTATTTAGCAGTAAGTACTTTTAACCGACAGCACGCAATAAGAGGAGGTTCAATGATATTTGTAAAAAGTAGTTTAAAAATGAAAGAAAGAAAAGACATTGTCAGTCTATCTGTTGAACGCTTAATTGAGATCTCGTGTGTGGAATTGGATAGGTACATAGTTATGTGTGTTTATAGGCCGCCACAATCGAATTATAATGAATTTGAATTAGTTATGGAAGACGCCTTAAAACGCCTATTTACTAGCAATAAGAGCATAGTAGTATGTGGTGACTTCAATATAGATTTGTCAGTTGATAGTTCACTGAAAACTAAACTCACTAGTCTGTTCAGGTCATTTAATTTACATTATTTATTTACTGAACCCACTAGGACAACAGCTACTAGCGCCACTTGCATAGATAACGTTTTTTGTAATTGTCAATTTATAGAAAAAAAGGTCATACATAATTTACAGTCCGATCATAGCGGGTTATGGGCAGTTCTACCGTCAGTACTAGAAGAGCCTTGTAATGAAATAATTTGTAGACCAATAACAGAAAAAAAAATTGAATTATTTAAAAGAAAATTAGGCACACAGTTAGATTCATTAAATTTTGATAGCACTGATCCGAATACATTATATGAAGTGCTGTTTTCGACCATATCAAAACAATTTGAACAGATATTTAACGTAAAAAAAATTACAGGGTTAAATCGCGGTTTTTCAGAATGGGCAACGCCAGGTCTACATAGAAGTAGGAAAAGGCTTTATGAATTATATGAAGAGAAACAATTTAATCACGATCCGACGTTCAGAGAGTATGTTAAAAAATATTCAAAAACGTTTAGGCAAACTTGTTTAGCAGCCAAATCCATTAGCATAAGTAAACAAATTATGGCATCAACTAATAAAATCAAAACAGTCTGGCAAGTAATTAGCAAAGAGACAGGCAAAACGAGACCTAGGGACCAGATATTTGCTTTAAAGGTAGAAGGGAATTTAGTCAATTCAAGGGAAGACATAGCAGAAATATTTGAAAATTTCTTTAAAAACATACCCCTCAAAATAACGGCTAGCTTAAATTCTTCCCCTCAATCAGCCGAAACTTTACTTCTGGAAAGTATAAATACATGCAAAGCTGACTTCCAATTCACCCATATAAGTCCCTTTGCTATTGTCAAAATATTTAAAGAGTTAAACTTAAAAAAAACCGAAGATTTGTGGGGATTATCGGTTAAACTTATATCCACGGTTATCCATATTCTAGCACCTTACCTTGCTACAATTTTCAATAAATGCATTGACCAGGGAACCTTTCCTAATCTATTAAAGTTAAGTAAAATAGTACCCTTATTTAAATCTGGCGATAGTGAAGATCCCAATAATTTCAGACCAATAGCAATATTGCCGGTCCTAAGTAAAGTTTTTGAAAAAGTAATTTTGCATCAATTGCAGACTCATTTTAGTATAAATAAGCTATTTCATAAGAAACAGTTTGGATTTACGAAGGGCCGCTCAACGACGGACGCAGGCATAGCATTAATAAAGCACATCTTTGATGCGTGGGAGGAGGCGCAGGATGCCATCGGGGTGTTCTGTGACCTGTCCAAGGCGTTCGATTGCGTCGACCACGAAACGCTCCTTATAAAATTACACCGATATGGTTTAAGTAATAAATCGCTAGCTCTTCTTCGATCTTACTTAACAGACAGAACCCTAAAAGTAGATATCAATAGAGTTAAATCCTCAGGATCTAATGTAAAAGTAGGAGTTCCTCAGTTCTATACTAGGACCGTTCCTTTTTTTGGTTTACGTAAATGATTTGC
The DNA here is from genome assembly GCA_947308005.1 of Yponomeuta malinellus. NCBI lineage: Eukaryota > Metazoa > Arthropoda > Insecta > Lepidoptera > Yponomeutidae > Yponomeuta > Yponomeuta malinellus. Next base: position 12,938,804 of record OX371012.1, read on the forward strand.
CCTACCTAGTAGAAAAACTATCGCAGATAGTACTGTTTGCTGATGATACTTCCTTAATTTTTAAAGTAAAGAGAGGTGTAGGTAATGTTGACGATGTAAACAATGCTCTATCTACAGTTCTAAACTGGTTCACGGTGAACAATTTGATGTTAAATGCGAAAAAGACAAAATGCGTCAAGTTCTCCTTGCCCAATGTTAAAAATGTTGACACGTGTCTAAAAATATCTGGTGAGAAATTAGAGCTGGTAGAGTCCACACTATTTTTAGGCATAACAATAGACTCAAAACTGCAATGGGGCCCGCATATTGAAAAACTATCGGGTAGGTTGAGTTCAGCTGCATTTGCAGTTAGAAAAATTAGGCAACTTACAGACATATCGACTGCGAGGCTGGTCTATTTTAGTTATTTTCACAGTATTATGTCATATGGGCTGTTATTATGGGGACGGGCAGCAGATATAGAAACAATATTTATTTTGCAAAAAAGAGCAGTAAGAGCAATTTACAACTTAAGCAGTAGGGAATCGCTAAGGGAGCGTTTCAAAGAAATAGGAATTCTTACACTGGCTTGCCAATATATATTCGATAATATAATGTATGTTCGTAAAAATATAACCATGTTCAAATTAAATAGGGACGTCCATAACGTAAACACTAGAAATAGAAATAAGCTTGCTTATTCTAAATTTCGTTTAGCCAAGGTAAATACATCGTTCGTAGGCTATTGCGTTCGTTTTTACAACAGAATTCCAGAACATGTTTCAATTCAATTCAATTCAAATATTTTTATTCATTGTAAAAACAGAATGTTTACTTAATGAACGTCAAAGTTGCTAGTTTCACAATTAATGGATTATGTGGAGAAGAAACTAACAAAGAAACTCCACATTTATTCTTTTCAAAACACGTTTTAACTTAATTAACAGAGTTTTCAACTTAAAATATTAGTCATGAATGTGTTGAACACTAGTCACAATCGTCCTTTAAATAATATTAATCTACTGTTTAATGCCAAACATCTTTGTCTTCTAAATAATCCTTGATGTTATAGTAAGCCTTTTTGCACAGAATGTGCTTAACACATTTTTTAAATCGCGTTGGAGGTAACTCTAATATATCTTGAGGAATTTTGTTGTAGAACCTTATACAGTGCCCCATAAAGGATGTGTTAACTTTTGCAAGTCTAAATAGTGGAAATGACAATTTATGTTTATTTCTAGTATTAACATTATGGTGGCCACCAACATTTTCGAAGTCTTTGATATTTTTTCTAACGTACATAATATTTTCATAAATGTATTGACATGCAACTGTTAAGATGTTGGTTTCTTTGAAGAAATCTCTTAGCGAATCCCTACTACCTAACTTGTAAATAAATCGGATGGCTCTCTTCTGCAAGATGAAGATAGTCTCAATGTCTGCTGCCCGGCCCCATAGTAGTATACCGTAGGACATAATACTATGGAAGTAACTAAAATAAACAAGCCTAGCAGTTGCAACGTCAGTGAGTTCCCTAATTCTTTTCACTGCATATGCTGCAGAGCTAAGTCTGTGTGCTAATTTTACAATATGTGGACCCCATTGTAGTTTTGCATCGATTGTGATGCCCAGAAATACAGTATCATCTACAAATTCTAATTTTTCATGTCCAATTACTATGTTGTTCTCAACTACTCGTACGTTAGGTAAGGAAAACTTTATACATTTTGTCTTTTTAGAATTTAGCAGCAGATTATTTGCTGTGAACCAATCTAGTACTTGCGAGAGAGCATTATTTGCATCGTCAAGATTATTTTCTTGTCTCCTTATTTTAAAAATAAGTGACGTGTCATCAGCAAATAACACTATCTCAGACATTTTTTGTACCATAAACGGTAAATCATTTATATAGACTAGGAAAAGGAGCGGCCCTAAGATAGATCCCTGCGGGACTCCTATTTTTACAAGTGAACCCGAGGATTTAATACGATTTACGTCTGCTTTTTGGACCCTTCCTTCTAAATACGATCTTAAAAGATCTAAACCTGTTCTATCCTTGTCTGAAAATAAATTTAAAACATTCATTAAAAAATCGCTATGTAAAAAAGCATATTATAGAATAGACGAGTATATGAACGATATAAGCCCTTGGTAGTAAGCAAATTCCACTGCGATTTCATTGTTATTTAATTATTAATATTATAATTTATTTAATTTTAAAACCGTGTACTGACGACGTGATTGCACATTAATAACTATAGCACACATTTTATAGCTGACAAGAACTCAATCTGCAGGTTTGCTAAAGGTCATTCGAATGGTGGCGTGGTGGCCGGGCCACCTATCTCCCTCTAAAATGGTTGAGACTGGTGATGGCTGACCCCTGCGTTATGCTCGTGAACGGGTGCTGTTCGTGTGTCTGGCCGCAGCATTACTGTTTTTCCTACTTTTGTAAGAAGTGTTATTTTGGCTTTTAAAGTTATTAGTGGCTATCACGGAATCATATCATATAGGCTTTGATGTATAAGTCTAAGATGATTTGAGAAAAGATGGTCAGAGTGGAGTTTTTTTTCCCGCTGCCTTTTTCTCCACTACAAATACGGCCCGAAGGCAGCGGCTAACATAGTAACATAGTACATTGACATTCAGCAAACAGAATGTAAATTCTTTACGTTGAAATAAATTATTGATTTCTGATTTCTGATTTCTGATTTCTGTGGGATCGCAGTAGGATGTACTGCTAACGCGATTTTCGCCAATGCTTTTTGTTGTTTTTTCGCATCGTCCAACTTACTTTCCACATACCCCCATAGGTCTTCGTGAATGAGCACCATCTTCATCATGAATTTCCACGACGTATAGTTTTCGATGCCTTTCAGTTTCTCGATAACGAAACTCGAAGAAATTGCCGACGACGTAGCCATGTTGTTACCTTGTCGACGAAGAGGTTAGAATTTTCCTATGCCGGTATGCCGATATATTTTCGGAAATAACGTGAAATAAACTTGGATTTGTATTTTCGCGAATCCCTGGGCCCATAACCTGATGGATTATTGGCATAAAAGTGAGAGATGCACTTGCTTTATAAAGATATTTATTAAGAAACGACACAGTATTGTTTCAGTACACACAGAACGCCATAGAGAGAGTGATTCATAGAGTAGACAGATTAGGTTGCGTTTACATTCTTCAATAATGTTTTGACTACCCTCACAATGCAAAATTTGAATATTATCCACCTAATATCTCATTATTGATCACAGTGCGCCGGTTTCAAATAATTTTTGTCTTGCCCCAAAGGGCAAGAACTAATATATAATCCCCTATTTGGCCGTAGTATTTCCGCCTGAGACGGCCCTTCAACCTGTGTAAGCTTAATATACTTATTTCTTTCGTCAATCTTTCGTCCTTTCGCTCCAGATGGCATTCAGCTGAGCTATGGCCATTTTCGGGTTCAGTAAATTGAGTAAAATTTTTTCTTCAATAATTTTCTAACCTGCTTACATACATACTAAAATCCATTATTGGCTGCATGTAAAACAATATTAAGAACCTATTGTTTACTGTAATTGTATTGCTGTGGATTGCTGTTCAATAAATAACATAAATAAATAATATGTCATATGTCCAAAGTTATCTTATATTTTGATTGCGCCATTCCTACACGTGGTCCGTTGCCATTGAAATCGTATGCCATTTACCTTTAAGCATACGAGCGCACTCCCGCGATTTTCGAAGTATAAAAATTTATTTTTATTGCGCATATTTGTAAGCTTACGTAAGGACTGTCATGACTCCCTCCCACCCCTTTGCAAGAAAAAATATCACGTGGTCGATCCCCTCCCCCCCTTAATCGTCTTACATAATAAATTAATGGCCCCATTATTACATAAAAATGACATATTTCGGTAAGTTCATTCGGCTAAGTTTGAACAATAAGTATTATTTTGGAATTGTTTTAAGAAACAAATTAATCTTTCCTTTCTCATTTCTAGTTACTACATTCTCTTTCAGGGAGATTATCAAGAAATAAAACTATTCTATCTACTCGAACTCAACCGACGTTTATACGATTTCAATCAACGCCCTCTTTCTACGTTTGGTAGGTACCTACTCCGGCAGTAAGTCACGTCGTTTTCCCTGTAACGTCATAGTGGTAGCTACACGTGCTCCTTTGAATTTCAAATCAGTAACAGGATCCGGACGTTGTTTTAGGGCGGGTCTTCAGAGGCACGCGCCCCCGTTTCGAGTCAAACAAGCGGGCAAACTATTCTGAATTCGAACGTATTAGCCTGTTAGAGTAACAAAAGGGATCCTCTGGGGAATCAGATCGATGTTGTCTGCACAAAGGTGACGAGCGTCATTGGGATAAACGTCCTGACGCTCATTGTAGGAAGAAGTTAAACATCAGGCAAGCCCTGTTCCTTGTTTGCTATAAAAAATATTGAGTACCTATAATAATCATTATAATAAGTTCCACACAACACGATCACTCGTCCTGGTCCGGAACTAGCCAAAACCATACCCTGTGCTATGGTAACCAGGCAATGACATCACAAACATGGATGTACACCCAGACTGAGGCCATGTACACAAAAATGGGAATCGAACCCACGACCTCCGGGATGGTACACGTGATACCTCTAGATCAACGACACAGTCATTAAAATAAATAATTAATACAAAAATATAAAAAACACACGACTGGCAACAGAACTATAATCTTGAGCGGAAAAGCTACAGTTTCAACTACATGAAAATACTTGGCTGTAGAAACACGACTATGGTGACTGCATCCCGATGATTAATGGTTTGGTTTTGCTTAGCAAGAGCAATCTGGAACTTGTTTATTCAGCTATGTAACATTACTGAGACATTTAACGTCATAGCGGTGGCAGCGCGGTCGGTGGACCACACGCCTCACATTCAAGAGGTCATATGTTCAAACAAAACCACTGCGAGTACCACTCCCTAACTATCAGGAAAACATCGTGAGGAAACCTGAGTTCCAAAGGTGTTCACATACCCCGGCGCTTGAAATTGCAAATCCGCGTTGGGCGCGCGTATTAAGGGGCTACAGTGTGCTGGAACTGGCTAGCAAACGTTTTTGAATCGCTTGTGACATCCTCTAGGAACATTGCAGACCGTTGAAATTAATATATGATATAATTTAACTCCTTGATTCCCTATTGGATGTTTGACAACTGTCATAACCTTACGCCTTCTATGAGTAAATATATTCCGTAAGAATGCTTAAAAAAAAGCTAAGAATTTATATACCATTTTAAATGCGCAGTGGATTACGTTTAAGCTTATACAGTCTTACGGGCAATATCAAAATCTTGTATGTTAATGTTTAAAACTAACAGGAACAATAGTTACTCATTCAGAAAAAACGTTTTCACCAATTTATCACATTACGCCTTACGAGGAACGCCCAGCCTACTCGTTGCCTGTTGTCTGTCACCAGGCGCTCTTCGCATCACCATTGATTTCATTGTAACTTTTCATAAGCGATTTATCAATCATAAATCAACCTTCCAAAGTTCACCTCGAGCGCCATATAGTGAAATTAATTCAAAGTAGCAATTCTCATACAAAATTACCGATTGTAGGCCAAGGACGTGGGGCGAGGGACCGAAAAAGACGCCGCATCTTTCCAATTCACTTTCGTACAAAATGTACTGGGTCAAGTTTCATAAAACTATAATTTCGTAGTTTATTATGACAATTCGAAGTACACTGCGCAGCAGAGTCTATTTGTTAATCTGTGGGTTAATCGGCTTTGCAATGTACATCGAATTGTCATAGTCACAATGAATTAATTGTAGTTCTATGAAACAGGCTCCTGAAGGGATGGGTCTTTTCCGCGCCCTCGCCCCACGTCCCATGTCCGAACAAAACAAAAAAATATTATATAGCTATTAGTCCAATCGGTGGAGACATTTTCGAGTGTTTGCAAGACCAACGCACGGCAACTGATTTTTGTAGTAGTGATCGAGCTTCAATCGTTAGAAAAACATACAATATAAAATCCCAATTCTTGTATTTTTTTATTTAAGTAAATAACTAAAAAAGAAAAGTAAAAAGGAAACCGATCATTTACTAGTATTCGAACCAAGAGCTCTCTGCCGTTCAAGGGACGCCTCTTCCCATCCGAGCTATTGTAACATTACCAATCTAAGCGAAACATCGTTTTACTATTTGTGCCTAAATCACGGTACCTATGTATTATAATCCATTTATTGTCGCGATTAGGTCGGCCGCACGCGGCCAGACTTGTTGCTCGAGCCTTGTAGTCTCTAATTACTAGCATTTAAGGTTCATTTTAGTTTGATTGAGTTTTGTTTCACTCCTTGCGCTCGCACTTCGCCTCCTCGTTAGATTGTAGGGTACATAGGCGGTAAATAATGTGTTGGTAAATAATAATTTCGATTGGGGCGTTACGAATAATACTTGATTCATAACCTTTGAGTGAACCAAGCCGAATTACAGTACTTAGTATTTCCGCACCGCTCACTTCCGTAGCGACAGAAGAAGATAGCGCTATCGAACTCGGCTCGGTCGTTCCCATCCGGATATATAGAAAAATATTTTACATAGTTATATGAATTGTGTCAATAATGTTGTTTAGAACCTTTTCTAAACATACAAAACGAATCTGTGTAGATTTCGTCTCTGAATTTTTTTTCTATCTGCCTGACATGTTTTTCTGTTTTAAATAAAATAAAACGCTGTATATTTTTATCACGCATTTTATTGTACATGCGGAAGTATTGTTAGAAGAATCAATGGCGTAATGCTAAAAATTTTGTAGGAATTATAATTTATATACGTGTGTAGGTACTTGTTTTTAGTTTTTTTATTTTCTCGAAATTCCGCTGTATTGGGATAAGTTATCTACACTGCAATAATTATGCTCTTTACCTTCCCTACATGTAATATAAATCACACTTCCATGACATGTATAAGTTGATCCTATTCAATTGTTTTTGCTAGGGTTGGCACAAAATCCGGGTTTTTTTTATTCAAGATTTATTCGGTGCTCATTTTTAGGTACAACGTAATTTAAATATATAATTTAACGCGCATAATATTTTTTGGGTTCCGTAATTATAATGACAACAAAAGAAAGTAGGTAATTTTTTGTACACGTAACAAAAAAAAACAACTGAAACCTTAACAAAAAGGAAAAGTGTAACAAAAAGTAACCAAATAGAAATAGAAGTACTGTATCACACAGTAGATTAAACAAAAATCTGCGTTCCTGGTTTACCGATATTACATATTTTTATTTAAGTGTCACATTGAATAGTGTAATGTATCTTGAAAATATTCGTCGGTGGGGAGTTCCAAAATTATAATAATAATAATAACGTCCACACAACGCAATCAAACTAGAATTCCCTGCACTATAGTATAGATAGTTTTTAACTATCAGCTTTAACGCCAAAAATCACTTAAATGCTGTATGTTTCCTGTGCTATTGGAATGAAATAATAGAAATGGTATGAATTACACTATTAATACGATTATCAACAGATTAATCTGTTATAATATACCAATATAAGTTAAGACGAGGAGGCACTGTTGATTAATAATTATATTTATCAGTCTTTGTGCTGAAACAAGGATGCAGGCCAAATAAGCACTCAAATCCATTTGTAGCTCTTTTACCAACATCCTTAGCAACGAAGTCTTTTTCCATTTTCATAATTTTTGTTTTATTTCTTTGGTCAATATCCATTTTGAAATGTTTTTTTTTCTTCTGTAAAAAATTAATTATTTTGCTTTTGTTCTTAAAATTTTTATAATTTTGTTTGTGTTATACCATAGAAAAAAAATTATCGAGTCAGATTTGCTCAATGGACTATTGGTCACACAGGCACGATAGCGATGACACATATTCACCCTTTTGAAACCGCTTTAGTGAATGCGCGTAGTGTAAAATAAAATAAAAAAATGCGTAAAGTCGATGATTTAAATTCAAAGATTTTGAGCCAAAATCTTAATCCAAGCTTCAAATTTATCAAAATTTCCACTATTTTAAAATGTTTATAAAAACCTCTGTATTTTTACACTATATTTTAAGTTTTCAGCAGCTTTTGTAAAGAAACCTCTCGAGTCATGGAAACACAAGAAGTCCACTGCTGGATATAGGCCTCCTCCATGCATTTCCAAAAAGACCAGTTGGAAGCGGATTTCATCCAGCGTCTTCCTGGCACTTGGATGAGGTCATCTGTCGGCTGGTCGTCCTACGCAGCGCTTGCCGATATGTGGTCTCCATTCGAGAACTTTTCGGCCCCATCGGCCATTAGTTCTGCTTGCTATGTGCCCCGCCCACTGTCACTTCAACTTAGTAATCCGCTGGGCTAAGGTGACTTTCGTTCCTCTACGAATCTCATCATTTCTGATTCGATATCGTAGAGAAAGCATAGGCCTTTCCATAGCTATTTGCGTGACCTTGAGCTTTCTTAGGAGGCCCATAGTGAGAGGCCACGTTTCAGTGCCTTAAGTCATCACTGGTTGTATAATTTTGTCTTGAGTGATTGATGTATATTAGACGAAAGGACTTTTCTAAGTTTCCCGAATGCTGCCCAGCCAAGTTGGATTCGACCTCTTTCACAAAGTTGGACCGGCCTAGTTGGACTGTTTGTCCTGAGTAGACGTATTCGTCTACAACTTCGAGAGTCGAGTTCCCCAATGTTATTGGGGTGGGCACAAAACGAGCATTCGATATGACCTTCGTTTTGTCCATGTTCATTTCAAGGCCCACCCGTTGGGAAACTCGAATGAGGTCTTTGAGCATTATGCCGAGGTCTTCCATCGTTTCTGCCATGACTACTATATCGTCGGCAAATCGAAGCGTCAAACGGCGAGTGATGTACTCGCCATTGATATTGATGCCGCGTCCCTGACATTCCAGAAGCTTGAAGGTATCTTCCAGTCCGTTTGTGAACATTTTTGGAGATATAACGTCTCCCTGTCTTACGCCCTTTTTTAATGGAATTGCGTCCGAATTCTGTTCCTGTACTCGGACCGACATAGTGGTTCTGTGGTCATAGTGGACTGTTGTACAAGCATTTCAGCACCTCGATATACCGATAGTCAATACGGCAACGCTGGAGAGACTCGAGCACTGTCCATAACTCGATCGAATCGAAGGCTTTCTCAAAGTCCACAAACGCAAAGCATAATGGCAAATTATACTCCTCAGTCTTCTGTATAATTTGCCGCAACGTGTGGATGTGGTCTAATGGTACTAAAGCCCTTTCGGAAACCGGCTTGTTCGGGAGGCTGGAAGTCATCAAACCTGCGTTCAATACATGGCGCAGAGTAGTCATCAGCGACCACAAAAACCTCCAATACTAATTTTCATAGAAAAACGGAGCCAGAGATAAAAATCAGAATTTTTAAATTTTTAGGAGCCAGCTTGAAATTTGACTTACGCCATTTTGTAAAAAGTAAGTTAACGTTGTCATCCAATCCAAGGTCTTATTCAACATTTGTTCGACAAGACTACCCCGTAATGTTACCGTTTTCTCAGGCTTTGACAAAAAAGCTGTAGAGACCGGATTTTCCAAGTCAGATTTTTCTTATCGGTTTGAGGGATCACCCTGTAAGGATGGAAAATTCCAAGTTTACACCATATGTGGAACTTGGAAATCTTTTAGCACCTGATAAGACCGAAATTAGAACAACCAAAAATTCAAGAATTTTCACACGTCTAGTTATTTACGCTGTGTGACTATAAAGTTGATACCATATTAGTCCAGCCGCTAGACCAGCGGGGCCCGGTGGCAAAACCTGCATTAGGTGTTGGTTGAAAATTTAAGCAATTTTACTTTTCAATCGGCACTATTAAATTTGCCATAAAAATTAATTTACGTCACCGTCCTATCTAGGGTTTATGCAACGAGTTTATGTTGTTTTAAAAGACCACCCCTAAGTGTTACCATTATCCCAAGCCGTTGAAAAAAAAGAAACTCATGGAGACCAGCTTCTCCAAGTTTTCGATTTTCTCCGTCGGTTTTAGCAAAAAAACTAATCGTATAGAAAATTTCAAGTTAGTAATATCAAAATGGGACAACAATTTTATCTAGGTGTTTTTCGCTGATCAACTTTATGTACCTATATACATTCTTCACGTCACACCGTGTACATAAAGTTGTTATATGCGATGTATATCATGTTACTATTTTAATTAATATCAATAATAACGGCACCAGGTATTTACATATTTTTTTCAAAATCAAATCAGATCCGGATTATAAATTACTATCTGAGAGCGTGACAACCCTAACGACGTAAAATCCGGATAACAATTAAAATGGTCGTAATTTCTACTTTCCATGGAATTGGCATTAGAAATATATTTTTTATTTCATATGGGGAAGTCGCTTCCTACGTTCCAATTCTGCCACTGAGTCCCGAAATACATCCATGTGAAATCAAAGTCAAATTCACTTTATTGAAAAAAGATAAGATGATTTTTTTTCACTTTTTGACATAAAAACCTGTTGTTGTGCAAAAACATGTACTATTTCATAAGTAGGTAGGTAAATAAATACGCACTTACTAAACATGTGATTTTTGTTTGAAAGCTATTCTTTCTACAAAGCATAGATAAGTTTTGAAGAGATGTACCTACCTTTATCTTTTTTGTTTGTAATGACGCATGCTATACAAGAAGGCATTAGATTGAAGTCTATTCAATCTACGCGTACGCGGGCGGGCTGGCGAGCCGGCTAGAAAAGTAGAAACCGCTGGGCTCGCTCGACGCGTTCGAAATTCGGCTATATATGTGTGCGTTTGGCGGCGTGTGCTTACGCGAAGGGAATGAGACTGTGTGTGTGCGGCAGCGCGAGCGTCTTTCTATGGAGATTACTACTAGGAATTAATTCAGTCGTGTCATCTAGCGGCGAAATGTTGAAGTGCTGCACACCTGTGTCAAACGCTCAAGGTCATCGGCACAGGGAAAAATCTTAAGCCCATACTCTCTTTGTCTCTGGGAGAAAGCATGTACCTGATAGGCTGCATTATTGTTTCGGACATGTTGCATTTAATTGCAGTAATATTCGGAAGGCTATAACGTCGAGAGTAATTGCGGGGCGCTGGTAAAAAGAAACGACAAACATACTTTATATTTTTTATAACTTAAACTTTCGTAAGCACTGCACTTTTTATAGGTATATTCGTTTAACTAGTCGAAACTAGTCGGCTATCCCGACGTTAATAAAAGTAAGTGAAACCGTTAAACCAACATATAAAATACTTTATTGCACACATATAAGGCTTACATACATTAAACACGAGCTTATTTCGGCAGAAATCTCTTCCAGCCTACCCTCGATGTCCACGTCCATGAACCCTGAAAACATTATACTTATTTTTTGTTTGTTATAGGACTATAAACAAACTCAAAGTAAAAAAACTTATTGACTATAAAAACAAAATGTTTACTTAATAATGAACATTACGACAGGACTAAATGAAAGAAAGACAGTAAGATTACACAAATTAAACTCAGCATCAGCTGTTCTGTTGCTCTTAAAATATAGTAAAAAATGGAGGGAAAGTTTCTCTAGAATCTCTCAAGGTGAGCATTCCTGTCCGCTTATTGAATTTCAGTTGTTTCTCAACACAAGTCCTCGCAACTTGCAGCGATGGAACTCAAGACATCTAATTAAATTGCGCTCTGTCATGACATCTGTTGGCACCCGCTTGCTTTAGAGTGAAGGCGTTAGGCCAGATGCTGATATTACTTCTTTTTTGTTTAAAAATTTGTTACAGAAAAACTGGCCAGACTTTTCTTTGTAAATGAAGGTAGGATAACATTTTTCACGTAATGCTGTGAAACCAGAAATCAAAAATTTATTTCGACGTAACGAATTTATATTCTGTACTAGCTGTTGCCCGCGACTTCGTTCGCGTGGTAATTTTGATGTGTATTTTTCCGCGATAAAAATAGCCTATCTGCTAATCCAGACTATAATCTATCTCTGCAAAATTTTATCCGAATCCGTTCAGCCGTTTTTGTGTGAAAGATTAACAAACATCCATCCATACATGCAAACTTTCGCGTTCAAATCAAATCAAATTTTTTTATTCAAAGTAGCACAGAAACTGCGACTTAATGAACGTTACAAGTTAAACTAGGTGTCCATTTCAAAATCTAGATCATTTTGGAGAAAAAATGGACAAAAAAACTCCAAACTTAGTCTTTTCAAGTCCTTAATTTACAGGATTTATATAAATGTTCTAAAACTCATGCATTGAACTAGCTTTAATTCCAGACATCATTGTCATCTAAATAATCTTTAATGTTATAGTAGCTTTTTTGGCACAAAGTGCGCTTCACACATTTTTTGAACCGCGTTTCTGGCAAGCTTATTATATCCTCAGGGATCTTATTGTAGAAACGTATACAATGCCCCATAAAGGATGTATTAACCTTAGCCAGCCTAAATTTTGGAAACGAAAGTTTATGTCTATTTCTAGTATTTACATTGTGTTGGCTACCTACAGTTTTAAAGTCACTGATATTTTTCCTAACATACATAATATTTTCATAGATATACTGACTAGTAAGGACTTTACTATAATATTAGTAAGGATGCTGACTGTCAATGTACTATATTAGCCGCTGCCTTAAGCCGTTTTTGTAGTAGAGAAAAAGGCAGCGAGAAAAAAACTCCAATCTTTTTTCAAATCATCTTAGGCTTAAGGTAGGATAACATTTTACACCTAATGCTGTGAAACGAGAAATCAAAAATTTGTTTAAACGTAAATAATTTATATTCTGTATGCCGAATGTCAATGTACTATATTAGCCGCTGCCTTAAGCCGTTTTGGCCGTATTGGAGAAAAAGGCAGCGGGAAAAAAAAAAACTTTACTCTGACCATCTTTTTTCAAATCATCTTAAGCCTCGTCAGTTGTTGCCTATTTAAGTATCCAGTAAGATTTTGGTTAAAAAATTCCAATTGAAAAACACAGACTTGAATGCAAACTCAAACACAAATAGAAGTTACTAAAGAAATGATAAAACGGACAATGAATCGTAGCTATTTTAAAAGAAATTAAACGGTGAAAGTTCTCATGTTTGCTAGGCAATTTGATCATGTATTTTAACTTGAAAAGAAAAGTTTGATAGCAAATTTTCTTCCACAGTATACCTGGTTAGGAGAAATGCTTTGATATAAGTAGGTAGAGTTGACAGCCTACTGAAGCTGAAATTTTTCATGTTACTAAGGGTAACTTTTCAGCGAAAAAGTGAAGGTTAATTAGCTGTCAACTCCGCCCTTTCGGCTCACAATGTTGAATTCTTAAAATGTTGAATTCCTGAGATGTTGAATTCGCAAAATGTTGAATCCCAATAGGTATGTTGAATTCGCAAAATGTTGAATTCATTGTGATCCCAAAATGTTTAACTCGCAAAATGTTCAATTCGTAGTAATCCCAAAATGTTGAATTCATAGTAATCCAAAAATGACCACAGTTACATAAATAAATAAAAAGTTCTAAGTTTTGTAAAAGGATATTTTGCTCCCCCAGCATCTGGATTATAAGCAGTTTGTCCCTCTGAGAGCCGTCCGGGCAACTTTCCGCCGCGTCCCAGGATATGTTAGTAACACTCCAAGACGCGCGCCTTGAGTCCACCTGTCACACGTTGTTTGTTGAAACACGAGACAATTGTAACTGAATGCCAAAGTATTTTATATTTTGGAAAGTAATGGACTATCCGCATTACAACGGGCGGGCAACGTGCGGGCGCAACTATACAAACTAACATATTTTTTAAGCCTTTTACGGTAGAGACTACTTTTAACTAAATTCCGGAATCACTTAGAACCCTATCACCCTAACGATTTGCAAACGATTTGAAAGCGATGCGATTGCGCAGCGAGCTCGCCGTGATTGCACAACATACACACCGCGAGGACGCCGCGATTATCACCGTCGGCGGAATATAAAATGTATACCAAGCTATTTATAACCGAAATTGAAATCGTCCCGTTATATGGGGTATGACATACACAGTAGTCGCTCTCTCCCGGTCGACTACTTGACAATGAATCCTCCAAGATTCTTCTTCGTTGACTTGTATCAAATTTGTATCAAAAGTCGAAATTCTTCGTTGACTTGTTCTGCTTTCGTATCCTGACTCTTCGAAGCAACAAAGCCAGCAGTAGTGTTTGCTCGTCAGATCGCCTCACTTTGAAATCGTTCGCAAATCGCTAGTGTGATAGGGCTGTTACTTGTCATTTAGTCGGAAGAGGCCGACTAGATTTCGCTCTTATTCTATGAGCTTAATCATGATGAGTAGAGTCGGAGATCGCGTCGTCGTCGATGGCACTTCTCTGACTTGGTCGGACTCATACGAAGAAAAATCAAGCAAGCGATTACGAAATTAAGTTAATATTGTGTAGTGCTGACGAAAGTTTTAGTTTAAAAATAGAGACTACTACTTTATACTAGTATCGTTATCTGTGACTGGCGATTGTTCACTCCAAGATAACGGTGTAAACTTGATTAAGTAAGCCTAGTAAGGCCTAGATATGGGAGCGATTTTTAAAATGTAAGGATATTTAAAATTTGCATTCAGTCTCAATGAAACATAGTCAAAGGTTCTGAAGAACGGCATCAGCTATTTCGAGAGTATGGTTTTGCCGAGGCGTTTATTGTTAATAAATGCACAGTTCTAATAAAAAAAATGAGTACTTCACATCTTCATTTAACAGAATTCCCACATACATCTGAAAAAGGAGGGTTCTATTCAAAATCACGAGACAAATTACAAAGTACCATACTAAAGTCACCACCTGAGGCATAAAAATATATAAATGTAAAGCTGATATGATTTTTTACGTAAAAGGTGTTCGTGACACTATTTTGGACGTAAATTGGGATTCTGTTCCACACTGTATAATAATAAAAAAATAAAGTCGCAGTTAAGCGGGACACCTCCTCATCAACAGGAGTTAAATCTGGTGTTCCGCCTAAATCACATCTAGGGCCACTATTCTTCATTGTTTTCACAAATGATCAAAGTTAAATGCATTTTGTTTATTATACGCCGTTGATCTCAATTTTTATCTCTAATTTCATTAATAGTTCTTTAGATTTAAATATTCTTCAAACTGATCTTAATACTATTTACAATTTGTGTTCATGAATATCCACCTACATTCCACAAATAAACGATTTTGTATTTGTATTTGTATTCAACTTATCTCATGCATTTAAACGTTAAAAAATGTTTGTGTAAAAAAATTTTCCGTTACTATAACAAGCGCATTAAGATATGTAGTGACTACAACATAGGAGAACAGATTCTTATTCGCTTAAATAGCGTCAAAGACTTGGGCACAACCTTTGATGCGAAACTTTCCTTCCGTGACCACATACAATATATAACTTGAAAATCACTAAAGCTGCTGGGGTTTATCACTTGGTTTCAAAAATCCACACAGTTTTGTTATTCTCTTTAATAGCCTTATTAGGAGCACTTTAGAATATGGTTCTGTTGTTTGGTCTCTTTACTACATGGTTCACTCATAAAGCATTGAAAAAACCCAAAAAAAAAGCTCTTATGATTCTCTGCTACCGCTGTGGTTGTGGCCGTAATTTACCTCGCTATGAGGATCGTCTAAAATTGTTCAATATGTACTCATTTTACAGATCATAAGTTATAGCGGGAAACCTCAACTTAAAAGTGCATTTTAAAGTTTATACCCCAAATTAGAATTCTCACTTAAAATAGGTGATAAATTAATAACTTCAAATGAAGACATAGCTGCGGCTTTTGAACAGTTCTTTACAAATATTCCAATTGTAACGACAGCTCGTTTAGACTCTTCTTCTACTCTCGCTGAACGTATTTTGAAAAAATATGTCCCCCCATGCAATCACGGTTTTTCGTTTAACTGCATTGAAGCCTATACCGTGATTAAAACGTTTAAAAATCTAAATCTTAAAAAAACTGAAGACTTGTGGGGTATGTCAGTAACAGTAGTTAGTTCAGTAATCGATGTCCTAGCATCCCATCTAGCTAGAATTTTTAACAAATGCTTAGATGAGGGTACATTCCCTGACCTAATGAAATGTAGTACTAACACGCTTTCTAAGACCACATTTATGCTTTCCTATCATACTTGTTATTATAACTTATTTTTTATGTATATTTATTATAGTATTTATTAAAGTACTTATGATATATGTAGATGTAAGTTTATTATTGTGTATATTATTCGTACGTAATGTAGATTAATATTCCTGGTGTACATGCAATAAAGAATATTCTATCTATCTATTAATATTCGTATTAACGCCCGTCTTAATTGCTCCTTTGGCATTCTTTTCAATATAAGTTTGCGTGGAAGAAATTGCTAGTAATGCATACCTTTTCTTTTGTAACTGTTATCTTTGTAATTATTTTCTGGAGTGTACGATAAAGAATATTTAGTACGTATCTAGTTTTACAATTTTATTTTGTGTGTTGGTAAAGAAGTTATTAAAGCGGTGGTAGCCTAGTCGGTAGAACATTGGACCCAGGATCGATTCCCAGTGCGGGTACATTTGTGAAGTTATAGTAGCAACACCACTCGCTAACTGTGAAGGAAAACATCGTGAGGAAACCTGAGTGTCTGAGCTATTCACATACCTCAGCGCTTGAAGTCGTCAATCCGCATTGGGCATGCGTGGTGATTAAGCCCATACTCTCTCCCTGAGAGAAGGCCTGTGCCCTACAGTGGGTCGTATATATGTAGGTTGCTTATGTTAAAGAAGTATTTGAAATATAGTTATAATGCATTTTGTAAATTGTATTGTTTGTATCATATTAAGATGCTACATTTAGTGCTTACTGTTTTGCTCCCGTAAAATTATGTGGTATAGACCACATTTCCTTCCTTTATTATCTTTTACTCTCTTGTGTCTTCATTTTTTGACATACACCTATTATTACGACTTGTGACCTTTTTATGAATATTTGCTTTTATATCCGTACGTCTTTATGGAAACATATGGCCCATCGAAATTTTATGTTTATTTTTATTTATTTAAGTAAACATAATGTAGACTTGTCTCGAGGTTCATTAGTCAAATCTAACATCAAAACTTGTATTATAGTGATAACATAGAGTGCCGGTATTCGTTGCAGATTTTATTTTACTTTTTATTTTCTTTATTAGGCATGTGAAACAGGTAATAATGTTAATATAACATAATATTATAGCATATTCTTTTAAGCTAGATTGATACCTAAAGTAAACATTCACATTAAAATAAATTAAGTACAAAAAGTATAAAATATGCGGGGGGATATTCTAATTATTTTACCGTGACTGCGATTTGCTTGTGGAACAGCTTGCCTCTGGACATTCGTCAGGCTTCAACCCTGGAGATTTTCAAAAAGAAAGTTTTCTATCACTTCCTTGATCTGCAGAATGGGCAGTAAACGACCACCAGTTATTTTATTTTATTGCTTATTGGTATGTAAGTAATCGTGTTTACTAATTATCGTCAATATGTATGTACGTATTTTTGTTGTTATTTATATTTATTTATCTGCTATCATTTATGTAGGTTTATAATAATTTCTATTAACCAGCCCCCCCCCGCCCCTCCACTAAGTATTTCCCTAGGTTTACGTAAGTTTATTATTGTATTTAATCTTCTTCTTGCACTACCCGTCGCCAGTCTCTTCAATACCAAAGGTTTGCTGGAAGAGAATGCTTCTTGCATTAAGCACGCCCTTGTACACTCACAATGTAATTAGTGCAATAAAGAATTAAAATAAAATAAAATAAATATAAAACAGTCTTTTAAATACTTATTAAATTTTCGACCTAGAAGTTCTCCGTGTAGTACATTATACATTATTAGCTTAATTCCCAACTCACTAACGTGAAAAATCAAGTAAGTGAATCCGGAATAAGGCCAATAAGTTACTATGTTTATAATACTATTTAGTTTAAGGGATAAATAATCGCAGACAATTTATCTTATAAAGTAGAAGACTAAGATTGTATATATCTAGGTCAGACCAAAGAGTAGAGACAGTGTTAACCACGACACATGGGAACAATCGGAATAATCCGAAATAAAATATGGTGTTATTTTTAAAGACATGCAATTGGGTATTTGACAAAATATCAAATGAGTTACTTTTAAAACGGAATTTCGTATGAAAATACTGGCTTATGACGTCACATTTCCGAGCACTCTTTTTATGTTTAATCTATTTAAAAATTGTAATAACTAGTAATTGACTAAAAGAGATATATTTTCCGAGATATTTTGTAATTTTTGTTTTAATCGAGCATATGAAATAATTTATTGTTGATCGTGTCAAATACCGAATTTGAACGGGTCAGGATGGCGAGTACTTATTCTTTTATTGAAGTTCACAGATAAAAGTAGAGGTGGTGACTTTAGCATTGAGTGTATTCTACTAATATTATAAATGTGAAAGTTTGTGAAGATGTTTGGATGTTTGTTACTCAATCACGCAACAACGGCTTTACGGATTTAGATGAAATTTGGTACGTAGACAGTTTGAGTCCCGGGGAAGGACATAGGATACTTTTCTACCCGGAAATTATTCATTCCATGCGGACGAAGTCGCGGGCGAAAGCTAGTTATTTTATATAGGTAAACGAGATCTTTTAGCTGGCGTCTAACTGATAGAGCAGTCGTATTGAACAATTTTAGATGATCCTCATACCGAGGTAAATTACGGCCATAACCGCAGCGGTAGCAGAGACACTTAAGAGTTTTTTTTGGATTTTTTCAATACTTTGTAAAACGTAATTTTTTAGTGAAACCATTTATTTTCAGTTTTTTCTTAATTTATAGCCACCGAAATAATTTTGGAGTCTGACATATTTATATTATAGGAAGATTTTATTGCAACGTAATTTTTTTTTTACAGTGCGAAGTGTCATTATTTATGTTAGAGCCATTATTTTTAAAATGATTTCCATCAAGAGCCTATAAACGGCTCCCGTTTATTTTACGTGAGGCGGTTTATTTTCTGGTAAAAAAATAAATTGAGCTGCGGGTCCTGCTTATGTTTTTCACGAAGCATTACAAAAAAATAAGACGATTCATTGCGCAAAACATTATTTTTGCAAAGAAAATGTTTCGCTCATGGAAAATGGATTGTTTGATGTACTTTTTTTAGCAGGCATGTATTTTGTGGCTACATAACCATAACCAATCATAACCAGCTAATACGTCTCATTTCAAGGCACAGGTCTCAGACGGGTTTCCTCTTGATGTTTTCCTTCGCAGTTAACGATTAGTGTAGCTCCTACATATGCCCAAATGTACGTTACTTAGAAATGGACGTCAGGCGCGCATGGCGGGTTTCGAACCCACGACCTCTTGAATGTTACGCTAGCGTTCTACCCACGTGTCTTATATGAGCAGGCTCTGGAGTCTGGAGAGATAAACACATTGCACCTCCGGTAGTATAAGGGCACAACTTACCAAAAATGGTAAAATGAGTTAAGTATGCAGAAATGCCTCGAAAACACTTTCAAACACGTTCATTTAAAAAGCGACCTTTTAACTGAATATAACGGAAGTCTGTATCTTACCAGATAGAGGAGTGTTTTTAAGACATTTCTCCATACTTAACTCATTTTACCATTTTTTGTAAGTTGTGCCCTTGTACTACCGAAGGTGCGACATAGTTTTAACATACATGATATATGCATGACAATAGCTGTTATTTGTCTCCATTTGGTAGTCTACCAAGCAATAGCAGTACAGTGTCATTGCAATGGTATACCCCACGCTATAGGTATACATCTCTTATGGATGCACAGGCATCTCTAGCGAAGAGAATTCGCGAAGAATCGCGTGAGGCGCCGAGTTATGTTGCGCGGGTTATCGGAATGCGATTAGTTATTAGACTACCAAAAGAGTCTGGTACAACAACTGGTACAGGTAATATGACTCTGTTGAACAACTATGCATTTTAAAGAGTACCCCCAGTTATTTATCCCACTGCTGGGCAAAAGGTCTATTTGAGTTTTCAATCCTCCCTATTGTATTCACCCATACAAACGTGGGTAAAAGGTCATAAAGTCATGACTAGAAAGGAATGAATAGGCGAAATCATTACAACTCAACCCTTTTCTCCTCCGCCCAAAATCATTCTAATCACATCCTCTCTATGGCAGTGTTTGTTCACTTTAATGTACAGTTAGATACAAAAGAAGTTAATATGATTTCATGAATCGTGAGGAAATTCAATACCTATATGAACGGATTTCAGGCGCGTATTCAGCGTGGTACACAAACCGTATTTAGTCGTAGGTATACGAACTTGTAGCGAAACGTCAATGCAGTCAAAATATATAAAAGCAAAATTAGTGCGAGTGCCTCACAAGGCTGATGAAGTTAGTAGCATCTAAATTACATAAAAAAAATGTTTAAAGAACTTTTTCTACGGGGAAAAATCTGATATCATACCTGCGTAAACTTAAGTACGGAACAGCTGATGTGTTTACTTACTTACTCCGCCAGCTCAGCGACAGATGTGTTTGCTTACTTACTCCGCTGGCTCAGCGACTGATGTGTTTACTTACTTACATACTTTCTCCGCTGGCTTAGCGACAGATGTGTTTACTTACTTACATACCTACTCCGCTGGTTCAGTGACAGACGTGTTTTTATTACTTACTTACTCCGCCAGCTCAGCGACACATGTGTTTCCTTACTTACTTACTCCGCTAGCTCAGCGACAGATGTGTTTTTACTTACTGACATACTTACTCCACTGGCTCAGCGACAGATGTGTTTACTTGCTCACTTTCTCCGCTGGCTTAGCGACACAAAGTGGGTCTTGGCCTACGACACAAGAACTTGTATCTGTCCTGCTTATCAGACTCCGGTCTCTTGCCAGTCGCAGTCAAAGTGTTTACTATGTACTTTATTTCATTCAGCATTATCTGTGTGAAAACATTTTTTTTAAGTACTATCAAATTCAAGAAATGGATAATTCAGGGTTGGTATTTCATGAGATGAGTTTATTAACAAGGACCAGAAACAACTTGATATATATTATTGCTTCCGGTGTTTACACGATTTCTAGCAGAAGTTTGTTTACAACGGAGATCCCATGAGGACATACGACGACCAAATATGTCATATCTTGTCATTCCCCAACATGAATGTTGATGAAAAAGGTAGGTTTGTCACGATCGAGGCATGTGGCAAACCCTAGTGTCTACCTACCTCTCCGGGATAGAGGCGTGAATTTATGGAAGTGACTGCGCCATCGGCTTTTTTTAATTTGCCACCACAATGTTCTATGACCATCCGTCGCTACGTTACCAAAATGACTTAGCTCGTTGGCACGTGCCTTTGACTTGGAATTTTTATTCTATTTCATATTTTAAACGAATTTACTGTAGTTTCCCTAGTTAAAAAGAGTTTTGTCTAAGAAGACTTGCAGTGGCCCGCGTGGCCAGGAAGTATAGATGGTTTGTTTGAAATATACTCTTATTATGTTGGTTCAAGCTGACTCGGAAAACCTTGTTTGCCATATTAATCAGCCTATGTTCTTCATAAAAATCGGTGAAGCCGTTTCGGAGGAGTTTGATAACAAACACTGACACGAGAGTTTTACATATTAGACTAGCTGACTCGGCAAATGTTGATTTACTAAATTAATTAACCTACGACCTATTCTCAAACCTACCAAATATACACAAAAAAGAATCATAAAAATCGGTGAAGCCGCTCGGAAGGAGTTAAATAACAACAACTGTGACACGAGATTTTTATATATTAGAGATATTTCGAAGAAAGTTAAGCTTGATTTGATTTGATTTGACCTGAACCTTCCTAGACTACGTCCCCGTTCGGGTCTGAATTGAATGAAGCTGGCAAGGCAGCCGCCTAGAGCGATATTGAAATCCCCTGGGCTTCCCACGGTGGGATTGTTTTCTACAGGACGATACTGGAAGCTAAGTAACCTCGCCTGTGTACGAGGCATATTGCGAAATACGGAAAACAAAGCGAGCAAAATAGGCCGCATTTTGCATACTTCATTCCTATCTGCCGTACATTTCCATTTCGTTTCAATTCCTTAGGCGGTTATTTAGGTGGAGCGGGTGACTAGAAATAAAGGTGGGCGGATTTTATGTTCAGCCTGGAAAGTCTATCCGTTCGAATTGCAACAAGGCCTGTTTTATTTTCTTGTTTTCTCTCTGTTTTGAGCTCGTTACTGTCGTCCTATCGTAATTCTATTATATAGTAATCTCAAGATAAGCATAACCACATACAAGGTCACCTCTATCTGTAATTGGCAATTCCCGAAACACTGATTGTCTAATTTATAAAAGCACGATAGCTTAAAACACGATGCGGACGTACTTCGACCAAATAGAGGATGTAGTAGCAAATGGCATGACAAAAAGTACCCGAAACCGGCGTGTGTGCATGCAATGACTAATTAATGTTGAGGAAGCGAAAGTGATTTGTCAGGATCGTGGTATGTGGCAGTCCCTGGTCTCTGCCTACCCCTCTGGGTACAGGCGTGAGTTTATGTATGTATGTGTATTCCTCAAATTTAATTTAAATAGTGTTAAAGGGAAAGAATTTGCCACAGACGATTTAAACTATATTTGAGGAATTTTTTAAAGGTACCTATCGAGTTTTCATAAAAAACACCGATGTTTCGAAACATCAGAGTAATAAAAATCATTGTCCTATATAAAAGAATGTCGGTTTTCAGTTGGCCAAAGCACATAAGAAAACCGGACAAGTGCGAGTCGGACTCCGTACAAATTTGTAGGTACTTACATGTTATAAATTGTTCAGGAATCGAGTCTCGCAGTTTCTTCCGAGCTTATCCCGAACTTCAAAGACAATTTTTTACGATTTAATTAAAAATGTATAGTTTTCAGATTTTTCCCTGTATTTGTAGTATGGTTAAGACGATATTAATCGGGAATTTTCATAGTTCTAGGTCAACGGAAAGTACCCTATAAATTTTGATTCCCTTGAGTGTTGAAATATACATTTTTTGCGGCCGTATCTTGTTTTACGTTAACTTAGAAGTTTAATTTTTGCACAGCTTCAAGAGACTGTAGACTTGAGTATATGGTTTCGTGTTCCCGAGATAGGGTCTTGACAGACAGACGGACGGACGGATAGACTGACGGAAAACAAAGTGATCCTATAAGGGTTCTGATTCTACCTTTTGAGGTACGGAACCCTAAAAACTGACATCCGTCAACAGTCTAGTAACAGATTGCTAAGGGAGTAGTTGCGGCGCTCAAACCCAATACCTCACGCATGTGAAGAAACTGCTGTAACCCCAACCCAACTCCACCTCTATTTTTGAACGACCGACCAAAACTAGGTTAGACCCAACGACCGCAACAGCAGCCGCACACAAACAAGTTCCTTCTAATTAAAATAACACATCGAATAAAGCCCTCTCAGGCAATAAAACTAAGCTCCAAACGATGCAGTTGCCCGATAGCCCGGCCGCCAGTCATAATTTAAACAAAACAAAGCCCTAAAGGCTTTATAGGCCGTGAGCCGGCTGACTGTAACCCTACGTCATATGTTACCAAGATGAGACTAATTATAGTTTTGTACGTACATTCATCATCATCATTATCAGCCATTTGAAGCCCACTGCAAGACATAGGCCTCCCGCATGGTTTTCCAAACTTCCCGGTCTTGTGCCGCCCGCATCCAGCGGCTCCCCGCCACCGTAACCAGGTTGCCAGACCAGGGTGGCAGGCCTGCTCACGATGCGTTGTCCGGTCCGCAGTCGCCAGGTCGGAACTTTTTCGCCCCAATGGCCATCAGTTCTCCGAGTTATGTGCCCCGCCCACTGCCACTTCAACTGAGCAATTCTTCGAGTACTTACATTAATATTGCCAGCCCTAAATCTGGGAGGTCCTGTACGGTTAGCAAAAAAGTAGACTATGATGATGCATACAATGGTAGAAATAGTAGGAGGTAAGTTATTCACGTCACAAAAAACCTTGGCTGCTACCCTTAAGCTCGGCGTAATTTTTTCTCAGTCGAAAAATGTCAAGACATAAAATTTAGCTCGCCAAAAAGCACTTAATGATTAAGAATGGCAACAAACTCGTTTTGTTAATGGGTGAAAAAGCTTTACAAATGACATAATATCTGACCTGAATCTCACACAATGCTTAGTACACTTTTATGCTGACGGTACAAGACCTGTTACATCCTGTATTAGTAATATTTAGATACATATTATGAACTCTCATCATGGTAACGTATGACTTAGTTTTACCGGCGGCCTGCCTACGGCCTACAATTTCCACGGCTTCCAATCAAGCCTATGCGACTGAATATGATGCTAAGAAGAACCACGTGGAACATTGTTGTTTACTTTTTACAATACAAGAAAGACGAAACACATATTAAAAGTGTTCGTTTGCGACCCAGTGGCATAGGGTGTGTATAAAAAATTAAAAACGTACCCGTTGTTACTATTTAACCTCTGAACTGCCCTCGCGCAATGGAACGTATAGGTGGCCCATACTAAGTTGGACACAGATCTGTGTCGCGGCAGACGAATTTTATTATCTATTTTAAATAGTAACGGAAACGTTGTATCTAAATGCCAATTTATATCCAAGACCGTTCAGTAGTTTAAGCGTCACTGAGTGACGTTCCGTTTTTTCGTGTATTCAATAAAAAAAAATTAAGTACTCTTAAGAACTATTGCTTGCTACTCTTTAGAAGTTTTACCGTAGCTATAGACCTGTTTAGAAAAAGAAATACCTGAATCTTTTGTTAAGAATAAGTACTTATGTGAGTTGATTCTGGTTGATCCGGTTTTGTGAATTTGTCTTTTTAAATGTAAATACTCAGTACATTGTATCTTCTGAGGTAACCTATATTTCGCTATTAAGCTGATGTCTATTTTAAGAACTAAGTTAATTTGTAAAGCTGGTTCTTTTTCTGAATACACAAAATTAAATCTTTTGATCAGAGATTAACGTTAACAAGGCCAACTTTCCACACATGCCTTGCAGTTCTGCACAATTTATATTTGAACTATGCTTAGGCTTTCTCTATTTACTGTTATTCTCTATAATGGCTGGGTTAGTCAGAACAATATAGTGATAATATAGCCTTTTAGGTCAGCTTATTTATGATTCAAACTTAGTTGCGGGAATGGATACCTATTTTCTAACAACAGAAAATCTAATTTCCAACTGAATTGCGTATGTGAAAACAAAGGTTACGCTTAGCACAAAATGAGGACGTGGGAGGGTCATATACACAA
The DNA here is from genome assembly GCA_947308005.1 of Yponomeuta malinellus. Taxonomy (NCBI): domain Eukaryota; kingdom Metazoa; phylum Arthropoda; class Insecta; order Lepidoptera; family Yponomeutidae; genus Yponomeuta; species Yponomeuta malinellus. The sequence continues at coordinate 12,964,087 of OX371012.1, forward strand.
CAACTTTGTTGTCTGTATACATACTTCTTCTGAAAAAGGGAAGGAAAATATTATCTCTTCGAGCTTCGAATCGTGGTGATACGACCAAATGTTGTAGGAAATGGTATAAACATTCTGTTTTTTTTATCATGTAGCTGAACAAACACCAGAAGCAGGCCATAAGTTTCCATTTGAAATGGAAAACGCCGATATGTCTCAGGCCGACTTGCACCACTTTCTTAAATGTGGCTTAAACGGCATTTAACTAATTTTTTTTTATTTTTTTTATTTCTGACTTACGTTGGTATCGCAGAGTTTTAAATTTTATAAATTATTCGCCAAACTGCGAATAAATAGCGACTTAAGTGATATTTAAGAAGTGGTTCAAATCGGCCTTAGACTCTATTCTAACTGATAATTATTTATACGCTTTTTTACGAGGCACAAACTTAACTATGTTGTTTTAGAACGATAGGAAAACATAGAATCGGCCGGCCATAACGGGGCCTAAAATAACCTTCAGCAGGTTAAGATACAAACGAGTCTTATAATAGCTAGACTAATGTAAAGTCTCAACCCGATGTTTATACTTTTTATATTGTAAATAAATAGAGGATGTATTAACAAAGGGCAAGATAAAAAGTACCCGAAATCGGCGTGCGTGCATGCAACGACTAATGAATGTTGAGGAAGCGAAAGTGATCTGTCAGGATCGTAGCAAGTGGCAGTCCCTGGTCTCTGCCTACCCCTCTGGGATACAGGCGTGAGTTTATGTTATGTTATGTTATGTTATTGTCTAATTTATATATTTATATTGGTGGAGTATGTTATTGATTTAAAAAATTTTTTTTAAAAAACTACAATTTTAACTTATTGATAATTCGTCGGGGCGGTGGTAGTCTAGTGGGTAGAAAATTGGACTCGGAAGCGAGAGACCCAGGTTCGATTGCCAGTGCGGGCATGTACCTATGACTTTGTTTTCTAAGTCATACTAGCAATACCACTCGGTAACGGCGAAGGAAAATATCGTGAGGAAACCTCAGTGTCAGAGCTATTCACACATACCTCAGCGCTTGAAATGGCCAATCCCCGGTGGGCACGCGTGGTGATTAATCACCTCATGAATAATCAATCGTGGGCTTAAGCCCATACTCTCTCTCTGAGTGAAGGCCTGTGCCCTACAGTGGGACGTACATAGGCTGCTTATGAGAATTCGTCTGTTATACTGCATGGGACGTTTGTGCACCTCACGCATGCTGACCGGCAGAACATACTGCCTCTGTCAGAGGCAGCCAATCGTTTTTGCTGCCACGAAATTATTTTTGCACCAAATTAAATCCCGCTTAATCCTTCGGATCGTTTCATTGTTGAGGAGGAAACACATCACTCTCACAATGGTGACCCTCACAAAAACCAAGATGCGACAGGCGACCAAGGAAAAATGTCGCTGCATTGCATAGCGACGACGGCGCAGGAACTTTTTGCGAGGTTGCAGTGCATAAGAATCGCGAAAATCAAAGAAGCAATGGTTGAACTCGATACCCGACCACGAGAACCACTTACTCGGAATCGACAGAGGTCCGAATTCAGGGGGCATCCCCGACCCAGTCGGAGAAACTCCGGTGTATGTTGGTACTAATCGGTATTCAGCGACAAGGCGAAAAAAATGCCTCCCCCTGCAACTATAAGACCGTCACCAATGCGAAAACAAACCGGACACGGACAGTCTGCAATGGCGGCAGACTACTATCGTGCTACATCCAGCCGCCTATTTACATTAGATCCGAGAAGTAAAATGGAATTCTTAGTGGATACCTTTGAGACTTACCACCCCAATTCCATTAAGAATCCAGCAACCTAATAACAGATTACAATATATTAATTATATCCTGCTAAATACTTCGGATCTTTCATTGTTGAGGACAAAAACACATCCCCTCTCTAGCAGACTCAATACCATTCTATGCATTTTGAATCTGATCCAAAACCTATAAGCACCTTTTTCTTCTTTTGCAAAAAATATAATAATATTTACATTAGGTTTTTTTACCACGTTAATAGAATTACTTTTCAGTAGGTTATTTTACAAAAATAATTGGTCGTTAAAATAATCTTTGAACCTGCCTTCAAATGACATCAAAACACTTTTAACGGAAGGTCTCCATTGACGGCTGCAGTTTTTCGCAGCGTCCTGCACGTTTTCGATTCCGGGGACGTTTATTACCGCGATGTTTCCGTGCACAAAAGTGACGACAGGTCGACTGGAAACACGTGTCAGCCGGATCTGGTGATTACCACACCCACGTACTATGGAAAATATACCCTTTCTCCAGTGGCAATATTGGCAATATTTGAGTGTATTTTCGAAATACAAAGAAACAAACTCTGTCTCGGTGCATGGACTCTTTCTATTAATTTTTGATTTTACAAGAAATGAAATAAGAGGGAAAAGAGGAAAAACAATGACGGAACATATTTTTTTCAAATGAACATTTTATTGAAAATATTGTTAATTAATACATCTTTCTTCTATAAAATTATCGTTGAATGCAGTTTATTGTATTCGATAACTATAAATACAATGCTGAAAAAGCTAGAGCTAAATAATAATCTAAATAATTTATTTCAGGGGGACAAGTTATAAAATAAACAAAGATGGTTTTAATCAATTAGTGATTAAAAGCGCCATTTATTTAGACTATTACTTGTAAGAATAGACGTAAATAAAAAAAAATGCGACATCTTGTTTTATTCTTGCTCAATTATTACTTATGTCAAGATATTTTTGGAAAGTGCCTTTAAAACAAAATAGTCCCCGCAATCAGTCCCCAAATAGAAGAATACAATGGAGAAAATCGACAACTTACTTCATTTAAGTAGCAACTGAATACATTTGTGGCATTGAAATTCATCAAAGTGAGTTCTCCCAGAAACTTTCGAATCGATTTCTCTTACTTGCTTCAAATGTTCCTTCTTCAGCAACAAATGCCAGAAGCATTTAACATGCAAATATACTGTCCGAGCGGACCACTCTGTCGCCGATTGGGTCGAAATGTACTGACTGTGAAAGGCTTCCTCAATTAAGTGGAACAAAATAAATTGGTTTAAGTGGAACTCAGTTAGGTCAGTTTCGATTTGAAAAACGCAAATAATCGAACGATTGAATGATGTCTCTATTAGTTAATGTAGCTAATTGGAGCAACATGTCATTCCAATCCTCTTACCGATGATCAGAGGCAGATTGATGTAACATCTGCTGTGTATTTAAGGATGGCCGAGGACAGAAACACATGCAAAAGTGGACGAATGTGAGTAATGGATTGGATTGGAGTCATCGTCATCATCATCATCATCATTCAGCCACAAGAAGTCCAGTGCTGGACATAGGCCTCCTCCATGGATTTCCAAAAAGACCGGTTGGAAGCGGCATGCATCCAGCATCGTCCTGCCACTTGGATGAGGTCATCTGTCCATCGGATTGGAGTCAACATAACCAATAAATTCTAAAGACTCTCTTCTTTGAACTTCTCCAGCATTGACATTTTTCTCTCCCCTAGCTACGTTTTTAGACAACAGGTACTTTCACAGCTGGAGCCGAGTTGTAGCTCTCTGCTTTATAATATGTGATTACCACAATAGACTGCCTCGTTGGAGTAGCCGTTAAGGCGCTTACTACCAAGATAGAGACCCACGACGGGTTCGATTCCCATTGGGGCTGCCGCACATATGTGTGTTTCCATGTTTGTGATGTCCTTGCCTGGTTACCATAGCACAGGGTATCCTAGTTTGGGATCGGGAAAAGTGATTAGTCAGCGAATTGCTCTGTGTAATGTGCTAATCGAATTTATTTATAAAAAAAATAATGCACACTCTTTTCATTCATCATCATCAACCCATTATGTCCCCACCGAGGGGCACGGGTCTCTTCCCTGAGGAAGGTATAGGCCATACTCCACCACGGGGGCCAAGTCCGGATTGGTGGAGGCTTGTAGACTAGTAGCTCGTCTACTGTCAGAAGTTGTCAAGCCGCCCTAAGGCCTCTGACTTGGCTTAACGACTGCCATCTATCGACGGCAGCCGGCACCAACAGCTTAACGTGCCTTGCGAAGCACGGAACCGCTCGGAAAAATGCCACTAGCGTTAGGCATAGACGGCGACCCATCCATGCACTGAACGCGCCCAGTGTTGCTTAACCTTCGTGATCGTTTAAGATCACTCAGGCAGCCGGGGCTACGAGCGACTACTCTTTTCATTGTTACTTACTATTTCTTCCACACTCATAAATCAACTCGAGCAAGCAAGCATTAAGTAATATTATTATTATTAATTCTTTATTGCACAAAGACAGTGTACAAAAGTGCTTATCAGTTATCCGTCGATTAAGTAGAGTAGTAAATTTACAATGAAAATGAATACCTAATTAAGTTTGATTTACGCAAAAAATATATTGTATTAATTCATTAAATGAAAATGAAAGTAAATAAAGACTCAAAATACCACCAGAGAGGTATGTCTGGTTAGTTGGAATACCAACTTGGATGGTTTGTTTCAATTTATCCCAGCAAGGGGCTAGCTCCTAGGCTCTAGCCTAAATAGTTTCGTAATTACGAGGCCTGTGTAAATATAAGCCTTAAATCAAACCAGTGATGCTCTTACAGCGCTGGAAAGGGTCTGAATCTAAAATGAGATGAGGGTGAAACTTAGTGTAACGTAATTAAAGTCTGAGATTGAAATATTTATGGGATTTGTTAATTATCTACACTACTGTTTTATTTTATTTTTTGGTTTCGCGCTCTTGTAAATATATAACCTCTATTTCTGTCTATCTATTAGACCATACACAAAGCTCATTATTATGAACGACTTTCTTTTATATAAAGGGCAACTACTTTTCAGGAATTGTATAATTTCTACATTCGCGCTTAACGTACTCTATAAATGTTGCAGCCTTCAGTAAATCATTGTGCCATTATAATAATGTCAATTTTAACGACAGGCATTACTTATCAGCTGCTTTGATAGCACTGCCAGTCCAAATCAGAAAAATCGTATCTTCTCTTTCTATAGATGTTTACTTCAACTAAACATTTTAAAACTCGTAACACAAAATTTGTTATAAATGACAAACTCTAACCGACATATTGTTTCAAGAATTGAGCATTTTAGAAATAGGGTTATTTCACTAAAAAAACAAGAAAAAATATTATGTTGTGTAGATGTTATTACAAACATGAAAAATCCTCAGACCGAAAGAAACCGGGGCAGTCTACAATTTCACAGAAAACACTCGGCTTTTAGAATTTTTCCGCATTAATGCGATTGAATTTATCATTCCAACTGCCATACCTTCGACGTGTCCTATCCTGGACGTTTTTCTAGCCTAAAAAGGAGTTTATCTAGATTTACGACTAACGGCAACGCCGGCGCCGCCCGGTACAGTTGCCGTAAAATACCATTCATTTCGAGAGCGGCGGGAAACATCTCATTTTCCTTTAGGAGGGTACAGTCATAAAGCGTAAACGAAGCATTTTATTTAGGACCCGGTAAGTTCCGATGCTTGGCGCGTTCCCTTTTAAGCCCTTGCCGATTTTTCACCCTACATTTGCTGGCTAATAGCGGATTTGGAGGATCGTGTTTCTGTTCAGCTTCTACGGTTTTCCCCAAGGATCTGTGCACTCGATGACTTTTTTGCTTTTGTGTCTGTAGGGAAATGTTACTCGCTTATGTGTGTGAGCAACGTGCGTTTTAGGGTTCAGTGTCCGAAGAGCGCTATTTCTTCGCCTATGATGTATGTCTGTCTGCCTGCCCATCTGTGGCCTAATTACGCTCACCAAATCCTGAGCGATTCCAATCGTCTAACTGTCAAATTCCATACTAATTTGACAGTTAAACGATTGGAATCGCTCTGGATTTGGTGAGCGTAATATAGGGGCTGATCTTAAGTAGGCTTATCTTTCGAACTATAATAATAAGATAACAACTAACTACTCAACTAATAACTCAACTAACAAACCGGGAATATCTTAGCGAAGGAGAAGATAAAACGGCGTGCGTGCGTGCAGCTACTAATGAATGTTGATGAGATAGAGGTTTCTTAGCAAATCCTGGTCTCTGCCTACCCCTCCGGGTTATAGGTGAGATGTCAATCTGCCATAATGATGCATTGGGCAAAGAGGGTTGCCCAACAAATAATAATTAAAAGAATTGTGTGATAATGAAAAAAAAACCTAACTGCAAAGTGGGTTACTCGAGGCTGCAAGTGATGTAATTCGCTTCTGCCAGATGTCGCTGCCTGTACGTAATACGGAGAAGTTTGTAAAGAGGCTTGAAATTTCACTGATGCCTGCACTTGCCCATTAGCTCAGTTGGGAGAGCGCTGGCACGGTTAGCCAGAGGTCGCGGGTTCAAGTCCCGGCATGGGCGGAATTTTTAGCCTCTAAATAGGTTTTTAAGTTGGTATAATAAATGTCTTTCTTCTTCTTCTTCTTCTAAAAATTACTGTCAACTTATACAGATACTTTTTGTAAATACGATCTCTAAAAGAAGATATGATTTTCTGTCCTCGGTGGCGCTAGTGTTACTACGTGGTTACTCCCTGGAGCCTCTAAATACGAACCTTAGCAGTGGTTGATTAGGGGATTCCTGAGGAGTTGCGGACAATTGCGAGAGCGTCCCCGTGACTCCATCGAACGGCGTAAGAATGAACACCATGGCGTTGTAGCCGGTAAAGTCCGACATAACCCTGTCGCCATCCCCAGCAACAGGATATCCATGAGGATTTACCAATGCAAAAAAAGAGGACTCCTGGGAGGTATAAGAGTGAAGTTGGAGGACCAGATACAAGATTTTGTCGGACGAGAGTCACACGCGTTTATTATTCCGGTTTGTCTGCCTTGATTGGAGGTTCCGTGAGTTACCCAAGGCATTTACTGAAAATCAGTGATGTGTGTAGTACACCTACAACGCTCACTCAGGTTGAGGCCATTTTATCACTGTATAAACCTATCCTGAGTCCCCAATTGTAGGTAATTACTTACTGTGTTTTTGTCTTCAGATTTGTTGAAATTTATTACAAGTATGTCTCTGTGGCAAGATAATCGAAATCGAAATCGTCGAAATGTTCGAAATGTTGACAACGCGAACATTGAGTTTGTCATAGGTCTGTCAGGATTGTGGCTAGTGGCAAACCCTGGTCAAGCATACCCCTCTGGAATACTTTTTTCTTCTTCTATTTCTCTGAAAAGTGGCCCAAAGTGATGCATGTAAGTATTTAAAAACCTATTTAGAGGCTAAAAATTCCACCCATGCCGGGACTTGAACCCGCCACCTCTGGCTAACCGTTGCAGCGCTCTCCCGACTGAGCTAATGGGCAAGTGCAGGCATCAGCGAAATTTCGAACCTGTTTACAACGTATTAAATAATAGGGGTTAAAGTATGAAATTGCCGTTTTATTGCAATAGGTTCTTTGAATTGACATAGAATCTTCATGGTTTGAGGTTTTCGAATGAAACTTTTTTCAAATGGTTTCTATGATGTTCTTTTTTTAAAAAATGTGAAACAATTGAATATCGACTTTCAATTGTTTTTGTTATTCAATTTAGACAAGAAAGATGGATACTGCGAAAATTCGAGTGATTATGAGGCACCCATTTTTCGTATTTTTTTATTTTAAAGGGAGAAACTAAGTATTTGCAATATCAGGCTCCAATTATAGCTTGAATAATGAATGCGCCTAATGGATGTAAATGAAACGAAACAGATTTGTCAGGATCGTGTCCCATGTGATCGTGGTAACCCTAGGTTCTGCCTGCTCCACCGGGATACAGTCGTGAGCTTATGTAGGTATGTATAGCTTCAAAAGCTTGCTACGTGGTGAGTAGTTTTGAGTGGGAGTAGAACATATGAACCACCTGCCGTTTTTAGAACTTACATAAGCAGCCTATTTACGTCCCACTGTAGGGCATAGGCCTTCTCTCATCGAGAGAGTATGGGCTTAATCACCACGCATGCCCTCCGCGTATTGGCGATATCAAGCGCTGAGGTATGTGAATAGCTCAGACACTCAGGTTTCCTCACGATGTTTTCCTTCGCAGTTAGCGAGTGGTGTTGCTACTATAACTTCACAAATGTACATGCTTAGAAAACAGAGTCATAGGTACATCCCCGCACTGGGAATCGAACCTGCGTCTCTCGTTTCAGAGTCCAATGTTCTACCCACTAGGCTACCACAGCTCGCTCTAGAACTTACAAGGATGTATATAAATAAGCATTATCCTGTCTGGTTTTCTTTGAGAAATATGAAGAGACATACTTCAGGAACCGGTGGTACGTATGTTAGCTTCAGAGATAGAATAGTATCATTCGCGAACTAAAGCGAGTCAAAAGATACGAGATCTGGAATCATTCGTGAGCCGATGAGCTGCTGAATGATAATGGCCGAAGAACTCCGAACTACTAAGACAAATTACTGCTATGAAGGAAATGAACTAAATCCCTCTTTAATTTTCAATGAAGCGTTTAAGGAAGGTTTGATGTCAAGCGGTGGTAGCCCAGTGGGTAGAACAATGGACTCGGAAGCGAGAGATCCAGGTTCGATTCCCACTGCGGGCATGTTCCTATGACTTTGTTTATGTTCAAAGTGTCCGCTGTGAATTTCGTAGCAGCAATGCCACACGCTAACGTTAAAGGAAAAAATCGTGAGGAAACCCGCGGCTTGGTTGGCTCCGCACGTATTGACTTGTTTTTTGCTGTGGGCAAGGCAGACTAAGCTGTCAGGATGGTATAGGTGCTGGGCACGCCTTCTCCATCGAAAAACAATGTCCCAGGCACTGCAACTTCCGAGTGGTCACTTCACCCATCTAGTGTGAGTGGAGGCGCCGTATAAATCATCTCATTACGTATATGCAGAGGCAAAAGTTTATTGTCAAATAAGTAGGCGATTAAAGACAAGATGTCAGACGATGGTAAAATTATTGGTTAAATTATTTATTCGTGGTAGGTGCGAATTCGAAACCTCTTGGTAGCCCGTCTGGTCCAGATTACAAAGGCCGCCAAGCCAAGCGTGGCACAACTAGATTGACAGCCTGGCTTTGTCCACCGGTTAGGGTTACCAGATGAATGGAATTTTCCAGACATTTAGAATAGAATAGAATAGAATAGAGTAGAGTAGAGTAGAGTAGAGTAGGAGTAGGAGTAGGAGTAGGAGTAGGAGTAGGAGTAGGAGTAGGAGTAGGAGTAGGAGTAGGAGTAGGAGTAGGAGTAGGAGTAGGAGTAGGAGTAGGAGTAGGAGTAGGAGTAGGAGTAGGAGTAGGAGTAGGAGTAGGAGTAGGAGTAGGAGTAGGAGTAGGAGTAGGAGTAGGAGTAGGAGTAGGAGTAGGAGTAGGAGTAGGAGTAGGAGTAGGAGTAGGAGTAGGAGTAGGAGTAGGAGTAGGAGTAGGAGTAGGAGTAGGAGTAGGAGTAGGAGTAGGAGTAGGAGTAGGAGTAGGAGTAGGAGTAGGAGTAGGAGTAGGAGTAGGAGTAGGAGTAGGAGTAGGAGTAGGAGTAGGAGTAGGAGTAGGAGTAGGAGTAGGAGTAGGAGTAGGAGTAGGAGTAGGAGTAGGAGTAGGAGTAGGAGTAGGAGTAGGAGTAGGAGTAGGAGTAGGAGTAGGAGTAGGAGTAGGAGTAGGAGTAGGAGTAGGAGTAGGAGTAGGAGTAGGAGTAGGAGTAGGAGTAGGAGTAGGAGTAGGAGTAGGAGTAGGAGTAGGAGTAGGAGTAGGAGTAGGAGTAGGAGTAGGAGTAGGAGTAGGAGTAGGAGTAGGAGTAGGAGTAGGAGTAGGAGTAGGAGTAGGAGTAGGAGTAGGAGTAGGAGTAGGAGTAGGAGTAGGAGTAGGAGTAGGAGTAGGAGTAGGAGTAGGAGTAGGAGTAGGAGTAGGAGTAGGAGTAGGAGTAGGAGTAGGAGTAGGAGTAGGAGTAGGAGTAGGAGTAGGAGTAGGAGTAGGAGTAGGAGTAGGAGTAGGAGTAGGAGTAGGAGTAGGAGTAGGAGTAGGAGTAGGAGTAGGAGTAGGAGTAGGAGTAGGAGTAGAGTAGAGTAGAGTAGAGTAGAGTAGAGTAGAGTAGAGTAGAGTAGAGTAGAATAGAATAGAATAGAAAACGTTTATTTGGGACCAACACAATCAAACTAAAAACATTTATGGCTTAGCGTGTAAATTAGGTTATACATAATTTCGCTTACTTTGTACCATAAAAAAAATACGAATTAGAACCCTTATTATTTTGGCACTTTTTATTTGGTTTCTACTTTAAGCAAGCGATCTCTCACCATCAAACGAAACAAATCATCTGTACCTTTTACAAACGAAATATGCGTCAGTATTTTTTTATAGTACTATACCTGCAATGTAACGATTAATGTACGTGCGACCACCTTAGTAAATAAAATAAAACGTAGTGGATTTGTCCGGAATGTTCAAAGCACACAAGTTAACCCGTGCGGCGGAAACTTTCACTGCCCCAGTCCACATAAAACACAAGACCGCAGGATTTGAAGTTCAAAAATAAGATTTGTACGGCAATCTTATTTTTCAATCTGGTAACCCTACCGCCGGCGCCATTCCACATGCGATCCCCGGAGGCTGATTGTACACGTCGCAAAAGCGAATGACAGACTACGCAATAAAAATGCATCGAGCAAAAAACAAACTGGTGTAAAACGCCCCGGAAATAATACAGCGCTGTACAGAGCGGAGCGGTTTCCAAACTGTTGTGGATCGATTGTTCTGCAGAAAGGTAGACGTTTAGTTTGTAGTTTATTGTTTGAGCCCGGCCTGCATTAAGAACAATGCTGCAGCAGCTTGATGTCCTTAAATGCGTTAAATAAGGGAGGAAAATACCGGGCAAAGAATGGAATAAGTAGGTTGGCTACACTGGTGTTTAACATCGTTGTAGAGTAACTATGGCATTATAAATTAATCATCACGCTATTGTATAAAAGAATACCGGAAATGATTCCCAATAGACGTTGGTTCCAAATGTACCCAGTGCTTAGTCTTTCCTTTTTCTTTCAAATTTTGCCTATTATGTTTCGTACACATGCGCCAATCCTCTTTATGTTAACATATACGAAGGTTTCCACAACACAGGCTAGACCTAGCGTGGCGACCACAGTAAACTGTTTGTATATGTAACCTTTTTTATTAATAAAGAACTTTTTACTTTTACTTTTTTTACTTTTTACTTTTACTTTCTACCTACCTTGCAGCGCTTCACTTTACGAATGGCAGACCCCAGTGTAGCCACAACAAGGCAATGCGTCGCGATGCATCCCTTTGTTGTGTCGAAAACAGACCGCCACCGGAGCTGTCGTCTAATGCCTTGAACCATTCACAACGACCTTTTAAAATTACTGCGTACTTCACAAAATTCGTTAGCATTTAAAGGAAATAATAGAAAAAAAAAACATTGATAAATTATATGCTTGTATTCTTTTTGTTGCACTAACCCGTGCTGAGGACAATTTACGTAGTACGGAGAAGTTTGTAAAGAGGTTCGAAATTTCACTGATGCCTGCACTTGTCCATTAGCTCAGTTGGGAGAGCGCTGACACGGTTAGCCAGAGGTCGCAGGTTCAAGTCCCGGCATGGGTGGAATTTTTAGCCTCTATATTTAGAGGCTAAAAATTCGTAATTTTTAAATAGGTTTTTAAAAATAGGTTTTTAAAATTATATGCTGTACGACATTACTAAAGAGAAGCCACTAGCGTTAGGCATAGACGGCGACCCATCCATGCACTGAACGCGCCCTGTGTTGCTTAACCTTCGTGATCGTTTAAGATCACTCAGGCAGCCGGGGCTACGAGCGATTCATCGGCCGTTCAGTGCATGGATGGGTCGCCGTCTATGCCTAACGCTAGTGGCATTTTTCCGAGCGGTTCCGTGCTTCGCAAGGCACGTTAAGTTGTTGGTGCCGGCTGCCGTCGATAGATGGCAGTCGTTAAGCCAAGTCAGAGGCCTTAGGGCGGCTTGACAACTTCTGACAGTAGACGAGCCACTAGTCTACAAGCCTCCACCAATCCGGACTTGGCCCCCGTGGTGGAGTATGGCCTATACCTTCCTCAGGGAAGAGACCCGTGCCCCTCGGTGGGGACATAATGGATTGATGATGATGATTACTAAATAAACCTTTTGCTGTACGAATGCATTAATTACGCCATTGTACCAAACGTGTGTTTTGTGAAATAAAGAATTTTTTAATAATAATGCTGCTGTACTAAGATGGCGATATTTATTGACGTATCTCCTCAATGTAGCCCGGGCATTAGATTCATATACAACCACCCAATATCTACATAAAACACACTGTATTTATTGCTGTACTAAATCGTGTACAATGTTATGCAATACAGCGTATTATGTACTTAGTTCATGCTGATACTGCAAAGAGCCTTAGCTGACTGGGTCACGCGTTAATTAGCATCGATAAATAGATCAATTAGGAAGCAGGCTTTAAAATTGTCGTGATAATGTTTGACGGCGCATTGTCGCGGGTGTCTCTTAGCAGATGAAAGAGTTGAAGCTCTTGCGGAACGCTCGTGCGTGAAGACGGAACACAGTTCGCGGATTAAGACATCTGTGGCAGGAACAGAATAGTGAAATTCATATCCGCGTTAATCTGTGAGGACCGTTTGCGCTATCAACCGGCGTATCGCAGTTCATCTGCTTTATTTTTGATATTTCTGATAGTAAAGTCTGTGTTTGATCAAAAAATTTCTGATGAAGACCCTTCGCAGCCTTTATGTTTATTTTTTGGGCCTAAAGCAGTTTTTCTTGGTTTTATAATAGAGTTTGCTAATTAAGAGACTGCTCATGATATTATCTTAAATTTAATCTTAAATTGATTCTTTCTTCCTATGCAAGAATAAATAACTATTTTAATGCTCATGAAAAAGTTAAACTTGTTCAGACCCCCTCTCCAAAGGCATCCAAGAATTGTTTATCTACCGTAATATAATTAAGAAAGGATTAAGGATTTCTACACAAAATACTTCAAAAACAAAAAATACGACTCACCAAGTTAGTTATATAACTCGAGATGACATAAGGCTTCTAAAACTACCTCACACTTCTGAAAGCATTTAGAAGTTATTGGTGAATAAAGAAACCGGCAACCATAAATTCATACATGAGCCCTAAAGTATTTTTTTTATGTAGTCACCGTAAAATGGGTGTCCCCTGCAGTCCCCTCTCCGCTTTCAGAGCAACAATATCTTTGGTAATTTGCCACCTCTGACCATTCCGGCGAGAACTTGTCGAGATCAACCCGCCATCTGTCGTCCTCTCGGCCGACCCCGTTCGCGATGACTCCCACTGCGTGTACGTAAAGTACGAATGTACTTGCCTGAAAATATAACACACTTTTTTTTGCTTGGGCAAGCGCGCCAAAACAAAGGTTGGCAACCGCTTCTACAGTGGTACAGAGCGGTCTGATTGGAAAACTATCGAGTTACGGTGATGTAGGGTGTGAATAAATCCAGCAAAATGGTTGTATGTCAGAAGTTATTGCGGTCGGTGGCGTGGAAGTCAGATAGCATTTTATGCCAATCTTTGCTGTTTTATTGGCTTGAACAGAGCTGCTCAAAACTTCGTGCATTACTATGGGCGAGTAAATTCTTAGTAAGCAACAAAAAAAAAACCGAAAAAAAATATTTGATTTTTTATTCTTTTCTTTTAGTTCATCTGAATTGGGCTCTATTTATAACTATTTAACCTTAATTTTTCTAAAAATAAGTCATCAGTAAAGTAACTGAGTAGAGTTAACGCAAATAAAGGTTGATGTGCTGAAGACTGTACCATAAATTTAAGGAAGACCAGATGTTTCATAATCGAAAGGCCATCCGTCCGTCATCTAATTGTTAGAGCTGTTATGTAACTCGCTATTAAAAAACATAGGTACATACAATCATGAAATTTGGCTAGAAGCTGAACAAAAGTAAAGAGAAATATTCATAAGCCTATTAACAATAAATCTGTCTACAGATTACGGTCTTTTGATTTTCGGATCTGTCTCCGCCCCGGATAGAAGAAAACTTAAAAAAAAATAGTTCTGAGGCGGTACGAAGTTTGCCGTGATCAGACTATAAAATGATAGCGAGTGGTTGAGTGGACTGTATGAATGTGATGGTTTGTTGAGGGAAACATGTAGGAAATAAATACTTATGTTTTATTATAATTAGCAAGGCGTATGACAGTGGCAAGACCAAACAGACAAAGACAATAAAAAAATGGAAATAGAATCAAATATAAAAACATGACGTTTTATAATAAAATAGGTCGCACCACAGCCAGTCGCCAACATACCGGTGATCACACAGAAAGAAAAACATTTATTATACCAACAAGGCAATTCATAGGAACAAAATAAAAAGATAAGTACCGTAGAATGCACAACAACAGAAAAAAAACTAAATACACAACAGACAAATTAAATAAATAAAGCAGGACCGTAGATGTAGCTGCGGTGTGTCTAGTGGTCTACTAAGTTGCCACAAAAGGCAGCTGACTCAGCGTTGTGCTCAGGAAGTGATCCCAATATCTCTGTTATCTTTGCAGTCGTAATCCGACTGTGTTCCCATACTATGAGAGTACACACTTTTCCATTGCAAAGTAATAATTTGTTCTGAACCCTCAAAACGGGAGTCCTACTCGCACTACAATTTTTCCACTTGGCTGTCTTGCTTTCTTATTGTTATTAATACTTTATTGGACACGAAAAACAATACAGAAAATATGACAATGATAAATTACGTGTACAAAGGCGAGCTTAATTGGCTTCGCACGTATTGACCTTGTGTTCCCGAGAGGCAAATAAGGAAAGCACTGCAAGTACTTATCTGAATATTTCATCATGCGTAAACAGAGCAACCTATTCTCCTGCTCTCGACTGTTGCCATCTATTCAAAGTGCAAGCGATAAAGCTCTTAACAAGCCAACAATAGGGAAGCTCGAACAACAAAGAAGGTGCCGTCAGTAAGTGCGCTGCGAGAGAAGCGGCATTGGGAAGTGCATGTATAGGAAATGAAGGGTTTACCTTCCGAGGTGCATATAAACTACAGGGGAATTAAGTACGTCGTTAAGAAACATGTGTAATATCCAAATAATATTTAAATAGTAATTTGTGAACATCATCATCATCAGCCATTCGACGCCCATTGCAGGTCATAGGCCTCCCTCATGGTTTTCCAAGCTTCCCGTTCTTGTGCCGCTATTTATTTATTTATTTATTTATTTAAGGAGAAAAAACAGAATTGACAAACTTATAGTATAAAAAATATTATAGTCAATATAGTACATTTTGCCAATTCCTCAGCATTTCCCACAGATAGGTAATACTTAATATAATGATATAATGATATGCTATGATGATTTATGAACACTAGAATATAATTAGATACAAAACTACATAGCATACGAGTATAAAAACCTCCTATACTCGTAGTTATAATGTTGCGTGCCCTACAGAGTCTTCAAAGATCCATAGGTATTAAGTTTAAATATCATCTTGTGATGCAATAAAATATTGAGTGTTAGTACCGTCACATCAACCTATACATTTATGTTGTAAAGTCGCCCGTAACGTAACTGAATACTGAGTGCTGTCGATTGTACCCAAAATAACCCAAATGCAGCGTGTAATAAATGTTAGCGTAGCAAACCTTTGTCTCTTGCCTTCTCCTCCAGGCGTAAGTTTATTTGTATGTGTGTGTGTCTGTCTGTGTATTGTTTTAGACGTCAAAAGTCGCGACTTTCCTCAACGTGTCACGTTGAGATGGTATGCAGGGAAAATCTTGCAGAATGTCGAGCATCGTCACAAATTCACTTCGTTTTCTTGGTTAATACCTGTTGTTCACGAATCGTTACGTGGCTACTAACCATTTTCATGAGCAAGCAGGTAGTGGATACACAGTCGTATTTGGCTACAACTCTGTATTTGGCTAAGTGTCCGTCCGTCCGTCCGTTCCGTCTGTCACCAGGCTGTGTCTCATGAACCGTGATAGTTACACCATTGAAACTTTCGCAGATGACTCCCACAGGGGGCTCCCGACTACAAAAACAGAGGTCGTGGGTTCGATTCCCACTGGACGCCGCCGTACCTGATTTGTAGAAATGGTCTCAGTCTGGGTATATTTCCACATTAGTAATGTCCTTGCCTAGTCAGGCAAGTCACCCCACAGAGTAACCTAGTTTGGGATCAGGACAAGTGATTGTGTTGCATATTTTAACATATAAAGTACTTACCTATTTACGTACTTACTTACTTGCCCCCCTGGGAAATCGGAAGAGAAGACGGCAAAGATCACGTGGAAAAAATCCATAGCCCAAGAGGCAAAGTTGATCGGCACTAACTGGCCTGAAGTGGAAGCTGCCACGATCCACCGCCAGGAATTCTCCCCTAACTAACTTGGTCACAATATTTTAATTTTTATTTTGAATTCATTGTTCATCATGCAAAAATATCCACCGGACAGCGGGGATAAACCGTTTTCTTTATATCCGGGTGTCTCTGACTGTAACATGAAAAATGCTCTGTATACGCTGCATCTTGTTTCAAGGAACGTAAACTGGAGGGCATGTTTCATACTGAAGCGACCATAAATCTTTTCGAATTTGTTTAGAAGCGCCGGTGCTTCTCTAGCGAGAGACTAATAACTTGACATGTTAATTTTGGCAACAGGCTTAAACATATATATAAGCAGCCTATATACGTCCCACTGTAGGGCATAGGCCTTCTCTCAGAAAGAGAGTATGGGTTTAATCACCACGCGTGCCCTCCGCGGATTGGCGATTTCAAGCGCTGAGCTATATGAATAGCTTAGACACTCAGGTTTCCTCACGATGTTTTCCTTCACCTTTAGCGAGTGGTATTGCTACTATAACTTCACAAATGTACATAACTTAGAAAACAAAGTCATAGGTACACGCCCGCACTGGGAATCGAACCTGGGTCTCCCGCTTCCGAGTCCAATGTTCTACCCACCAGGCTACCACCGCTCTGGCTTAAACATACCGGGTGTTTATTCTGCCTCGTTGGTGTAGTGGTAATACGCTTGACTCCCAAAACAAAGGTTTGGGTTCGATTCCCGCTGGACACAGCCGTACTTCACTTGTACAAATGGCCTCAGTCTGGGTGTTTCATGTATTGTATATCCATATTTGTGATGTCCTTGTCTGATAACCATACTAGATATCATACGGCCACCGTAGTTTGGGATCAGAACAAGTAATTGTGTTCTGAGAAAATTAACGACCTTTTCATTAATAATATAATAATAATTTTCTTTTATTTTGCACGCCTACGGTAGTAGGAGTTAGTTGTCTTGAGTTGTATTTATTCCACCTGCTGCAGTTGACTGGTACAAAATATTCATAGCTTTAAGTTCGCCGTATTGTACATTTAACTTAAGTAAAATAAAATTATTAATAAATAAAATTAAATGAACTTAATTTGATCTTACCTTTGACTATTTGTTTGTTGATAAAAAATCTGCAAACATCTGTCCATGCATTTTCCAAAACTATAACTTCTTTTCTGAAAAATTACACTTCTCTTCTGTAACACAACATCTCCGGTCTAACGCGCGAAGGCTCCAGCTAAGACCTTGATTAGAAGGCACAAATTCGCCGTGAATACGGTATTTGACATGATCAACAATAATATGTTTCATATGCTCGATTAAAACAAGAATTACAAATTATCTCGGAAAATTTATCTTTTTTAGTCAATTACTAGTTATTACAATTTTGAAATACGAGCAGATTAAACATAAAAAGAGTGCTCTGAAATGTGAAGCAAGTATTTTCATACAAAATTCGTTGGCGAAGGGGCGCCAGCCAGTCATCGCGTCTGCACGCATCGCGCGAATTTAAAATACGCGCGTAAAACTCTACACTATAAAGTCTAGCAAAAAAGGCTCTTGTTGAGGGAACACTAATTAATCTGTTGTCGCATTCTTCAGACGCACTGCATGGATTTGAACTAAAGTGTGGGTTGCGAACTTTAATGAGAAATCGTCACCAAAAGGTGGAATGTGTCACAAATAAATCAAAGAGAGATTGGCTGGTAAAAACTCTAAAATTAAGCAAATCAGACGTAGGAATATTTAATGACATTCTGGCGACGCAGATTCCTGTACATCTTTTCTGAATTGAATAAGTAGAAAAAGTTTAGTTAGTCTAGAAGAAGAAACAATGGGATTGTCATCGTCGCAAACAGTAAACAAAAATCCCTCATAATAAAAAAGATAAAAAGAAACGTCGAGAGTTTTACGCACTTATTCGAGGCGAATTGGACCTTTCTAGCTAAGGCCTAAACCTCTCTGCGTCTCTAAGTTTAGCTGCCTTTTGTGGCAACATAGATACACCACAGGCTACATCTATGGTCCTGTTTTATTTATTCGTTTTGTCTGTTGTGTATTTAGTTTTCTTTCTGTTGTTGTGCATATTATGTTACTTACGAGTATGTGCTTATTTTGTTTCTGTGATGTATCTTGTTGGTATAATAAATGTCTTTCTTCTTCTTCTTCTTCATATGTCACACGGAACATCCGAGAGCAACCAACTGACAGACACGTCACAAGAAGACAAGCCGTGTCTTCATGAAGCCGTTCCGGGTCGTACCGGGAAATTTCCCGGATTCCTCGGAGCAATTTCGAGAGAGGGTCGCACGTGAGGGGAATCCCACGGACTCCCAATAAAGTAATTACCGTCTCTGCTAATTGCAACTCGGGAATCCTGAACGGAATTTTTAGGGGCTCCAGCCAGCTATAGTTTCCGGTAGAAAATCTTCTCGAAGTTAATAGGTTATTGGCACTAAAAGGCGGGGCACGGTATTTTACTAGATACCTTAGAGCCACGTATGTTTGAAAAGATCTGGAGTTACTAAACGGAGTTGTTAAGTGCATACACCAATTCTGTATTCATAAAAGATGACAAACTCGCGACTAAAACTAGCTTTAAAAATATAGTACGGCTTAAACTAAGTTTGTACTAAAAGATTTTTAGGATTTGTACCCGAATAGGACACCAGGACCCTATTATTAAGCCTATGCTTAATATGTATCCGCGGGGTTCCCATTGGTCCCCAATTCCTATACAAGATTTTTAACCTATATCTTGTTTTTGTTTTTTGCCTCAAAGCAAAAGGTAAATATTTGCTTAAAAAGAGGCTTCTGCAACGTTCAGTATTAGCATCATCATCATCAACCCATTATGTCCCCACCAAGGGGCACGGGTCTCTTCCCTGAGGAAGGTATAGGCCATACTCCACCACGGGGGCCAAGTCCGGATAGGTGGAGGCCTGTAGAGTAGTGGCTCGTCTACTGTCAGAAGTTGTCAAGCCGCCCTAAGGCCTCTGACTTGGCTTATCGACGGCAGCCGGCACCAACAGCTTAACGTGCCTTGCGAAGCACGGAACCGCTCGGAAAAATGCCACTAGCGTTAGGCATAGACGGCGACCCATCCATGCACTGAACGCGCCCTGTGTTGCTTAACCTTCGTGATCGTTTAAGATCACTCAGGCAGCCGGGGCTACGAGCGATAGTATTGGCATGTTTTGTTTTAATTAAGTATAATGAAAATAAGAAAAACCGGCCAAATATGAACATTGAACAGGGTAAGGATGAAGGATGAAAGGAAAAAAAAAATACACAACACAAACATGTCACGTGGTGGTAGGTGCGGAACCCTCAGTGCATTTGTCCGACTCGCGCTTGACCGGTTTTCTACTGTCGCCATTATATTTTGTGTACAATAAAGTATTAATAAATAAAATTAAAAATGTAAAAGAGCGAGCTGCCTACTCTTGAGCGAACATTGCTGTTGCAATTTGGCGACAATTAAATACAAGAATCGTGCATGTAAACTGATTAAATAAATTTAAAAAAAAACTTCATTGTTAGTGACAACCCTACAAACTCTGCATACACCTCCAGAATATTACAGGCGTGAGTTTATGAATGAATTTATGTAAAGTGTTATCTACTCTACTCTCTACAGGTTGTGGCAGAAAGGTCCGGTGAAACTTAGAGGTTATTATGCTCATGAAAACGTGAAAAAAAAACAGCTGTTCCAAACCACATTTTGGCACAAGCGAATTTTGAAAAAGCTAATATGCTCGCGATTAAAGAGTTAGGCCTATGATAATGGTACTTTTTACTGATAGGCCTATGATAATGGTACTTTTTACTGATAAGTGAAATAACACCCTGTATAACTCAAGAACACACCAGAAAGTTCCGATAAAACTTCGAACATTTCCTCTCCTAGGAGAGATTTTAACGATAAAGCCGTAACGTAATACTCACTGCTACAAGGCAATGAAAGCAGTTGTGTAGACCCATTTTGTCAAGGCTATTTCCTCTTTGAATGGCGAAAGGAATATATCTAGCAAATGTACCCACATTTCCTTCCCGGGTGGAAAGGGTTGGTAAGGGACGTTCCATGCCGACATATATCGACCAAATAAGAGATGTCCTAGCGAAAGACCAAGATAAAAATTGCCCGAAACCTGCGTGCGAGCATGCTGCGACTGATTGATGTCGATGAATCGAAAGAGGTTTGTCAGGATTATAGGAAATGGTAAGCCTTTTGGTCTTGAGTTTAAGACAGACAACAGAATTAATTAATTAATCATATTATAATTATTTATTCTGTCTGTATTTGATAATGTATGTGTTAATTATTAGTGGAAACTTCACTGGTTTATGGAAATAATAAAAGTCTACATAAGATTAATACTGTACCGTTTGTTTCCTGAATAAGATAAAATAAAAATAAATAAAAGTAAAAAGAACAGAGTTCAACAGAATATTAGCACGAAAATCGCTGTTATTTGCCTCTATTCCGCTGTCTGCTAAGCAATAGCAGTCCAATGTCATTCCAATGGTATGATCCGCGCAAATTAAATAAAATTAAATTAAAGACCTACCGTAGAGGTGGTAACGTGCCCATAGTCACAGATCTTCTGCACATCGCTTACTGTCTTTACAGTGTTTGTGTCAGTAATTGACTACTTTAGTAACTGACTTCTAGTAATTTACTAAGCATCACACTACGTCAATTACTTACACATACACTGTAAAGACAGTAAGCGATGTGCAAACGATCTGTGACTATGTTCACGTTGCCGCCGAAAATATTTATGAGGACTATGTCTCGTGCGAAGAAGATCGAAACGCGCTAAACTACCAATAGCGTCAATGAAACAAACATTGCCGTACTCTACCGTGCCGTATTACTCTATTGAACAACTATGCATTTAAGGCTTCGGTCACACACAGCGTCTAGTCGCTGCGAGTCCACTCGCCGCGAATACTAGTCGCAGACACAAATCGCTGCTTGCCTGTCACACACAGCAAGTTCTACACGATAATTTCCACTGTCAGTGCACATTCGCAGCGAGTAAAATTGAACATGCTCAATTCTAGTCGCGGCGACTTCAACTCGCGGCGAGTGAATCTATTCGCAGTGAATAGCCTGTCACACACAGTGAATATCGCGGCGAGTAGGCATCCGCAGCAATTAGTCGCTATGTGTGACCGAAGCTTCAAAGACTTGCCTCTCTCTGCCCACCCCTCCGGGATACAGGTTTGAGCTTGTCTATTTATGCCTGCATGTATTTTCTGCATCTCCGAGTCAGAATTTAGTGGTAGCAGTAAGTCACCCACAGCCACTGGGACCGGAGTGGTTTTTTTAACCACTCGCTTCCTGCCACTATATTGGCAGCATTTCGTCTCCAAGGAGTAAACTCTGCATTTAACCAGCTTCATTTTAACGAGAAGCCCCGTAAACAAAAATACTAAAGCGTTTATTGTGGAGCGTTAATGTAGCCAGCTCATTAAAGCCGGAAAGCGGGCGGGGGTAGGACTAAAAGCTTGTGCGTCGAGGTGGGAGACACACATTTGGTTGGAAATCTATTTTGCTGGAATCGTCAAAAAAATTATTTTATACAATATATAATTACTAATATACACTCCATTTCCTTTCGTGGATGTCGTAGAAGGCGACGGAAATCAATTACCAGGAGACGGGCAGCAGCGTCTTCCTGAGATTCCAACTGCGATCGCCAACCAGCGTGGCGATTATGGCAAAAACCCTCATGTTTATGAAAACCACGAAGGAGGCCTGTGTCCTGCGGTGGGTATCAGGTGGCTGATGATGATATACTTCGGCGCTGTTAACTTTTTATCTAAGGCCAAGAATTTTATGCAATAAAGAATAATAATAATAATATAGGAGGGGAGAGTCCTTAAAAATCTCACCTCTTAATATGTTTGGGGAATGGGAGGGGATTGGTTGGTGTGGTGCGGTGGTAGCCTAGTGGGTAGAACCTCGGACTCGGAAGTGGGAGACCCAGGTTCGATCCCCGGTGCGGGCATGTACCTATGTCTTGGTTTTCTAAGTTATGTACATTGGTGAAGTTATAGTAGCAATACCACTTGCTGAATTCGTTAAAAACAGAAGAAAATTGTACGACAAAAGTAATATTATGAAAATAATACATTCAAATTGCTTATAATATAAATGATTATTCTACTACTGGTTTTAAATTGTTTAAAGAAAATAATTCAAGATGGGATGATAAGCATATTAATGCTCATTACACTCATTAGAGTGTAATAAAAGCGTTATTAAGAGGTGTAATAAATAAAAGCGGTTTAAATAAGCTGGTGGTAGGGATCGGTAGAACGCCGGCTTCTCATTCGGGAGGTCGTAGGTTGGAATCCCGGCATGTACCAATGACTTAGTTTTCTAAGTTATGTACATTTGTGAAGTGATAGTCGCATTACCACTCGCTAACGGCGAAGGAAAGCATATTGAGGAAACCTGAGTGTCTGAGGTGTTCAGCGCTTGAAATCGCTAATCCGCGGTGGGCACGCGTGAGAGAGGCTGCTGTTACGTCTAGCGTGCTGGCTCACTGCTGTAAAAAAAGTCACCACATCTCCCAACAAAGCAAAGGTGAAATTTCACATGCAGAAAAAAAATATTTTGCAGTCTCCCTCGCTGGACGCACATCAGAAAGCGGGCCGAGAAACCTTGCTGAGTGGTTTATCTCGTAACAAGTTGTTAGACTTATGTACGAAACAGTGATTTTCGATGGGAGGTTTCGGGGAACTTTTTAAGAGTGTTGCAAAGTGCTCGTTTTACGACTTAACGTTGTTAATGATGATAAAAGCATCTACTAATTTAAAAATATATACATTGTGTTATTGAAACAGCGCAAAATCTGAGTACTTACCATTATTTCAGTACCAATAATGAGGAACTTGCCACACGCTCAGGTTGGAGTGACTTGTATTTATACAATACAAGTAACTCTTAGAGGATACAGAAAGACTGTGAGGAAATATAAACATTAAAATAAAATGAAATAGAAAATGCTTATAGCATTAAGTCCGCCACATTGCCATTGTATTTTTTTTTCTTATGTGCAATAAACGTATTAATAATAATAATAATAGACTATTATTTTAAAAATCAAGTTACTCTAACAATAAAAAGTCATTAGATTTGGATTTTCCAATAAATACATACAAAGATACATAAACTCACGCTTGTATCCCAGAGGAGTAGGCAGAGACCAGTGACTGCCACTTGCCACGATCCTGACAGATCACCTTCGCTTCCTCAACATTCATTTTCCAATATACATTATTTTACAAGATGAAAAATCGTACATTAAAAGGCGTTACGAGTATCTTGTGACCTCATAGTTTGAGCCACGTATGGTGCGTTTTAGTGCAACGTGACTAGAATTTTTTTTTTATTACTGGTTATATTATGAAAAGTATTAGTCGTACAGATTTTTTAGCGGCAATATATATATTTTAACATGGCCTCTCCAATGAAATTAAAATAGTGTGTCTCTGTGTGAATGTATGTATGTTGATGTAAGGGGCTTATACAGGGCGTCCCAAAATTATGGGCCATGAAAGGAAAGTACCTTAAATATCGTAGATAGGGTATTTTGCTGAAAGAAGACTTTATGTTATTTTTAAAAGCTAGTAATTCTGCATTCAAATTTTTTCTAAAAATTACTTGCCTCGTCTGGGAATCGAACCGACTTAAATGTAAAAAAAAAACACCCCTACTTTTATGATTCCAATCGAAAGAATGGCCAAAAACTAATAACTCTTCTTAAGTAACATAGTATTTTAAAAGAAAGAAACAGTGTGACATTAATCATTTTAATCAAATTAAAAACATACATGAAACTGCCGTAGTGGGTACTTTTTTAAAATTAATTAATTAAATGCTCAAAATGTGATCCCTCTTGTCTTACGCAAATTGCCAATCTTTTAATGAGTCCGCTGCCTGTTGATTTTCTTATCTTTTTATGGTGAATACTCGATATGATATGGCACAATTCTATTTGTAACTCGCCTACGTTCTCGTATCGCTTTTTGTATAGCATATCTTTCACGTATCCCCAAAAGAAGAAATCTAATGGTGTAAGGTCCGAGGATCTGGCCAGCCATCTAATCGGTCCATTCGTACCAATCCAAGTAGGTTTATTTATTCATTTAGAAAATCTTGAGAAGCATTATTAGTTTTTGGCCATTCTTTCGATTGGAATCATAAAAGTAGGGGTGTTTTTTTTACATTTAAGTCGGTTCGATTCCCAGACGAAGCAAGTAATTTTTAGGAAATCTGTGAATGCAGAATTACTAACTTTTAAAAATAACATAAAGTCTTCTTTCAGCAAAATACCCTATCTAAGATATTTAAGGTACTTTCCCTTCATGTCCCATAACTTTGGGACGCCCTGTATACTGTCCACTGCAGGGCGTGGGCCTTCTCTTAGAGAACCTCGGTCCACGGCGGATTGACGGTTTTAAGTACCTATGTGAACACTTCAGACGCTACATACATACATACATAAACTCAAGCCTGTATCCCAGAGAGGTAGGCAGAAACCAAGGACTGCCACCGGCTATGATCCTGACAGATCATTTTCGCTACCACAACATTCAGTAGTAGTTGCATGCACGCACGCCGGTTTTGGGTACTTTTTATTTTGCCCTTTGCTAATACATCCCCTATTTGGTCGAAGTATGTCCACCTGGGTCGTCCCTTACCGGCCCTTTCACCCACATTCGCTCGATAAATTTGTTTCGTCAATCTTTCTTCCTTCATCCTCTCCATAAACCATCGCAACATTCCTTTCTCTGTTACAGTCTCTACATCCTCTTTCATCCTCTTTATTTACTGAATGTATAACTTCCACACAACACAATCACTTGACCTGGTCCCAAACTAGGATACCCTGTGCTATGATGGTAACCAGGCAAGGACGTCACAAACATGGAAATACACCTAGACTGAGGCCATGTGTACAAATGTACGGCAGTCCCCTGTGTGAATTGAACCCACGACCTCCGGCATGGCAATCAGACATGATACCGCTAGACCAACGAGGCAGATAAGTCGATAAGTCTACGATAGTCTAAAAAGTAGATAAAACAGTAAAATATAGAACGGAACATCCGGCTCGAACACCGAAGCACCAAAACCGGCCAAGTGCGAGTTGGACTCGCGCACGAACGTTTCCGCTCCATTATCTACACAACATTTGAATATTTCAAGCGTCTACCTGTTGCCGTTATTAATATCGAGCAAAAACCGGCAAAAAATCACATTTGTTGTATGGGAGCCCCCTTAAATATTTATTTTATTCTGTTTTTAATATTTGTTTTTATAGCGGTAACAGAATGGATTTCTGTGAAAATTTCGTCAATCTAGTTATCACGGTTCATTACATACAGCCTGGTGACAGACGGACAGCGGAGTCTTAGTAATAGGGTCCCTTACCCTTTGGTTACGGAACCCTAAAAACAAAAAAAAGTCGCCAATACGAGTACAAAGCTAATCTGAAATCCCAAGTCGCCTCAACCCCCTTAAAACCTTATCTGAATCGTGGAGTCCCGGAGGTAAATCTAAATCTATACGGTTTGAAAGCTCACCGAAAGCACTAGACGTAAACAAGATGTATCGTCTAGTGCCGACGACGTGCTGCGACGTCTAACTGATTCTAAGGCCGGGGCTTACCAAGCGAGGGCTGACGGGGACCCCACCCCTGCAGCGCTCGCGAAAGAACAAAAATAAACTTTATTTGATTTGATAACAACGTTACAACATAATATCCACTGGCTAACAGTGAAGAGGAAGAAGGCAGACTCGCGCACGACGGGTTCCGTACCATTGTCTATACAACATTTGAATATTTCGAGCGTATACCGGTTGCCGTTATTAATATCGAGCAAAAAACGGCAAAAGAGTCACGTTTGTTGTATGGGATATTAATTTTATTCTAGTATTTGTTGTTACATATAGCAACAGAAATAAATCTGTCAGAAAATGTCAACGGTCTAACTATCACAGTTCATGAGATACAGCCTGGCGACAGACGGCCGGACGGACGGCCGGACGGACGGACAGCGGAGTCTTAGTAATAAGGTCCCTTACTTTTTGGGTACGGATCCCTAAAATTAGTTGGTTAGGGTATGTATATGTTAATATACATGCCGTGTGGCGGGGGACTAAGAATAGCGTCACTCCATTTCCTCCCGTGGATGCCGTAAAAGGTGACTAAGGAAATCAATTACCAGGAGACGGGCAGCAGCGTCTTCCTGAGATTACAACCGCATACTGCGATCGCCAACCCGCCTGCCAAGCGTGGCGATTATCGCAAACCCCTCAGGGAGGCCTGTGTCCTGCAGTAGACGGCAAGGGGCTGTTGATATATATATACCTGATATGAATTATACGTTATTTTCCCTGTCAGCTAATATTATGGTACAAATTTCCAACTTTTCCCAACAACCATTGGTTGGTTAGATTAAAATACTAATCAGTATGAAGCCCGCCTGTTGTAAAAATCCTATTTGGTGCAATAAAATTTGATAACAAAAGTACAACCGCATAAAACATATATTTGAAAAAAATGGAAAATTGTAGAAATCTTTTTAAACATCGTAGAACAAAAGATGTAGTAAATAAACAACAAACGCTAGTTTTAGCAATCGCACATTCAAGGCAAGGTATACCTACCTAAATACGTAGATGTACCATTGTTTATTGTAGGGCAAGAAGCCACCCTTTTCCGTGTGGCGCCGGATTAAGAATAGCGTCACTCCATTTCCGTCCGTGGATGTCGTAGAAAGCGACTAAGGAAATCAAATACCGGGAGACGGGCAGCAGCGTCTTCCTGAGAATCCAACCGCATACTGCGATCGCCAACCCGCCTGCCAAGCGTGGCGATTATGGCAAAACCCCTCATGGTTATGAAAACCACCAAGGAAGCCTATGTCCTGCAGTGGGCGTCAAATGGCTGATGATGAAGAAGCCACCCTTTTGCTTTAAATTAGTTACGGGTCAATTGTTTAAAATAATATAAGTTTAAAAATAATATTTTAACATGACAAGAATGTAATCAAAACCGGCGTGCGTGCGTGCAACGACGCATGCACCGCTTCATCGACGTACCTTTTGATACAAAGGTGACAACGTACCGATGAAGCGAAAGAGATCTATTAGGATCACGGCAAGAGGCAGACCCTGGTCTTTCCCTACCCCTCTGGGATACAGGCGTGAGTTTATGTTACGTTGTGCTAAGAATGTTATGACTGCCAGTAAACAGTTACCGTAACGGGAAATGGCATTAATTATCGCATTGTTGGGCGTTGAACGTTAGTGTGACCGGCTTAACGCCGTAATTTTATAAACGCCGTTGTCAATGACGTTAAACGTTTGGCGATAGCTAAGGTGGCGGTCTTTTTCGACACATCAAAGGGATTATCGCGTTTGTTACTGCGTTGATGTGGCTACACTGGGAGTTTTTATCTTGATTTTGATTTTGTTTTTTATCTGTGGTGTGGAGTTAGGAGGTTGTTTGTTGTTTTTGTTTTGTGAGATGCGTCAGTACTAAATTAATTAATAAATTCCTTTAATTGATTTCTTACGACGTCCTTGTTGAATTCACAGAAGTCACAGATTAGGATTTTTCAAATTTAACGCCATCATTATTGCCACAGAACACTGAATACCAGCGTAGCCAACAGAATTAACGCGTTTTTTGACGCACTAATTTTCCGCCTTTATTAACGCGTTTATTTATTTATTTTTATTTACATAAATATGGCCATATGGCGTTTTCTTAATGTGGCCAAGACATAAGAAACTCTGTTATTTCCATTTTTCTGCGTTTGTCTTGGTATATTGTGAGCCTGAGATGTTGCTTGCATAGAGCTCCACTAACCGCGGCTTAAGTTGCATGCGTCACAAGTCACTAAAGCAAGACCGCAACACAGAGAGGGGTGTCTATGTCAGCCTTTGCTTTGAGTGTAATGTCACAGGGTTGTTATGAAAAAACTGGAAGTGCCCGCGACTTCGTCCGCGTGGTTATTGAATAAGCAAATAGATAGATTGTTAGATTGATAGAGAACACTTTATTGCACAACCAGGAGAACTATATTACAAATAGTTTCTTATATCTAAGTAGTGGTGGCGTAGTGGGTAGAACATTGGATTCGGAAGCGAGAGACCCAGGTTCGATTCCCAGCGCGGGCATGTACCTATGACTTTCTTCTAACTTATGTACATTTATAAAGTTATAGTAGCAATATCACTCGCTAACGGTGAAGGAAAACATCGTGAGGAAACCTGAGTGTCTGAGCTCAGCGTAAAAGAGTAACAAACATCCATCCATACATACAAACTTTTGCGTTTATAATATTAATAAGGATACATACCTACAAAATGGATATATATCAGCCATTTGACGCCCACTGCAGGACATAGGCCTACCTCATGGTTTAACTCTCTCTACGTCTAACCTAACCTAACCTAACCATGAGGGGTTTTGCCATAATCGCCACGCTTGGCAGGCGGGTTGGCGATCGCAGTATGCGGTTGGAATCTCAGGACAACGCTGCTGCCCGTCTCCTGGTAATGAATTTCCTTAATTTCCTTAGTCGCCTTCTACGACATCCACGAAGGAAATGGAGTGACGCTATTCTTAATCCGGCGCCACATGGAACGAATAAACACATACATTGTATGATTGTATTTGTTTATTCGTAACGCTACTTAAGTGACGTAATATAGACGTACTAAATGAAGGCATAATATTTCAATATAGTTTTCATAACCGTGAGGGGTTCCATTTCCTTCCGTGAATGTCATAGAAGGCGACTAAGGAAATAAATTACTGGGAGACGGGCAGCAGCGTCTTCCTGAGATTCCAACCGCATACTGCGATCGCCAACCCGCCTGCCAAGCGTGGCAATTATGGCAAAACCCTTCGTGGTTATGAAAACCACGAAGGAGGCCTATGTCCTGCAGTGGGCGTCAAATGGCTGATGATGATGATGATGAGGGGTTTTGCCATAATCGGGCCTATGTCCCGCAGTAGGCGTCAGATGGCTGATAATAATACATAACATAAGCAGCCTATATACGTCCCACTGTAGGGCACAGGCCTTCTCTCAGAGAGAGAGAGTATGGGCTCAATCACCACGGGCGCTGAGGTAGTATGTGAATAGCTCAGACACTCAGGTTTCCTCACGATGTTTTCCTTCACCGTTAGCGGTATTGCTACTTAACTTCACAAATGTACATAACTTAGAAATAAAGTCATAGGTACATGCCCGCACTGGGAATCGAACCTGGGTCTCTCGCTTCCGAGTCCAATGTTCTAACCACTAGGCTACCACCGCCGTCACGGAATAAACACAGTGCAACTGAAATGTAAGCACGATATTCGTTAACTAAATAATGTTGTGAAAGCTTCACTAATTATTTAAATATTTCATCGCAGACGGGTTTAATGTTGACTAACTTAATTGCATAATCATAAATATAAACATTCACACATAAACATTTACAACGTTTTTAATTGCCTCTTCTACATTTTTCCCAAGATAGGTTTAGGCAAGATATATTTATGCGAGGTCGGAATGACTTAGGTAATTGCGCGATGCTAGAGTCACGGGATCGAATCCTGCTTTGAGCCGGAATTTTTCTTTCTATGTGAAGTTTGCTTAGAGGTCTACGGTCTTATTTATAAAAAAAACACGATTCCTCTAAAATATTCCTTAGAGGCTGATTAAATAATCTTTGGTTACGTTTTCCCTTTGCTACAGACTATTTAAACTGCCTCTGAGGAGTGTTTTAAGGAATCGTTAAATTTAAATAATAATAACAATGTTTATCCAAGGTCGCGAGATACGAAATGCTAGGATACCCTGTGCTATGGTAATGGTAACCAGCAAGGACATCACAAACATGGAAATACACCCAGACTGAGGCCATGCGTACAAATTTACTTCGGTCCCCAGTGGGAGTCGAACCCACGACCTCCATTGTGGTAATCAGACGTGATACCACTGATAAAATATTCAAGAAATTATTATTACGCCGTTATAATGCTACGTCAAAGGAGAAAAATCTAAAATGTCTTAATATTTCGTGTGGCTAGAAAGTTACAGAAAATTACAGAACGCAGAAAGTTAAGCCATAAATAATAAAGTAAGTCGAAAATGCTCCTGTATACATCATTAACCAGCGACCTTAGATATCAAAGGACGATCAATTTTCCGATTTCACGCTCCAAAGCATGCACAACAGGGAATTGAAAGCGTTTTTGTGAAGAAAGGAAATTTCTTTCTCAACAGATCTAAATAATAAACGACAAAGTAGACTCGGGTTCAAAAACTTTTACAGTCCTATTTATGAAAACCTGATGCCATCAAAAACATAACTTGTAAAAAAAACCAAGTCTCGCAACTCAGTTCTTCTACCATAAAAAATCGTGAGATCCATGTAATAAATACCAAGTCGGTTAATTTATTCAGTCCCTACGGATCCTTAAGGGTCCTTCTGTCTTAAGTTATTACGTAATTAGCTAACCTAATAACATCTTACAGTGACCATATCAATATTAAAAATCTTTTATGTTTTAAATAAATAGATTAACTTGTAGATAGTCCTTCTTTTTTTCCTTGACCATTTTACAAGTTACCTTTGAACATAATTATATCTACGCTGGTTCATTCACTACAAATGTAACTTTGTAATCCGATATATTTATATGGGGTCACAAAATCAAAATCAAAATCAAATTTTTTTATTCAAAGTAGCACAGAAACTGCGACTTAATGAACGTTACAAGTTAAACTAGGTGTCCATTTCAAAATCTAGATCATTTTGGAGAAAAAATGGACAAAAAAACTCCAAACTTAGTCTTTTCAAGTCCTTAATTTACAGGATTTATATAAATGTTCTAAAACTCATGCATTGAACTGGCTTTAATTCCAGACATCATTGTCATCTAAATAATCTTTAATGTTATAGTAGCTTTTTTGGCACAAAGTGCGCTTCACACATTTTTTGAACCGCGTTTCTGGCAAGCTTATTATATCCTCAGGGATCTTATTGTAGAAACGTATACAATGCCCCATAAAGGATGTATTAACCTTTGCCAGCCTAAATTTTGGGAACGAAAGTTTATGTCTATTTCTAGTATTTACATTGTGTTGGCTACCTACAGTTTTAAAGTCACTGATATTTTTCCTAACATACATAATATTTTCATAGATATACTGACTAGCAACTGTTAGGATGTTGGTTTCTTTAAAGAAATCTCTTAACGAATCTCTATTGCCTAGCTTATATATGAATCTGATCGCTCTCTTCTGCAGGACGAAGATGGTCTCAATGTCTGCAGCCCGACCCCACAGTAGTATACCATAGGACATAATACTATGGAAGTAACTAAAATAAACAAGCCTAGCAGTTGCGACATCAGTTAGTTCCCGGATTCTTTTAACTGCGTATGCTGCAGAACTGAGCCTATTTGCCAATTTTCCTATATGAGGACCCCATTGAAGCTTTGCATCAATTGTGATACCCAGAAATACAGTTTCTTCTACAAGGATCTAATGTAAAAGTAGGAGTTCCTCAAGGTTCTATACTAGGACCGTTCCTTTTTTTGGTTTACGTAAATGATTTGCCCTACCTAGTAGAAAAACTATCGCAGATAGTACTGTTTGCTGATGATACTTCCTTAATTTTTAAAGTAAAGAGAGGTGTAGGTAATGTTGACGATGTAAACAATGCTCTATCTACAGTTTTAAACTGGTTCACGGTGAACAATTTGATGTTAAATGCGAAAAAGACAAAATGCGTCAAGTTCTCCTTGCCCAATGTTAAAAATGTTGACACGTGTCTAAAAATATCTGGTGAGAAATTAGAGCTGGTAGAGTCCACACTATTTTTAGGCATAACAATAGACTCAAAACTGCAATGGGGCCCGCATATTGAAAAACTATCGGGTAGGTTGAGTTCAGCTGCATTTGCAGTTAGAAAAATTAGGCAACTTACAGACATATCGACTGCGAGGCTGGTCTATTTTAGTTATTTTCACAGTATTATGTCATATGGGCTGTTATTATGGGGACGGGCAGCAGATATAGAAACAATATTTATTTTGCAAAAAAGAGCAGTAAGAGCAATTTACAACTTAAGCAGTAGGGAATCGCTAAGGGAGCGTTTCAAAGAAATAGGAATTCTTACACTGGCTTGCCAATATATATTCGATAATATAATGTATGTTCGTAAAAATATAACCATGTTCAAATTAAATAGGGACGTCCATAACGTAAACACTAGAAATAGAAATAAGCTTGCTTATTCTAAATTTCGTTTAGCCAAGGTAAATACATCGTTCGTAGGCTATTGCGTTCGTTTTTACAACAGAATTCCAGAACATGTTCTATCCTTGTCTGAAAATAAATTTAAAACATTCATTAAAAAATCGCTATGTAAAAAAGCATATTATAGAATAGACGAGTATATGAACGATATAAGCCCTTGGTAGTAAGCCAATTCCACTGCGATTTCATTGTTATTTAATTATTAATATTATAATTTATTTAATTTTAAAACCGTGTACTGACGACGTGATTGCACATTAATAACTATAGCACACATTTTATAGCTGACAAGAACTCAATCTGCAGGTTTGCTAAAGGTCATTCGAATGGTGGCGTGGTGGCCGGGTCACCTATCTCCCTCTAAAATGGTTGAGACTGGTGATGGCTGACCCCTGCGTTATGCTCGTGAACGGGTGCTGTTCGTGTGTCTGGCCGCAGCATTACTGTTTTTCCTACTTTTGTAAGAAGTGTTATTTTGGCTTTTAAAGTTATTAGTGGCTATCACGGAATCATATCATATAGGCTTTGATGTATAAGTTTAAGATGATTTGAGAAAAGATGGTCAGAGTGGAGTTTTTTTTTCCCGCTGCCTTTTTCTCCACTACAAATACGGCCCGAAGGCAGCGGCTAACATAGTAACATAGTACATTGACATTCAGCAAACAGAATGTAAATTCTTTACGTTGAAATAAATTATTGATTTCTGATTTCTGATTTCAAGGTCTAGTTTATCATTCCCCAATATAACATTGCTGTCAACCATTTTGACATTTGGTAGTGTAAATTTTATACATTTTGTCTTTTTTGAATTTAATAATAAATTATTAGAAGTAAACCAATATAGTACCTTAGAGAGAGCATTATTTGTACCCGCAAGGTCATTTTCTTGTCTCTTAATCTTAAAAATAAGTGACGTGTCATCTGCAAACAATACTATCTCTGACATATTTTGAACCATGAACGGCAAATCATTTACATATACGAGGAAAAGGAACGGCCCCAAAATAGATCGCTGTGGCACTCCCATCTTAACCTCCGACCCGGATGATTTAGTCCTATTTATGTCAGCTTTTTGAACCCTCCCTTCTAAATATGATCTCATAAGTTTTAAGCTCCTCCCATTCACTCCGTAGTGTTTTAATTTTAAGAGAAGTGTTTTATGGTCTACGCAGTCAAATGCCTTCGACAAGTCACAGAAAACACCTATAGCATCCTTCCGATCCTCCCATGCACTAAATATATGTTTAACTAATGTGACACCAGCATCCGTCGTAGACCGCCCTTGCGTGAAACCGAATTGCTCACTATGAAAAAGTTGATAATTATTAAAGTGTGTAAGTAGTTGACCTAGAACTATTTTCTCGAATATTTTACTCAAAACGGGTAGAACCGAGACTGGTCTGAAATTTGTGGGATCTTGCCTGTCGCCACTTTTAAATAAAGGAACGAGCCTACTATATTTCATTAGGTCAGGGAATGTACCCTCATCTAAACATTTGTTAAAGATTCTGGCCAAATGGGGTGCTAGGACATCGATAACTGAGCTAACTATTATTACTGACATACCCCACAGGTCTTCAGTTTTTTTAAGATTTAGCTTTTTAAACGCTTTATTCACGGTATGAGCTTCAATATAATCAAACGAAAAATCGTGATCGCAGGGAGGGACATTATCTTTCAAAATACTTTCTGCAAGATCAGGAGATGAATCTAAAGGAGCCGTAGTTATAATTGGAACATTTGTAAAGAATTGTTCAAAAGCCGCGGCAACGTCTTCATTTGACGTTATTAATTTATTATCTATCTTAAGCGAAAATTCGTGGTCCGCTGATTTGGATTTACCGGTTTCCTTATTTATTATATTCCAAATGGTTTTAGATTTATTAGACGATTTAAGAATTTTGGCTTTTATATGCTCGCATTTAGCTTTGTGGCAGACGGCCCTAAATAATTTTGAATATAATTTAACATACTGTAGAAAACTAGGGTCATATGTGTATGTCTTTTTCTCATATAGTGAATAAAGTGTGTCCCTACTTTTCCGGATGCCGGCAGTGGCCCATTCACTAAATTCTACCTTATTTCCTTTCGATGATAGCTTTTTCAATTTAAAAACTTTTTCAAAACTATCTGAAACGACCTTAAAGAAATCTCCATAATGGGCATTAGCATTGATGGTTTTATTTTTTTCGGTATGTAAACTACTTTGTAAATCAGTTTTAAATAATTCTAATTTTTTTGTTGTCATGGGCCTGTAAAGTATATCTTGTTCTGATTTTTTAAAATCAGATTCAAAGTGTACAATTTGACCACTGTGGTCTGACTTTAAGCAATTTATTGTAGAATAGTGCGAAAATTCACAGTCACAGTATACATTATCAAGACAGGTGGCTGTGATTTCGGTAATCCTAGTGGGCTCTAAGAAAATATTAACTAAATTAAAAGACTTGAAAATAAGTTTTAATTTAGTATTTAAAGTGGAATCTACCAGCAAGTCGATATTAAAATCTCCACAGACTGTAAGGTTCTTGCTACTACTTGAAGCTACATTTAAGACATCCTCTAGTACTGATTCAAATAAACTGTAGTCACTGGCGGGGGGCCTGTATACGCTTACTACAATGTGCTTAGCCAGTTCAACACATGATAGCTCAATAACTTTTTCAACAGAAAGTCTGCAAATATCTTTCCGTTTTTTATATTTTAAACTACTATTTACTATTATTAAGGATCCCCCGTGCAATGCAGACTTTCTATTGAAGCAACTGGCTATTTCATAATTATGTATAGCAAAATTCATTTGAGACTCTAGTAGCCAGTGCTCTGTGACACAAAGTATATTCACTCTATGTTGTTCTAAGAACAACTCTAATTCTAGTAGTTTACCAGAAAAGCCACCCTGTAAATTTTGGTTAGCTAAGACAAGTTTGTTTAAGGGGGACTTTTCTGTTGTCTGCGCTGACAGTTTAAATCAGCAGTCAAGCTTAACCTACTTATGCTAGGTTTTTTTACAGCCTCAGAATACAGAGGTTTGCAAGTAGAATTTTTTCTACAGTTTGTATCCACGACTGGTCCCTGTTTTATTGTCTTAACAAAGTTATGTATGCAGTTGGTGTTCTAGAAGACTGGAAGAAAAATTGCAAAATATTGCTTCTATGTCTGCTAGAAGTGCCTTAGAGTTTGATGATCGGTCAGTTAGTCAGTGAGTGAGTGACAAAATTAAGGAACTTTGACTAGTTATAATTCTTAAACTACTCGTTAAAATTGAATGAAATTTGAAATATACCGTATTTATACAATGCCTTCCTGGTCACTGAAAATTTAAGTTTCGAGTTGTATCCAAAACCAAGTTATAGGATGGTACGGCCGTGCCTCTTTTTTTGCTCGACTTGGCGGGGGCACTGCCGGGCCCCCAGATTCCGGAAGCACTTCTCAAACATATTTCGCACATTCCAACGTAAGGACAAATATTAAAACCATTTAAACAGTATTTGAGGAGTGTTTTAAGGAGTCGGTTTTTTCATATAAACAACTCTGTGGTTTTGAGGGGGTCAGAGTATGGTTAAAACTATAAGGATAATAGTCTCCGGATCACCCAACACTAGTTTTTCGCCAAGAATTTGACTAAGTAACAATTCAAGTACCGTTTTATCCATTCAGATTGCTTCAAAAAGAAACGATACAGACATATACATAACTATTTCTATCCATCTATCCTTCCATGAAGGTAGCCCTTTGTTGAGAATAGGAATTTACACCGATAAACTCTTAGTTCAGAAACCGGGCGGTGACTTCTGGTTACTCCAGAGTTTGGGACCTGGGGCATAATGACGACTGTTCACTAAGCTTCGCAAACGCACCGCTCGCCGGGCGACCGACCCGGCCGTCCTTGAGAGTCACTCATTAAACGTTACAAAGTGCGCACGCGCCGCTTTGAAAACCGCACCCCGCGCGACGAAAACTCTCTCGTGCAGTGAAACCAGCAACATCATCATCATCAGCCATTTGACGCCCACTGCAGGACATAGGCCTCCTTCATGGTTTTCATAACCATGAAGGGTTTTGCCATAATCGCCACGCTTGGCAGGCGGGTTGGCGGTTGCAGTATGCGGTTGGAATTTCAGGAAGACGCTGCTGCCCGTCTCCTGGTAATTGATTTCCTTAGTCGCCTTCTACGACATCCACGGAAGGAAATGGAGTGACGCTATTCTTAATCCGGCACCACACGGGTTAAACCAGCAACCCTCCATCCTATCGTAATCCTGACGCTTGCGATAGCAATTAGTATGGAATTTGACAGTTAGACGTTGGAATCGTTCAGGATGTGATGCGCGTAATATAATTCAGCTTAGTCGCTGACTATGGGCCTCATAAGAAGGCTCAAGGTTGCCGAACGAGCAATGGAGAGAGCTATGTTCACTGCGTGATCGAATCAGGAATGAGGAGATCCGTAGAAGAGCCCGAGTTACTGATATAGCTCGAAGAATTGCTCTGTTGAAGTGGCAGTGGGCGGGGCACATAGCTCGAAGAACTGATGGCCGTTGGAGCGAAAACGTTCTGACCTGTCGACCGCGGACCGGACGACGCAGTGTGGGAAGGCCTCACCAGATGGTCTGACGACCTGGTTACGGTGGCAGGGAGTCGCTGGATGCGAGCGGCACGAGACCGGGAAGCTTGGAAAGGAAAGGAGGCCTATGTTCTGCAGTGGGCGTCAAATGGCTGATGATGATGTTGAATATACCTAATTTGAGAATTTGAGGCTAAGCAACACTTAAGTTAATCTCGATCGGTTCTTCGAGAGGCCTGCAGAGCCTGAGAGAGCTGTATTTCATTTATGATTTTTTTATCGTCGATTCATATTGGGCGCGAACGGTAACTGCACCACAATCGTTGGACTACTAATCATGCAACGTTAACAACGTTACAAGTTTGCACAAAGGCCTTAGTAAGTGTCTGAAAGTACCAGTCCGTTTATGTCGTGGCGTCACGGCTATCGTCCAATGTGAAACTGGTCTACGTCAGGAACTGAGCGTGAATGTTAACTGATAAAGTATCATAATAGCATCACATCAAAAATGGCGTGATGGGGAAAAGGCCTATAGTGATGATGATGATGATGAAGATGAAGGTATCATGCGACATAGTTGTGTGACGAAAACACAATTAAAAAAAACCTTTACATTGTAAGAAAAAACGCATTAGTATTAAGCCTCGCCTTTGTACAAATATGTTTATTGTGCAATAAAAAAAATTCTAATCTGCTCTGCTCAATGTGGAATCGTAATAGGTACTTAACTCAACATGTGGAATCATAATAAGTACCTACATACACAGATCGCCAAACAGAAGAGCCTACGAACAACACAAAGGTAAACAGCGTACTACATTACTAACATAGTGTCCCTACTTAATTATTAATGCCATGTAATTTATCCAGCTAGCTTTGCACAAGCGCTCAGGGCAAATTTAGTGTGTAAACAAATTCCTAACTTAGTCGGTGTTGGTTTAGCCGGAGTAAAGGATCCTAAGAAAACGTTAATGAAAATGACTACGGAGGCCTTAGATCACACTCAAAAGAGGAAAGTACGATAAGTATGATTCGACAAGGTTATGTCTTGGTCGGTTTTTTTAAAGGCGGTTAACAAAAACCTGCCAAGTGCGAGTCGGATTCGCGCACGAAGGGTTCCGTACTTTTATACAACATTAGACACAAGGATCGAGAAAAAACGGCAAAAAGTCACGTTTGTTGTATGGGATGGTAATTTAATTCAATAATAGTCGTTGCCAACCATACGTCATGCATTAGCAGGATGAAACTAATTTGGGGAGTATATCTTCAAAAGATGTGTCTAAATATAGAAGGTTTAAAGCTAAACTTGTAGCGATTTATACGGTTGGCAAAAAAGTGAACTAAAGTGTGAGATTCACCTCAGATAGGTATGTCATTTCAAAGGCCTCGCAATCCTCCTAACACAAAGCCCCGAGGCTTAAGGGCTCCGGGTACCTCTCAGTTAAGCGTGCAGGATTTTTGCCCGCCAAGTTTTGTGAAGAAAATTTTCTAGATTTTTTGGACATGAAACTCGGTTGGAAAAAATACCGGCCAAGTGCGAGTGGGACTCGCGCACGAAGGATTCTGTACCATTATTTGAATATTTCAAGCGTCTACCTGTTGCTGTTATTAAAATCTAGCAAAAAACGGTTAAAAAATCACGTTTGCTGTATTGGAGCCCCCCTTAAATATTCATTTTATTCTGTTTTTAGTATTTGTTTTTATAGCAGCAACAGAAATACATCATCTATGAAAATTTCAACTGTCTAACTATCACGGTATATTGTATACTACGAGTATGTTCGTACAGTGGACTAAACATAAACTTTTACACACGCGCAGTCTAATCAGTTAAGGGCGACTTTGCAACAAAAATTAAAAGGTTGACCTGCTGTCGACTGTACATTATTATTATTATTACATTCTTTATTGCATAGACACTATTTTCATACAAAGGCGTACTTAATGAAACAACCTTTTTAACTCATGTTTGACAAATAAATAATCTTTATCTTTATCTTTATCTTAATGCTAAATAGCATTTTCATCCAGTCAACATCAACAACAGTACATTTTTAGATTGACAGGCCCATATGGAAACCGGTCGAAGCCAACAGCACAGAGGCCTTTTATACCTATGT
This sequence comes from Yponomeuta malinellus, assembly GCA_947308005.1. NCBI lineage: Eukaryota > Metazoa > Arthropoda > Insecta > Lepidoptera > Yponomeutidae > Yponomeuta > Yponomeuta malinellus. The sequence goes on from OX371012.1 coordinate 13,003,496, forward strand.
GTGTATTTGCAGTATCTTATCTCTGGATGAACATAACGAATGATAATTATTATCTATATTTAAATTGTAACAAAAACTCAGTTACGTAATTAGAGACACGTCTACTCGGCAATTAAATTCCTGTACAAGGACTGTCCGTTGCGGTTAAATAAGAGACAACTCGCTATAACTATAATATTAAATTAGAAACTTTAACTGGCTTGTTCCCAAAAAATTGCTTAAAAATATTTTTTTATATAACGCGACGCGTGAGATCTTGAAGTACTCAATGACCGAGCAATGTTGAAGTACTCAGTTTAATAAATGTTCCTATTTAAAAAAAAAAACTTGCCTCGGATTGGTGTCCCGCGGAAGAGAGCCCAGAATCCAGAGCCCAGAACCTAGAGCCCAGAGCCCCCTTTGGATGGTCAAACTTATTCTCTGGCCGAGACACGACAATAATAACTTCCATACAATACAATCACTTGACTTGACTTGACCCACACTAAGGTTACCTGTGCTAAGGTAACTAGGCAAGGACGTCACAAACATGAAAATACATCCAGACTGAGGCCATTTGTACAAATGTACGGCGGGCCCCAGTGGGAATCGAACCCAGGACCTCTGTTTTTGTAGCTAAGCGCCTTAACGGCTGGACCAACGAGGCAGTCGCACAAAAATAGTCCTCTGGTCTTCTGTAATTTCGATGTGACACTTGGAGAGGCCTTACAGTTCAGGGCTCCACTGGAGCAGACTCTCGACTCACTCTAGACATAAAAAAAATATTTTGTGAACTTATTTTTGAGAAATATTAGTTATAGAGAAAATTATTTTGCGGCCTCTCCAATGCCATTAAGACATTTTTGCACGTTCTCTATTGTATATATTATTATAGTGAAATAGAGATAAGTGTTTTAGGAATAGCCCGTGGAAACTGACTTGTCTCTACTTCGAAATTGAATTAAGCTGCCGGTACCCCTTTGTTCGCACTTCAGAACTAATTTTGCGGAGTAAAAAGTGAAGTTGTAAATTAACTATAACTTTTGAAACCACCGTGTTGCAGCTAGCACATCTTCAATCTTTGTCTCTGCAATAAAAACTTATATTAATTGAAATGACTTGAGAACAGAATAACCTGGAAAACAGAAGGCTTGCTCAGCTAGTTAAGATTTCAAAGAAGTCGTGATAACAAAAATGGGCAAGAAATAATGTTAGAAGTAAATCGTCTTAGCCGTCTATTTCGTATGCCTACCAGTTAATTTCTTGCACCACCTGTGGTAGACTGGTAGAAAATGCTTATAGCATTAACCTCTGAACTGCCCTCGCGGAATGGAACGTATAGGTGGCCCATACTAAGTTGGACACAGATCTGTGTCGCGGCAGACGAGTGGTTAAGTCCACCACATTGCCACTGTATTTTTAAATATAATAATAATAATGTTGTTAGAGAATGTTCCTGCAACACGGGTACGTACGAATAAAAAAAAACTTCGTTCAATTAATTCAGTTGTTTATTCATTATTAAAAACGGACACAATTAGAAAGACAGAAGGACATTTATAAGCAATGACATTCCATACAATATGTAGTATTGTAGTACTGCTGCGAAATGTACATCGAATTGTCATAATATTAGAAAATTAATTAATAGTGGAAAATTAGATTTTCTTTGTTTTTTTATTGTTAGTTTTTAAAATGAATTCTATATGTGGGCCATTGTAGCCAAGTGATTAAAAGTTAAATAAATAATATACAATGAATTATAATTTTATGAAACATGGCCCAGGTTTCCTGACGATATCATAAGGAAACATAAGAGTCATAGGTACGTGGTGGTTATTGAACTAGGACGTTCCGAATGAAGCAACCGTCAAACTTTTGCGTTAACAGAGTTAGGTCACCTCCCGAATACTGTATTCCAAATTTTCAACAAAACACTCAAATACCTACTGTGTGAATCCCGAACAATAACTGCATCGGGGAATACAACCAAAACTCGGGGGACTGCCCAATTTCGCGCAATAGCCAACGTAAACTACTGGTTATTACAAGGGAATAAAGATGAACGTGGTCATGAAGACATGCGAATTTCAAGAAGGAGACGTTGGTAGTAATAAACCGATATACCGTTTCGTATTTGATTTTGAATCTACGATGGGTTCATGCTCCGAGTTTATTTAATTTAGAACATAATAAGACCTGATTTTGCATGAGTTTAAAGAGGTAGGCCTCGCGTTAAAGCAGCCCGTGCGGGCCCACGCGAACATGCCCGAGGCGCCGCAGTAGCGAGGCAGCCTCAGCACCGCACTGAGCGCGTTATTGAATTGGACTCGGAGGGCCCACTATGTTTTCTTATTATAGTCAGTCCACAGGCTGCACGTGTAAAATGATGTGCAATAGGCGTTATAAAAACATGATTCCCTTAAAACAATTCTTAAACGCAGTATAAATATAGTCTGCGGTAAAGTCTTCCCCTTGTAAAGTCTCTACCACACACTGTCAAGCTGTTTATGGAGAGTTTTAAGGAATCTTGCTTTTATAAATAAGACCGTAAGTCTGCAATAGGACAATATTATTTATTTATCAATACTTTTATTGCATTTAAAATAAATTTACAATACGGCGCAATTAATTTGTTTATTCAGTTGTGCTTAAACGAAGTAATCATACTATGTAGATGTCATGAGAATTTTCTGCTTGTCAACCGCAGGAGATGATGGAAAGAGTTGGTAGGCGATAAGGTAATTGGCAAATTTGCAGGAGATTCATTGATACGTGTTTTGTTTCTTTATTTGACTTATGCAGGGTTATTTCTAAAAGGCGCCATTCCTAAGATAGCCCTTTGAGATCTTGTGTTTGGCAAACAACTTTTGTTCTATGAGTGATCAAGCCAGTTGAATATATCTTCAACTGGCTTGATCACTCATAGAACGATTTTTAACTGTTCTTACCTTTCCTAGTCTAAAAGTCTAAATTCAACGTTAAAAAAATTAGGCCCAAGAGTGTCAGTAAAGTACATGTTCGTGCTATAAAAAAAACATCTCTTTAGTGGATAGGCAGCCTTATGAGGAAATAAATAAGCTGTCAAACGAGCCCGGCGGAAGCGCTGAGGAAATTTATGAGGCAGAGCACCTACTTATGTAATAAGACGCCCCGTCAAGTGGCCCGCGACAAAAATTGTTTCTGAACCGGGGGGCGAGTCCCTCAAATGTGCAGCTGTTCAATAGAGCGATATTAGCAGAAAAAAAAGAAAAACCTTTATTGTAATAACGAGACACATCATAGAAAAAAGTCTGACCAAGTGCGAGTCGGACTCGCGCACGAAGGGTCCCGTACCATTACCTATACAACATTTGAATATTTCAAGCGTCTACCTGTTGCCGTTATTAATATCGAGCAAAAAGATCACGTTTTTTGTATGGGAGCCCCCCTTAAATATCTATTTTGTTCTGTTTTAGTACCTATTTGTTGTTATAGCGGCAACAGAAACACATTATCTGTAAAAATTTCAACTGTCTAACTATCACGATTCATGAGATTGAGCCTGGTGACAGACGGACGGACGGATAGACGGACGGACGGATGGACGGACAGCGGAATCTTAGTAATAGGGTCCCTTAACATTTGGGTACGGAACCCGAAAAAACAAACAGATAAGTGAAATACTACGAAAATAACAGAGAGAAAAAGTACACAACAAACAAAGCAAAAAACAAAAATATAACAAACATTGATATAGCCCACCGTGTGTATCGCTCGTAGCCCCGGCTGCCTGAGTGATCTTAAAACGATCACGAAGGTTAAGCAACACAGGGCGCGTTCTGTGCATGGATGGGTCGCCGTCTATGCCTAACGCTAGTGGCATTTTTCCGAGCGGTTCCGTGCTTCGCAAGGCACGTTAAGCTGTTGGTGCCGGCTGCCGTCGATAGATGGCAGTCGTTAAGCCAAGTCAGAGGCCTTAGGGCGGCTTGACAACTTCTGACAGTAGACGAGCCACTAGTCTACAAGCCTCCACCAATCCGGACTTGGCCCCCGTGGTGGAGTATGGCCTATACCTTCCTCAGGGAAGAGACCCGTGCCCCTCGGTGGGGACATAATGGGTAGATGATGTGTCTACATTGCCACACAAGGCAGCTGACTCAGCGTTACGTACGGTAAAGGTAGCTTCATCATTGAAATTCATATTTTTATCTCTTTTCTCTGTCTCTCTTTTCCTTCAGCAACACTCCATCGTTAACAATAAGGCCGCAAACGATAAAAATTATTTATTGTTCATGAAAAATGTACCATTTCCCTTATAGAATAAGTATGGAAATATAGTTGAGGCAAAAACTCAGTGAAATTCAAGTATCGCGCGATTCGATCTCCTTCGCGAGAGATGTCTATAAAATCGCGGGTTATACCATTGGAAGAGGTGGCGTCCAAACACCACCCGGCCCCGATCAGTCACGTCAGAGGCGAAAACACTTGGGTTGGGATGGGAAGACCTCGAAGTCGCCGCTCAAGACTGCAGGAGATCTTTTATAAAGGCCCTATATCCCTGATGAGGGACGACAGGTTATAAGTAAGTAAGTAGTATAGCATTGGAATGCTATTGCTTAGTAGTCTAAGAAATTGCGTCAAGTGACAGTCATTGTCGTGCTAATATCACACCATAGAACAACGAAGCGTTTATTAGACTCTAGGCCCTGATAGGGTGTGGCTTTTAATGAAGGGCCGTGGATTCTTTCTACTCGCGATGTTTTTGATCAGGAGTAATTGAACATTCAGCCCTCATCTAGACGTTACTGTGTTCCAAATGGGGCGCTGATAACAGGCAATTGAGCTATTTGAGCCTTACTTAACAAATTTTTAGCAAAATGTAGTTAGTATATTGTAGTAAAAATATATATGTTATTCTTAAGAATATTTCTGCAAAAACAGTTTTCTATGGGGAAAACACTACAATGGGAAACCCTCAATTAAAACCAATGCCAAAGTTGTGTTAAGAACGCACTAAACTGAGAGTAAAGAGAATGTTCGGATCATCATCATCATTATCATCAGCCACTCGACGCCCACTGCAGGATACAGGCCTCCTGTTAGGAAAACTACAGTTAGGAAAACCATGAAGGGTTTTGCCATAATCGCCACGCTTGGCAGGCGGGTTGCCGATCGCAGTATGCTGTTGAAATCTCAAGAAGACGCTGCTGCCCGTCTCCTGGTAATGTATTTCCTCAGTCGCCTTCTACGAAATCCACGGAAGGAAATGGAGTGACGCAATTCTTAATCCGGCGCCACACGGAAAGCCACATGTTCGGATAACAGATGTTTTCATTCCATTGTAGTCTCAACTTTATCCGATCTGGGTGTGCCTTGAGGCGATAATAGAGTAAAAACTATCGAATCAGGCGTAGGATAGTTAAGTTCTGATCCCATAAAGAAATTCCTCTTGGGATCGGTTATATTTTCCATTTAGGTTTCGTTCCTAGTGGATCCCACCTTCGCGGAATCAATATTTAAATTATAACTATCCGAATCCACCAATTCCACGTGTTTATAAAAGTTACATCTAGATACAGTTACACACAATCAAATATGTACAATTCTTGTGTGGAATAAGAATAGAATAAGAATAAAAATTTACTTTATTTGACAACATTACAAAGAATTACATACAGTAGGTACATAATCCAGTTAATATCCTTACAAAGAATGACAAAACAATAGGTACAATTAAGTTAGTAAACCACAGAACACATTTTAGCAAAATACCTGTAAGTACCTACATGAAACTTAGACATATAAAGTTGTCAAAAATGGGCCAGTCTCAGCATGATGCCAAAGCATTTGGCGCTGGTTTTCAGACCGAACCATGAAAAAAAAAGATGACTTAAAGATGACTTTTTTTTACATCGAACTGCAAAGTGGGTCACTCGGGTCTGCAAGTGATGTAAATTGCTTCGGCCAGATGTCACTGCCTTTACGTAATACAGAGATGTTTGTAAAGAGGCTCGAAATTTCGCCGATGGTTCAAGTCCCGGCATGGGTGGAATTTTTAGCCTCTAAATAGGTTCTTTAAAACTGTCCTCAGCACGGTTTAGTGAACAAAAAGAATATAATTAATACGGTATGAGTGACTGTCGCAGTAGTAGCCGAAATATCTCCAAAAGAGCTAAGATTGGCTATCCATAATGCAGTAAAAATGAGGTCCTTGAGAAGTATGTGTGGTGTTAACTTTGAATGACACGCAATAGTGTCATTAGAGAACGTTGTGGACTGAAGAGGATGTAGTGAGTAGAATTGAGAAAGGAATGATGGTTTGGACATAATATGGAGATGATGAAGGAGGAAATATTGGAAGGCAAAGGCAGAAGGGCCGGTAAGGGACGTCGTTGGTCGTTATTGGTAGCCCGGGATCAGATAGGAACAAGAAAACATATTATGTGGGATCGGTTAGGAAAATTATTTTAGGACCTTTTTAGGGTACCGTACCTCAAAAGGAAAAAACGGAAGGACCGTTTAACTCGGGAACGCGTGGAGGTATCGAGTTGAAATTAAAACCATATCCACAGTCCATTGAAGTTGTAAAAAAATGAAACTTATAAGTTAAGGAAAAAAAAAGATACGGCCGTTTGAGCCGCAAAAAACGCATATTTCGACACCATCATGCCGGCAGTCTGGGCATGTGCACCTATGACTTTTCTTTCCAAGTTATGTACATTTGTGAAGTTATAGTAGCAATACCACTCGCTAATGGTGAAGGAAAACATCGTGAGGAAACCTGGGTGTCTGAGCTATTCACAGACCTCAGCGCTTGAAATCGCCAATCCGCGGTGGGCACGCGTGGTGATTAAGCCCATACTCTCTCTCTCTGAGAGAAGGCCTGTGCCCTACAGTGGGACGTATATAGGCTGCTTATGATGTACCTAAAGGGTAAGGGACCCTATTAGTAAGACTCCACCACTGTCTGTCTGTCTGTCACCAGGCTGTATCTCATGAACCATGATAGCTAGACAGTTTAAATTTTTAAAGATGATGTACCGTTGTAAACAAATGTTTGTTTATATTTTGAGAAATTTGTGATACTTGCATAGTCCTTGATGTAATAAAGTGCCTACCTATAAGTACCAACTTAACTACATCATAATTTTTGTGTGTATCGTTGTATATTTTCTTGCACGCCATTTGTTTCAAGTTTGTCATTTATTAGGATCATTAAGCTTTTATCTATCGGTGAGGAATGTCTAGGAGTTAATAAAATGTACTAAGCTAACTAATTTTCTCTATTTAAGTAATTTTCGTTAATTCTGTTTTTCCTCCTTTATAAAATAAAATAAAATATTTCTGTTGCCGATATAATAACAAATACTAAAAACAGAATAAAATAAATATTTAAGTGGGGCTTCCATACAACAAACGTGATTTTTTTGCCGTTTTTGGCTCGATATTAATAACGGCAACAGGTAAACGCTTGAAATATTCAGAGAATATTTAGTTGTATACTCACTTAAAAAAAATACATATTATTTTAAAATAAAATAAATAATAAAGGCGCGCTTCCACACTACAAACGTGATTTTTTTGCTCAAGATTAATAGCGCCAACAGGGAGACGCTTGAAATATTTAAATGCTGTATACATAATGGTACGGAACCCATATTGCACGAGTCCGATTCGCACTTGGCCGTTTTTATTTTAAGGGACGTCTGGCACACACTAGCATCACACTGCTTAGAACCGTTATACAGGAAAATCGCATTTTCATTTTGATCTAAGTACTTTTTTGTAAGCGGTTTTCACAGACAGGTTTGGGGTTATGTTGTAAAAAAAGATCGAGTTTGATTTATGTACATATTATTATGATCACTCATTCTAACAAAAGTATTATGTTTCCAACGAAATTTTCCTCAACACATTTACCTACCTGTAAACATACAAATTCACCGAACAAATATACTTATGACAACTTTTTAAAATAACTTTAGTTTTTTTATTGTGATTCTTTACTTTATTAGTAAGTGGTTTAAATATTTTTTTTTTCTTATTATCAGCGTCATAAGAAAGTGTCTAGATATTCAATTTAATATAAAAAATTACGCGTTCCGCGTCATTTATTTTTTACAAGCATGAATCCCTTCACTTCCTCAATGATTTCTTAGTACCCCATCGCCAATTTAATAAACAACACTGAAATGATATTTTACGCACTCCTGCCTCGTACTGTTTTCATGTGCAATAACGCTGCCTTACTGTTAATAATAAAAGTGTTAACATGTCGGCAATAGTGACGCGACAAATATTAATGTTACGGGTACTATGTTGGGCAATGGTTTACGTAAAGGCCTAGCCCAGCCCTGGCCTCCTAAATATTGTTTTCTATTGGGCATGTTAAACAGCCACTACTGTTTTAAAAGCACAAGACGTCGACCTTTTAAATTATTTTAAATTCCCCTATTATTCTAAATTACCAATTACCAAGTCCCCCCACTCTCCTGGCTAAACGGTTGATTGTAGAAACGTGAAAAAACTCTTATAATGAATATGAAATTCTCATAAAAAACACATATTAACACACATAATGAACTTAAAAGGACAACTATCACGGCTAAGTAGGCTTTATAAGTTAACGAGTTAGTTATAAAAGAAAAACTTCGTACAAAATCGATTGTAAATTACGTTGATGATGTTGTTAGTTCTGTGAGGCAGACAAAACTCCGTCTTTCTACGGAACCCTACACTGCGCGTGGCCCAACACGCACTTGGCCGGTTTTATTATTTATAGGACATTACAAATGGTGGAGGTGCTGGCGGCCAGTTATACGGCTAAAAGGAAGTATAACTGGATTACTGGGCTAATTATCGTATACGTTTTTAATCTTCTCCACCAGTAATCTTCAAATCATACGGGATATAAAGAAGATGTGGAACGTGTTGCCGTCGTCTGTTTTTCCAGATATATGTCTTGATAACTAAAGTCCACCGGCATTTAACAGGTAAACACGTAACATCTTAAACCCCGTCTTCGTTTACCATCAGCGTGATTGAGGTCAAGTGTCAACCAGCACTAATATATATATATATATATAAGAATAGTAAGAATAGTAAGAGGCACATTGAATATTAATGTCAAACTTGAGAGGTCTCGTCTCATGAAGTCCACGCTCCGACCTACTCGTGCCCATATCCAGAACCCCGAGAACTTTCAACTCGAATTGTCAAATCGCTTTGAGTGCCTGGAGAGCGCCGCATCGGTGGACGAGATCAATAACAGGTTTGTAGAAACTGTCCGTTCAGTGGGCTCGAGGTTCTATAGACCCAACCGTACGAGTAGACCACAAAAGCTCTCAAACTATACTCTCGACCTCATGGCTAAACGTCGCGCGTTGCAACTGCAGTCCTCCGAGGATGCTAAGTCATATAGGCAGCTCAATAGACATATCTCAAAGTCTATGCGGCACGATATTCGGTCCTTTAATACCGAACGTATTAAAGATACTATAGAGCGGAACAAGGGCTCCAAAGTGTTCGCAAAAGACTTGTCTATTGGGCAAAGCCAGCTGACGAAGCTGAAGAGAGAGGACGGCAGTATAGCGTCGACCAGGTCAGAGGTGCTGAGGGAGATTGAGAGTTTCTACGGACAGCTATACACCTCAGTCGCAAAACCTGTTAGCAGTTTGAACAAAGACCCGAGAGCCAAACTGACCCGACATTATACCGAAGACATCCCGGACATCAGCCTGTACGAGATTAGGATGGCCCTGAAACAGCTCAAGAATAACAAGGCACCAGGAAAGGACGGAATCACATCAGAGCTCCTGAAAGCGGGTGAAACACCAGTACTTAAAGTCCTTCAGAAGCTCTTCAATTCCGTCTTGCTCGAAGGAAAAACGCCAGAAGCATGGAACAGAAGCGTGGTGACGCTGTTCTTCAAGAAAGGGGATAACTCTCTATTGAAGAACTCCCGACCCATCTCGCTTCTGAGCCATGTTTATAAGCTGTTTTCGAGGGTCCTCACGAATCGTCTCGAACGCAGGTTTGATGACTTCCAGCCTCCCGAACAAGCAGGTTTCCGATAGGGCTTTAGTACCATAGACCACATCCACACGCTGCGGCAAATTATACAGAAGACTGAGGAGTATAATTTGCCATTCTGCTTAGCGTTTGTGGACTATGAGAAAGCCTTCGATTCTATCGAGACATGGGCAGTGCTCGAGTCTCTCCAGCGTTGCCGGATTGATTATCGGTATATCGAGGTGCTGAAGTGCTACAACAGCGCCACCATGTCGGTCCGCGTACAGGAGCAGAATTCGGAGGCAATTCCATTGAGAAGAGGCGTGAGACAGGGAGACGTTATCTCTCCGAAACTGTTCACGAACGCACTGGAAGATGCCTTCAAGCTTCTGGAATGGCAGGGACGCGGCATCAATATCAATGGCGAGTACATCACGCACCTTCGATTTGCCGACGATATAGTGGTCATGGCAGAAACGATGGAAGACCTCGGCATAATGCTCGAAGACCTCAGTCGAGTTTCCCAACGTGTGGGCCTTAAAATGAACATGGACAAAACGAAGGTCATGTCGAACGCCCGTGTTGTGCCCACCCGGATATATATATATATATATATATATATATATATATATATATATATATATATATATATATATATATATATATATATATATATATATATATATAAAAGGAGGCCTATGTCCTGTTGTGGGCGTCAATAGTGTTGACTTACAACAGAAGTCACGCAATATATTTTATGAACAATTTAACAATTGTACTTCATGCTACAGTTGGATATTTAAATTCGACGCAGGTACACCTAAAGTTCGCACCATGACCGCAACATGAACAGCCAGACCGTCATATAAAGGATAATGAACTAGTGATATTAGGGGCTCATAACAATGCTCCCGAGAGATAAACATGGGAAATTGCTTCATAATAAACGTTCCTATTCGAAATATTTCCATTGGTGTGGTGCCTATTGTGTGTGATAGTGATATTAGACTTTGATGTTCCTATAAAGCTTAAATGGCGAGTCGTGGCGCTATAAAGTCTAAATACCTGACACTAACAAGAAGCAATTCATTTGACTACCTCATTGGTCTGACGTCTGATTGCCTTGCCAGAGGTCGTGGGTTCGTTTTCCACTGGGGGCTGCCGTAAGTTTGCACAAGTGGTCTCAGTCTGGATGTTTTTCCGCGTTTGTGATGTCCTCGCCTGGTTACCACAGCACTGGGTATCCTAGTTTGGGACCGGGAGAAGTGATGGTGTCGATGGAAAGTTATTATTATTTACTCTAACTTCATCCATTATAAAGTTGTGCTTACTTACATATGTTCAGGCACACACACAAACACCAGGACCCTGCTTTGTAAAGCTACATTTACTGGCTGGGTTCTCCAACATAACCCCTAAATCAGGTGTTTCAAAATAGATTTAACTCTCTAATGATTAGTATTTGAAATCTGAAATTCATTATATAATTCAAGATTTTTGTGATTTTAAAACTTTATAGCATAAAAAGAAAAAACGAACATGAGTCTAAATCATCACTCGATATGGTTTTATTTGAGCCGTATTGAGTTTTGGATAATAAAAAATATACCAAAATTACTATCACTCAATGTGTTAGTGACGTCAGTCGTCGAAATTCTAATAATAGGATTTGTATTTCTGTAATTTCCAAAATGCCTACCTCTCTTCCAACTTTTCGCCCGCGCAGCGCAATAAGCCTCAACAAACACACAGCTGTCAATCGTTTTCGTCGAACTTAACCTCACAATTGGTCGGTTGGACGAAAATAAATTGTAGCTTCATGAAACAGCGTCTATTTAAAATTGATTAAAACACATTACCCGCCTTTTGGGCTCCGCCGCAGTCGGGTAAAAACGATCCCAACCAATTCTCTAGGCTTTGAAAACTTGAGTAGAATAAGAGAAGAAAAGGAAAACAATAAATTACAAAAAATTACCATCCAAAGAGACACTTCGCTAGTATTTAAAGCCCCTGGACTCGGGACATTGAGCTGGTCAAGTTTTTTTACGTGAATATAGTAAATATATTATTTTAGTTTTAGGTTCCACTTCAATGTGTTAACTTTCGCTTGAAAAAAAAAGTGGATTTATACGGAAGCGTCTGTTTGGATCTGTTATCATTCCGTTATCTGTTTCGGGTCACGATAGATGGCCCATAAAAAGAAGCAATAACTATTTAACAGCGTCTCGAAATATAGTCTTAGAAGAGCCTACATATTACACTCTACGGGAAATGTACAAATATGAAATATGGAAAACACACAAGGACCGTTCAGCATCAGTCAATCAAAACAGTGCTATTTGTATGTGCAATTCATGGAACACGTCAATTTCGTTGAACGAGTTTATTGTGTGAGTGTCTTTTTTCGAAGTCAGTTAACATAATTTTATGCAGTTCGAGCTTACAATCACTGATTAAGGTCGCAGTCACGGGTAAAGTAAACAGTCGACAGCAGGGCAACCTTTGCATTTTCGTAACAATGTCGCCCGTAACGTTACTCAGTAAAGTGCACGCATGTAAAGGTTGAAGTGCTACATAGAAAAATGACTTCATACTATTATAATTATTAATTGTTTAATAATTTAAATATTTCTCACATTTAATATGTTTTAATTGTTATTAATAAATCGGGTCTTATTAACAACCTGACGCGAGATGTGACCATTGCAAACTCATCCCGACTGCGCGGATTTTAGCTCAAGTTATCTGCTGAGCATTATAATATCCATCTGGTCGTGATAAGTTTAATAAGGTTTTTTAAGACAGTTTCTTGGAAACAAATAAATAAGTAGCCAAAATTTATAAAATCTCCAAATGAGTTTTTTTTCATACAAAAACTTGAAACTTGACGCGGTCAGCGTCAGCTTCAGATTGTATGAAAAATAAAAAATAAATACGAATTTAAACTTTTGCTTTTGGAAACAGATTAATTGTGGATAACAGGTTTAAAGTTTTCCGGTTTTATGTTATTTCAACAACGCGCTGTGAATTCAATTCACCCCGGTTTCTCATACACTGACAATCTTGATGCGAACAGTTTTACCACTTTTTTATTACTCTATGTTTTATTGTCACATGGAACTCATTATTCTTGCTGTCATCACCACATCACCCAAATTTTCTGCATTTCCACGATAATACATCACATTCTAACACTTCTCTATAGCATAAAGTCAAAGTTAAAAATTTTTATTCACTACTAAAACAAAATTACTTGACCCCTCTTCTTCCCATTATCTCCGTGAACGGGTAAACCGCTTTCCATTACTTTTCCTTAGTTATACAATACAGTACTATCCTCAACATCTATTAATTGACTGTTATTAGCTGTCTGTTGATTCTTTTTGTATGGGCTTCGGCCAACTGATACCTGTTAACGATAGATTAACGGATTCCTAGTGTACGAGAAACAGGGGGTGTACAACCTGGTGCCTCTGCCTCGCCCTTTTAGGACACGGTCACAGGATAATATTACATATTTACTCTACTTCTCAATAAAATGTAAAAGCCACTTAAGTTCACATGACTCAGCGCTCGAAATTGCCAATCCGCGGTGGACACGCGTGGTATTTAAGCCCATACTCTCTCTCTGAGAGAAGGCTTGTGCCCTGCAGTGAGACGTATTATAGCCTACATGAAAAAATATAAGTATACGTGTAACACATCTATGGTCTTGGCAATAAAAAGCTTTACACTTTTTTTCAAAATAGGCTAAAATAAACAATACCTTCTGTACCTACTGGTATAGTTTACTGATCCTAATTACGCGAAGGGTCCTCGTTAAATGGCAAACTACCATTAAATTAAGATTATCTTAATATTAATTAGGTTTCAGGTCAACGTAATCTTGACTTAGGCTCACTAACGAACGGGCAATAATTAATTTAGTTAACATTTGGGAAAATAATAAGATAAAGGGACGCAATTTCTTAATTAATATGGTAGGGAAGGAATCTGTGTAGGGGTGTAAGTGGTGACAGGAGGCATACGTCAAAAGGCCTATGTTGTATTAACATGAGAGTGAGTCATTTATTAGAGATGCATGTATCTTTATACCATTTCGGTTTAAATGCGCTTATGTTGCGGTAATCGTAAGTGTTACAGGGAAACCTTAACGTCTTTTACTTATGCAACCATAGAGGGGTATTCAATAAGTACTGGGAATGAGGTATAAACTCATTGGATAGAGTAAAAAGAAAATACTGGCAGGCATAGCCCACTTATTTGTTGAAAACAAAATAAAAAAAGTTTGAGGCTCTTTTGTTTTTTCAATCATGGAAGGTTCTTACTTGTTTTCGGTCGCAACGAGTAATCGAAAATGGAGAAAATTGAAGCTCGCGCGGTAATTAAATACTCGTATTTATTTATTTATTAATACGTTTATTGCACATAAGTTAAAAATTTAAATGACAATGTGAGACACTTAATGCTATATAAGTATTTTCTACCAGTCAACCACAGGTGGTGCAATAAATTAACTGGTGGGCATATGGAAAAGACGGATAGGACGATTCCCGATAAGTTGATAAATACTCAATAATAAATTAGTAAATAATACATATATGTATATATATATATATACACGTATAAGCTGTAAAAACATATTATGTAGATATAAGGATTGTATTGAGAAAGGAGTTTTAGGCCTAGAAAAATGATATGCTATGTGTATACAACTAAAAGGTGAATATGTTAAAAATAATATAACATTTGATAAAAATTAATTGCATCTTATTCATTCTCACTACTTATTGAACCCTCCTAGTACTACGCCTCTCCTTTAACTCCCTTCAGAAGTATAGAGGAGAAATAACATTATATTAATCTAGGCACACATAGTGCGTTCTCTGTGCGCCTAGATTAGTATAAAGTTCTTGGTAGGCTCGCGTTAAGGCTTTCCCAGATATTTACAGTCAAGCGAAAGGCCTAATTGATTTAATTTTCTTAACAATATTTAAAAGTATAAAGTGTAAAATAAGAGCGGTGGTAGCGGAGTGGTAGAACGCAGGCTTCTTTCGGGGGGTCGTGGGTTCGAATCTCAGCATGTACCAAATGACCTTGTTTTCTAAGTTACGTACATTTGTGAAGTTGTAGTAGCAATACCACTCGCTAACTGTGAAGGAAAGTACCGTGAGGAAACCTGAGTGGCTGAGGTGTTCACATACTTCAGCGCTTGAAATTGCCAATCCGCGGTGGGCACGCGTGGTAATTAGGCCCATACTCTCTCTCTCTGAGAGAAAACCTGTGCACTGCAATGGGACAAATATTAGGGTACATAAAAAAATGTCTTATCGATTTTTTTTTTATTGTAAAAACTGCGGTGAAAATGTTTTTCCGTCGGCTGTTACAAAGTTTTATCCAGCTGATTTAGAGAAAAAGCGGCCAAGCGCGAGTCGGACTCGCGAAACAAGGGTTTCGTACCATTATCTATACAACATGTGAATATTTCAAGCGTCTACCGTTATTATTATCGAGCAAAAAGCGGCAAAAAATCACGTTTGTTTTATGGGAGCCCCCTTAAATATTTATTTTATTCTGTTTTTAGTATTTTTTATTATAGGGGCAACAGAAATACATCATCTGTGAATATTTCAACTGTCTAACTATCACGGTTCATGAGATACAGCCTGGTGACAGACGGAGGGACGGACGGGATGGACAGCGGAGTTTTAGTACTATTACTAAGACTCCGCTGTCCGTCCGTCCGTCCCTCCGCTCCGTACCCAAAGGGCGGTCTCGAGGCTATGGTCTCTTACCCTATGGGTACGGAACCCTAAAAAAGAAATCTATTTAAAATTTTTTCATCAGTAATATCAAACCAGCCACCCCATTACTTCCCGTGGGTGTCGTAAGAGGCGACTAAAAAACGGAAACCAGGGAACGGGCAGCAGCGTTGACCTGTGATACCAGACCACCAAACACTGCGATCACCAATCCGCCTGCCAAGTGTGGAGATTACGGCAAAACCTCCCATACAGGGAGAGACACATGTCCTGCAGTATACTGCTATGGGTTGATGATGAATGATGAATGAATATCAAACAAGCGTTGTACTTGGTGACTACCAAGTCCGTAAAAAGTACGAAAAATCGGGGAACGTGCAATTATTTGGTTAGTCCTGTAGGTTCTATACCTCTGCATGTTACTTGTTCACTTGACAGTACTCTTTGGCACATTATATACCTCTGGATGTTACTTGTTGACGTGACAGTACTCTTTGGCACATTCTGCGCATGATATTGACAACTAATTCGAGCCCGTTTCGAATCCGTCTATCTTCGTAGTCAGTTATGTCACAGAAATAAATTTTGCAGACGGATTAAGATTATTGGAAAAATTGCACAAAATGTCGCCCATCCAGCAAGTCTAAACAACGTAATTTTCGGGACTCATTGACTCGCTCACTTACTTACCTATATAATATAAAAATCATCAAACACCAATTGTTCAATTATACACGATATTTTTCTGCGTTTATCGGATTACTACTCTTGTAAGAAAGGATGAATTAAAGGTATAACATGTATTTTTTAAACGAGAATATGTCAGTGAATTTATAATAGCAAGACCAGGTTGTTTGTTGAAAAAAAGTGGAAATAGTTTGCCATCTCCATTGCAGTTTAATACATTTTTACATATTTTACTTCTTAAAACAGAACGGATTCCTCGTGGAATTTAAAAGTATAAAATGCAACATTATCTAGCGATTTATTCAACTGTTCTTACGTTCATCTAGAAAAGGAAATCAGGCCAGCTCCTCGGCGCCCACGAATAAAATTGCATCTTATTTCAGAGCTTTTATGCAAAACAATTTGTGAAGTGAAACATTACTTTTCCATCGTTGGAAATGCATGCAGCTTTTACCCTAATACTGCAACAGATGCACTCTATCCAGATAGTAATGGATGATTACTGGTAGTCCGCGCAGCTTTGCTCGTTTTTAGCTATGAAACGGAGAAAGGGCATAATCTTCACGCATGCGTTGGAAATGTCCACTGTTTTGGGTCTGTCAATCAATTTATTGAAGTAGTGCCTATGCGCATCTGACACTCGGGTTTCCTCATTTCCCATTTAGGGGTTTCATGATATACTAGCCCACCAATGAAAAAAAAATACAGATATTTTTGCAAAAAGTTTCTGACCAATCTAAGGAACCATGGGCGTAAACATGAGGCAAAAAACCCGGGACTTGATGGAATGAAAAACTTGCGTCAAACTTAAATTAGAGTGCCTTACCAGGGAAGACACAGAAAAACTCAGGAAAAATTAAAAAATAAAATGAGAAAAAAAAATTCGACCAACATTTCCCGTAGTCGGGATAAATTTGCAATGGACATTAATGAGCATTTTGTTATTATTTGTTGATTTAACCAAAGTCTCAAGAATACTAAGTCACGTTTCCCGCCAACGAGACGCGCAGTACATCCATTCCACGTCTAAATCATTTAGGTTATTTCTGTTTCATTCAAAATCGCACTAGACTGCTACGCTGAGTAGCCACTATGGGTCAGTTTCTGAAGTGAGAATTTCACTAAGTAAATACTTAAGCAGCGTCCTGTCACGTTCTTTACTGAGAAATTCCAAGAGACAGCACTATAGTTAACTATTTACTCTCAAATTAGCAAACAGATTGCCAGCTTCGAAAAGGTTTTTCCCCCAAAGACATACGTACGACAGTGAGTTTATGATAATGACTTAATAGGTAGGTACTAATTCTCCAAATCACTGGTAATCGAAAGCCAATAAATACACTGGGGCTGCAACTAACAGTAGGTAAATTACTATTTTGGCCAGCGGTCAACGCTACAGTAATCGGGTTCTCTCTTAACCGGGCAAACTGTCGATTTAGATTACCGCCCGGTCTGAATAATTCATAGCGGCCACGCAGGCTTTGCCGTGAATTATATTGCTTCGGAGGGCCGTTTCAATCAGACCTGCCCATAGGTACGCGGATTGCTTGATGAGGTACCATCCTGAACGTTTGTCATGCATACGATGTACTTAAATGAAGTAACTTGGCGATTATGGCAAAACCCCTCATGGTTATGAGAACCACGAAGGAGGCCTTGTCCTGCAGTGGGCGTGAAATGGCTGATGACGATGATGAAATGAAGTAAGTAAGCAATTTATTGGCTGGAACTTACAGACACGTATTACATTTTAACCTTAGACACCTAATCTTCGTCGTTTCGACGAACTCGCGTCAGAAACATTGTTGTATCTTTTTGGTGCGTGTGCCAATAGCAGTGGTGTCTCGTGTCGTGGCAACGGATTCCGGCAGCCAAGTACTAAATTTAATGTAACGTAATAGCGCAGCGTAGGATGACCAGCCACAGGATGGACAGATGATCTCATCCAAGTGGCAGGAAGGCGCTGGATGCAGGCCGCTTCCAACCGGTCTTTTTGGAAATCCATGGAGGAGGCCTATGTCCAGCAGTGGATTTCTTGTGACTGAATGATGATGATGATTATGATGACGTACAATATATTTGTGGTGAGCATAAAATTGATTATTGCATTGAATATCTTATTTTCTACTGTCTACAGTTTAATTTTCCTCGCCTTTGTACATGTAATTTCTTATGTAATGTCCTGTTAAATGTCTTGTGTGCAATAAAGTATAATAATAATAATAATAGTATTATGATAAATAACTCCATACTAGTTTCCATACTAGGATACTCTGTAACCAGGCAAGAACATCACAAATATGGAAAATCACCCAGGGGCCAATTACACAAATCAGAGTTCAGCGGCTCAGTGGAAATCGAACCCACAACGTATCGAACGTGTTCCGTTGGACTAACGAGACAGTATATATATATATATATACGTCATATATAGGGTGTATATGCCGTTATAACGGTATAACGTTATATTCCCGAACGCGTGGGCGTTAGTTTAGATGGATTAAGCTTGCCGATTAAGGAATTTAACAAAGCATTCAAAACTAAAAACTGGAACTAAACTAAACCCCGGGTTTCTGCAATGTGTTTTTCTTCACAACGAACTTTAATTTCAATATTCAATATCAAATACATAATTTGGTATGGACCAAGTGATAATATTCTTTTGGTTGCACTAACCCGTGCTGAGGACAATTTTAAAAACCTATTTAGAGGCTAAAAATTTCACCCATACCGAGACTTGAACCCGCGACCTCTGGCTAACCGTGCCAGCGCTCTCCTAACTGAGCTAATGGGCAGTGCAGGCATCAGTGAAATTTCGAACCTCTTTACAAACTTCTCTGTATTACGTACAGGCAGCGACATCTGGCCGAAGCGAATTACATCACTTACAGCCCCGCGTAACCCACTTTGCAGTTAGGTTTTTACATCGGAATGATATCGCTGTACCTACATGATTATATTCTTTTGGTTGCATTAACCCGCGCTGAAGACATTTTTTTATGGTAGAACCTACCATCAACGACAAAAAATGTAAATTTCAAATTAACACACAAACACTTAGGCCTCATAAAAACACGATCCCTCTGAAACCAATCTAAAACTTTGTTTCTTTAATCTGTGGCTACATCTTTCCTCGCCAATCCGCGGTGGGCACGCGTGGTGATTAAGCCCATACATACTCTCTCCATGAGAGAAGGCTTATGCCCTACAGTGGGACGTATATAGGCTGCTTTTGTAAGGAATCAAGTTCTTATAAATAAGACCGTTAAATTAAATCATCAATATAGGTAGGTACCTAAGTAAAATGAATTTCTATTGATTGATGAGTAGACTGACACTATTAAGTTTTTAAGTACCATGTTACATCAAGTTGCATAACGTAACAAGTAGATAGGTAGTTGTTTGTAAAATGAAAAGCTAGAATAACCCAATCTATTCTAGACAAAGTCCAACAAGATGTTTGTCTATTCTGAATATGACAGCGTCGCATTAAGAATTCCGAATCAGTTTTCGAGAGTTGGCCGCAAACCGCGCTATAAGTGGACACGTCCTATATTCCCAGAACTTACCGTAAACGTCCAGAAGTTCTACCCGCAGCAAAGTTGTATTCCCTGATTTGTGTACTTAAGAAACTACTAATGGAGAAGCATCATTGTAACAAGAAGGAACACTAGTACTTGCATGCAAAATGCTCACTTATTTTTTATTCGTTCGGGTTGCACTGGAGGCTCCAGAGATGGCGCCACCGGTCTTTGTTGGAGCCTGGTTTTTCAGTGATGGACGTTTCAATTGTAATGAAACACGTGAAAACAAAGAAAATGGATTGAATCTAGCCTATTCTACATCAATTTGTGCACCCTTTGATAGGAAGACCCAAAATTTGCGGTACATAGTTGACCGGGCGGTCTAGAGACCCTTCGTCTTACTGATCAAGCAAATGACGATTCTAGGTGATCGCCGCCTTCTTGATGCATAGTGGCGTTGGGTTGCGTTTCATAAAATTACAATTCATATTTATTATGACAATTCCATGTACATTGCGTAGCTGAGTCTTCATTTTTGTTAATTTGTGGGTTAATCGACTTTGCAATATACATAGCACTCTAGTAAACCTCTAGTAGTGCCTGAAGGTGTACTTTCGTACGTTATTACGCGACTGCCGACTCCTTATTTACAATTGGGCATTTGACAAAATATCAAATGAGTTATACTTTTAAAACGGAATTTTGTATGAAAATACTGGCTTATGACGTCACATTTCAGAGCACTCTTTTTATGTTTAATCTATTTAAAAATTGTAGTAACAAGTAACTGACTTTTCACACCTCCTGCTCGACAATGCCTTATTACGTACCGTCAAATATCATCGTAAAGCATGGCCTTGTCTCTCGAGGGCAATAATAATGAAGAATTTCCCTAGGGAATAAAGTGATTTGAATTTAGAATGTCAAAATTCGCATGAAAACTATGGAGAAGCCCCGCATTGCAATTCGAAATTCGAATTGTTGTTCGAAACTCACCTCTTTTTTTTCTTTTTTTTCTGAAATACTGTGTCCTGTGACCGCGCGAAACATCAACAAAAAAAAGAAAAAAAGGCGCGAATTGCAAATACGAATTTAAAAGTTATATTCAATTTAAGTTGCTAAGCCGTAAAAGAGTGTGGACTTTATATTTAATTTCAGGTTTTAATACATATTTTCAACTTATGCAGCCCTGTCTTTTTATTGTCTCCCAGATGGTGTGAAAAGTAGAGTATTCACCTCTGGAATAAAACATGTCTTAGTCTCGGGCGGTATGAACCCCTCGCTTCACTCAGGACTCTACATAACTCCCTCGCTTCGCTCAGGAGTTAAAATTTAACTCCCTCGCTGCGCTCGCGAGTTAACTCGGAGTCCTTCGCTCCGCTCAGGGTTCAATATGCCGCCCATGACATAATACATGGTTTTATTCCCTTAGTACATAATCTACTAAAAAAAGATAGATTTTCCGAGATATTTTGTAATTTTTGTTTTAATCGAGCATATGAAATAATTTATTATTTATCGTGTCAAATACCGTATTTGCTACTGTTTTATCTTACTTAGTACGTATTATTATAGATAACGCTATTGCTTCTGCTATTGCTAAAACAAATAAATTCACAGAAAAGACTATAACAGAATATAATCATTTAATAGATCACAAAGGGCAATCCAGTAGCACTTTAGACGTGCACTCCGATTGTCGACATCGTTACCGGAAAAAAATTACTGCACATCTTGTGCCAAACAATCTGTAATTTGCGTTATAGTAACTTTATATTATTATTATTAATACAAGGGATGATCAGCCAGTCTGTATACATTCGTAAAGTAAGTAAAGTAATACTAGCTATAAGAACTTGTTTATTTTCTATGCATGCGGTGTTTATCTGTAATTAGTTGTGTAACACCCTACCCCGGAATATTAAACGTATGAACCCCCGATAGTAAAGAGAAAATGTACTATGATGCAAAACACTCTAATGGCCAACTGTGATCGACTAGTCTAGTGAGAACCCTTCGTTGTGAACGTATTAATAACCCAAGAACTTTTAGGATATGAGATCGAGTAATGAGCGTATGTAAAAGATCCGTTAAAATAATAAAAGTGGAACTAAGAACATTCAATACAAACCAAATGTTTATTAGAAAAGGTAAATTTTGGGAAGATTCGAAGAAACTAAAATAGCAATAAAGCAACATTAAATAAGCAGAAGCGAGACAAAATTGGGATAAAAGAAGAAAATTTAAATAAAGAAGTTGAGTTTAGAAGAAGATTATAGTCGCAAAATATTTGAAATAAATAACTATTTGTCATACTATTACACATGTGAGTGTTTTAGTATAACGTCCCCTACCAAAGGCCGGTTAAGGCAGACATTATTAGCCAGCTAAGTAGATAATATTGGATAAGAAGAAGTGAGTGCAATACTCAATTATCTACTAGCCGATAGTGCTAATTATATCTACCGTGGATGGGGATTGGCCACCACTACGTTATACTGTTAATATATACTTAGAAATAATAAAACTATGACTGACTAGAAATAAGAATACAATGATTCATTATTCCGAGTCTATGCCTTAAGAAAACATACATGATTAACGCAAGAATTGGCAAAGAGACGTTCAGCAGTACAATGCATTGGCAGACGAGAGTGAGAGAGGTAAAAAACCAAATGCACAAAGTACGTTGGAATAAGACTTCATCGAAGCTTACCAACACTGAAACAGTCCGGCCAAACCCACGCAACCATGAAATGTCACCCAAAGACATAAGTCATACAAATAAATAAGTAAAAGCAATAATAGCTTTGAGCAGGCATAGACATATTAAAACTCAAGTCACTTCCCACAATTGACGCAAGAAACAGCAAAGGGATGTTCAGCAGTACAATGCATTGGCAGATGAGAGTGTGAGAGAGGTAATAACCAAATGCACAAAGTACGTTGGAATAAGACTTCATCGAAGCTTACCAACACTGAAACAATCCAGCCGAGCTCACGCAACTATGAGATGCCACTCAAGGACAAGTCAAACATAATAAAAGCTTTAAGCAAGTATAGAGATCTTAAGACTCAAGACGCTTCACACAATTAACGCAAGAAACGGCAAAGGGATGTTCAGCAGTACAATGCATTGGCAGACGAGAGTGTGAGAGAGGTAATAAGCAAATGCACAAGGTACGTTGGAATAAGACTTCATCGAAAGCTTACCAACACTGAAACAATCCAGCCGAGCTCACGCAACTATGAGATTAAGCAGAGTATTAAGCCAATATACTTGAAATGAGCATACTACTACAAAGCCTATAGTGGCTCTTAACTACTCCCTAACGTCCCATAACGTCTTTCAATTCCTAACAATGATTCGTGTTTTGGCCACCCTATATATTATTCACCCTATATTGCGTCTAAAATGCAATAATACTAAAGAAACTACGGTCGGCAGAAAAGGTATATACGCACCTACATAAATTGTCCCTACCTCTTTGCAATAGTGGAATGTCCCGTCCGAAGATCAAAAGAAAGGTACCTATGAAGCTAATACTTTCGTTACGTTTTACCTATTCCTTAGTTTGAAATGATTACCGTGTGAATGAAGCGCACCAACCTTTACGCCTAGTTTTAAGGTAAGGACCAGAGACATAGATAAACAGTAAGTTTAACAGCTACTAATTCAAGACTCGCACAATTAAATAACGAACACAATCTTTTAGTCAAACAGAGTTTTGCAGGTTTACATTAGCGCCTCCGTCGAGCCTTGGTTATTTGACAAAAACTAAACACACAGATTATCCATAGTAAGTAAGTAAGTAAGTAAGTAAATTATAGCATAAGTACATACCCTTGTCACCGGCACCTGCACAAATTCACTTCCGCATAAACGTAGTAAAGCGCAACAGACGTATCTACTTCTCAATTTTCTGTTCGGAACAAGCCCTGAGTAGTTCCCGAACCCCGCTTTTATACTCCTAATATGGTGCCACTTCACCCTCTCGCTAAACCAATAACGAAATACCGCCAACTGAACTTTATTCCTTATTGCTATTAGTATAAGGACTTCAACATAAGTAATTTATTTTTGCTCGTCTAACTCATAAATTACGTTCTTTGTCATAGTGTTCCTTTGATATTCACCGCCTTAGCATGCCGCGGCTTTTTACAAAAGAAATTTGCCCTCTCGCTAAATCAATAACAAAACACCGCCAACTGAAGAATTTTATTCCTTATTGCTATTAGTTTAAGGACTTTAACATAAGTAATTTATTTTTATTTGTCTAACTCGTAAATCCCATTAGCTGTCATAATATCCCTTTAAAATTTATTACCTTAACACGCCGCGGCTCTTAACAAAAGAAACAAAGGAAGCCGACGCGGCCCACACACGCGGGTGAATTTTGAGGAAAAAACAGTGATCCGTCAAGATCGCAACAAGTGGCAGCCCCCGACATCCGTCCACCCCTCCGGGACACAGGCGTGAGTCTATTTTGTTTTGTTAAAGTTTTATATGATTTAAGTTCCCTATTTATTTAGTACCTGGATGACCGAGCTTTTCGGATGCAATTTTTTTGTTTTGTTTTAGAGAATGAATTAAAAAAACATCATCTATGAACAAAGTGATGAACTGTCATGTATTGTAATAGGTTTAGTAACAGCTTTCTCCAATCCGAAATTTATTAGTTGTGCTATTTTGCAAGAGAGATGTCATTGTAATTAATCTCAATTATCGTAAAAAACTTAATCTAGAAAAGACAACGCAATATTTCACAAGAACTGCTTAAATGTTTACAAATGATACAAACAAAATATACCTAGCTTTATTTTATGTTGGGGGAACCAAATACGTTTTAGCGCTTTATCCGATTCTATAATACGCTCTTTAAATGTTTTACAATCCCTATATAAGTATACGATTATCATTTCTCGGTTTCTTTTAGCTTCTATCCTTAATCTCTCGTGCAGAATACAATTCAACATGATATTAACGATCGTGAGCACTTGTACGGAGCTTGGTCCGTCACAATCAACCCCCAAAATTTGGATAAGACCTGTCGTTATCAAATTTTCAATAAAACATGTGATCACGAGAGTGGTCTTGCTACATAAGTTATTAATTACTTGTTTCACTATTTTCCAGAAATGACGAAATGAGTGAGTTGTGTTTTTCAACCAGACTCTTCGGATAATTGTCTATGTGAAATTTCAATCGACACCGTTTTATTCGGATCGCTTAGCAGCTTTTAACACAGCCTATCATTTAAGACCTTGATAAAGGGATCCTGGTTGTGAGGCAGAACAGCCCGAAGGCACCGACTGCTAAGTACCAGATACACTCGCTTAAACTCCAAAGGGGAGGCCTCCCCAAGAGCAAACGTGCACCGGTAGTAGAAACGACCCTTACAATAGCCTCAAATAACAATCAGCTGCGAAATCACTACGGGAAGCTATCAAACAAACGATATTAATCAATGAAAATCCCCAATCGACAACATCTTCGCTTCTGGAGCCTGCTCAGTTGCCGAAACTAGTTCTTAGCTTCTTGTGGAGTCCGGGATACAAATACATTTTAACTTAATTTAAAATGAAAATCAAAAGAAGTATTTATATCCGCTTGAGGTGTGTGCTGTATTCGGAAACTAAATAAAACAAGTTATCTGCGTAAAACCGATTCACCGAACTCTAGAACTTCCATTCAAGCCCCTTTTCATTCTCCTTCTAAATACTTCAACTAATTCCTTCTCCATTCATTGAATCATTTCCAAGCTTACTCTTACTTGCTTACAAACTGATATATGAAGCCTGAGAATTTAGCGAATGAACTCTTCGCAGATATGATTTTGATTACCGCGATACAAAATAAACTACTAATTTTATTATAAATTTGACAACTCTATCCAATATGAGGAATAAAATAATTTGAACCAGAGTCCGCGATCGCAAATATACCTAGTGATAGACGTTATGAGACGCAAGTAAAATTTTTAAAATTATATTTGTTTTACCTTACACAGTACCACACGAATTACCTTGATTACCGGACACAATACCTCAATTTCAATTACCAGATTACCATTCAAAACAGTTTCAACTACCTGGTTTAAGAAGTACAGTCAACGACGAAAATTAAATAATCAAGTTTAAATCCCGATTAGATTAACATGCGTCCATATTTTATTAAAAATAGTATTTGGGTAAGACGTAAATTATGGTAAGGTACATTTAAACATTTAAATCCAAAGTTTGGTTTAAGAATATTCGATTATCTACTTTTATCGTTTACTGTACGCGGATTGTTAAAATAAAACAAAATGTGTTGTTTTTTTCTCTATTATTTATAATTTATTATGGGTACGCGGATTACTAAAATAAAATAAAAATTTTCTTTTTTGTTTTTTTTTTGTTTTAATTAATAAATTAGTTTATGATGTCTATCAAGAAATTTACGAATCGATGTGAATAAAATATACTAAATTTATTTGACATATCGATATTTTAGCAAATTAAAATTAATCTCGAGTCTAATGGAATAATTTATAATTCATGACTTTATTTGCGCCACCACTATACGAAACTACCGAATTACGCAATACTAAATTCCTAGCAAAACTGTAATAATAGCAACCCCCCGTCGAGAAAACTTTTGTTAATTATGTTGCTTTTTTTTTCTTTTACAACCCCACAACCCCCCAAATAAAACACAAGTTTCCGCGAAATGGAATGCTAAACCGTAAGTAAGAAGGATATCAACCCCCAGCATAAAAATAATTAAAATGAAATACATCAACAAATTAAAATAAGAAAGATCTTTAACAAAAATAACTATTAATTATTAAGCAAAACAAATATTATAATATTTAAGAATTTTAAATCGCGTAAAAGAAAACCGATATTTTGACAGCCCCCCATAAAGCAGATCTTTGACTAATTAATGTAACCTGATGACATTCGTTTTTTTTTCTTTTTTTTTTTTTTTTTTAAATTTCCTAATTATTTTCTTAATTAACTATACTGGAATTATTATTGACCTTAGTTTACCTATGAAAACAACTTCTGACGTAAAACATAATTTGATACAACCCCCTGAATAAAAAAATGTTAAACGTACCTTTTTAAAAACGATCGAAAAGTATAACCTCTACAGACTATTATTAAAATCCGACACGAAAGCATTGAATCAACTAATGATTTATTGTAAAGTAACGTAATTTGAATAGAATTTACCAAGAAGTTATGGAACGTTAGTAAAATAACGTGATTACACGTAAACAATTAGATAAATAGATCCATACACGAATTCAATATTTATTTTTTACCCGTGCATACATCCATAAATCTATGCGAAAGCAAAAGTAACGGATCTCAATCATACCCTCATCGTCAATCTCAAACCTTTCCATTTCACGAACATCAAATTGTGGCATAAAGCCAACGATAATAATTAAAAATAAGAACATTCTGCATCATAAAACATACAAACAACCTACTCAAACTCGTATTAAAATATCATGGTCACGGCACACCATATTGTAACACCCTACCCCGGAATATTAAACGTATGAACCCCCGATAGTAAAGAGAAAATGTACTATGATGCAAAACACTCTAATGGCCAACTGTGATCGACTAGTCTAGTGAGAACCCTTCGTTGTGAACGTATTAATAACCCAAGAACTTTTAGGATATGAGATCGAGTAATGAGCGTATGTAAAAGATCCGTTAAAATAATAAAAGTGGAACTAAGAACATTCAATACAAACCAAATGTTTATTAGAAAAGGTAAATTTTGGGAAGATTCGAAGAAACTAAAATAGCAATAAAGCAACATTAAATAAGCAGAAGCGAGACAAAATTGGGATAAAAGAAGAAAATTTAAATAAAGAAGTTGAGTTTAGAAGAAGATTATAGTCGCAAAATATTTGAAATAAATAACTATTTGTCATACTATTACACATGTGAGTGTTTTAGTATAACGTCCCCCTACCAAAGGCCGGTTAAGGCAGACATTATTAGCCAGCTAAGTAGATAATATTGGATAAGAAGAAGTGAGTGCAATACTCAATTATCTACTAGCCGATAGTGCTAATTATATCTACCGTGGATGGGGATTGGCCACCACTACGTTATACTGTTAATATATACTTAGAAATAATAAAACTATGACTGACTAGAAATAAGAATACAATGATTCATTATTCCGAGTCTATGCCTTAAGAAAACATACATGATTAACGCAAGAATTGGCAAAGAGACGTTCAGCAGTACAATGCATTGGCAGACGAGAGTGAGAGAGGTAAAAAACCAAATGCACAAAGTACGTTGGAATAAGACTTCATCGAAGCTTACCAACACTGAAACAGTCCGGCCAAACCCACGCAACCATGAAATGTCACCCAAAGACATAAGTCATACAAATAAATAAGTAAAAGCAATAATAGCTTTGAGCAGGCATAGACATATTAAAACTCAAGTCACTTCCCACAATTGACGCAAGAAACAGCAAAGGGATGTTCAGCAGTACAATGCATTGGCAGATGAGAGTGTGAGAGAGGTAATAACCAAATGCACAAAGTACGTTGGAATAAGACTTCATCGAAGCTTACCAACACTGAAACAATCCAGCCGAGCTCACGCAACTATGAGATGCCACTCAAGGACAAGTCAAACATAATAAAAGCTTTAAGCAAGTATAGAGATCTTAAGACTCAAGACGCTTCACACAATTAACGCAAGAAACGGCAAAGGGATGTTCAGCAGTACAATGCATTGGCAGACGAGAGTGTGAGAGAGGTAATAAGCAAATGCACAAGGTACGTTGGAATAAGACTTCATCGAAAGCTTACCAACACTGAAACAATCCAGCCGAGCTCACGCAACTATGAGATTAAGCAGAGTATTAAGCCAATATACTTGAAATGAGCATACTACTACAAAGCCTATAGTGGCTCTTAACTACTCCCTAACGTCCCATAACGTCTTTCAATTCCTAACAATGATTCGTGTTTTGGCCACCCTATATATTATTCACCCTATATTGCGTCTAAAATGCAATAATACTAAAGAAACTACGGTCGGCAGAAAAGGTATATACGCACCTACATAAATTGTCCCTACCTCTTTGCAATAGTGGAATGTCCCGTCCGAAGATCAAAAGAAAGGTACCTATGAAGCTAATACTTTCGTTACGTTTTACCTATTCCTTAGTTTGAAATGATTACCGTGTGAATGAAGCGCACCAACCTTTACGCCTAGTTTTAAGGTAAGGACCAGAGACATAGATAAACAGTAAGTTTAACAGCTACTAATTCAAGACTCGCACAATTAAATAACGAACACAATCTTTTAGTCAAACAGAGTTTTGCAGGTTTACATTAGCGCCTCCGTCGAGCCTTGGTTATTTGACAAAAACTAAACACACAGATTATCCATAGTAAGTAAGTAAGTAAGTAAATTATAGCATAAGTACATACCCTTGTCACCGGCACCTGCACAAATTCACTTCCGCATAAACGTAGTAAAGCGCAACAGACGTATCTACTTCTCAATTTTCTGTTCGGAACAAGCCCTGAGTAGTTCCCGAACCCCGCTTTTATACTCCTAATATGGTGCCACTTCACCCTCTCGCTAAACCAATAACGAAATACCGCCAACTGAACTTTATTCCTTATTGCTATTAGTATAAGGACTTCAACATAAGTAATTTATTTTTGCTCGTCTAACTCATAAATTACGTTCTTTGTCATAGTGTTCCTTTGATATTCACCGCCTTAGCATGCCGCGGCTTTTTACAAAAGAAATTTGCCCTCTCGCTAAATCAATAACAAAACACCGCCAACTGAAGAATTTTATTCCTTATTGCTATTAGTTTAAGGACTTTAACATAAGTAATTTATTTTTATTTGTCTAACTCGTAAATCCCATTAGCTGTCATAATATCCCTTTAAAATTTATTACCTTAACACGCCGCGGCTCTTAACAAAAGAAACAAAGGAAGCCGACGCGGCCCACACACGCGGGTGAATTTTGAGGAAAAAACAGTGATCCGTCAAGATCGCAACAAGTGGCAGCCCCCGACATCCGTCCACCCCTCCGGGACACAGGCGTGAGTCTATTTTGTTTTGTTAAAGTTTTATATGATTTAAGTTCCCTATTTATTTAGTACCTGGATGACCGAGCTTTTCGGATGCAATTTTTTTGTTTTGTTTTAGAGAATGAATTAAAAAAACATCATCTATGAACAAAGTGATGAACTGTCATGTATTGTAATAGGTTTAGTAACAGCTTTCTCCAATCCGAAATTTATTAGTTGTGCTATTTTGCAAGAGAGATGTCATTGTAATTAATCTCAATTATCGTAAAAACTTAATCTAGAAAAGACAACGCAATATTTCACAAGAACTGCTTAAATGTTTACAAATGATACAAACAAAATATACCTAGCTTTATTTTATGTTGGGGAACCAAATACGTTTTAGCGCTTTATCCGATTCTATAATACGCTCTTTAAATGTTTTACAATCCCTATATAAGTATACGATTATCATTTCTCGGTTTCTTTTAGCTTCTATCCTTAATCTCTCGTGCAGAATACAATTCAACATGATATTAACGATCGTGAGCACTTGTACGGAGCTTGGTCCGTCACAGTTGTACATCTAGTTTAATACAATATCATTTCTCATTTAGCATGTAAGGATGTCGCAACTGTTGATAAACCAAATAAACAAATTAAATTAAACATTGTGATACATTGTGACTCATTGTACCTAGGTTTGACCCGTCTATGTAAGTAGTAGTACTAGTAGTTATTGCTCAGTCGGGTTATCTGTGAGTTTTTGTTTCAGTTTTTTTTATATTATGCTAACTGAGTCAAATATGCATGCACTTAATGCATGCAATGAATGAGAGAATAGTGGTACGTGCGGACGCATAACCGCCCAGCGCGCACGGCGACGAATATTGACCACAAACAGATTTTTTTACCCGCCTGCGGCGGAGCCCAAAGGAGGGTGACATATGTGGCACCTAGGTATATGTCGGGGGATGAGTAATCCTTTGTGTGTAAACTGACCAGTGCTAATCTGTGATGGCTCAGACAGCTAACAGCTGTGCCTATACTCTATGAATCAGTAGTACGATTTCCCGCCATTATGGGGGTCATCGTCCGTGCCACTGTGCACACTGATAATTAATAAAATATAATCAAAGAGACTGCGCTCGAACTAAATAATACTAGACTTGGGTATGGCAAAAGAAGCAAGACAGTAGGATTAATGCAGTAGAAATGAGGTCCTTGAGACATACGTCTGGCGTTACTTTGAATGACAGGATACGTAATAGTGTGATTAGAGAACGTTGTGGACTGAAAGAGGATGTAGTGACAAGAATTGAGAAAGGAATGTTGTTTGGACATGTGGAGAGGATGAAGGAAGAAAGATTGACAAAACAATTATATCGAGCGAATGTGGATGGAAGAGCCGGTAAGGGACGACCCAGACGGACATGCTTCGACCAAATAGGGGATGTATTAACAAAGGGCAAGATAAAAAGTACCCGAAACCGGCGTGCGTGCGTGCAACGATTAATGAATGTTGAGGAAGCGGAAGTGATCTGTCAGGATCGTAGCAAGTGGCAGTCCCTGGTCTCTGCCTACCCCTCTGGGATACAGGCGTGAGTTTATGTTGTGGTATGTTATGTTATGTTATGTTATGTTATATATATGCATGTATGTATGTACCTATTATATGCATCGTGTTCCAAACACTATTTATTCTCTTTACTCAATTTGGGTTGTAAATAAATACTTGAAAACGACAAACAGATAGAGAACACTTTATTGTACATAAAAACCGGCCAAGTGCGAGTCGGGCTCCCGCACGAAGGGTTCCGTATCATTATCTATACAACATTTGAATATTTCAAGCGTCTACCTGTTGCCGTTATTAATATCGAGCAAAGAACGGCAAAAAATACACGTATTTTTATGGGAGCCCCGCGTAAATATTTATTTTATTCTGTTTTAGTATTTGTTGTTTTAGCGGCAACAGAAATACATTAAAATTTCAACTGTCTGGCTATCACGGTTCATGAGATACAGCCTGGTGACAGACGGACGGACGGACGGACGGACAGCAGAGTCTTAGTAGTAGGGTCCCTTACCCTTTTGGTGTGAAACCCTAAAAAGGAAAGTGTGTTCTTATCGGCGGCCTTATCACTAAAAGTGATCTCTCCCAGACCACAAATCTAGCAAATATACTCGTAACTCTAATGCCTCACATGTTCCCTTCACGATTGTTTTGTTTTTATATTTGTTTTGTTGACCTTCGTATATTTTGTTTGTTTACCTACTTGTTTACTTTGTGTTTCTGTGACCATTTGAATAAAATGTCTTCTTTCTTTCTTCTTTCAAATGACTCAGCAAGTAGAACTTCTTCAATTCTTGTTCTGTGCTTCGGACAGACTTGGCACCGGCCAGAATTTCGGTATGCCTCCAGCCAAAGGGAAGCTAAGCCTCCATTTAGTCGAGCTTAGCCTGAATTTTAATTCCTCCGTTACGTAACATTTTCCCGTTGCCAAGACATTTCCAAGTTACAGTACAATTATTATGGCCGAAATAATAATCAAGATTATATTTAATTTCATTCAGCTTAGGTATGAAAGAAAATAATGTCTATCAAGTTGTCTTCTAAATCATTCTTTCATCTCATTAATTCAATAAAATATTTTTTTTTTTACTTTGATATTATAAAAAAAAAATGTTTCCGGCTAGAACAAGGCTGAACGAAACGAAATATAAATGGTTTGTTACCGTTATAGAATATTTATTAATTTTAGCAATATATTCCTAAAAAAGCTGACAAAGCAGCTGGTACTAACCTAAATACTTACCCACAATTTATTGGAAAAAGCTCTCAAGAGGCAAGAAAAATCGAAGTGAAAAGTTTATACTGCACAAATACTGCATTGTATGCGACACTGCTTTCAGGTTAAGGGGTTCCCAGGAACTGACTAGTGCACCTTTTTTCAAAAAGTGAAAATAATAAAGTAAAATCTGACAATCAATGTTGATGCTATTAATTTCGTTTGTCTATATGTCTATCAAACTCTATCTAATATATGCCATCCATTTATTTAACTATTTTGAAAACCTACTACCCAAACCTAGTCTGACTAGGTTTTATCTATTCCTAGATGGTCTGACGACCTGGTTACGGTGGTAGAGAGTCGCTGGATGCGGGCGGCACAAGACCGGGAAGCTTGGAAAACCATGAGGGAGGCCTACGTCCTGCAGTGGGCGTCAAATGGCTGATAATGATGATGTTGATGACGAAAACTAGGTTCTAGAAGCTAAGGTTTTAAAGCATTTTTGCTAAAACGGCCGTTTTTAGCGGATATCGGTTCATTTTATTTTAGATTCTAGAAACACTAACAGCTATTAAAAGGTTGTAATATAATACATAGAAAAAAACACAATTAGATAGAACGCAGACAGGAACGACCAGTTTATTCATTTAGAATCTAGTCTAGGCTGGAGGTTCTAAAATAGCTGACTATTATTGAGATTTACAAAGCGTACAATAAAAAGAAGATATGATTTCTTGAATTGGTGGCGTTACCTAGCTCTGGGTCGTCCCTTAACAGTCTGCCACCGTAGTGTATAGCAAAAACGGTTAGAGTTTAAGAAAGAACGAAAGACTAACACTGAACACCGACTAAACAAAATCAAGTTTATCACTAAACTAAGATCATTTTAGAGTCTAGGCTAAGATGGCTGTCGTAGAGTCCGCTTTTGACCTGAGACTGTAAGATTATGACCTTGAGAAGAACAATTGAAAACCATTAATAGCTCTCGCTAAACAGGTCCGCCTAGTGCCAAGAATACCAGTAAGCAACTACGAGTCATCATAAGCAGCCTATATACGTCCCACTGTAGGGCACAGGCCTTCTCTCAGAAAGAGAGAGCAACTAAGAGTATTTGTGGTTAATGCCTAAAATAAAAGTACCTACCTAGTAGCAAAGGCGAAATCGAAGGGTTTAATATTAATATTTGACAGACGCCAGCACTCTCAAAAATAAAGAGAGAGAGAGACGTATTCGCAATGGGGAACTCGCCTCCAAGTTAGATTGGAGTGACATTTAATTGCTTTTATACCGCAGAAGACATGTAGAAACTTAGGAAAAATTTAAACCTAATAAATCCGTGTGGCGCCGGATTAAGAATAGCGTCACTCCATTTCCTCCCGTGGATGTCGTAGAAGGCGACTAAGGAAATAAATTACCAGGAGACGGGCAGCGGCGTCTTCCTGAGATTCCAACCGCATACTGCGATCGCCAACCCGCCTGCCAAGCGTGGCGATTATGGCGAAACCCCTCATGGTTATGAAAACCATGAGGGAGGCCTATGTCCTGCAGTGGGCGTCAAAGGGCTGGTAGATTAATTTTTTTCATTGAATTCATTTCCTTATAAGTGTAGGTGCATAAAATCATTATTTTACGGGATAACTCAAATATTGAGAAACCCTTTGTACATTATAAGGCATTACGTGCAAGTTATGACGTCATAGTTTGAGCCCTATTAGTATGGCGCGTTTTTGTACCACATGACTATATTGACTTTTCGACAGGAAAAGTAGAGAAAAAAGATTGCCACGTCTATTTATCTTTTAACATGGCCTCTCTTATATTAAAACATTTTTAGTGCATATTCTCCATTAGAGTATATGCTTACTCGCCACTTCTTTGTTCTTTTCAACATTTGCTTTAGAAAAATGTTTTCGAATTATGATAATTGTGTTACTTTTGCAGTTTCGCCATCTTGGTTGTAGCCGCAAAAAGCCAGTTAGTTTGTAGAGTGGCTCCACACTCTTTGTTCCCGGTCTATAGGGATGAACTTTTCTTGTTATCGGAGAGAAACTTGTGCCATTAGACGTCTATTTTAATGTTCCGTTAACCGAGTGCAAGTCTTCTGCAAGTTTTCAATACAGTTGCTGTTGTTAAGACCTCTATTAATGGTGGTAGCATTGGAAATGAAGATTAAGATTAAGAAAATGTTACGTACACACATAAACTCACGCCGAGTCCAGGGACTGCCACTTGCCACGATCCTGACCACGACCACGACCCAGGCGAACATACTTCGACCAAATGTATTAGAAAAGGGCACGATAAAAAGTAAACCGCGGCCATGCAACAACTAATGAATGTCGAGGAAGTGAAAGTGATTAATAAAACTAGTTAATTATCAAGGAATTTGATCGCAACAATTCTGAGTGATGAAATCGATCGCAGTAATTGATTCCGTTCCGTGTGGCGCCAGATTAAGATTAGCGTCACTCGATTTCCTTCCGTGGATGTCGTAGAAAGCGACTAAGGAAATCAATTACTAGGAGACGGGCAGCAGCGTCTTCCTGAGATTCCAACCGCATACTGCGATCGCCAACCCGCCTGCCAAGCATGGCGATTATCGCAAAACCACTCATGGTTATGAAAACCACAAATGAGGCCTATGTCCTACAGTGGGCGTGAAATGGTTGATGATGATGAATTGATTCTATAGTTCCGACAGCGTAGATAGGGTAAAAACACTAACTACAGTTTGTTTTACAAAAACTTTTCTTCTTAGATTTAAATTTTTTGAAATCAATTATTAATAATCCGCTATTAGGGTTCCGTACCCAAAGGTTAAGGGACCCTATTAGTAAGACTCCGCTGTCTGTCCGTCCGTCCGTATGTCCGTCCCTTTGTCACCAAGCTGTATCTCACGAACCGTGATAGTTAGACAGTTGAAATTTTCACAGATGATGTATTTCTGTTGCCGCTTTAACAAAAAATACTAAAAAAAGAATAAAATATATGTATAAGGGGGGCTCCCATACAACAAACGTGCTTTTTTTGCCGTTTTCTGCTCGATATTAATAACGGCAACAGGAAGACGCTTGAAATATTCATATGTTGTATAGATATGGCCGGTTTTTCACGGAGCTATCTGTGGCCTAATTATGCGCACCAAATCCAGAGCGATTCCAATCGTCTAACTGTCAAATTGCATACTAATTTGACAGTTAAACGATTGGAATCGCTCAGGATTTGGTGAGCGTAATATAGGGGCAGAGCAAGTGGGCTACTTGCTTAGCTGTAGATACGCTGAACTAAACACGCTTAGGCGTGGCTCAGGCTCATTTTGAATTAATGTAGCAAATATCGTTTGCCAACAATTGGCGAACCGCAATGTTCAGTTGCATTATATATCGGTAAACGGTCCGATCATTTTCCATCTGTTTGCTAGGCTCAAATAGTTACAGATAATTTGTAACAATGTTCCTATGTTGTCGTTATCATTTTGATATTTTGTTAATAGGCTGATTAATATAAGTAGCACTAATAGGTATCTGAGTGCCGATAACGCAGATATGTGGAGGACATCACCTAACTCACTCGCATATTCTTTTCATTCGGATTTTATCTTAGCTATCATCGTTTATTTCCTGTTATTTTTTATCGTTTACTTATTTTTTATTGTTAAAAGATGTGCAAAACAGCATTGTAGACACAGCATTACAATCAAATTATTATAGTGTATTTGTCAAACTGTAACGCCAAATATATGTGTACATACAGCACGACAAACTTTGAAGCAACGAAAACTAAAATACCTACAACAAAAATTCCTAATTTCATCACCAATCCTCTGATCAAATATACAGGGATACCTAAAAACTACGCAATTCTTGGAACACCTCAATGAGAGTTTGTGTTGTCTAACAGCTTTCGTCTTTTTTTTCTCAGATTTATCTGCTTCTCATTTGGTGCCACTCCGACTAGGGCAGGTTGGCAGTCAGCTCTGCATATTATTTATTTCTGTCTCTCGCAAGGTGGAAGAGCTCAGCCAGGATTGCTTTCTCCGGCCTACGCGTCTCTTGCCAGCCATTTTTCCCATCACACATCTGTAGAACCACATCTCGAATGCTTCTATCAATACGTATCAGATACGTTATTGTTGGCACGTCTCTACCAATGTCGCAGCCTCCGGTACATCGTTGTCCTACATATAAAATGTCCAATCTATTTAATACTTATGCTGGTTCATCATCATCATCAACCCATTATGTCCCCACCGAGGGGCACGGGTCTCTTCCCTGAGGAAGGTATAGGCCATACTCCACCACGGGGGCCAAGTCCGGATTGGTAGAGGCTTGTAGACTAGTGGCTCGTCTACTGTCAGAAGTTGTCAAGCCGCCCTAAGGCCTCTGACTTGGCTTAACGACTGCCATCTATCGACGGCAGCCGGCACCAACAGCTTAACGTGCCTTGCGAAGCACGGAACCGCTCGGAAAAATGCCACTAGCGTTAGGCATAGACGGCGACCCATCCATGCACTGAACGCGCCCAGTGTTGCTTAACCTTCGTGATCGTTTAAGATCACTCAGGCAGCCGGGGCTACGAGCGCTTCAGATCACTCAGGCAGCCGGGGCTACGAGCGATTATGCTGGTTAAAAGCAGATAAATAATAAAAGACATAAAATTAAAATTGGGCAAAATGGATCATAAGCATTTCAAAAGCCAAGACAAAAGTTTTTGTAATTGACAAACTGTATTGCGCATTTTTGAGGAAACCCTGTATAAATATTCACACTTAAAAAAAATCTATACAACGTTCGAAATGATCATGTACTTTACTCCCTAAAGAGGTACTTATTGGTTAAACGTCTTTCAGTTCGGCAGTAGGGGGTCACTTGCTAAAACTGCATGCATCGAAAACGTGTCGCCTTGGCGAGGGCTGTGACTCTGTAACTACCTGTCGTGTGCAATTCATTTAGGTATTGTTGAGTGGAGCAAAGTAGCCATTACTCAGATCGTCTTGAACCGTGCCGCTAGATGCCGCCAGTGCCGAGTAAGACACAGCGAAGTTTGAGCTAAAACTTAACGCTTACTTACTTAAAACCTTGATCTAGCGGTAACACGTTGGATTACCAAGACGGGCATTTGATTTGTACAAATAGACTCAGACTGGGCCCATTTCATGCTACTACATCATGGCTTACTATAAATATTCGCTGTACATTGCACAGATTATCAAGTAGGAATAGTAGCAATGTAGATCGAACTTCCATAGTAGACCAAGCTGTATGGAATAATAAACTATAAATTTGTAGTTTTACGAAATGCGGCTCTGGATATAATTCCATATTTGCAATTTCCTTGTCTGCCATCACAGGATATTCTAGTTTGGGACAAAAAAAGTGTGATGGTGTTGTGCGGATTTTGTATTATGCTATGCAAGCTACAGGCCAAAGCAAAGAGCGTAGAGCTCTTACGCTAACACCCTTATTTTGTGTCACTCTTCCGGCGTCTTTAGAAATGTCATCATCCCATTATCTTTATAGTCCGGCTATCACACCGTGACCGTCCATCCAAGTAACAATGGGCAGACGACGTGCAAGTGGCACGATTTCAATCTAAAGTAATTCTTGAATTCTCACGACGTTAGAGTCGCTAACTGTGAAGAAAACCACGGTGGGAAACCCGGATTTATGGAAGGAAAATGTTATAGGAACACTACTAGTCAATCGTTATAAAACCTTTTATTCCAAAATTATGATCTCGGTAAGATTAAGGTTTCGACATACTAATAACACGCTACCCGACGCGACGACGTCTTGTATGAGCAGTTGCGTTGCGTCGGATGTTCCTAATGTGATTCTGATCATAGAAAATAGTAGATTTGATTTGCCTCAACACGCGTCGCGTTAGGTCGGATCGCATCGCGTTTCACTAATCTGTTTCCGCCCATACCTATGTACAATCAGTATTGGATGTTAGACCATTGTATGTTCTGCCGGCTGACAGAATAACAATAATATCTTTTGATAATTTTGACTTTACTCACAAACCAAACAGTTGCATCAGATTTTAGACATCAGTTCAACTTATTGTTTAATAGATAATCCTCACTTACAAAGATAAACTGACAATTTTTTATCTTATCTATACCTAACCCTATATAATATATCGAATACACAAATTCAATAGGTAATCATTCAGCAGACATGTCAGAATGCAAAATGATTAATTTCGTTTTTGTTGTATTGTGTGTGTTTCTAGCAGTTAATGGTCAAGAAGAAAATGTGTTTGAGCTGAACGTTTTGCATTATAATGATTTTCATGCCAGGTAAGTTAAATTCACTTTATTACATACTTCGCACTCGCACAAGAATAGTTTTAATCCATAAATAAAAATCTTAAAAACTAAAATACACGGTGAACCTAAAAATAACCATGTAAAAGCTAACTAATGACCTCTCTTATAGATAAGTACGCCTTTGTGACAATGCTTTGTAATTAATTTTCTAATGTATGATTTGCAGTAAAGAATATGATAACAATGTATAATATCATATAGGATTTCTTATTTACAAGTAAAAAACTAAGCTAAATGAAGTCTCTATTCTATTTGTCTAAGACACAGGTACTAACCTAGTTTATAGGTCAGAAGTACTTCTGACTTGTATATTGAAAATGTGTAGGTACATACAACTAGTATATTTAATTTCTGGCTTTGGTATCCGGGTGAAGGAGGATTTTTGTGCAGTTCGCGCCGGCATCATCATCATCATCATCAGCCCCTTGACACCCACTACAGGACGTAGGCCTCCCTCATGGTTTTCATAAACATGAGGGGTTTTGCCATAATCGCCACGCTTGGCAGACGGGTTGGCGATCGCAGTATGCGGTTGGAATGTCAGGTAGACGCTGCTGCCCGTCTCCTGGTAATTTATTTTCGCGCCGGCACACTAAGACAAAATTTTGCCCCGGCCTTCAAGACAAAAATGGTAGATTGTACCACGACATAACATACATTATTTTATTATTCAAAGACAAACATGTTAGAGTAGTGCGGTTATGTAAACTGCAAATATTAGTTTGTGATTGAGGAAATTTGCTACGAAAATTAATAACTTTTTATTTCATTACCAATGGGAACCTCAGTTAATTATCAAAAGTATACTGCTTTTCATTAAATTTGGTCCGGCGATGTCGTTGCGTCGGCGGAAGGTCCATGTATACGATTGACAAGGGACCATGAGAGATCGCATTTGGGAAAAAGGGCCATTAAGTATCTAGCAGATCGCAGCGATGGGCTGATGGTGACGTTGATGACGACGATACATATGAATCTACGGGCGAGAGGGAGACCAGACGTAACAGCAGCCTTAAATCTCCAGGTTCGTACAGACTTCTTCGTGGGGCGGCGCTTGCAATCCGGATTGGGGCCTTGCATCGGAGGCTTTGCCCGTCTCGCGACTCTGGTCAGGGAGCGAATGCAAGACGAGCCCGATTCTTTACTGCTCAACGCCGGTGATAGCTTCCAAGGAACCATCTGGTACAATCTGCTCAGATGGAACGTCACCCAGGAGTTCATGAATATGCTGCTCCATGACGCCCATGTAAGTTTCGTTATTTGGATTCCATACACGAAGGGGCAGGAGGCTTTGCCCGGCTCACGACCCTGGTCAGGGAGTGAATGCAAGAATGAACGCTGGCGACAGCTTTCAAGGGACCGTCTGGTATAATCTGCTTAGATGGTTCGTCATCCAGGAGTTCATGAATATACTGCCCCATGATGCACATGTAAATCATTTGTTTGGGCTCCATACACGCAGGGGCTTTGCCCGGCAATATGCTTCCCCTATGTTGTCCATCTAAGTATTTTTATGGCTTTGTAAACGAAGGACGAGTGTCAAACTTGGTGTGATTATAGTGCACTCTCTTTAGAATAACAAGAGGGTCCTGAATGAAAGAAATTACATTTGTGCTAGTACGGAATCTTTGGTACAAGAGGTCAAATCGCACGTGGTAGGTTTGTATAAGTGGACAGGTGAAAACACTTTGAAAGAATATTTAGTACGCACTCAATAGAGTAAGGTGCAAAGTCACTAGACCAGGCTCTTGCTGAAAATCAGTGCTGTAGGTCTGCAGCAAATACGAGCCAGAGGCCGTTTTACCACTGCATGGACATAGCTCGCGTCCCCTACTTGTGGTCTGCCGAGTTTGTTACTATTTTTTCTTTGTTTTTTACGTCTTGTATATGTATATGTGGCGATAAATAAATGTATTTCTTTTCCAAAGAACTGACTGCAAACCTTTAACGACTGAGTGGCTCTTTATAATTGGCACTGTTTGAGTTAAACACCTACATTTCATACTTATTCTCAAGTTCACTCTGTTTTATTCAAACTCTTAAATTTTATTTACTATAAAAACAAAAATGTTTACTTCATGAATGTCAAAGCCGTTAGTTTCAGAATTAATAGATTAATAGGGAAGAGAATAACAAAGAAATTGCACATTTATTCTATTGAAAAGACGTTTTAACTTAAAGTTATACTGCACAAGACACAATCGTCTCGTTAAGGGGCTCCAGGGAGTAACGCTAGCGCCCCCGAGGAAAAACATCATATCTTTTTAAAAAATTTAATTTGCAAAGTGGTTTTTTTTTTCTTTCAATCATGTCAATAGTGATTTTTAGGACCCATGGCCGTGAACCTACAGCAAAAACCGGCCAAGTGCGAGTCGGATTCACGTACCAAGGGTTCTCTATGCAACATTAGACACAAAGATCGAGAAATAACGGCAAAAAATAAAGTTTGTTATATAGGAGCCCATAGCCGTCATAGCGGCAATAGAAGTACATCATCTGTGAAAATTTCAACTATCTAGCTATCACGCTTCACGAGATACAGCCTGGTGACAGACAGACAGACAGAGACAGACGGACAGTGAAGTCTTAGTAATAGGGTTAGTAATCCCGTTTGGCACCCTTCGGGTACGGAACCCTAAAAACCGTTTTTGGCATTAATGCTAGGTTTGTGATCCTAGGTTCTTTGTCGTGAATCCTAAAAATGACTGTTAACATGCTTGAGAGATTGTATAGATATTTTTTTTGCAAATACGAACTGTAAAAGAAGATATGATTTTTTCATTGATGGTGCTAGTTAGCCCACTGGGAGAGGATCCCCTTAACATTAATTTAATATCAGACATCTTTGTCTTCTAAATAATCTATAGTGGCTTTGTTTGCACGGAGTATGCTCAACATATTATTTGAAGCGCGTCGAGGGTAACTCTAATATTTCGTGAGGAATCTTGTTGTAGAAGCGTATACAGTGTCCTATAAAGGATGTATTAACTTTTGCAAGTCTAAATGGAAATTACTATTTATGATCATTTCTAGTATTAACAGAATTTTATATTTTTTCTAACGTGCATAATATTTTCATAAATGTATCGACTTGTAACTTTTAAGATGTTAGTTTCTTTAAATAAATCTCTTAGCGAATCCCTACTACCTAGCTTGCAAATAAATCAGATCGCTCTCTTCTGCAAGATGAAGATAGTTTTAGTGACTGCTGTCCCACCTCATAATAATGTACCGTACGACATAACTATAGTAGATAGTAGCAAAGTTTGATCTTCACCAGGCTCTTGGCAACCACGAGTTTGACAACGGAATCGACGGCCTGGTGCCTTACTTGCAGCACCTCAACTCTACGATGGTGACGGCCAATATCATCGATGATGAGGAGCCCGCGATTCAAGGTCTCTACCAGCCTAGCGTCGTGGTGACGAGAGGAGGCAGGAGGATTGGCATCATTGGAGTTATTGTTTCCAATACAAATGTAAGTTTCTTCTGAACTAAGGATATAAATTACTATAAGAAGCCCCTACTGTACCTTTTTTCATGTAACTATTAAATATTACTGTTTTTTCTTGTGTGATCTTCTATTGAAACAAATAGGGATAAGAGGGAGGCCGAAACTAGCAACTAATGAATTATGATGAAACAAAACAGGTTTGTCAGGATCACGGCAAGCAGCAAATCCTGGTATCTGCCTACCTCGCTGGGATACAGTATCCAATACTGGGTGTTTGGGAAAGGTTCGGTGAAATTCAGGGAAATTATTGTACCCATAAATACAAATAACGAGTAGAATAACCACATGGAGTTTCACTGCAACTATTATAAAACACCCTGTAGAACAAAACTTAAGCGTCGATGTTTATAACTAGATTTGAGTAAAATAATATTGTTAGTAAATTTTATCTGGTAGGAATTAATTCGTTGCATAAACTATGAAATGATACTGTCTACGCATGACTGAGCAATTAAAATAACACAAAGATCTTTGTGAACTTAATGGAATAGAACGAAGAAATGAACTTAATATCAATCAATAAAATTTGGAATGAAAATCAATTTACAGGAAACATCTAGTTAACCCTTAACATTGCGAAAATACAACAAAATTCCATATCAACTCTAGTATAAAACTCTCCCTCAAGGAAGCGTCCTTGGGCTGACTCTCTTCTTGATTTACATGAATGAGATAGAAGCAACCCCAGCCTGGAAAACTGTCAAATTGTAGCATATCTTGATGATACAGCTTTAGTATTTCATGGTCAAAACTGGCAGGATACTGTGAAGAAGACGGAGACCGGAATAAGGATAGTACTACACGATCTAGATCTAAACTACCTAACTTTAAACGTATCGAAAGCCGAACTCCTTGTCTTTTCTACAATAAAAAGAGACTCCCCTAACTTTGAAAGATATCGAGCTCAATTTGTACTTGTCCAGTAATAGAAAGGGTTTTGTGCGTTATCTAGAAGTCTTAGTGGATGGGAACCTGAAGTGAAATCATTTGAAAACAATAATACTTTTCACTATGTCAATCGGTGTTATGCTATTGCGTTAGCAGTTTGGCAAACTAGTAAAATTTTGGTTTTTCATGTTATATTAAGAATAAATATATATAAATAGATAGATAAAGGAACGCACAAAACAAATCTGCTGAAAGTTGAAATAGCACAAAGAGCTTTTCTGAGGGTTATGTCTTTCAGACCTTTCCTATATCCCACAACGTTATATATAGATTTCAACGTCCTATCAATAAGAAAGCTAGGTACTATTGCTGGTATATAAAGTTCACATAAAAGTACCTCACAATCCTATGTTATTAGCCGAAAAGCGTAGTAAAGCCCTCACACCACACGCATAGAGGAAATATACAATTTGCCACATTGAATAATCTATTTATGTTGGTACTTTTATTTGCAAAAAATAAGTAAGGCCGTCTCTTTGTACCATCTTTCACTGCTATCCCTGGCGACTTATCTTCACACTTACTATGCGGTGCGACTTTTCCCTATAATACAGTATAACCCAGTATAGGGTCTCGGTTGTATCAATAGTTTGTACCAATAACCAAAGTTAATTTCTAAAAGTGTTTTTTTTTTATATACCTAAAGTTGGGGATTCTAATTGTATAGAAATAACTTTTTCTTCGAGAAAAACTTTAAAATTGCGAAAAAAAGTCGCAGCGCGCGTAACAATAGTATGGAAGAGCTGACTGATATAATTTTTCACGATTTCGAAGTTCAAATGTTGTTTGTACTGACGAATAAACCCTCCAATTCGAAAGTATATGGTAAGTT
This sequence comes from Yponomeuta malinellus, assembly GCA_947308005.1. Lineage (NCBI taxonomy): Eukaryota > Metazoa > Arthropoda > Insecta > Lepidoptera > Yponomeutidae > Yponomeuta > Yponomeuta malinellus. The sequence continues at coordinate 13,047,930 of OX371012.1, forward strand.
ATTTACATCCTGTCTAATAGTGTCAGAGATCAAACATTCAGCACGTAGCACATCCATAAAAGCTAATCACTCCACAGTCCCATTGTTCAAAACATAAGCGGCGCGCGCGCGGCAGTTGGCGCCCCGCCAGCTGCGTGAGGGTCTCTGATACGACGGTGGATTCCGCTCTCGCCCCAATTTACCATTCATATACCATAGATAGTTCGCAAAAGTTAACCTTCTTAAATTAAAATATGTTCAAAAAACCGGCCAAGTGCGAGTTGGACTCGCGCACGAAAGGTTCCGTACCATTATCTATACAATATTTGAATATTCCAAGCGTCTACCTGTTGCTGTTATTAATATACGGCAAAAAAATCACGTTTGTTGTATGGGAGCCCCGAATATTTAAATATTTATTTTATTCCGTTTTTAGTGTTTGTTGTTATAGCGGCAACAGAAACACATCATCTGTGAACATTTCAACTGTCTAACTGTCAAGGTTCATGAGATACAGCCTGGTGACAGACGGACGGACGGAGGGACGGACAGCGGAGTCTTAGTAATAGGGTCCCTTATCCTTTGGGTACGGAACCCTAGAAACGTAGGTTTCATGTAAATTACAAGAGGAATTGAAATTACGATTGTTTGAAAAATTATTACTCCTTGCATTAAGCACGCCCTTGTATATTCACTTTTTGTAATTGTACTATAAAATATTGATTTTTTTTATTGTAGCCTATACATGTACCACTGCAAGTCACAGGTCTTCTCTCAAAGCGAAAGTATGGGCTTAATCACCACGCGTGCCCACCGCAGATGGGAACTTTCTAGCGCTGAGGTGTGTGAACACCTCAGACACTCAGGTTTCCTCACGATGTTTTCCTTCAAAGTATTGAATGAATAATATAAAAGAATATTTGTAGAAAAAAAATAGAACTACGACAATTATGAGAATTATTTGAATTATGCATCAAATCCGTGATTTTCGTATCAATTGAGCATTACTTCTTCGGGGTATCATAAAATTAAATTTCTACAATTTTTTATTTTATTTTTCCATTTTTAGATCTACAGCTTATTGTAAGAAAATAAAATGAGTAAAATAATTACACGAAGCCTTGGTTTAGTCTCGAAATGCTGTCTTCTTTCGTCTTCGTCTCGAGGTACATTCATCATTCATAAACAGCCTATATACGTCCCACTGTAGGGCACAGGCCTTCTCTCAGAGAGAGAGAGTATGGGCTTAATCACCACGCGTGCCCACCGCGGATTGGTGATTTCAAGCGCTGAGGTATGTAAATAGCTCAGACACTCAGGTTTCCTCACGATGTTTTCCTTCACCGTTAGCGAGTGGTATTGCTACTATAACTTCACAAATGTACATAACTTAGAAAACAAACGGCCGGCACTGGGAATCGAACCTGCGTCTCCCGCTTCCGAGTCGAATGTTCTACTCACTAGGCTACCACCACTCGCCGTCTCGAGGTACAATTAATAACTATTGCCTGTAACTTCTGTTGTAACCAATAAGTTTACCTATTCAGAAAAGATGTATGTAATTATTGTATTTTCGGATAAAAAACTTGGGCGATTGGGGAAAACACTCGCGTGAAGGCTCCAGATACGACACCGGGCCTAATCCCCGGGAATCCAACTGTGGCCGCGGAGATTTGCACTAATAAACGGTTTAATACTCGACTCGGTATATTTTACAGCACTATACTCAAGGTGTTTCGGAAGGAATCGAATAATTTGTGAGATTTAGGTTGCACAAATTAGTAGTGTTTTGTGAGTTTGACATGGAAAGTTCTCGAAGTGGAAGAGTTATGAAGATTGGTATTTTTATAGAGTTCAACGTGCTCTTTTCGGAGTTTCACTTTGACAATTGTTTTCACTCTCGCACCACCATTTTGGAGAAAAGCGTCCAAATACGTTTTTTTTGACATTACCTTCTTTTCGACTTATTTTGGGATGGAAATAGTTATGTATAACATAACTAATCAAACTACAGCTTGGTTATCAAAACAATCCGCTGCTTTAAAAAAAAAACATAGAACGTAACTTGCCCAAACTGTTAACCGTTCAATCACTTAACTGATAACGAAAACACATTTCTAAATTTAATCGCGATCACTTGTTTTGAAACTATTTAATACTGTTTTGGAACTTTACAATATTCACTATGAAAGAAAAATTGCATAAACGTTTGACTTTATTTATCGAGCACTAGATCAAGTGACTAAAGTGAAACTTTCAATATAGATATTTCTTCCTCCGCGTAAAGTGTTAGGAACGAGTGTCAATTTTCCTATGGAAATCTGGGAGCTTGATATTTTTCCCGATATTTCTTTGTACATTTTTCTGTTTACGCTGGAAAAAATCCTTTACCCTTATAACTTTCTGTAAGCGGATTTTTGGAGCTTAGTTTTTCACTTCGTTTACTTCATCATGTTTTCTTCACGTGGCTGCACAAATTCTCCGCTACAATTTATTTATTAAACTAACGCGCGGTAAGACTAAACTTACAGGATCTTTCAGGACTGCAGCAGCGTGCTGGCCGTGTGACATGTTGGCGCGCGGGCCAGTTCTTTTTTTGTATTGAAAAAGAAAAACGATTTTTTTGCCTTGTAAAATGTGATACGCACACGAAAATTAGGTAAATTTCTATTTACTACAAACGCACTAACGCTTTCCAATAAACGCCTTCCCATCTGCCCGTTCCCGCCTATGTCTACGATACACTTTGGACCTTCGATTTGGATTTGGTTCCCGCCGATGTCTACGATACAAGGACTATACTTTACACGGATACGCCAAACTATTGAAGACAATATTAAAAAAAAACAATATAAAAAAATATCCCACATCTCCCTACATTCTTGCAAAACTATCACACATCTCCCTACATTCATCGTCAATTCAATGGTACTTTCATCATCATCATTCAGCCACAAGAAGTCCACTGCTGGACATAGGCCTCCTCCATGGATTTCCAAAAAGACCGGTTGGAAGCGGCCTGCATCCAGCGTCTTCCTGCCACTTGGATGAGGTCATCTGTCCATCTTGTGGCTGGTCGTCCTACGCTGCGCTTGCCGATATGTGGTCTCCATTCGAGAACTTTTCGGCCCCATCGGCCATCAGTTCTGCGTGCTATGTGCCCCGCCCACTGCCACTTCAACTTACTAATCCGCTGGGCTATGTCGACGACTTTCGTTCGTCTACGAATCTCATCATTTCTGATTCGATCTCGTAGAAAAATTCCGAGCATAGCCCTTTCCATAGCTCGTTGCGTGACCTTGAGCTTTCTTATGAGGCCCATAGTTAGAGACCACGTTTGCCGTGGGGTGCCGGCTCTAGAATAGTACCCCCCCATCCCTTCCCGCGGGTGCCGTAAAAACCGGCTAAGGGACACATTACCAGAAGGTGGGCAGCAGCGCCTTCTGCGAAAATGCGATATACTGCGCTCGCCAACCCGCATGCCAAGCGTGGCGAGTAAGGCAAATACCCTCATGGCAATACTCAATGGTACTTTGTAGCAATAAAAACAATATTTTGTCCGTCGAAAATATCGTAATAGCGGTTATATCAGTTAAACGCTGGCCTCACATCCGAAAGGTCTTGGGTTCTATATCAGCATAAACTAATGACTTCATTTTGTAAAGAAAACCATTTAAGGCTTTTTAAAAATAATGAAAATATTTATAATAATTATCATCGTAACTTATCTTACAGCGAACTGTGAAAACAAATTTTACACTGCAATAAACCCCCTGTACTATAAATACATCCGCATAAAAATATTGGCCGTTACTATAAATTAGTAAATAGCTTTAAAATTTTTCATTTTCACTTTAAATTAAAGTCTCTAGTCGGGCTATGTGTTACACATGAAAGTAGTCTTGAAAAAAGTTTATAGAAGAATTATTATGATAAAGCATGGTACAAAATCCATTGAAAATTACCTTGATGATGTTGTTAGTTCTGTAAAGCAGATAATACCCCCTCTTTCTAACCCCTGCTCCCAGTACCATACAAGCAGTTTACGAAATGGCTGAGGTCGCGAACAGAAAGCCAGCATGCTGAACTTTGGAGAACAGAAACCAAATGCAGACAAGCTAAGAAGGCTGTAGCAACGACCTCGAAACGTCTTTCACGTAGCCTGCTGCGTCTGAGAAGGGATAATCTGCGCAAAGCCGTGGCAATTTTAACAGGCCGCTGCTCACTAAATAGACATTTCCACAAAATGGGACTAACCGACAGCCCGCTTTGTCGGGGATGTTTCAAAGAGGAGAAAACACCCGCCCACGTGACCACCATCATTGGGAAGCTGGGATCCCTTTGGGAAGCCTGTAGTGACATCAGAGTACTGCTGGCCTTCTGGAAAGAGATAGACAGACTGGAGTGAGCTCACAGCTTTGCTACGTACAATGGCCCAACCATGAGGCTAAGTGCGGAAATTTCGGATCTAACTAACCAACTAACCCCCTCTCTCTATGAAACTCTGCACTGCGCGTGGCTCGACACGCACTTGGTCAGTTTTTTTAGAACTCAATTAGCCATTGTACATACTATATTTCTTATATAACGTTGCATAACCTGAATACTTATGAATGTAAAAATGCACTATTTAATTATGTAAAAAAACTTAAACCAAGTTGCTTCTAAAAATCCAAACATGATTCACCTACATTGAGTTGGTCCTTCTATACTAACACGCCCTCTCACACACACTCAAGCATATTCAGCAAAAACACAGAGAAGTTCACATACACCAATCACGAAAACCAAACTACCTACATGCATTTATTAACAGTAACAATCCATCCTTTAAACTCCTATTATTTAACTTAGGTATTGTGTTGGTTTTTAAGTTATATTGTCTAACCTACAGACCTACTCTATTGAATATAGAAGAGCTGATGCCTGAGATACAGGTCTAGAAGCTAGTTGAGGCGCAGAAGCCCGTGGAAACTGAGTTGTCTCTACTTCGAAATTGAATTAAGCTGCAGGTACTTCTTTGTTCTCACTGCAGAACTAATTTTTGCGGAGTAAAAAGTGAAGATGTACCTAAATCCTTACAATCCCGGAAATACACACATCAAAATTACCACGCAGACAAAGTCGCGGGCAACAGCAAGTAATATTATAAACGCGAAAGTTTGTATGTATGGATGGGTGCTCGTTACTCTTTCACGCAAAAACGGCTGAACGGATCCGGATGAAATTTTGCACAGAGATAGATTCCAGTCTGGATTAGCACATAGGCAATTTTTATCCCGGAAAAATACGTAACAAAATTACCACGCGAATGAAGTCGCGGGCAACAGCTAGCCGTTCATAATATGCAGCTTCGCCTTTTGCCTAAGATATTCGAAGGTATTACCCTTCGAATAAATATAACAAATCACTATTTGTAAATGTTAAAGAAATACAGATTAAAAAGAAAGAAAGACTTTATAATATTCTGTTCAATGTTTCGTGTGCAATAAAGTCACAACATATGTCACAGTTAGCAGTAAAGTAAATTAAGGTACATAAAAAATTAAATTAAGCTGGCTTAATTATAAAGGAATATATTATTCTTTTCCACTGCTGTCGCTTAGCTCCAGGTAGCCCGCTAATAGCCAGCTGTCCACTACCGCCTCATGACGACACTATAAAAAATCTTTTCAGGAGCTAGCCTCGACAGGAAACTTGGCATTCACCGACGAAGTAGACGCGGTTCGGCGAGAAGCAGAGATTCTGCACAACGACGGTGTTAACATCATCATTGTACTATCCCACTGCGGCTTAGATATTGATGAGTGAGTAATTCTAGCCCATCTAATCAGATTACACGCCGGCATCCGACATCAAATCAACGAAGACTGTCGGTTTCGAAATGGTGGATTAATTCGCGTAACCATGTCTGCAGGTTAGTAGATTACTAACGGTTTGTTTATGGACAATTTCAATACAAACAATCAGCCCGACAAGAGCTGATGCTTATGTTGTCTAGACTCTTGATAAATTACTTTTATACAGGGTGTAACGAAACGTCCGAAAACGGGGGGCTTCTCTCGTGAACTTTTAATATAGGGATCTATTTTATTTTCAGGAGGTCATGGGTTCTAATCCAATCTAATCCAAACAAACAATGACTTTGCTTTCTAAGTTACGTACATTTGTGAAGTTATAGTAGCAAAACCATTCGATAACCGTGAAGGAAAATGTCGCGAGGAAACCTGAGTGCCTGAGGTGTTCACATACCTCAGCTCAGCGCCTAGTGTGTAGAACATTGGACTCGGAACCGAGAGACCCAGGTTCAATTCCCAGTGCGGGCACATGCCATTGGTACATACCAATGGCTTTGTTTTACCTAAGTTACGTATATTTGTGAAGTTATAGTAGCAATACCACTCGCTTACTGTGAAAGAAAACATCGTGAGGAAACCTGAGTGTCTGAGGTGTTCACATCCCTAAGCGCTTGAAATTGCCAATCCACGGGCACGCGTGGTAATTAAACCCATACTATCTCTCTGACAGAAGGCCTGTGCCCTGCATTGGGACGTACTCATATACAGGCTACATAAAAAATCTGCATCAGCTGTTCCGTCCTAAAGTTGGTGTGCCTCGGAAAAAATACAAGTGCAAGATTTACATTACCTGGATGAATCAGAGAGACCAAATTCAAGCTGAACACCTACTAACAGCTAATAACTCAAAGGAGTAAATTCAACGTGTCTATAGCGTCCGTGTAAAGGCACTAATCCCCTTAGTACCTCTAGACCTGCCGGGTGCTCGGCTCAAAATGACAAGGGGCAAGCCCGTCGCCGTTATCTGGGCACATTATTTCACGTCCTCGTCTAACTGGGTCTTACACATAGCGCCGAGAGATTACTTCAGGCATTATTGGTGGACTGTACTATTAGTGTTGTACCGTTTAGAGTTTCTAAATACTGGATTCGATTAGGTTAGAACTCTTTGTTGATTTATTTATTTATTTTATTGGGAAAACTAACAGCTTATCACTAACACATGAAATTTACACACATAGATACAGACAGCCAACAAAAAATCTTCACTGACAGCAATATTTTGGGCAATTAGCACAGGTGGAAGAGAGGTAACGCACAAAAAACCATATGCAGTAAGTAACCACATCGACAAAAAATTAAAGAAGGATAATGGCACACCGTGGTTTTGTCAGTTATGAAGCCTATAGATAGGCACAAAACTTAGAAATTGTTACTTTGCGAATGACGGAAATGCTATCGGTGAACAGAGTGCACATAGGAAGTACACAAGAAGCAAGAAGCTGCAGGTATTTGAGATGTGGTGCTACCGCAGGATGTTGAATATAGGTTGGGTCCAAAGAGTCAAGAATTTGGAAGTCCTAAATCGCGCCAATCGTTTCCGAGAATTAATGTTGACCATAAAAAAAAGAAACTCAATCTTTATTTCATGCTATGGATTTTATTTTATTTAAGTATCTAGATAAGTTCTGTATTATTGCCGAAATACAATATACTTATGATAAAACTGACACCCACGATACGGGGTCTCCTAGGGAGGATGCCGCTGGAAAATCTACCTACATTTAGAAGAAGAAGAAGAAATACATTTATTTAACGCCACATAGACATATACAAGACGTAAAACAGAAAGAAAATAAAATAATAATAAAAAACACGGCAGAGCAACAATACGGATGTTGCCTATTTTTTCGAATTGCTTTTATTTTATAGATAAACCTTATTTAAACACGATTTAAAATTTAGTTTTTTAAAATATTACAAATTTTATTAAAAAATAGCCAAATAAAAATAGTTTTCAAAAATTCCCGCTAAAACGCTCCAAACTGTCACTCGACTATGATGACGTCACAGACCGATAAACAAATCTCGCTTGTGCGTTGTGTTCTAAGGTGGTTCTAAGTAAAGTTTTTGATCTTGATAGAGTTGTCGCGTATAAGCCGTAAAAATGAATACATCGTTTTACAAATGCTGTGCAGTGCCGATGTGCAAAAGTACGACAATCAATACACCACAAAAACTTTTCATAAACGTTCCAAAAAAATCACAAGTGAGGAGAAAGTGGTTAACACTTGCTAGACGAGATCCAAAATCATTGACACCAACAAGTACTAGTCATTTTTGTGAAGATCACTTTGATGTAAGTTCTTTTATACTACCTACTAATATAAAATCGTTTTAGTATGTATCTTACCTTTATTATATACTTATATATAATTTTATTTTTGGTTATGGCAAAAATAGTGTCAAAGATTTATTTATTGTTTGTTAACTGGGCTGCATCTAAGTATAAATCAATTTCAGCTTCAAAACGACATGGAAAATTATGTAGAATATACTACAATGGGTGTGGTATCTCGAATAAGGATGAGAGCTGGTTGTTTACCTACAAAGTTTGCTTGCCAACCAACAAGAGCCAGTACTTCTGCTGAAGTTTGTCGACCACTTGCTGCAAAAAGGCAAAGACTCGCATTAATAAAGGAGTGTGAAGATGAGATAAAATCAGCTGCATTACAACAAAGTGAAAATTTAAATATTGAAGTTCCAAGTCAAGATAAAGGTTAGTAAATCATTGATATCAATAAAAAACACTATCACTACCTGTCTGTCGCCCCCAACCTTGTTAACCCCTTTCACGAACCAAGTTTCATAATTTTTGGTACCTACTTAACTATATTTATGTAGTTTAAAACCTACAGATGGATGTAATAACTCTTTTATAACATACCATGCCTGCTCTTGTAAGCCAAACCAGGGACCTATTTCATTAAACTAAAATTAATGGTTTACTGTGACAAATCAATGTACATTGCAAAGTCGCTTAACGCTTATCTGTGTCCTAGTTTGTATAGACCACCTATACATCCCATTAGTGAGGGCAGTTTTTAGGTTAACCAACAGATTAAATAGGAAGACTCAGCTATGCAATGTACTCCGATTGTCATAATAAACTATGAATTGTAGTTTTATGAAATACGGCCCTGCTTATTCTTTGATATACTATGTCTATTGTAGGAAATCTTTCTGTGTCAAACTGGCTTCAGTTGTGTATAGGTACCAGAACTAAATGATATGTAAGCTTAAGAGCTTTTAATTTTTTTTTTAAATCTATATACATACCACTGAAGGGCACAGGCCTTCTCCCAGAGAGAGTACAGAATTAATCACCATGCATTGGCAATTTCAAGCTTTTAATTAATAACCTTTTTTTCAGATCCACTCCATGTACAACAAAAAGTAACAAAAATTGATAAAGCCGCCCAGATACACATTACAGCCAAACATCGAAGTAAAACTACTCAGACTGAAACCAAATCACGTACCAGGCAAACCTCTCCACTAAAGTTTTCAAGCGTATCTGTATCTACTTCTCCATTCAAAATTTCGGAATTGAAGCCATTTATAAAACCACAACCATTTCTTCCAAGAGAAACATGCAACTTAAGTAATAATGACAAATCTGACAGTGATTTATCATTATACACTCCATCTGTAGAACTCTTGTCAAAATCTTCTTCTGGCACAAGTAGTTTTAATGAACCAGAGTTGAGAAAAGTAAGTAATTTGAAATGTATGGCAGAACATACTGTAGATAAAATAAAGAAAAGACCACAATTTTATATTGGTGTGCCAAAAAATTGTTATGATTTAATTCAAATTATGCATGAGCATACTAGTATTCCGAAATGTCAAATATTGTTGTGTTTGAAGAAAATTCGTTTGGACAGCAAGTTTTCTGAACTTTCTGACGAGTTTGAAATAAGTACATCACATGCATGTAAGATATTTACAGAGAATGTACCTAAAATTGCTGAAGTCATGAGGCCTTTTATTGTAAATTTAGACAAGTCTTCAATCAAAAGATGTTTACCCATAGCGTTTAGAAAAAAATATTATGATGTAACCTGCATAATAGATTGTCTGGAAATTGAAATACAAAAACCTGGTAAAGCCTTAAATCAATCTCTAACTTGGTACACCAAATGGGCTGGTCAATTATATTTCACAGGGTTATGGAGGGAGAATTAGTGATGTATGTCTGGTAGAAAATTGTGATTTTCTTAACTGTTTGCCTAGTGGTTCACATGTAATGGCTGACAGAGGCTTTAAACACATTGAACCACTATTACTAGGAGTTGGGTGTAAGCTAATAAGGCCACCCAGCACAGTATCAGGTGGTAAATTATCTAAGGAGGGAGTTAAAGAGACAAAAAAAATTGCAAGTCTCCGGATTCATATAGAGAGAGTCATTAGACGAATCAGGGAGTTTTCTTTTTTGAAGCCCCATGCTTGTATAAACCATTATCTTTTAGGAAAACTTGATAATGTCATAGTTATAGCTTGCGGCCTAGTTAATTTACAAAACTCATTAATTAATAAATAAATGAATATATAACTATAAGTGCAACTGGAAATAAAAGACTAAAATACAAATAATCAGTATTTTTATTTACTACATTTTATTCACTACACTTCTGTTGCTTTATACAATAATGGGTAGATATTCTTTCTCCAGAAAAATAACAAAGATTGCAATAAAGAATTTACATATTCTTCATCAAAATCCACTAAAATTATATTAACTTTATCATTACTTTCAAAGTCAACATCTGCAACACAAAAATAGCACTTTTTATATCCACAAACATACATTTGTATTTGCATCTGGTCATAGCACTTGTTTGAGGGTTTCCCATTCTGTATGTAATTTTTTACAGTATTCTCATTAAAGGGGAATTTTATTTCTATGAGAAACTGCTCCCCTATGCCATCTGGAGAGCCAGCAATCATAGGATAGTCTTTACTAATAAAAAGACCACATTTTGCTATTTGTTTTCGTAGCATGATTTGTACTGTTTGTAGTACTTTGCATTCCAGAACCTTGCCCCGTTTTACTGCTGGAGTTTCTGGAATTTTGCCACCCATAATCAAGGTTACCAAGGCACCATCATTTGTCTTACATTTTTTTACTTCATAAGCTTTGGAAGCCGTTATTCTACCAAACCTTAACTCATGCCATAAGTTACTGCCAGTCTGGTCTCTTGTGTTTTCTTCAACTTTTTTTAACAACTCAGTAGTAAATAACCCACTTATATGCTTGATGCACTCTTCACTACATTGTTCTCTATAGTTCCGCACTAAATGGTACATAGAGAGCATTTCTAGCTCATTGGTGCTGTTTTGCACATACCGTAATAATTCACAGTTTCTGATACCTTTTGCTGCAGCCTGTACCAGAAATTTGTCAAAAACACTGGCGTCTGAAGAAGTTGAAGGATGTACTTTGGCTAATTCTGTAGTTGTTATGAATTTCAATGTTGTCCCCACCTTGGATAGATTAGACTTTTTCCAATAGCATTCGACCTGTGTACAAGAAGGCTCTTCGCTTCTTCTATGTAGCCACATCAAAAAGGCCACTGCATGTTTGCACCCACCTGCAGACGCAGCACAATCGTGGCATTGTGAACTAATAACAACACTGTTTTTTTCATCCACAATGATAGTGACTGTATATGGCTTAACACGAACTTTGTGTTCAGGGCACACGCGGCACTTCACCGTACAAATATACGACTCTCTTTTTAACTGTACGTAACCTATGGCATCATCGCCATACGATTCTCTTGAAGATCTGGAATAGACAAAATAAGAGCGTAAAAAACTAATAAACTTTGTACATAACCTAACTTCTTATTTCGGTACTACAGATGATATTATGTACCTAGTTCTAAATATGATAAAATTGTATAGTAAATGAGTAAGGTGTTTCTTTCATGTGTTATGTTATGTATTTCTGTAAGTATCAGTGTAAAATTGTCTAAAATAATAGGTACTTACAAAGTCATTTTCGTGTTTCTAAACTCCGCAGCACAAAAATCCTTGTTGCTACCAAAGAAACTTGCTACCATCAATGAGTCAATTTTTGGTAGGTTACTACTGCTTCCTTTTATGTATCCAGTCTCCATTGTGATGTGATGGGAATCGTAAAAATATTGTTTTTGTAACACACACAACAAATTTGTTAGGGTTATGACAGATAAGTCAGTTTGTTTATCGGTCAGTGACGTCATCGCTCTCTGATTGGTGTTCGCACTCACGTGATAATGGGTAATAAATAAAGCAATTTAAAATCATTTTATTTAATTTAAGACTAATAATTAAGTTACTACAACGTTAATTTAGGTTTTTAAAGACTGTCTTTAATGTGTAAAACATAACTTTACATTAATTTGTAACAGGCGTCCACATCCCTATTAGGGGACACGAGCTATGCCCATGCGGCAGTAAAATGGCCTCAGGCTCAGTAATTGCTGCAGGCTTGTTACCCACAGCACTGATTTTCAGCAAGGGCCTGGTCCAGTGACTCACGGAACATCGCATCGACGCAGACCAAGTGTATTATTAGCAAATACAAAGATACAATACAACACAGTATAATACAATGCAATGAAATGCAATGCAATGCAATGCCATGCAGTTTTTGATTGATGAGACTATATCAGCACTATTTACAGGATGTAAATCAAAGGCCCCAGGATCGAGCTTGTGGAACTCCTGTAGCAAGAAGACAGGGAGCCGAAGAGAGAGTGCTCCCATCAGCCTTATGCTTTTTTTTCTCAACTCTTTTTTTTTCTTTACATCTATACTTAAAAGTGACAGCCTAAATAGATGCAATTTTTAATCACTAATAACATAACCGCGGCTTTAAAACCAACTAGATTTCAGCGTGTATTTTTGTTCCAGACGAATAGCTCTGCACAGTGGGCCACACATCGACCTAATTGTGGGCGGACACAGTCACAGTCTGCTGTACAGCGGGGAGCCCCGGCGGACTGGTCCTTCTCACCTGTGGGGCCTTATCCCATTGTCGTGGACCAGGGAGTGAGATCTGTTAGTACTACAAGCCTTTGAAAGAAACTAGAGCACTTACGTTAAGGGGCTCCAGAGAGTTAACTAGCGCCACCGAGGCAAAAAAAATCATGTGAAAATTACTTTGCTAAATTCCGCCGCTAAATTTTGCTTTTGGATTTTCGCAAAGTAATGCATGATTCCAAAAAAAATGATATCTTTTTATACAGATTGAATTTGCAAAAAGTGTCTGCACAGTCTCTGCTGAATCATGTTAAAACTAATTTTTATTTTAGGACCCATAGCCGTGAACCTAAGGCAAAATACCTGGGACTAGATAGCATTAACGCTAAAAACGGCCGTTATTGGCATAAATACTGTCTTTTCCCAGGTTCTTTGTCGTGGCTCCTAAAAATCACTGTTGACATGGTTGAGAGATTATAGAGACACTTTTTGCAAATACGATCTGTAAAGGAAGACGCGTTTATTTTTTCATTGGTGGTGCTAGTTAGCCCACTGGGAGAGGCTCCCAGCAACACTAATTTAATACCAGACATCGTTGTCTTCTAAATAATCCTTTATAAGCTTGCACCCTTAAGCTTAAAGTCTTAACGTGTGCACATTATGGCAGAATATGGCCAACGGGGCCGCGTATCATAAAACTACAATTGATATTTCATTATGACCTCAATGTGCATAGCGTAGTCAAGTCTTCCTACTTGTTAAATAATGGCTTGTGGACTGTGGGATCATCGACTTTGCGATGTGCATTAAACTGTCATATTAAACCATGAATTGTAGTTCTATGAAACAGGCCGTTCGGTCATCTACTGTAAAGTCTACTTAGCGGCGATAGCTTTCATTATCATCATCATCATCATCAGCCATCCGACGCCCACTGCAGGACAAAGGCCTCCTTCGTGGTTTTCATAACCATGAGGGGTTTTTCCATAATCGCCACGCTTGGCAGGCGGGTTGGCGATCGCAGTATGCGTTTGGAATCTCAGGAGGACGCTGCTGCCCGTCTCCTGGTAATTGATTTCCTTAGTCGCCTTCTACGAAATCCACGGAAGGAAACGGAGTGACGCTATTCTTAATCCGGCGCCACACGGAACTTCATTATATGCACTCTTCACGTTTCCACAAATAACTACGCCTAAACATCCAGGAGAACGGGAGGACGCTCCACTCAAACAAAACGTTGCGATAGCGGATCCTGCATACCGGATTAATACCGGATCTGTTATCGTAATAGTTTTCCTGCACCAATAAGTTGATTAGATTTGAGAATGCTTTATTACACAAGAGATACACTTGCACAAAGGCGAGCTTAATACTTAAAAGTATTTTCTTCCAGCTAACCATGGGTGATTTGGAAGGAAGAGGAAGGGGTTCTGCTAGTAAAGTTTTAATAAACGATGTGGGGCAGACATGATAAAACCATCCCTTATTTATTTTTTTTAAGTATGAGGGAGAAAACTGAAAAAAATATTTTTTATACATAAAAAACCATTTTATTTTACCATTTTGTTGGCGTGATTAATATGCACATCTGTCCAACATTTCAGATTTCCTAAGCATTTAGCATTATTAAGGGTCTCTGAGTTAAGGCGCGGACAGATAGACAGACGGACATGACCAAACTTTATGGTTTCCTTGTAAACTACTCAACCCTAAAAATAGACAGAATAACAGATTTTATTTAATATTTTTCATGTACAATTACAAAAAGGTAGATGTGGTACCTATATTGCAAAGTTACTCGATTGTAAAGCAAACATTACAGTGATGTCCCACTCTAGGCCTAGCCTGTATCGTGGGGGTGACAGTGTACAGTCTAATGTGAAGTGAGGGGTCAGACTAAAAATAAGCAACAGCAATGTTTTGCGTTTTGAAACACATGAAGAATTTTCAACCTTTTTTTAGTACAATTTTACTTTTTGTAGATTTTAGATGAATTTTGTGTGTGAGTGTCAACGACACATAAGCACTCAACTGGTGCAAATTGTTTTCCAATATTCCAATATTATGCGCCGACGTATTTACGCTAAAACCGTGCCAATGTTCGGTCGGTGAAACTGTTTGCATAGTGAAATAACTTAACTTTATTATCCGCTTTATTGTAAAAATATATCCAATCATTTGGGACTTAAATTCCGACGAAAAACGACTAATACTTTTCACGATATAACCTATCGAAGTAACTCTAGTTAGATGATACAAAAACATGGTATACATATCGGGGTCTAATTGTGACGTCACAAATTGAAGGTAACACCTTATAATTCATGAAGCGTCCATCAATATTGAGTCATCTCGTAAAATAATATTTTTATGCGTAACTTTCGAAGTATTATTCGAAAACTTTTAGAATTCAATGAAAAAACTGAATCGTGTAAGTTTTTTTATTATTTGAGTCACTTGATATTTCGCATTTAATATACTTTAATTTTTAATTTCATAATTTTTTAATGAACCCGAACAAAATTAATCATCATCATCAACCCATTATGTCCCCACCGAGGGGCACGGGTCTCTTCCCTGAGGAAGGTATAGGCCATACTCCACCACGGGGGCCAAGTCCGGATTGGTGGAGGCTTGTAGACTAGTGGCTTGTCTACTGTCAGAAGTTGTCAAGCCGCCCTAAGGCCTCTGACTTGGCTTAACGACTGCCATCTATCGACGGCAGCCGGCACCAACAGCTTAACGTGCCTTGCGAAGCACGGAATTAATTAATAATAAACAATAATCGCGACTAGACCTGTTTAAAGTTACTATGACTATGTAGGAGCATCGCGAGTCATTAAAAAATATTATGGTGTCATGTCGTGGTGGAATAAACTTTAATTCAAACTAGCACACTTGGTATTTAAGACGTTCCATCGTGGGGAATTAAGGTAATTAAATTTTACCTCATAAATAAGCGCGATTAAACCCGTTCAATATATAACTCTGTATGACACCATAATTCGAGAACTTATGGCCGATGGGGCCGAAAAGTTCTCGAATGGAGACCACATATCGGCAAGCGCAGCGTGGGACGACCAGCCACAAGATGGACAGATGACGTCATTCAAGTGGCAGGAAGACGCTGGATGCAGGCCGCTTCCAACCGGTCTTTTTGGAAATCCATGGAGGAGGCCTATGTCCAGCAGTGGACTTCTTGTGGCTGAATGATGATGATGATGACACCATAATGCTTAATCAGGTATAAAGTTAACGGGTCTAATCGTGATTGTTTATTAGATAAAATTGATAAACGATCGCGATTAGACCCGTTAAGTGTATGTCGCAATGTAAATTTGATATACAATCGCGATTAGACAATCGCGCAAAATACTAATACAATGCATTAATTTTAGGTTCCTATTGTGCAAGCGGCAGCTCATACGCAGTATTTGGGCGAAATAAAATTGTTCTTCGATGATCAAGGCCACCTTTTGCGATGGGAAGGAGCGCCACATTATATTGGGAACGAAATTGAACAAGGTACCTCATTTTGTGCTAGAAATTACTTGAACAGAAGGTGATATTTAACTTTTTTATAGAGCCTATATACTCCTCACTGCAGGGCACAGGCTTTCTCTCAGAAAGAGAGAGTATAGGCTTGATTACCGCGGATTGGCAATTGCAAGCGCTGAGGTATGTGGACACCTCAGACACTCAGGTTTCCTCACGACAGTTCCTTTTATAATTATTGAGCAGGACAGGTAACTTGAGAAAAAGAAAGACTCTCTTATTGCCATCTAATAAAAAAATATGCAGTACTTGCTGGGATTCGAGTCCACGACCTCTTGCATAAAGCAAGAGTTCTACTGATAAATCCCTGTAAGTCAAGCATATTTTTTTATTAGATGGCAATAAGAGAGTCTTTCTTTTTAGGGTTCCGTACCCAAAGGGTGAGGGACCCTATTACTAAGACTCCGCTGTGCGTCCGTTTGTGGTGGTTCGGTGGACTCGCGTAGCACACAGAAGGTACCTGGGGCGAGGGCGCGGAAAAGACGCGTCGTCTTTCGAATTCACTTTCATACAAAATCTACTGAAGAGATGGGACGAAGCCGACACAGAAGAGACGGGACGAGGGTGCGAACTCCATACAGAGTCCGTCCTTGATTTTTTTTATGTATTTGAAAAATTTTGATAAATTTTCTTCTATTTGCCCATCCCTAGTGTTAATTTGAAAGAGGGGTAGGCGGAGACCAGGGACTGCCACTTGCCACGATCCTAACAGATCACTTTCGCTTCCTCAATATTCATTAGTCGTTACATGCACGCACGCCGGTTTCGGGTACTTTTTATCTTGCCCTTTGCTAATACATCCCCTATTTGGTTCATGTATGTCCGCACGGGCCGTCCCTTACCGGCCCTTCCACCCACATTCGCTCGATATATATGTTTCGTCAATCTTTCTTCCTTTATCCTCTCCGCATGTCCAAACCAACGCAACAATCCTTTCTCAATTCTAGTCCTTACAATATCCTCTTTCAGTCCACAACGTTGTGGCAGTCCCTGGTCTCTGCCTACCCCTTTGGGATACAGGAGTGAGTTACGTATGTATGTATGTAGTAAAAAAACGGCACTCTTAACACGATTATAAATGTATGATTTAATGATTTAGGTACGTCTTTTTCCTGAGAAACTCCAATTGGACTTTGTGTTTGCCAAGAACTTTTGTTTTTGTTTCAGATTTTATTTTTGTAAAATCGTTATTCATAATCATAGGGTTATTTAAAAAAACCCTATGATTATAATAAATAAAATAAAAATTTCTAGGCAAACAACAAACTCTAATTGGAGTTTTGTATAATCATTATAATATCCATTCTGTTTAACATACATGGTTTTAAGCATTATCTATTATCAATTTTTTTTAAATGGGAAAAAATGCAAATCTTGTAGAGCAAAAGTTTTTATAATTAGAATAAAACGTGCTTTTACAAGACTTTGCAATGTTTGCTTAAGCGAGACAATGTTTTGCGGTTCACAGGAGAGAGAGGGTTGGGAGGATCCTTGCCCCTGTTTGGTTCGATTTTTGCTTACGTTCCGTTTCGTCATCAAACATTATAAATGACAATCTCTAAAGGCGTACCTCCTGCTAAAAAACTTTACGCAAAACATTTTCTTTGCTAGGGGAGGCAAAATAAAAAGTTAATTTAAAGCATTGAAAACCGACTGTTTTGTGTAATGTTTCATGATAGACACGAGCAGGGGACCCGGCTCACTTAAACGCGTCAGGAATTGTGCAGTTTAAGAATAACCCAGTATTACTGTGATTTCAAATACACGAAAATTTGTCTACAGCCCCAGATGTGTTAGAGGTGATTAACAGATACCTTCCCGTCGTGGAAGAGCTGTCAAATAGTACAGTTGGCTACTCTCTAGTGCATTTGTCGTCGGCGTGCGCTTGTGGCCAGTGTAACTTTGGCAGTTTCATTTGTGATGCCTTCATGGACCATGTGAGTGATCTTCTTTAGTTTGGTTTACTTTTAGATAGATAGATAGGTAAATCATATTTGTGCTTAGAGACACATACCCATACATAAAGCATTACTAAATATAAAAAAGTTGATTAATAATAGGGGTTAAAGTATGAAATTGCCGTTTTATTGCAATAGGTTCTTTGAATTGACATAGAATCTTCATGGTTTGAGGTTTTCGAATGAAACTTTTTTCAAATGGTTTCTATGATGTTCTTTTTTAAAAAAATGTGAAACATTTGAATATCGACTTTCAATTGTTTTTGTTATTCAATTTAGACAAGAAAGATGGATACTGCGAAAATTATATCTTAAATTACTCTTAGATAGCAGAGCGGTGGGGGGGGGGGGGGGGTATTTTATAATTTGCCCACATTTCATTTGTCATGATAACACAACCGCTCTGGGATTGTGTGCTCGGCCAGTCGCAGTCCACTTCTATACTATACGGGTGCTCCAATTTATGTTTCAATATTTGTGTGTTTTGATTTCACACACTATCATATGCGATTAATGAATGTTGATGAAGCGAAAGAGGTCTGTTACCCCTCCGGGATACAGGCGTGAGTTCATAATGTGTATGTTAGAAAGAAAGAAAGAAAGAAATAAACCATTTATTTTACATTGCCACAGAAGCACACACATAAGAAATAACAGAATGTAGGTATATACCTAAATAGAACAAGAATAAAAAACAATAATCTAACAAAAAAATGAGGACATGTTAGAAATGTTAGTAATTTTATTCTTTGTTTTAGTTGCAATTTAATGAACTACATTCTTTCTTTTTGCTAGTTGCCTACTCGTTTATTATCACATTTTTTTATGTACTTAGGTGATGGGTATGGCTGAAGAAGGAAACTGGCACTATGCTCACTTCTGCGTTACTAATCGGGGTAGCATCAGGGCAGACATCCAACCAGGCGGTAAGTAAACACTGATAATAGATGGCAGTGTAGGTATGTCAAATCAAATCAAATAACGTGATGTGAAAAAAAAAATTGGGCAAAACAAACAAGAACTAAATGACTCCATTGATTTTTGCACCTAAGCAGACGGATTGCATTCGATTTAATTAAGCAGCGCAGCGTGGGCACCAGATGGTCTGACGGCCTGGTTAAGGTGGCGGGGAGTCGCTGGATGCGGGCGGCACAAGACCGGGAAGCTTGGAAAACCATGAGGGAGGCGTATGTCCTGCAGTGGGCGTCAAATGGCTGATGATGATGATGATGAAGCAATCCATGCCTCTGGCCTTTCTTGCCTTTCTACTAGTAAAACAGCATTGATTTAAAAACGGTTTATGGTACCTTTTTAAAATATATATATGCAAAAGCATGGCCTCATTCATGCACTGTATGCGACACTTATATGACCCTTTTTTTATTTCGAGCCTTTTAGAGTATTTTTGATAACAATATATATAGGCAGCTGACATTGACCATTTCATTTTTAGGGTTCTGTACCCGAAGGGTGCCAAACGGGATTACTAAGCCTATTACTAAGACTTCACTGTCCGTCTGTCTGTCTGTCTGTCACTAGGCTGTATCTCATGAATCGTGATAGCTAGGCAGTTAAAAATTTCACAGATTATGTATTTCTGTTGCCGCTATAAGAACAAATATTAAAAACAGATCAAAATAAATATTTAAGGGGGGCTCCCATACAACAAACGTAAATTTTTTGCCGTTTTTTGCTCGATGTTAATAAGGGCAACAGGTAGACGCTTAAAATATGAACAGAATATTCAGTTCTATATTCGCTTCAAAAATAAGTAATTAAATTAAAATAAAATAAATATTTAAGGGGGGCTCCCATACAACAAACGTGTTTTTTTGCGGGTTTTTTCTCGATCTTTGTATCTAATGTTTTATAGATAATGGTGTACCCCCCCACCCCGGAATATTAAACGTATGACCCCGATAGTAAAGGAGAAAAGTTACTATGATGCAAAACATTCTAATGGCCAACTGTGATCGTCTATTCTAGTGAGGACCCTTCATTGTGAACGTATTAATAACCCAAGAACTTTTAGGATATGAGATTGAGTAATGAGTGCATGTAAGAGATCCGCTAAAATAATAAAAGTAGAACTAAGAACATTCAGTTCAAACCAAATGTTTATTAGAAAAGGTAAATTTTAGAAAGATTCAAAGAAACTAAAATAGCAATAAAGCAACATTAAATAAGCAGAAGCGAGACAAGATTGGGATAAAGGAGGAAAATTTAAATAAAGAAGTTAAGTTTAGAAGACAATAAATTAAAGGTTAAATAAAATAAATTCCATGTAAATAAAATAAGATTATAGTAGCAAAATATTTGAAATAACTACTTGTCATACTACTACACATGTGAGTGTTTTAGTATAACGTCCCCTACCAAAGGCCGGTTAAGGCAGACATTATTAGCCAGCTAAGTAGATAATATTGGATAAGAAGAAGTGAGTGCAATACTCAATTATCTACTAGCCGATAGTGCTAATTATATCAACCGTGGATGGGGATTGGCCACCACTACGTTATACTGTTAATATATACTTAGAAATAATAAAACTATGACTGACTAGAAATAAGAATACAATGATTCATTATTCCGAGTCTATGCCTTAAGAAAACATACATGATTAACGCAAGAATTGGCAAAGAGACGTTCAGCAGTACAATGCATTGGCAGACGAGAGTGAGAGAGGTAAAAAAACCAAATGCACAAAGTACGTTGGAATAAGACTTCATCGAAGCTTACCAACACTGAAACAGTCCGGCCAAACCCACGCAACCATGAAATGTCACCCAAAGACATGTCATACAAATAAATTTAATAGAAGCAATAAAAGCTTTGAGCAGGCAGAGATATATTAAGACTCAAGTCACTTCACACAATTAACGCAAGAAACGGCAAAGGGATGTTCAGCAGTACTATGCATTGGCAGACGAAAGTGTGAGAGAGGTAATAACCAAATGCACAAAGTACGTTGGAATGAGACTTCATCGAAGCTTACCAACACTGAAACAATCCAGCCGAGCTCACGCAACTATGAGATGCCACTCAAGGACAAGTCAAACATAATAAAAGCTTTAAGCAAGTATAGAGATCTTAAGACTCAAGACGCTTCACACAATTAACGCAAGAAACGGCAAAGGGATGTTCAGCAGTAAAATGCATTGGCTGACGAGAGTGTGAGAGAGGTAATAACCAAATGCACAAAGTACGTTGGAATAAGACTTCATCGAAGCTTACCAACACTGAAACAATCCAGCCGCGCTCACGCAACTATGAGATTAAGCAGAGTATTAAGCCAATATACTTAAAATGAATATAGCCTTACTACTACAAAGCCTATAGTGGCTCTTAACTACTCCCTAACGTCCCATAACGTCTTTCAATTCCTAACAATAATCCGTGTTTTGACCACCCTATATATTATTCACCCTATATTGCGCCTAAAATGCAATAATACTAAAGAAACAACGGTCGGAAGGAAAAGTATCTACGCACCTACATAAATTGTTCCTACCTCTGCAATAGTGGAATGACCCGTCCGAAGGTCAAAAGATAGGTACCTACGAAGCTAATATTTTCGTTTCGTTTTACCTATTCCTCAGTTTGAAATGATCACCGTGTGGATGAAACGCACCAACCTTTACGCCTAGTTTTAAGGTGAGGACCAGAGACATAGATAAGCAGTAAGTTTAGTAGCTACTAATTCAAGACTCGCACAATTAAATAACGAACACAATCTTTTAGTCAAACAGAGTTTTGCAGGTTTACATTAGCGCGACGCGGAATTTTGCGGGGTTACATCTACATCCTTATGAGTAGGTGATAAGAGAATTACTTAACGCTATCTTTTACAGACGGGTTTGGAAACAGATTTATTGAACACTAAACCTATTGCGACATATTGATCACAATATCACTACACTACAAAACATTGTGGAAGCACCAATTTCACTTATTTTAGTTTTATTAAATGAACCTTAAACGCATCTAATGACCGCATTGTTATGGTGGGGACTTGGGGAAATACTTACTCTCATCATACAACTGGATACCCTGAAATAAAAGGGGGAGCCTGCCTAATTTTTCCCAACCCCGTAAGCTAATATATTTAACCACCCATCAAAATTATTGTTGTTTCAGCAAAACAAACCCCATTTACATTTAATCGTGTGTATGCGTGAGTGCCTAAGGTGTCTCCCTAGTCACAGCTATTTCCTACTTCTATCCTCCCTAACTCCGGAAAACCAGACTGTTTCAAATTACTTGGTAACTTGACTCAGTTAGCTTTCAGACTTTCTGGCCGGCCAGAGTGTGTAGCCTAGGATGTGTATGCGCAGGTGGTTTTATGGGTTCGGTAACCACCCGCAAGGTAAGAATATTCGGAATATAATACATAAATATGTTATGGGTGCAAAGTGCCAGAGGGCTAGAATCGTCTGTCACTCAGGGTAAGCAGGGGGAAAATTGCTACACCACGTATGCTAACGGAAGAAGATCTAACACCGCATTCACAAGAAGCATTTTATCCCAATCTTCAAACAAGATAATTAATGTAATTATCTCAATTCAAAATCATTGTTAGTATTACTTTTTTTATTATTAAATTAAATTGGGAACGCCTCCGGTGAAGGGATTCTTTAAACCTTTCAACCCAAGCAGACTCAGATTCAGCCGTAGCATAGTAAGCAGAGCTAGATTTTGGGTTCCTTAGTCCATTAATTTAAACTTCTTAAGGCTCCCAAGTGAATTCGCTCTAAATTCACACGTTTGTATACTGAAACTCAATTACCACTAGCTAGTGGAATTAAGCTAAAGTAATAAGTGGAATTAAATGACTGCAAAGGCTCAGAAAGCTATGACGCAAGAATGATATCGATTATCTCGTGTGCCCCCGCCGAGCCTTGATTATTTGACAAAGGCTAGACACACGGACCATCCATAGCATACCTTTGTCACCGTGAGTAATCCTTTGCACAAATTTATTTCCGCATAAACGTAGTACTGTGGAGGAAAAGGATTAGTAAACTTTTATTTCGCGAGAGCTACCCTAATTACTAAGGCTGAAAACCCTATTTCACGCGGAAAACTTCTAGCTAAATATACAAACGGTTTAGGAATCGAAGGCCGCTTCTAACCTTACACTTTCACTTTCAAATCTCATTCCCTAGCTAAGAAAGTAATTCAGAACCTGAAACTTCACACCAGAGCTGATAGTCTGGGACGCAATGCCCACAGGTGATGTTAGGTTACAAATCCAAAACCACTCTCCTACTTTCGAATTTAAATGCAAACGAAACTCCCTAATAGTAATAAATTCACAAAATGGCGAATTTGCCTACGAGCGCAGCAGACGTATTTACTGTTCAATTTTCTGTTCCGGAAAAAGCCCCGAGCACTTCCCGAACCCAGCTTTTATAACCTCGCAGCCCCCTCCTAATATGATGCCACTTCTCCCGCTCGCGAAACCAATAACGAAATCCCGCCAACTAAGAATTTTATTCCTTATTGCTATTAATTTAAGGACTTCAACATTGGTAATTCTATTTTTGTTCGTCAAACTCGTACCACATCGCGCCACTATCTTCTCAATCAATTTCAAAACTTTAATATTATGCTATTTTATAAATTAATATTTAATGTCTGCAATTATATTGTCAATTAAGTTTCTATTTATTTATCTCGATATTTCCCGATTGATTTATTTTTCTACAATCTTTTTATCAATTTATTCAACGCACATTTGAATGACGCGGTGGTGTTTTCGAAAAACTAGTTTCTGTTAATAACAAAGTTTCGTATCTCGTATATAGAACAACATCTCTTTAATTCAGTCTATATTCACCTAAACATACTCTACTTTATCTACAATTGGGATTTGAAGCGTTATAATGATTTATTTGGTTGGCGCCAACCGGACGCAAATAACAGTGGCGCCCCCCCACTTAAACGGTTAATGTCGTATTAACAAAGAACTAATACTGATACCCTACTCACTCCTAGATGGAGCTAACTCTAGAGCTTATGCGAAGATATTCGATAATGGGGACTTGCACTAAGAAAAACTTTAATAAAGTATGAGAGGACACGTCTAAAGACAAACAAACGTGGTATCTCTTTCTTCCGCGACCATACACTCCCTACGATACAAACAGTCAAAAAGTCAATACAATCTCGCGGCACTACAACGCGGCATACAACTCGACCTCAGACCATGACGTCACTCCCCAACGTATGAACGCAACGCCTACAATATATGAAGCGTTTATCAATATATATGAGTCATCTCGTAAAATAATGTTTCTAAGAAAACGTTCAGAGTTCAATGAAAAACTAAATTCTACGTTTTTAAGTAGAAATGGGGTCCTTGAGAAGTATGTCTGATGTTACTTTGAATGACCGGACACATAACCGTGTGACTAGAAAACGTTGTGGACTAAAAGAGGATGCAGTGACTAAAATTGAGAAAGGAATGTTGAGTTCGTTTGGACATGTGGAGAAGATGAAGACAGAAAGACTGACGAAACAAATCCATCGAACAAATGTGAGTGGAAGGGCCGGCAAGGGATGACCCAGACGGACACACCTCGACCAAACAGGGGATGCATTAGCAAAGGGCAAGACAAAAGCACCCGAAACCGGCGCGCGCGCAAGCAACGACCAATGAATGTTGAGGAAGCGACAGCTATCCGTCAAGATCGCAACAAGTGGCAGTCCCCGACCTTCGCCTACCCCTCCGGGACACAGGCGTGAGTCTATGTTGTTTTGTTAAAGTTTTATATGATTTAAGTTCCCTATTTATTTAGTACCTGGATGACCGAGCTTTTCGGATGCAATTTTTTGTTTTGTTTTAGAGAATGAATTAAGAAAGTGTCATCTATGAACAAAGTGATGAACTGCCATGTACTGTATTAGATTTAGGTGACAGACTTTCTTCAATCCAAAATTTATTAGTTGTGCTATTTCGCAAGAGAGATGTCATTGTAATTAATCTCAATTATCGTAAACCATCCCTAAAACAAGTTGTATAATTTAATCTACAAAAGACAACGCAATATTTCACAAAAACTGTTTAAATGTTTACAAATGCTACAAAACGAAAGCTTTTCGGATGCACTTTTTTTTTTGTTTTTGTTTTAGAGAATGAATTCAGACCCACGCGTTTAGACCGGTAGCGTCACCTATGAATAAAGCGACGAACCGTCATGCATTGTAACAGGCTTCAGGTGAAAAACCCTCTTCAATCCATAATTTATTAGTTGTGCCAACTCGCAAAATAGATGCCGTTGTAATTAATCTCAATTATCGTAAATATTTAATCTAGAAAAGACAACGCAATATTTCATAAGAACTGTTTAAATGTTTACAAATGATACAAACAAAATATACCTAGCTTTATTTTATGTTGGGGAACCAAATACGTTTAAGCGCTTTATTCGATTCTATAATACGCTCTTTAAATGTTTTACAATGCCTATATAAGTATATGATTATCATTTCTCGGTTTCTTTTAGCTTCCATCCTTAATCTTCTCGTGCAGAACACAATTCAACATGATATTAACGATCGTGAGCACTTGTACGGAGCTTGGTCCGTCACAATCAACCCCCAAAATTTGGATAAGACCTGTCGTTATCAAATTTTCAATAAAACATGTGATCACGAGAGTGGTCTTGCTACATAAGTTATTAATTACTTGTTTCACTATTTTCCAGAAATGACGAAATGAGTGAGTTGTGTTTTTCAACCAGACTCTTCGGATAATTGTCTATGTGAAATTTTAATCGACACCGTTTTATTCGGATCGCTTAGCAGCTTTTAACACAGCCTATCATTTAAGACCTTGATAAAGGGATCCTGGTTGTGAGGCAGAACAGCCCGAAGGCACCGACTGCTAAGTACCAGATACACTCGCTTAAACTCCAAAGGGGAGGCCTCCCCAAGAGCAAACGTGCACCGGTAGTAGAACCGACCCTTACAATAGCCTCAAATAACAATCAGCTGCGAAATCACTACGGGAAGCTATCAAACAAACGATATTAATCAATGAAAATCCCCAATCGACAACATCTTCGCTTCTGGAGCCTGCTCAGTTGCCGAAACTAGTTCTTAGCTTCTTGTGGAGTCCGGGATACAAATACAGTTTAACTTAATTTAAAATGAAAATCAAAAGAAGTATTTATATCCGCTTGAGGTGTGTGCTGTATTCGGAAACTAAATAAAACAAGTTATCTGCGTAAAACCGATTCACCGAACTCTAGAACTTCCATTCAAGCCCCTTTTCATTCTCTTTCTAAATACTCCAACTAATTCCTTCTCCATTCATTGAATCATTTCCAAGCTTACTCTTACTTGCTTACATACTGCTATATGAAGCCTGAGAATTTAGCGAATGAACTCTTCGCAGATATGATTTTGATTACCGCGATCTAAAATAAACTACTAATTTTATTATAAATTTGACAACCCCATCCAATATGAGGAATAAAATAATTTGAACCAGAGCCCGCGATCGCAATAAAACCTAGTGATAGACGTTATGAGACGCAAGTAAAATTTTTAAAATTAAATTTGTTTTACCTTACACAGTACCACACGAATTACCTTGATTACCGTACACAATACCTCAATTTTAATTACCAGATTACCTTTCAAAACCGTTTCAATTACCTGGTTTGAGAAGTACAGTCAACGACGAAAATTAAATAATCAAGTGTAAATCCCGATTAGATTAACTCGCGTCCGTATTTTATTAAAAATAGTATTTGGGTAAGACGTAAATTATGGTAAGGTACATTTAAATCCAAAGTTTGGTTTAAGAATATTCGATTATCTACTTTTATCGTTTACTGTACGCGGATTATTAAAATAAAACAAAATGTGTTGTTTTTTTTTCTTTTATTTATACTTTATTATGGGTAAGCGGATTACTAAAATAAAATAATTCCTTTTTCTTTTTTGTTTTAATTAATAAATTAGTTTATGATGTCTATCAAGAAATTTATGAATCGATGTGAATAAAATATACTAAATTTATTTGACATATCGATAATTTAGCAAATTAAAATTAATCTCGAGTCTAATGGAATAATTTATAATTCATGAATTTATTTGCGCCACCACTATACGAATCTACCGAATTACGCAATACTAAATTCCTAGCAATACTGTAATAATAGCAACCCCCCCGTCGAGAAAACTTTTGTTAATTATGTTGCTTTTTTTTTTCTTTTACAACCCAACAACCCCCCAAATAAAAGACAAGTCTCCGCGTAATGGAATGCTAAACCGAATGTAAAGATATCAACCCCCAGCATGAAAATATTTAAAATGAAATACCTACATCAATAAATTAAATTAAGAAAGATCATTCACAATAATAACTATTAATTAATAAGCAAAACAAGTATTAATGTATTTAAGAATTTAAAATCGCGTAAAAGAAAATCCATATTTTGACAACCCCCCACAAAGCAGACCTTTGACTAATTAATGTAACCCGATGACATTCAATTTTTTTTTTAATTCCCTAATTATCTTCTTAATTAACTAAACTGGAATTATTATTGGCCTTAGTTTACCTATGAACGCAACTTCTGACGTAAAACATAATTTGATACAACCCCCTGAATAAAAAACCCCTAAGCGTACCTGCTTAAAAACGATCGAACAGTATAACCTCTACAGACTATTATTAAAAACCGACACGGAAGCATTGAATCAACTAAAGATTTATTGTAAAGTAACGAAATTTGAATAGAAATCACCAAGAAGCTACGGAACGTTAGTTAAAATAACGTGATTACACGTAAAAAATTAGATAAATAGATCCATACACGAATCAAATATTTGTTTTTACCCGTGCATACATCCATAAATCTATGCGAAAGCAAAATGAACGGATCTCAATCATACCCGCATCGTCAATCTCAAACCTTTCCATTTCACGAACATCAAATTGTGGCATAAAGCCAACGATAATAATTAAAAATAAGAATATTCTGCATCATAAAACATACAAACAACCTACTCAAACTCGTATTAAAATATCATGGTCACGGCACACCATATTGTACCCCCCCACCCCGGAATATTAAACGTATGACCCCGATAGTAAAGGAGAAAAGTTACTATGATGCAAAACATTCTAATGGCCAACTGTGATCGTCTATTCTAGTGAGGACCCTTCATTGTGAACGTATTAATAACCCAAGAACTTTTAGGATATGAGATTGAGTAATGAGTGCATGTAAGAGATCCGCTAAAATAATAAAAGTAGAACTAAGAACATTCAGTTCAAACCAAATGTTTATTAGAAAAGGTAAATTTTAGAAAGATTCAAAGAAACTAAAATAGCAATAAAGCAACATTAAATAAGCAGAAGCGAGACAAGATTGGGATAAAGGAGGAAAATTTAAATAAAGAAGTTAAGTTTAGAAGACAATAAATTAAAGGTTAAATAAAATAAATTCCATGTAAATAAAATAAGATTATAGTAGCAAAATATTTGAAATAACTACTTGTCATACTACTACACATGTGAGTGTTTTAGTATAACGTCCCCTACCAAAGGCCGGTTAAGGCAGACATTATTAGCCAGCTAAGTAGATAATATTGGATAAGAAGAAGTGAGTGCAATACCCAATTATCTACTAGCCGATAGTGCTAATTATATCAACCGTGGATGGGGATTGGCCACCACTACGTTATACTGTTAATATATACTTAGAAATAATAAAACTATGACTGACTAGAAATAAGAATACAATGATTCATTATTCCGAGTCTATGCCTTAAGAAAACATACATGATTAACGCAAGAATTGGCAAAGAGACGTTCAGCAGTACAATGCATTGGCAGACGAGAGTGAGAGAGGTAAAAAAACCAAATGCACAAAGTACGTTGGAATAAGACTTCATCGAAGCTTACCAACACTGAAACAGTCCGGCCAAACCCACGCAACCATGAAATGTCACCCAAAGACATGTCATACAAATAAATTTAATAGAAGCAATAAAAGCTTTGAGCAGGCAGAGATATATTAAGACTCAAGTCACTTCACACAATTAACGCAAGAAACGGCAAAGGGATGTTCAGCAGTACTATGCATTGGCAGACGAAAGTGTGAGAGAGGTAATAACCAAATGCACAAAGTACGTTGGAATGAGACTTCATCGAAGCTTACCAACACTGAAACAATCCAGCCGAGCTCACGCAACTATGAGATGCCACTCAAGGACAAGTCAAACATAATAAAAGCTTTAGGCAAGTATAGAGATTTTAAGACTCAAGACGCTTCACACAATTAACGCAAGAAACGGCAAAGGGATGTTCAGCAGTACAATGCATTGGCTGACGAGAGTGTGAGAAAGGTAATAACCAAATGCACAAAGTACGTTGGAATAAGACTTCATCGAAGCTTACCAACACTGAAACAATCCAGCCGCGCTCACGCAACTATGAGATTAAGCAGAGTATTAAGCCAATATACTTAAAATGAATATAGCCTTACTACTACAAAGCCTATAGTGGCTCTTAACTACTCCCTAACGTCCCATAACGTCTTTCAATTCCTAACAATAATCCGTGTTTTGACCACCCTATATATTATTCACCCTATATTGCGCCTAAAATGCAATAATACTAAAGAAACAACGGTCGGAAGGAAAAGTATCTACGCACCTACATAAATTGTTCCTACCTCTGCAATAGTGGAATGACCCGTCCGAAGGTCAAAAGATAGGTACCTACGAAGCTAATATTTTCGTTTCGTTTTACCTATTCCTCAGTTTGAAATGATCACCGTGTGGATGAAACGCACCAACCTTTACGCCTAGTTTTAAGGTGAGGACCAGAGACATAGATAAGCAGTAAGTTTAGTAGCTACTAATTCAAGACTCGCACAATTAAATAACGAACACAATCTTTTAGTCAAACAGAGTTTTGCAGGTTTACATTAGCGCGACGCGGAATTTTGCGGGGTTACATCTACATCCTTATGAGTAGGTGATAAGAGAATTACTTAACGCTATCTTTTACAGACGGGTTTGGAAACAGATTTATTGAACACTAAACCTATTGCGACATATTGATCACAATATCACTACACTACAAAACATTGTGGAAGCACCAATTTCACTTATTTTAGTTTTATTAAATGAACCTTAAACGCATCTAATGACCGCATTGTTATGGTGGGGACTTGGGGAAATACTTACTCTCATCATACAACTGGATACCCTGAAATAAAAGGGGGAGCCTGCCTAATTTTTCCCAACCCCGTAAGCTAATATATTTAACCACCCATCAAAATTATTGTTGTTTCAGCAAAACAAACCCCATTTACATTTAATCGTGTGTATGCGTGAGTGCCTAAGGTGTCTCCCTAGTCACAGCTATTTCCTACTTCTATCCTCCCTAACTCCGGAAAACCAGACTGTTTCAAATTACTTGGTAACTTGACTCAGTTAGCTTTCAGACTTTCTGGCCGGCCAGAGTGTGTAGCCTAGGATGTGTATGCGCAGGTGGTTTTATGGGTTCGGTAACCACCCGCAAGGTAAGAATATTCGGAATATAATACATAAATATGTTATGGGTGCAAAGTGCCAGAGGGCTAGAATCGTCTGTCACTCAGGGTAAGCAGGGGGAAAATTGCTACACCACGTATGCTAACGGAAGAAGATCTAACACCGCATTCACAAGAAGCATTTTATCCCAATCTTCAAACAAGATAATTAATGTAATTATCTCAATTCAAAATCATTGTTAGTATTACTTTTTTTATTATTAAATTAAATTGGGAACGCCTCCAGTGAAGGAATTCTTTAAACCTTTCAACCCAAGCAGACTCAGATTCAGCCGTAGCATAGTAAGCAGAGCTAGATTTTGGGTTCCTTAGTCCATTAATTTAAACTTCTTAAGGCTCCCAAGTGAATTCGCTCTAAATTCACACGTTTGTATACTGAAACTCAATTACCACTAGCTAGTGGAATTAAGCTAAAGTAATAAGTGGAATTAAATGACTGCAAAGGCTCAGAAAGCTATGACGCAAGAATGATATCGATTATCTCGTGTGCCCCCGCCGAGCCTTGATTATTTGACAAAGGCTAGACACACGGACCATCCATAGCATACCTTTGTCACCGTGAGTAATCCTTTGCACAAATTTATTTCCGCATAAACGTAGTACTGTGGAGGAAAAGGATTAGTAAACTTTTATTTCGCGAGAGCTACCCTAATTACTAAGGCTGAAAACCCTATTTCACGCGGAAAACTTCTAGCTAAATATACAAACGGTTTAGGAATCGAAGGCCGCTTCTAACCTTACACTTTCACTTTCAAATCTCATTCCCTAGCTAAGAAAGTAATTCAGAACCTGAAACTTCACACCAGAGCTGATAGTCTGGGACGCAATGCCCACAGGTGATGTTAGGTTACAAATCCAAAACCACTCTCCTACTTTCGAATTTAAATGCAAACGAAACTCCCTAATAGTAATAAATTCACAAAATGGCGAATTTGCCTACGAGCGCAGCAGGCGTATTTACTGTTCAATTTTCTGTTCCGGAAAAAGCCCCGAGCACTTCCCGAACCCAGCTTTTATAACCTCGCAGCCCCCTCCTAATATGATGCCACTTCTCCCGCTCGCGAAACCAATAACGAAATCCCGCCAACTAAGAATTTTATTCCTTATTGCTATTAATTTAAGGACTTCAACATTGGTAATTCTATTTTTGTTCGTCAAACTCGTACCACATCACGCCACTATCTTCTCAATCAATTTCAGAACTTTAATATTATGCTATTTTATAAATTAATATTTAATGTCTGCAATTATATTGTCAATTAAGTTTCTATTTATTTATCTCGATATTTCCCGATTGATTTATTTTTCTACAATCCTTTTATCAATTTATTCAACGCACATTTGAATGACGCGGTGGTGTTTTCGAAAAACTAGTTTCTGTTAATAACAAAGTTTCGTATCTCGTATATAGAACAACATCTCTTTAATTCAGTCTATATTCACCTAAACATACTCTACTTTATCTACAATTGGGATTTGAAGCGTTATAATGATTTATTTGGTTGGCGCCAACCGGACGCAAATAACAGTGGCGCCCCCCCACTTAAACGGTTAAT
This sequence comes from Yponomeuta malinellus, assembly GCA_947308005.1. Taxonomy (NCBI): domain Eukaryota; kingdom Metazoa; phylum Arthropoda; class Insecta; order Lepidoptera; family Yponomeutidae; genus Yponomeuta; species Yponomeuta malinellus. The sequence continues at coordinate 13,080,389 of OX371012.1, forward strand.
GTCGTATTAACAAAGAACTAATACTGATACCCTACTCACTCCTAGATGGAGCTAACTCTAGAGCTTATGCGAAGATATTCGATAATGGGGACTTGCACTAAGAAAAACTTTAATAAAGTATGAGAGGACACGTCTAAAGACAAACAAACGTGGTATCTCTTTCTTCCGCGACCATACACTCCCTACGATACAAACAGTCAAAAAGTCAATACAATCTCGCGGCACTACAACGCGGCATACAACTCGACCTCAGACCATGACGTCACTCCCCAACGTATGAACGCAACGCCTACAATATATGAAGCGTTTATCAATATATATGAGTCATCTCGTAAAATAATGTTTCTAAGAAAACGTTCAGAGTTCAATGAAAAACTAAATTCTACGTTTTTAAGTAGAAATGGGGTCCTTGAGAAGTATGTCTGATGTTAATTTGAATGACCGGACACATAACCGTGTGACTAGAAAACGTTGTGGACTAAAAGAGGATGCAGTGACTAAAATTGAGAAAGGAATGTTGAGTTCGTTTGGACATGTGGAGAAGATGAAGACAGAAAGACTGACGAAACAAATCCATCGAACAAATGTGAGTGGAAGGGCCGGCAAGGGATGACCCAGACGGACACACCTCGACCAAACAGGGGATGCATTAGCAAAGGGCAAGACAAAAGCACCCGAAACCGGCGCGCGCGCAAGCAACGACCAATGAATGTTGAGGAAGCGACAGCTATCCGTCAAGATCGCAACAAGTGGCAGTCCCCGACCTTCGCCTACCCCTCCGGGACACAGGCGTGAGTCTATGTTGTTTTGTTAAAGTTTTATATGATTTAAGTTCCCTATTTATTTAGTACCTGGATGACCGAGCTTTTCGGATGCAATTTTTTGTTTTGTTTTAGAGAATGAATTAAGAAAGTGTCATCTATGAACAAAGTGATGAACTGCCATGTATTAGATTTAGGTGACAGACTTTCTTCAATCCAAAATTTATTAGTTGTGCTATTTCGCAAGAGAGATGTCATTGTAATTAATCTCAATTATCGTAAACCATCCCTAAAACAAGTTGTATAATTTAATCTACAAAAGACAACGCAATATTTCACAAAAACTGTTTAAATGTTTACAAATGCTACAAAACGAAAGCTTTTCGGATGCACTTTTTTTTTTGTTTTTGTTTTAGAGAATGAATTCAGACCCACGCGTTTAGACCGGTAGCGTCACCTATGAATAAAGCGACGAACCGTCATGCATTGTAACAGGCTTCAGGTGAAAAACCCTCTTCAATCCATAATTTATTAGTTGTGCCAACTCGCAAAATAGATGCCGTTGTAATTAATCTCAATTATCGTAAATATTTAATCTAGAAAAGACAACGCAATATTTCATAAGAACTGTTTAAATGTTTACAAATGATACAAACAAAATATACCTAGCTTTATTTTATGTTGGGGAACCAAATACGTTTAAGCGCTTTATTCGATTCTATAATACGCTCTTTAAATGTTTTACAATGCCTATATAAGTATATGATTATCATTTCTCGGTTTCTTTTAGCTTCCATCCTTAATCTTCTCGTGCAGAACACAATTCAACATGATATTAACGATCGTGAGCACTTGTACGGAGCTTGGTCCGTCACAATGGTACGGATCAGTGGCCTAATTACGCTCACCAAATCCTGAGCAATTCCAATCGTCTAACTGTCAAACTCCATACTAATTTGACAGTTAAACGATTGGAATCGCTCAGGATTTGGTGAGCGTAATATAGGGGCTGTTCGTGCGCGAGTCCAACTTGAACTTGGCCGGGTTTTTTTCAAGGCGTCATTTGACCAGTGATACTCGCTATTTTGCTGATATAGGAGTACGAAACTGTGTTAATTCTTTGTCAATGTCATTTTCGATTAGACTTCGTAAAAAATTAAATTGATCCTCATTCATGCTCAAAGTTTATACCGTCGTTCATCGCTTAATAAATGTGGATACAAGGTGTGGAATTCACCAGCCTCTGTTCTTTCTTTATTTATATCATGGACTCACACGCTTCTTTTTATTTTCTTTCTGGGTGGACAACATAAATCAGCCGCCGCTAATTCAAGAAAATCCTTCTCACTTTCACTACTCGACATGTTTCATCGTCTACAGTTCTTTGTGGAATAGGCCAAAGAGCGTTGGAACGCGTCCGATAATAATTTGTTTCCAGCTTTAATCTGACAGTACATTCGCCAAAACATATCCCTCCTTTCCGGTTAATAGGTAGTGTGTCTGACGACACTGACCACGAAACGTCTATTACAAATACATCTACATTCATGCTGCTACTCATGTGTTACGCACGGAACCCTTATAAAGACTATGTCGGCAAGAAAATATGTAAACATAGATACAAAAATTTGGCAGGTTTATCGTTATTTTTTAGGGTTCCGTACCTCAAAATCACTTTGTTTTCCGTCCGTCCGACCATCCGTCCGTCCGTCTGTCTGTCTGCCTTTTAAGGCCTTCTATCTCGGGAACGCAGGGAGGTATCGAGTTGAAATTAAAACCGTACACTCAGGTCCCTTAAAGCTGTGGAAAAATGAGACTTCTAAGTTAACGTAACAAAAGATACGGCCTTTTATGCTGCAAAAAAAAGTATATTTCAAGCGAATCAAAATTTATAGGCTACTTTCCGTTGACCTAGAACTGAAATTTTGCAAGTAATATTGTCTTATACTACAAGTACAGGGAAAAATCTGAAAACTACATATTTACAAATAAAAATATTAAATCATTAGAAAATAGTCTTCAAAGTTCGGGAAAAGCTCGGAAAAACCTAAAGATTCCTACGGAACCCTCGGTGGGCGAGTCCGACTCGCACTTGTCCGGTTTTTCTTTCAGTGACAACATTTGCATCCTTGCTGCAGTCGACGCCTTTTGAGAATAATGTTGAAGTCTTCGACTTCAGAGGGGACCACGTAATGGAAATGCTGGAACATGCAGTTACCGATGACCCTTGGCCCGGTGCGAGGATGGTTCAAGTATCCGGTATGTAGCATTATAAGGCCCTCTCTCTTTCTTCCTAGTGACATTCTAGTGTCTGCGAGGGTATCTCTTTCTCGCAGCTACACTCTCCCATGTTACAGTTTCTTATGTCCCGTAGGCTTATTTTAAAGAAATGAAAATTTTAGTAAATCAATTACAATATAATAACCCCATCACTTATCCTGGTCCGAAATTAGGACACCCTTTGCTATGGTTACCAGGTAAGGAAATGGAAATGGACATAGTATACACCCAAATTTAGTCCATTTGCACAATTGTGCGGCTACCCTAGTCTGAATCGAACCCACGACCTTAGGCATGGTAATCAGACGTGATACCGCTAGACCAACGAGGCAGTCGTATAATTTGACGCTATTCCAGGAAATTTACTCGCGTTGTAGACTTTGGCCACACGCATGGCTCAAAAGATCGTGTTCCTATCGACCCCTGTACCAACATGATAGTGATTAAACAATAAAATTAATACATGATCGAGTTTCTAAGTGGCCCAAATTCCATTCAAAATTGTTTAACCCGTTAAAAGCGTGCCGAACAAACATTTAAACATGTGATTTTGCATCTCCCGATATACTCCCACGTTTCATTTGATTTCGACGCTTCCCGAATCCCGTTTCCTCGTTTCCGTTTACAGAGCTATTTTGTACCTTATGCTCGTAGGAATACAAATTGTGTTCGACAACCACCTGCCAGTCGGTAGCAGAGTTGTTAACGCTACCGTCCGCTGCATAGACTGCGACGTGCCACGTTACGAGCCCATCCAGCTCGATAAGTACTAAAAAGTGGTCACACAAACATTCCTCGGAGACGGAGGAGACGCTTTTACGGTTTGTAAATAAAACAAAAATATTTAAGGCGTTTGCCACATACGGGGCGAGGGCGCGGTAAAGACACGACGGGTTGTATAGAGACACACACCACAGAGCGATCACAGAAAAGGTCTGTGGTCTGTGACCACAGAGCAACGCGTCGCGTCTTTTCCCCGCCCTCGCCCGACATCCTTTCTATGTCACCCATGCCTAGCACGAGGATGCTAGAGGATTCTATATTATCCCATGACAATAGAAGAGCAATACAAGCGAGATTAGTACTGTAATGATATCTTTTTATAGTAGCCGACCGGCGCAGAGGTCTAGCTAGGTTTTGAGTTATTTGAAGGGAATCGTTACGTTTTGTTTTAGATGTCAGTCGATCCCTAGCTAGGCTAGGCAATGGATGAAAAAGAGATAATAAAAATTGTAAGTTTACTGATAATGACCAGTTTAATTTAAAATAGAGCGCTACAGTACCCCCGTACGCGTTAAGTATTTGGCTTCCTATTAAGTGTATTGACGCTGGCATATCTAGCGCGCGCTTTTTAGCGATGTCACGATTTTTGATATTTGAGCGCCGCAAAACGGGCGATTCTCACCGTCATGTTACCTATGCTTAGACCCCGCTCTTCCTTTCCTATGTTGATATAAATTAACATACATACATAAACTCACGCCTGTACCCAGAAGGGTAGGCAGAGACCAGGGGCTGCCACTTGCCACGATCCTGACAGATCACTTTCGCTTCCTCAACATTCACTAGTCGTTGCATGCACGCACGTCGGTTTTGGGTACTTTCTATCTTGCCCTTTGCTAATACATCCCCTATTTGGTCGAAGTGTGTCCGTCTGGGTCGTCCCTTACCGGCCCTTCCACCCATAGAAATTTAGTTGTTGTGTAATCTAGTCCGACCATCATCGGGCTAATGGCGTGCCCACTAATCGCCGTCTTCTTCGTCGTGGTCGTGGGAGTCGACAGAGAGTCCGTGGACACGTGAGCGCAGCATATGGCTACATTTATGGTCCTGTTTCATTTATTCGTTTTGTCTGTTGTGTATTTAGTTTTCTTTCTGTTGTTGTGCATATTATGTTAATTATGTGCTTATTTTGTTTCTGTGATGTATCTTCTTGGTATAATAAATGTCTTTCTTCTTCTTCTTCATATGGCGAAACCGAAAACAGAAACGTTATAAGTTATTGACGACCTCGTGGCGCAGCGGTAGTGCATCTGCATACCATGCGAGAGGTCCCGGGTTCGAATCCCGGCTGGGAAAAAAAAAACCAGGTCTTGGATGTTTACATGTTTGTGATGTCGTTGTTACTGGTTCCCACGACACAGGGTATCCTAGTGTGGGGCCAGTAGCAATGTATGTGCCTGTATGTAAATGTTATGTTATTTCTGCCAAACCGTGTTCTGCGAACGTTTTGACTAAATAGACAGATAACACTTTATTGCACAGCCAGAAGAAACAATTGCAAATAGTTTTTTATATCTAAGTAATGGTAAACAATTGGCGGTCTTATTGCTTAGAGCGATCTCTTCCAGACAACCTTTGGATGGAGTAAATATAAAGGATTGACGTTTTTTACTAAATGCTTATTGTACTTTAATACAAAAAACAAGGTCTAGCGTAATTATTAAAGATACTTCATTGTTTTAATCAACTAATAGCATAAGTTCCCTCTTAGGATAGATAATAAAGTTTTATTTATTTATTTATTTATTATTATTTATTTAATATTAGGAAGACTAACAGCACATAACAATGAATAACAGAAACTTTAGAAATACAGAAGGCCAGTTATAAGGTATCCACATATAGAAATATTTCAAGACGTCGTTGAGCTCTTTGAGCAAAAACACAAAAGACAGCTTAAGAAACTACCTTAATAATCGAAAAGAAAAAAATCGGGCCAAGCGGAGATTCGAGCTGTGAGTTCATATCCCGATTCGACCTAAAACTTTTCTTTCTGTATGAAGTTTCTTTAGGCGCGGAGCACACTGATCTAGCATGGCACGGATCTGGCGTGGACATGGCGTAGGCATGGCACGGGCATAACTATTAAAAGGCGTGGAGCGAAGGAACTGACCTGGAACTGACGGCAATTGGGCGCGGGCGTCGAAATGACGTGCCATAGGACGTCCGACGAACGGCCGTCGTTGTGTTCCAATAAGGCCCTTATGACCGTGTGTATGGTACGATATTTGAATGAAACAGAATGATATCCGCGCCATGCCCGAGCCAGACGCCAGATCAGTGGACTCCGCGCCTTAGGCCACAAACCATTTTACTATTATTGTTTCAGATGATCCCCGAGCACCGTGAAAATAGTCGGAGTGGACAGCGAAGTTCTGGGAGATTACATAGCAAAGATGTCACCGATTGTCAGTGACGTCGATGGCCGCATTCAGATCACTAACGCCTGTCAAGGAAATACTGAGTGGCAGAATAAGCGTGATTAGTGATATTTCAGATTCGTTAAGAACCTTCCTTACTATGTATAATATAACTTTTTCAACTCAATCCAAATTGTTTATTTAACAGAATGCATATTTTGTATAAAGGCGTAGGTACTTAATGTTGTTAAAGGCTCCTCGCCTCGTTACGACTACCACTTCGTTTTGTCCTCAGCCATTCCCATCCAGGGGCCACTGACATTCTGTTTTAAATAGTCAACCCAGTGAGCTGGCGGGCATCCCAAGCTGCATAATAGTCAACCCAGTGCGCTGGCGGGCATCTCAAGCTGCATAATAGTCAACCCAGTGAGCTGGTGGGCATCCCAAGCTGCATAATAGTCAACCCAGTGAGCTGGCGGGCATCCCAAGCTGCATAATATGCTGGATTGTGATCTCCACTCGAAAACCTTTTATCCAATCGATTTTCTACTCCTCGGCTGAAGTCACCAATCTACTGTCACTTAAGCCAGATAGATAGAAATGAATACATTAACATAACATAAACTCACGCCTGTATCCCAAAGGGGTAGGCAGAGACCTGAGTCTGCCATTTGCTGCTATAAATTCACAAATACACGTAACTTACAAAACAAAGTCATTGGTACAGTCAACATTACATAATCCTTTACATCCATGCACTCAACTCTGTTGCGTTACGGGCGACATTGCATTTAAAATGTAAAGGTTGATGTGCTGTCGACTGTACATGCCCGAGTTTCGAACCCATGACCGAATACGAAGCAAGTGTTCGAACGACCGCGCTACCACCGCGAAAATGGACATATTGTAAGGAAAATCGAGAAAATTGTGCAGATTTACATGTCTCACGATATGGCTGCAGCCCCGGCCGCCTGAGTGATCTTAAACGATCACGAAGGTTAAGCAACACAGGGCGCGTTCAGTGCATGGATGGGTCGCCGTCTATGCCTAACGCTAGTGGCATTTTTCCGAGCGGTTCCGTGCTTCGCAAGGCACGTTAAGCTGTTGGTGCCGGCTGCCGTCGATAGTAGTCGTTAAGCCAAGTCAGAGGCCTTAGGGCGGCTTGACAACTTCTGACAGTAGACGAGCCACTAGTCTACAAGCCTCCACCAATCCGGACTTGGCCCCCGTGGTGGAGTATGGCCTATACCTTCCTCAGGGAAGAGACCCGTGCCCCTCGGTGGGGACATAATGGGTTGATGATGATGAAATAGTTGGTTCTCGAGTGGATAGCGGATGGCGGTGGTAGCTTAGTGGGTAGAACATTGGGGCTCGGAAGCAGGAGACCCAGGTTCGATTCCCAGTGCGAATATGACTTTGTTTTCTAAGTTATGTACATTTGTGAAGTTATAGTAGCAATACCACTCGCTAACCGTGAAAGAAAACATCGTGAGGAAACCTGAGCGTCGAAGCTATCCACATACCTCAGCGCTTGAAATCACCAATCTGCGGCGGGCACGCGTGGTGATTAAGCCCATACTCTCTCCCTGAGAGAAGGCCTGTGCCCTACAGTGAAACGTTTATTAGGCTGCTTATGTAAATACACTACTGACATAGACTAAATAGAGTACCTTCCTGTAAAAATAAATAAAACACATTGTAAATAATACATACATAAATATATAGCTCAAAGTTATCACAGTGAAATATAGTGCTCTTTCAACTGCTTCTGTATTTCATCAGCGCGTATTTTCTGTGGCAGTGCGTTCCAAAGCCTAACCGAATGGACCGCGAAGGTGAACAGTGTAGTTTATCCTTACATCCTTACTAATATTATAAACGCGAAAGTTTGTATGTATGGATGGATGTTTGTCACTCTTTCACGCAAAAACGGCTGATCCGGATGAAATTTTGCACAGCACAGATTAGCCTAAGGCAGTTTTTATCCCGAAAAAATACACAACAAAATTACCACGCGAACGAAGTCGCGGGCAACAGCGATAATGTATATTATCCTGTGATTTACTTTGTTTATTTTAATACGAAATAAATATAGTCCAAGTGGCAGGAAGACAGCATCTTCCTGCAAGCCGCTTCCAACCGGTCTTTTTGGAAATCCATGGAGGAGGCCTATGTCCAGCAGTGGACTTTTTGTGGCTGAATGATGATGATGAAATAAAGTCCTTTGTTTTGGCATCTTTTCAGGTGCATTTTCGATTGAAAATACTTGGTTGTACATCCATTTCTATGGTCTACATTTCAAAACATCATAACGAATCACAAACCATATTATGCCAAATTATGAGACATAATGATTTTTTACAATATTTTGAAGCTTGTATAGTATGTAAGACAATTTGAAAATCTGAGATTTTCTTTTTTATTATAAACTAGCTGTTGCCCGCGACTTCATTCACTTGGTAATTTTGATGTGTATTTTTCCGGGATAAAAAATAGCAGAGACCAGGGAATGCCACTTGCCACGATCCTGACAGATCACTTTCACTTCCTCAACATTCATTAGTCATTGCATGCACGCACGCCGGTTTAGGGTACTTTTTATCTTGCCCTTTGCTAATACATCCCCTATTCGGTCGAAGTATGTCCGCCTGGGTCGTCCCTTATCGGCCCTTCCACCCACATTCGCTCGATATATTAGTTTAAATAACTTTAAATCTTATTTCGGATCCAAGAATAATCTTTATTTGTTTATTAGCACTTTGCATTAGTATTACTATCGACATACGTATCTATACAATGCGATAAAATAGCCCATTGTTGATAAACTTTTCGCTCAGTGTGCTTGTGCCTGTGCAAATGAACAAAATGTTGAATTTACTTTTTTTGTTTTTGTGTGTTTTACTTAAAGTTGGCGGTCAAGAAAGTAATATTTTTAAGTTAAATGTACTGCATTATAACGATTTCCATGCTAGGTAAGTAATCAACTAAGGTTGACTTGCGCCAACGCCAGCACTATGTATTTGTTTATCCGGAGGTAAGCCCTATCCAGTGAATAAGTCTTGCACCATGATTTTTCCAAAGCTATCAATCAATCAATCAATCAGCCCGTATTCGTCCACTGCTGGACATAGGCCTGGCAAGGCGAGCCAATTTCCTCTATCCTCAGCCATCCTCATCTAGCCACTGCCAGCGATCTGCCTCAGATCGTCGGTCCAGCGAGCCGGTGGGCGTCCCACGCTGCGCTTGCCAACCTGTGATCTCCACTCGAGAACCTTTGCACCCCATATATCAGTTGTATTTGTGACAAGGTTTTCAACCAGCTATTTATTCGTTTATCTCTGGTTACATATTAATCTATTAACTTACTATCCAGTGAGTGGCGTAAGTTGCTTTTAGACTTACAAATAACCCACGAGAATTGAGAAAGGAAAGGTGCGTTGGTTTGCACATGTGGAGAGGATGAAGAAAGAAATATTGATGAAACAAATATATGGAGCAAATGTGGGTAGAAGGGCCGGTAAGGGACATCCCATACTTTGACCAAATATGGGATCTATTAGCTAAGGGCAAGATAAAAAGTACCTGAAACCGGCGTGCGTACATGCAAGGACTAATAAATATCGAAGAAGCAAAAGTGATCTGTCAGGATCGTGGCAAGTGTCAGTCCCTGGCCTCTGCCTACCCCTCTGGGATACACGCGTGAGTTTATGTATGTGTGTGTATGTAAATAACCCACTTTCTATTACTCACACTTTCTACGTTTGGGATGTCTTTCCCCCTGTATCTGAATTTGGAATTACACTAAGTAATACATACATAAATAACGATCTTAAAATTAAATATCGATCGATTGCCTCGTTGGACTAGCCGTTAAGGCGCTTGCTACCAAGACAGAGGTCGTGGGTTCGACTAGGCGCCGCCGTACATTTGATCTGGTTGTGTTTCCGTGGTGGTGATGTCCTTGCCTGGTTACCATAGCACAGGGTATCCTAGTTTGGAATCAGGTCAAGTGATTTTGTTTTGTGGAAGTTATTTATTTATTTATTATTTTTCTATTCAAACTCAAAAACTTATGACGCAGCCAAATAATCAGTGAAATTCTCAAATCAGAAATCGGTGATTAATAACATGTAATAAACGTTTAACTTGAATGCATGAATTCTGAATTCAGATTTGTAGAAACTAACCCATGGGGTGGTGTTTGTGACAATACTACGGATCCATGCATCGGTGGATTTGCCAGACTGACCACGGTTGTAAGACAACGGCTCGAAGAGGAACCTGAATCCCTGCTACTGAACGGTGGTGACAGCTTTCAGGGAACCATCTGGTATAATCTGTTTAGGTGGAATGTTACTCAGGAATTCATGAACATCCTACCCCACGACGCTCACGTACGTTTGATTCTAAAACTCAATTGTTACTCTGCAGTTCTTTAATTATCCCAGGACTTTTCATAACTTTCAGGTCTTGGGCAACCATGAGTTTGACAATGGGATCGAGGGTGTTGTCCCTTACTTAGAAGGCCTCAATTCCTCAGTAGTTACGGCCAACATGATCGATGATGAGGAACCTAGCATTCAGGGTCTTTACCAGCCCAGTGTCGTGGTCACCCGAGGAGGCCGAAGAATTGGAATCATAGGAGTCATTATTGCTACTACTCACGTAAGTTTCATGTTGAGCTTCTGATTAACTGATCCCCTCGGTACACGGTCTAAATTTGAACGTAAATAGCCGTAAATGCTGAAATTCTCCAGCAATTCCTAAACCGCCATCAAATGATGCGTAGCTATTTTGTATGGATCTTCTTAATATTTATCTATGTAATACTGACTATAATTTTTAGCAACTGGCCTCAACAGGTCAGTTACAATTTACTGATGAAGTAGAAGCAGTACAGCGTGAAGCAGAAATTCTTCATGAAGATGGCGTCGACATAATAATTGTACTGTCTCATTGCGGCTTAGAAATCGATCAGTAAGTATTATTATTATTATTATTATTACGTTCATTGCATATAAGTAACAAATACAAGTGCAATGTGGTGGACTATGTGTATTCTAGAATACAATACGAAAAACAAATAAGAAAAAAACAAACAGCAAAAGAGATTTGTCAGGATCGTGATAAGTGGCAAGCGAACAAATTGTGATAAACAAAACAATTTAATTGCTACAGGGTGACTTTGAATTCAATTGAGAAATTTTAAGGGACATTGTAACCATGATTTAGAAACATATGGCGGTAGTTTTGAAAAAAAATTTTTTTACGTTACCCGAAATCACTTCATTTAAGTATAGACAAACAATATCAGGACGAAGAGTTATAAAAATCGAAAAACAAGCTATGGGTCGAGCGTCTTATGATCGGCGCCGGCCAAAATTCTTTACGCATATCGGAGGACAGACTTTTATACATTTAACGTATTAGAATTCATTTTTCACCTACCACTTTAAATTCACAGCTTCGAGCAAAAGGTCGGAAATCAGGAATATGTTATAGCATTAACGATAAATAAAAAGAAAAGAACATTGTCTCAACATATAGCTAACGATTTCAAAATCACCTGTATTAGCTTATTTCCGAATTCACTGACTTGTTTATTTGTTAGAAGATAATGTGCAGAGCTCACAATTTTTTTGGTTTAAAAATATATATAGGTAACATAACATAAGCAGCCTGTATATGTCCCTCTGTAGGGCACAGGCCTTCTTTCAGAAAGAGAGTATGGGCTAAGTCACCACGCGTGCCCACTGTGGATTGGCGATTTCAAGCGCTGAGGTATGTGAATAGCTCAGACACTCAGGTTTCCTCACGATGTTTTCCTTCACAGTTAGCGAATGGTATTGCTACTATAACTTCACAAATGTACATAACTGACAAAACAAAGTCATACGTACATGCCCGCACTGGGAATCGAACCTGGGTCTCTCGCTTCCGAGTCCGATATTCTACCCACTAGGCTACCACAGAAAATATAATTACTGTTTAAAAATCTACTTAGCACTTAAATAGAGCCCACTGCTGGGCACAGACGTCTTCCATTTTAAGCTATCTATGCTACGTAATGCTTTACTTGACAATAATTATCTCTATTCGGCCGATGGGGCCGAGAAGTGCTCGAATGGAGACCACATATCGGCAAGCGCAGCGTAGGACGACCAGCCACAAAATGGACAGCGGACCTCATCCAAGTGGCGGGAAGACGCTGGATGCAAGCCGCTTCCAACCGATCTTTTTGGAAATCCATGAAGGAGGCCTCTGTTTAGCAGTGGACTTTTTGTGGCTGAATGATGATTATAGTGATGATGAATTATCTCTTTTTCAGGCAAATAGCTCTACACGGTGGTCCACACATTGACCTTATCGTGGGTGGACACAGTCACAGTCTGCTGTACAGCGGGGAACCCCCGGCGGACTGGTCCTTCTCACCTGTGGGGCCTTACCCTATTGTCGTGGAGCAAGAGGAAAGATCAGTTCGTAGCTATCTTTTTATCTTTGAATAATTCACTTTTTAGGGTTCCGCACTCAAAGGGTGCCCAACGGGACTTCACTGTCCGTCTGTCCGTCTGCCTGTCTGTCACCAGGCTGTATCTCATGAACCGTGATAGCTAGGCAATTGAAATTTTCACAGGTGATGTATTTCTGTTGCCGATTTAACAACAAAAACAGAATAAAATAAATATTTACCGGGGCTCCCATAGAACAAACGTGATTTTTTGCCCATTTTTGCTCAATATTAATAACGGCAACAGGTAGATGCTTGAAATATTCGCAGAATATCTAATTCTATATTCGTTTTAAAAGTAAATATTTAAATTAAAACAAAATAAATATTTAAGGGGGGCTCCCATACAATAAACGTGATTTTTTGCGTTTTTTCTCGATCTTTGTGTCTAATGTTGTATAGATAATGGTACGGAACCTATCGTGCGCGAGTCCAACTTGAACTTTATGTTTTATAATAGAGGGTGCCTCAGGACTGTACAGTGAAAGAAGGAGAGTTATTTCGTAGATTCTTCTTATATTTTCTCTCAGGTTTATACTTTGTAAAATGTGTGTAGTAATTTCGCTTATATTTTAAGAGGTTTCGTTCAGAAAGTTCAGTTGTTTTAATTTAATTTCATGTTCATAAAGATTAAATTTTTTCGGTTAAATTGGGTCGATAAGGACGGGACTAAAACAGTGGCGTGGCGAGAATCGCCTACGAGGAGTAACTAGATCCATATGTTTTTTACGTATTAAGTATTCTGACTTAGGGGAACTCGAGAGATAATACTCGCATCACAAGTGAAGAAAACACAAGGAGATTGTTATTTTTATGCAAAATGATGCATTTTTCAGGTTCTCATAGTGCAAGCAGCGGCCCATACGCAATATCTTGGCGAAATAAAGCTATACTTTGATGATCAAGGCAATCTGCTAAACTGGAACGGTGAACCGCATTATATAGGAAATGAAATTGAACAAGGTGAGAAAACTAGGTCAGGGAGGTGTATCTAAACAACCATATTTTTTTATACGTTTAATTTATTCATTTTAAAAACCTTCATTTAATACATCAGAGATTACCCGCGAAAAGAGGAGGAGACAGACGTATAATTCTTACGTCCGTTGTATCTTTAAAATTAGTGTCGAAATACTAACATTTATCACACTGTGAGCTTCTCGTAGCGTGAAGATTGATCAAAGCTAAGGACTGTGAAAACCGTATGTTAAATCAACACCGCGTTCATGAAATATTCCGAAGATAAAAATCTAAATTTCCGGTAACCGCCGCGGTGACTAATTCACCTTCCATGCGCACACGCACGACAACGACAACACACGAGGCACTAACGAGAACTGCCGACGTGACTCCGAACAGAAGATTACCGAGCCGAGCGCCTTGTCCCCCGCGACGAAGCCGCGCCGCCTCCAACCAAACGCTTCCGAGGACGCCCGAACATCCCACCCGACCGCGGAACATCTCTGCGCGTGCCGCATTTACCTTGCTGCCCTTGCGCACTGCCGCGCGAGTTAGCACGCTTCGAGACTCTGTACAACAAACCTACGCACTGCGCTTTAGCACTACGTAAGTAGAGTATCCACTGGGCAACGATAAGCGGTATCATGGATTCGGCCAAATGCGGTGCATGCACGGCACCCATTGGTAAAGGGGAATACCTGAAGTGTGCCCACTGTGGTGCCTCTTACGACATTGCTTGCATCAACCTTACAGTGGAGGTTTTCAATGCTCTTACTGAGGATTGTAAGAATATATGGGCTTGCCCAGCATGCATTTTATCACTACCGAAATCGATCGATTCCTCCACGCCAATTCGCCCGGCCATAGCTAGACTCAATGATACCTATACCGCAAATGCGAACATAAACCTACTAAGGGGCAGCCGCAAGAACGCCGATCCAGCTGATACGACTATGCATTCAAACGACCAACAAACAACCAACGACATGCTTCTGGTTGAAATACGCAAGCTGCGAGACGAGGTAATTAGCATGAAAAATGCAATTGAAAAAATAAACTGTATGGAGAAAACAATAACAAACCAGGAGAAAGAAATAATCGGTCTACAGGCCATTATCCAAGAGATGCAGAGTCATGTGGACTTTCAAGAACAAAAGTCACTGTCAAATGAAGTCGAGATTGTGGGCATTCCAGAAGAAGAAAGCGAGAGTCTGGGACACTTGGTCATTCTTACGGCCAAGAAAATGGGTGTGGAACTAGCAGAGTCTGAGATAGATTCAATTGCACGTGCAGGCCCCAGACGCGCTTCCAAGCTACCTAACAGTGATCATGGACTACCGCGCCCTATTGTCGTTAGACTTGTCCGCCGAATGAAACGCAGCGAGCTTCTGAAGGCCTCCAAAGTTAGACGCAATATTGACACAGAAGGAATTACCACGGGGCCCACAAAAAGAGTCTATATCAACGAAAGACTTACAAGGAAAAATCGTCAGCTTTTTCGTGACACCAGACACCGTGCACAAGAGTCGAACTTCAGATACTGCTGGGTGCGTGATGGTGTTATATACGTCCGCAAAACCGATGGAAAACCTGCAATCCCGATACGACTCCCAAGCGACCTGGATGAAAAAGTTGGTCTCTACAGTGCCCCGAAAGCAGCGCAGTCTAACTGAAACTAACAATCCGTTTCATCATGTCACAGTAAGAATCCTAAATTGTAAATGCAATAATGTAAAAACTGCTGTTCTGTATGTCTTTGCCCTACTCATTGAACCGAACACACACATACACAAAACCAACTACACTTATACACACATATTTACACTTAATTACATATTTATTATACAGAAAGCTCATCACGGGGATCATCGCGCCTCCCACTCTTTGGTCTCTAATTATTTGCCAACATCTCTGTATACCTATGATCCATGACGATCATAGACCTAAACACAGTTAAAGATATAGAAAATTCTATAACCATAGAGTGTCAAGCGCATGATTCCCTGGAGAGCTGCAACAATGTGTTGGGAAACGGCTATAACTTTAGTATCGTAACTTATAATATTCGAAGCATTCAGCACAACTTCAATACATTCTTAGCTGCGCTTAAGCGACTCCAAACGAATCCCGATGTCATAATCCTTACGGAATGCTGGCTTACAGGTGGTAACATAGGACAAATACCAGGCTTTACCTCTTATTCAACTACTAAAATAATAAACCGAGCGGGAGGCGTAGTCGCTTATATTAAAGATAACTGGAACGCATCAGTAGAAGAACCAGATATCGACCAAGCCGAGGGCTTAAAAATAGAACTTTGCAATAAAACTACAATATTTGGTATTTACCGATCACCCTCATTCTCACAGCCTACCTTATTCATAGACAGTCTTTCTAAGCTCTTATCTCAAGTAAACAACAACTTTCCTGTGTTTGTCTTAGGTGACATAAACATAAACATACTAGATTTACAAGATCAAAATAGCTCTGAATACCTCTGCTCTCTTGCTGAGCTAGGCTTCATCCCTGCAATCACCAAGCCTACCAGAATGCTTACCTGCCTGGATCACATCTTTGTAAAAGCCAAATGCAGTAAGATTATCGGTATAGTAAGTCATCTTGACATATCTGACCACGACATCGCTATTGTATCAATGTCTTTCAAAAGCAGTAAAAAGACAAAAACCAGAATGGTCCAGAAGATTGACTATAATGCCGTTAATGCTGAGCTGAGTGACATAGACTGGTCCGTTGTCGCGGGTTCGCAGGATGTTAACACCGCGGTTAGGGAATTTCAATCGATACTCACAGCAGCAATAACTAGACACACTACCCGGAAACGTATCAGCCGGTCTAAATATATTGAAAGATCGTGGATAACCCCCGGACTACTTAGATGCATGAGACACAGGGACAAACTGCATTTAGATGTCCGAAAACATCCAAAAGATCCAGTACGTAAATTAATCTACAGCAGGTACAGAAATTTTCTTACAGACTTACTGCATAAATTAAAGCGTGAACGCGACAGCAAAGAACTAAAAGACAACAAAAACAACCCGAAAGGGTTATGGAAGGCTATAAAAATTATTTCAGAACAAGCTAGCATAACCAAAATTGCTACCCAACTAACTCAAATCAAATCAACACCGCAAGAGTCTGTAGATGTCTGCAACGATTTCTTTGCAAATATTGGATCTAATCTTGCTGAGAAGCTACTTTCAAAACTCCAAGCCACAGAAGATTTACTTGCAACAGAAGCTAACATAAGTAAAAAGCCCAGTTCACCCGACACTTTTTTCACTGCCCCGACTGACGAAAGTGAAATTGACCAATTAATAAGCGACCTTAAACAGGACAGTGCCCCAGGATTGGATAACTGCACAGTTGCGTTAATCAAGAGTTTGAAATGCAGGATAATTACGCCTTTGACCCACATCTTTAACCTAAGTATGTCTAGTGGAGTCTTTCCCTCCGAGTGGAGGCTGGCCGTGGTTGTCCCAATATACAAAAGTGGACCGACAAATCAGCCTGAGAACTATAGGCCTATCTCACTACTGACCATTTTTTCTAAAATTCTAGAAAAAGTTATGAACAGAAGACTCATAAACTATCTTGAGAAAAATTATCTTATTTCCGACCGCCAGTTTGGATTCAGGCGTGGGAGGTCCGCTGAGGACGCGGTGGAACTTCTTGTGAGGGGCGTGACTGCGGGGTTGGATGGGGGCCAGAAATGTGTCGGAGTGTTTCTCGATCTCGCTAAGGCCTTCGATACCATTTCAGTGGCAATACTTCTCAAAAAATTGGAACTTGCAGGCGTTATGGGAGTACCACTGGAATGGTTCAGAAGTTACCTTACCGAGAGGCAGCAATGCGTTAGGATTGGGGAACACCTGAGCAAACAACTGCCCATCAAATATGGCGTTCCGCAGGGCAGTGTTCTGGGCCCCACACTCTTTGTCCTGTACTTAAACGACATCCACAGACAGTCATCAAATGACAACAGTATACCCATCTCCGATTCTAATCTGATATGCTACGCTGACGACACCGTAGCCCTCTTCTATGGAAGTACTTGGGACCAAACACTTCAAAATGCAGAGAGAGGCATGTCTACCCTAAGGAGTTGGTTAGATAGAAACCTCCTCACGCTCAATCTGAAAAAAACTAAATTTGTGTGCTTCCATAAAACCAATCATACAGCTCCAAAAGGATCTAACTCAATTAAAATCCATTCTGCATGTACCCAAAGCGGCTGTAACTGTGAATCAATTGCACGCACCGATACAATAAGATACTTGGGTGTCGAGTTGGATGAACGCCTGACCTTCAAAAATCACATTGGGCGCCTCGCCAGCCGTGTCAGGAAAATAATACACATCATGGGCCTTCTTCGCAACTCAGCAGACCCAAAAGTTCTACGATTAGTGTACATAGCTCTGTGTGAGTCTGTTATAGGTTACTGCATTACGGCTTGGGGAGGTTCAGGGACTACTTCAATGATTGTAGCTGAAAGAGCCCAACGCGCAGTACTAAAGAAAATGCTTAGCAGACCGCGATTGTACAGAACTACAGCTCTATATGCAGAGGCTAGCGTTCTTAACGTTCGGCAACTTTATATTTATAAAAGCACAATTGCTACACACCGACGGACCCTAAGATCTCCCCAGTACCGTGACCTAATCAAGAAGCGCGTTTATAAAATCCCAATACCACCAATTAAGTCCGCTTTTGCTCGTCGTTTTCCGAAGTTCTTGCACCCATTTATATATAATCGTGTAAATAACAGATGTGACATAAAAAGCTGTACCACATGGGAAGCCAAACAAAAGGTACAAAAATTGCTTTCATCACTCTCGTATATAGAAACTGAAAACCTATTAAAAGTAATTTCCTAACACAAAACCATGCAACCCCATACTCACATACACTGACATACGTACACATACACAAACACACACACACACACACACACACACACACACAAACACATGCACGCTTACAGGCTTACTCTCTTACACGCATCATGCATACATAATCCCACACACTTTCTCACACAACTACGAATGAATGTAAATGTACCTATCACGTAATCTATGAATGCGGGTATTATTAACTTTACAACAATCTACATTCATGGATTAACAAAAATCGCCTTTAAATGTTTGTTATCTTTAAGCCGTTTATTTTTGGCATTATCCTCGGTTAGTAACATAACTTTATAACTTCCTTATTACACCTGCTCCTATGATATCAGTACAATGAAAATCAATTTAGCAACTGTCTCCCCGACTACCACGATTCAGGCTCGACCTTGTGTGGTAGTCACTGTGTAAACATAACTATTGTAATAACTATCTTCTGGCAATAAACGTATTTTTATTTATTTTATTTTATTTTTTAATACATATTTTTCTTAAGTTTTTTTTTTTGCTTAAGTGCATGAGACCCCCTTGCTAGAAGTGTGACTGTAGATTTCATTTTTTAATTTCAATAACTAATAATCAGTATTTTTGAGTTTATATAAAATTATTGTAGTGTCAATTTCAATTTAAAAAGCCAAAATACGTAACTTAATAATTTCTGCCGAGGGTAGTAAACTAACAGTGAATGCTATCTAAAAGACGCCTGTCACCTCAGTCTACCGAGACCACGGCACTTGCAAAAGTACCGAAACTTCGGAAAATTGTAAAATGGAGAAGTAAACGAGTAAATACCTATCCGTTAAAATTCAGTTTTATTATGTCCAGTGCTCGTGTTAACCTCAGAAAATTCTATACACATTTTTCGCAAACTTCAAAGAGGTTTGTTGGCAAAGCGCTCTAACTCTATATAATATTACCAATATTATTCATAACCAGGTTACGTCTAGGTATATATAACTTCACTCAGCTTGATATATGTAAACAAACCATAGACAAAAATCGCCAGAGTACAAGAAGCAATACCGGCAATAAATGGTTTAGTTTAAACCCTCTCTTATTCACACATTGAATTCTGGACATTGAAAAGAGTCCTAAATTCTGTATTATTATTACAGAGAGGTCCGGTATAACTTAATTGTGAAATCAACTCTACAAAAACAGTTTGATTCACAGAATGTGACATGTGTTATTATGGCGGATTGACGGATGAATAATAAAAAAAATAAAGAAATAGGATGTACAAAAGTATACAAATACGAGTGACTTTTTAAACGTTTGTTTTCCTCCATAACAATAACGGTAACACATATAACTATCAAACATGGTGTGTAATCTTTATAGTTCAACAAATAATAAAAAACACGCCAAGTATGAGTCGAATGCCCGTTAAGGGTCCTGATTGAAATGACTACCTTAATTATTGAATTCTCCATGCGTCTCAGTCCGACACGCAGTTGGCCGGTTTTTTAATATGGTGCATGAACACAATTTTAAAGGAAAATTATCGATAATCGTGTTAAGAATCCCGTTTTTAGGGTACCTTAGTCAACAAGGAAACCTTAAAGTTTCGCCATGTCCATCCGTCTGTCCGTCTGTCGGTCTGTCCGCGGATAAGCACAGAGACGATAAGTGCTAGATAGCTGAAATTGGCATAGATATACATATGAATGTCCGCACTCGTAGCCCCGGCTTCCTGAGTGATCTTAAACGATCACGAAGGTTAAGCAACACTGGGCGCGTTCAGTGCATGGATGGGTCGCCGTCTATGCCTAACGCTAGTGGCATTTTTCCGAGCGGTTCCGTGCTTCGCAAGGCACGTTAAGCTGTTGGTGCCGGCTGCCGTCGATAGATGGCAGTCGTTAAGCCAAGTCAGAGGCCTTAGGGCGGCTGACAACTTCTGACAGTAGACGAGCCACTAGTCTACAGGCCTCCACCAATCCGGACTTGGCCCCCGTGGTGGAGTATGGCCTATACCTTCCTCAGGGAAGAGACCCGTGCCCCTCGGTGGGGACATAATGGGTTGATGATGATGATGATACATATGAATCACGTGGACAAAACTGTAGGATTATTCACGTTACACCGTGTCGCGAACGAGCCGGGCTCCACCCGGGGCACACCCACCGTGCGCCGGCCGGGCCAGTCATTCACGCTACCTTAGCATTGGGTTGGTGGCATGTATTCTTTGTACGGCCGTGTCTGTGATGGATGTTTTGTGTCAACTAGTGATTTCATTAGTCGATAGACGTGACAATTTAGAAATATGCAATTTTAATAACTTGAATTGGCAGCCATTGCAATTGAATCGTGTGATTTTAAAACAACACAAGTCACATGTGTTTTTAAAATAACACTTGCCCATTTTTTTTTATGAAATTATTTACAGCTACCTATTGATTTACATTAGAAAAAAAAATTGTAGTTTATTCATACAGAAATCAATATAATATGCTAAAATATTGCTGTTGTAGATATTAGTATTTGAATAAAACAGTTTTTTCTATTTCCTGCAAAGTTGTAATGAAAGGACATGTGTCGTTTTAAAATCACACGATTCAATTGCCAACGATGATGAACTATTGGAAACAGGAAGCGAAACTACTAAAAGACGATGGGGTGGACATTGGAGTACACCCCATCCTCACCCCATCACCCCACACCAAAGCGAGAAGATTTTTACTATACCACGAGAAGCGAGAAGCTTTACTATACAACGTGTCGAGGCCAGGCCGAGCCGGAGCCGGTAAACCCACTAACATTTCAACGCCGTGCCCCGGCCGTGCACGGCTCACTTCATATAAAAGTATACTATAGATCTGACCATGTCCCGGCCGCGGCTTGGTCGTGACTCTGTGTAGCATGAATAATCCTTCAATCGCAAAAAAAAAAGTTCCCAACACAATGATCCGCGTGAGTGGATTCTGCAGATGCCTTAGCATACCAAAATCAAAATCAATTTTTTTTATTCAAAGTAGCACAGACACTGCGACTTAATGAACGTTACAAGTTAAACTAGGTGTCCATTTCAAAATCTAGATCATTTTGGAGAAAAAATGGACAAAAAAACTCCAAACTTAGTCTTTTCAAGTCCTTAATTTACAGGATTTATATAAATGTTCTATTTAAAACTCATGCATTGAACTGGCTTTAATTCCAGACATCATTGTCATCTAAATAATCTTTAATGTTATAGTAGCTTTTTTGGCACAAAGTGCGCTTCACACATTTTTTGAACCGCGTTTCTGGCAAGCTTATTATACCTTAGCTAGAGCGGTAGGTATGTATTAAAAAGAGCAAATAGATTATTTCTATCTGTCTGTAAAATATGTGATACAGCTGAAATATTTCAGGAATAAGTCAAAAACTGTGATTAACCTGGTAGATGGCATGTGTTACGGAAACCAATGTATTTGAGTAAGGGACGTATTGGCTTTTAAAATACGTTTATATGGCTAGCTAATCCATATTAGTGTTTAAAAAAAAAGTTGATTAAAATTTTTTTTTTCGGGTACGTGCGAACAAACAATTATAAAATCGTAGGTCAATTTGAGTGACAACCCTGATCAAAATATTTAAAATTAAATATCTCCAAATAACCGCATTGTTAGAACGTGCAAATTTTGTCGTAGGTGCTACTCATAATAAAGAATGAGTCTGTTGTAGTCAGAGGCTCTACTTCAAAGTCTAAAAATAAATAAAAATTTAAAAAAAACTATAAAAATAATTATTGCTTCGTTATTAGGCAAAGTTTCAACAAATTAATAGCTCTTAAATATGTGCTTCTAATACTTCTAAACACCGAGGACACAACGATCATTCAAGCCTTCATAGTTTTTTTACTGGATTTTTTTTTCTTATTTTATTACTACGAAGGACAAGAAAACTTTTTGATTTTTGTAAAAAAATATATGTTCAATGGACTCCTGTGAGTTCTACTCGTGTCATTTAAACACATAGCTGAATCAATTAGAGCAATAAACTGAGGATGTCACTTTTTTGGGGCAATAAAAACACTGTGTGTGGTGTTCACAAACCTCAGCGCTTAATATTGCCACTCCGCGGTGGGCACGCTCGGCAATAAAACCTACACTCTCTCTCTGAGAGAAGATCGGTGCCCTGCAGTGAGACGTTTATAGGCTACATAGGTAAAAAAATGTGAACAGAAAAATACATTACAAACAAAAACCAGACTGAGGACATTTGTACAAATTAAAGCAGGACTGCCCCCATCGGGAATCCGTCCCACGGCTCAGGCACGGTAGTCAAACGTGTTAGCGCTAAACAAGTAAGGCTCAGGTTCAAGCACAGTCACGAATTTTTCACTCGTTCAAATAAGGCATCGCTTGGTAGAGCACAAATATGTCACCCTTTGTCTGGCAGTTGACAGATGTGGATTGGTTTAAGCCGATTTTAGTTATTTCTGTCCACAGCCCCAGACGTGTTGGATAAAATAAACTTTTACCTACCACTGGTACAAGAGTTAGCTCAAACGGAAGTGGGTTCTTCTCTGGTGCACATGTCATCGCGTTGCGCTTGCAGCCAATGCAACCTTGGCAGCTTCATCTGTGATGCATTCTTGGATTCTGTAAGTTATAGTGATTTAGGGTTGGCGCCGGACAGCACAATTTATTCCTTAAATTAGTGATTGATATGCATACTAAGGAAATACATTACCAGGAGACGGGGAGCAGCGTCTTCCTGAGATTACAACCACATACTGCGATCGCCAACCCGCCTGCCAAGCGTGGCGATTATGGCAAAACCCGTCATGGTTTGTAAAACCATGAGGGAGGCCTATGTCCTGCAGTGGGCGTCAAATGGCTGATGATGATGATGATGCATATGACACAAAGTAGTGCAGCGGCAGAACACATTCACGTTCGGGAGGTTATCGGTTGGAGTCACGGCATGAATTTGTTTTCTAAGTTACGTACATTTGTTAAGTTGTAATATTCGCTAATAGTGAAGGAAAACATCTTTAGGAAACCCTAGTGTCTGAGGTATTTACAGACCTCAGCGATTGCTACGTACAATGGCCCAAATATGAGATGCTGATGATGATGATGAACTATTTCCATGGCATGTTCAAATCATGAATTCTCCCGCACATATTTCAATAATTCTAAAACGAACAAATTTGACGCTCATTATAGAAAGATTTAATGATTATGAATAATTCTATGCCTCAAACAATTCATTGCTTCGTCTAAAGAACTTCCTCCCCATTAACTATTTTCCTATTCTAGACTACGCCGATGTCTTTTACCCTGATCTCTCCCAAAATTTCTTGAACAAATTCGATCCCTTGCAGAACACCTGCATCCGCTTTATTTTCGGCGAAAATATTCCTCGTCAGGTTGAATGGCTTCCAATTCCATATCGTTCTGCATCCTCTTCTCTTTTCTCAAAGATCCCAATATTTTAAGTCTCAATTTCCTTTTCCATCCTGGACACAAAGGGAAACTTCGTTTCTTTCTAAATCTTCTTTTCTCTAACTCCTTCGCCAATTCAGCCATCTGCCTCTGGAACGCTGTCCCTAATAATATCCGTACAGCCTTCTCTAGGAACTTTTTATGGCCCTTTTCTGGAAACACATCCTCGACAAGTATTACCCCAACCTCTCTTAGCTCCTCATGGTTCTCCACTATTTGAATATTCCTCATTCGTATTTATGGTCATTTGTATGTATCACTGCTAAATTGTATTTTGTTTTGAGATTTAGAATTGGTCTCCATAGTAAAAGTAGTTTGCATTGACGATTCTTCATTAATTACCTTCATTATTACCCAGGTTCGATTACCAGTGATGTGAATCGATTACACATGAATTCGTTTATTTTCAAAATTACGTACTTCTGCGAATTTGTAGTAGCAATGCCACACGCTAACTATGAAGGAAAATATCGTGAGGAAACCCACGATGTTTTCCTTCACAGTTAGCGTGTAGATTGTGTGTTGATTGGCTGGCACATATTGACTAGGAGACGGCACATAGGGAAGAGTGTTTGTAATATATAAAACTTATTTAATTCGCCATCAACATGTTTCAGAGAAAAGATTGTTTACAAAAATGCCGCTTATACAAGTCAACAACTGCCGATAAACTGCTGCGCAGTTTGGCAAATCTGTCAACCTATTTGTTATTTTCTTTTTAATAAAATCTTTAAATACAATACAAATACTAAGCTGTCTGTGATATAGGTGCTGGCCCTGCTGGGCAAGCCTACTCCATCAAAAAACGATATCCCAGGCACTGCAGCATCCGAGTAGACCCTTCAACCATCTAGTGTAAGTGAAGATGCCACTGGACGCTGTATAAATCATCTCATTACGTAGATGCAAAGGCCAAACTTTTAACTTTCATTATGTCGATAGTTGGATCCGAGGATTCGTACGAGGAATTTACACCCTGTATTTAGTACCCTCTCCAAAAGACCTATTTAAATGAAATTCAAGATAGATTGTAATCACGGCTCGTGGAAGTATTCCTAAATATTGATGAAGATTTGGTGTTACAGGTATTAGACAGGGCTGAGGGTGATAACTGGCACTATGCTCACTTCTGTGCCATAAATCAAGGAGGCATCCGAATTGACGTCTCTCCAGGTGGTAAGTAAATTTACAGCTCAATGATCGATAGCGACGGTTAGTCCGGAACACGAACAAAGCCGACTTGGCCTAAATCACCTAGAAATTCTATACGATAAATTTATGTTAACTGGGCTTAGTAAAGATTTGTTTTGTTTAGTCTTGCGAGCGGCGATAGTCTTATGAATATTGTGATTCATCCCAAGTCGTTATGGCATCATGAAGAGAGACTCTAGGTTTTGAGTTTCAAAAGGATTAATTAACAATATAATGTTAAAAAAATTAACATTAGTCTATATACATACATAGATACATAAAGTCACACCTGTATCCCAGAGGGGTAGACCGAGACCGGGGACTGCCACTTGCCACGCTCCTGGCAGATCCCTTTCGCTTCATCAACATTCATTAGTCGTTGCATGCACGCACGCAAGTTTTGGGTAGTCTTTATCATGCCCTTTGCTAATACATCCCTTATTTGGTCGAAGTATATCCGCCTGGGACGTCCCTTGCCAGCCCTTCCATCCACATTCAGTCGATATATTTGTTTTTTCAATGTTTCTTCCTTTATCCTCTCCACATGTCCAAACCAACGCAACATTTCTTTTTCAATTCTAGACGCTACATCCTCTTTCAGTTCACATCATTCTCTAATCAAACTATTGTGTATACTGTCACTCAAAGTAACACCAGACATACTTCTCAAGGACCTTCTGGATTAATCCTAGTTTCGTGCTTCTTTTGCAATTGTGGCAATCATGCCCTCGTCAAAAATCGAAATAATAAAGGTAAAGAAAAAGATAAGACACAAAACTGAATACATACATCACAGAATTTTTACAGAAATAACGTTCTATCTAACTTAACTATTTTACGCAGTGGCGTCGGAAAAATATTTCCATTTAAATAACCAATTTGGGCCAACATTTCATTCGCCCCAAGCAAATCGATCATACGCCTGAAAAAATACTCGATTAGGTTTACCTTGTTCCATGTGGTACAGTACACTTTATGCCTAATTGCTCAATGTAACGTGAGGAAACATCAAATAGTGAAGTTCATACCTAATTACTTTTTAACCGACTTCAAAAAACAAGGAGGTTATCAATTCGACACGTATGTAAAAAAATAATTGTCGAAATCGGTTAATATTTGACGGAGTTAAATCTTAACCGATTTCGACGATTCTTTATTTGTTCGAATGGATGTAATGCCCCATTGACCCTATTTTAATTTGCTGAAGTTCTGATGAAGACTTCCAGAGATGGAGAACGGAGCTCTTCGATGGACAGCAGTAAATAAGGCCTAGTAATATCCGTATGTTTCACAAACTAGCGAAAAAGTAGTCCCAAAGTAATCCGGTGATGTTTTGGTGAAGACTTTCGGAGATGGAATTTGATAACGTCAAATTTTAAAGCAACGAATTAACTAGGGTAAATTATTGTTATAATGGTCTTTACCCCCACTAAAAATTGAAAAATATTTTTTTTTAAATAAAAACCGATTTCAAAACCCTACAGCACTAAAAAGTTACAAATATTTGAAATTATTAGAAGTACGTATACATGTAGGTACTGTAGAAGTATAATTTGTAGTCTCCAACAAATTAGTAGACTCCAAATTATACTTCTAAAATACCTACATGTATACATAATTCTAACTATTTAAATTATTTCTAGCTTTTTAGTGCTGTAGGGATTCGTAGTAGTTTTATTTAAAAAAAAATTAGGCTTCTTTACTTCTGGCCTTAAAGTCTAATACTCACATAGTTTTTCAATGGAATCGAACGTGGGTCCCGCTGCCTAGTCCATTGTTCTACCCACTGGGCTACCAACGAACCCACGATCTAACGAATGTGAGGTCGGCGACAGAAAGGGTTTTCCCGGAAATTATTCGATTTTTTCTCGCCTTTTAAACCTTCCCTAGACCTCCACGAACATTTCAAGACTAAGATAAGATAAATCCGTTCAGCCGTTCTCGAGTTTTAGTGAGACTAACGAACAGCAATTGATTTTTATATATATATATAGATTTTAAATTAATTGAACTTTTTTCTAATGTAGTCTTTAATTCCGTATTTTTGACATTTTACAATCAAGTACATACTTGCTATGCCGTTATCGGTAAAATTACACTGTGCAAAGTAACATCTGAACTTACTGTAATTTATGGCAATAAAGATTGAATTGAATTGAATTGAAACTTTATAGGTCGCAAATTTTATCACTAGACGATGCTGACGGAATTCTTTTGTCGTGGTACAATACAGTTGTTTCAGTCTTTATGCATAACATAACAAAAAGAAAACTAATTGAAATAAGAAACTGGACTTAACTAATATATAAAGGATAAAAATATACAAATAACATAAATTCTATATTTACAAATAAAACACCAGCCCCAGGTCACTGTCCCGCGGTAATGAGCCCAGGACGCTGGCGACGTTACCTCTTTGGATGGCCAGGCTTATCCTCTGGCCGAGGTACGCGCCAGCCAATACAGTTGTACACTTTTACAAATATGGACGGAATGTGACAAATATATGGTGACACAGGAATATAAAATTAAGGGATATCATTTAATTTTCGTGTATTTAAATTCATTATTTCAATATTTAATAAGGGCACTAAGCAAGAAAAATTAACTACCGTTTTTGTCTAAAATGATCATGCTATTATCACTTGATCCTGCCTTTGGCCACTGGCTTTGACAAAAGATACTCATTGTGTGAGCAAGAGAAAGTAACACCATCGACTTCGTAATTGTCTATCATTCCACATAACATAACATAAACTCACGCCTGTATCCCAAAGGGGTAGGCAGAGACCAGGGACTGCCACTTGCTACGATCCTGACAAATCACTTTCGCTTCCTCAACATTCATTAGTCGTTGCATAAACTTACTTTTCACTCATTTCCACATATTTTAAATACTACGAAACGATCCACAGGATATTATTATGTT
This sequence comes from Yponomeuta malinellus, assembly GCA_947308005.1. NCBI lineage: Eukaryota > Metazoa > Arthropoda > Insecta > Lepidoptera > Yponomeutidae > Yponomeuta > Yponomeuta malinellus. The sequence continues at coordinate 13,108,518 of OX371012.1, forward strand.
AGTATTTATTTTCCTCAGCGTTTCAGCGTCAATGAATTCGTACCGTTTAACTACAATGGAGATAAAAGTTTCCAGTCGCAAAGCGGATAATAAAATAAGTATATACCTAAATGGCATCGAAATTTTTGCACGAGGTCAATACGACGTCTGTGCGGGAAATAAAAATTTATCGATTAAAATGAAATAGCAAATCTGAGCCGTAATTGCTAACTTTTATTAACTATTTTAAAAACCGGCCAAGTGCAAGTCGGACTCGCGCACGAAGGGTTCCGTACCATTATCTATACAACATTTGACACAAAGATCGAGAAAAAAACGGGTAAAATCACGTTTTTTTGGCTGGGAACAAATATTTACTTTATTTTAATTTAATTATTTATTTTTGAAGCGAATATGTTCTGTAAATATTTCAAGCGTCCATCCGTTGCCGTTATTAATATCGAGCAAAAAAGAGCAAGAAATCACGTTTGTTGTATGGCTGCCATACAACAAACGTGATTTTTTACCCTTCTTTATTTATGTTATTCTGTTTTAAGTATTTGTTGTCATAGGGCAACAGAAGCACATCCTCTGTGAAAATTTTAATTGTCTAGCTATCACGGTTCATGGGATACAGCCTGGTGACAGACAGACAGACAGACGGACAATGGAGTCTTAGTAATAGGATCCCGTTTTTACCTTTTGGGCACGGAACCCTAAAAGTGAAAACAATAGTTTTTTCGTTATTACCTTAACCGGCGTGCGTGCGTGCAACGACTAATGAATGTTGAGGAAGCGAAAGTGATCTGTCAGGATCGAAGCAAGTGGCAGTCCCTGGTCTCTGCCTACCCCTCTGGGATACAGGCGTGAGTTTGTGTTATGCTATGTAACTTAATCCCGGATTCAATTACTTGAATTATGGAAAAAGTTAATAATGTGTAGTGCTCATGAAAGTTTTAGTTGGAAAATATTTTTTCCATTGTTCTCTACTAATTGAATACGAACAATTTAGTAAATTTGCTGCTGGGCTCGAAATACGAGTGGGATGGCCGAAACAATAACTTGCTATACCCTACTAACCTGGAAAAGCTGCGAAAAACAACAATTTTCTGCCATTTTACAGCTGTTTTATTTTAGGTGTCTACTGTTTTAATCAATAAAAAGTAGAAATTGTTTTTTTTTTATATTTCAGTTTATCCGTGTGGCGCCGGATTAAGTATAGCGTCTCTCCGTTTCCTCCCGTGGATGTCGTAGAAGGCGACTAAGGAAATCAATTACCAGGAAACGGACAGCAGCGTCTTCCTGAGATTCCAACCATATACTGCGATCGCCAACCCGCCTGCCAAGCGTTGCGATTATACCAAAACCCCTCATGGTTATGAAACTACGAAGGAGGCCTATGTCCTGCAGTGGGCGTCAAATGGCTGATGATGATATTTAAGTTTTCGCATTTTTTTTATATTTAAAAAACAAACATTTTCTGTATTCCGCGAGCTGTTGGAGCGGGCTTGAAAGAATCAGTGCCCTTGCCTAGAGGTAAAAATCCATACGGGATATCTAAAGTTATACAATCGGCTTACCTTAGACTAGACTCAAAATAAAATATTATTTCGTGAGACTTATCGTTCATTTGTTTCGCAGTGATAACGTTCGAATCGCTGCTCCTGTCAACACCTTTTGAAAATAACGTCGAAGCGTTTGATCTCAGAGGGGATCACATAATGGAAATGCTAGAATATTCCGTCACCTACAATGCTTATCCTGGTCAACGGATGCTGCAAGTGTCGGGTGCGTAACTTTGTAGGACAAGAGTTCGAAAACAAAGTATTGTAAAACACGAAGCTCGAATAAAGAAAACTGTCATAAGGCAAAATGAGATTCTCTATCGATACTTGAGTTCTGCTAAACTTGGGAACAATGTTTATGTAGAATACAAAGTCGTGTTGCAAAACGTCGTTTCAAAATATCTGCCGGGGAGTTATGGTACTCATTTATAGAGCAATATACAAAGATTTGAACCTTTTACGAGTCCTCCAGAGCAACATAAATAAATTTAAAGACTTATAAGTTATAAAATAAGTTTTCTGTCTCAATATGATGATTGATATTTGTCCCAAGATGTAAAATAACGTCAAATTGTCATCTGTTCAAAATTTCACATTCAATAAAAGTTTTTCGTCATGAGTTAAAGTGTACCTTAATTCCCAGGAATACAAATAGTGTTCGACGGCAGTTTGGAAGTTGGCAATAGGGTTGTCAGTGCGAAAATTCGATGCATCGACTGTGAGATCCCCCGCTACGAGCCTCTCCAACTCCACAAGTATTACAAAGTCGTCGCACAATCTTTCATCGGGGACGGAGGAGATGGATTTACTGTGAGTGAGACCATGTTTTCAAAATTGTATTCTCATTCTATAGATAAATAAATTTAAAAAAACGGCTACGTCCGAGTCGGACTCGCGCACGAAGGGTTCCGTAGCATTATCTATACAACATTTAAATATTTATATTAACAAATTTACAGATTTACTAAGCTAAGTAAAACGTTTTTGAAAATATTAGAAGAGGCATAGTTGTAAGTTGTATAACACTTTTTAAATTTTCAGATGATATCAGAAAACCGCCAAAATGTGACGGTTGTTGGTGTAGATTACGCGGTACTTCAGGATTATATGAAGAAATCATCCCCCATTGTGAGCGACATTGATGGTCGCATACAGATCTCCAATGCCTGTATTTAAATTGTAAAAGGAATAAAAGAAATGTAGCAGTATATTGAACATTGAATAATTTAGTTTAAGTCAAATAAGGCCCTGGCCACACAGTGGCAAGTGGCAAACCCTGGTCTGTGCCAACTCCTCCACAGGCGTGAGTTTATGTAATATGTGTAATGTTTATGTTATTATCTTTTAAGCCTACTTCAAAAAAGGAGGAGGTTATCAATTCGACGCTTTTATCCTTTTTTTTCTTGCATAACCCCGTAAAATCTTAACCGATATCGACATATATTTTTTTGTACGAATTGGTCCTATTTTAATTTGGTAAAGATCTGATGAAGACTTTCAAAGATAGAGAATGGAACTCTTCAATGGACAGCAGTAAATAAGGCCTAGTGCCCAATATCCGTATGTTTAATAAAATAGCGTAAAAGTAGTCCCAAGGTAATTTGGTGATGTTCTGGTGAAGACTTTCGGAGATGGAAATTGAGAGCTTCAAATTTTAAAGCAACGAATTAAGTTGGGTAAATTATGGTTATAAGGGGTTGTTTATTTTTCTCTCGCTCCCCCACTAAAGATTAAAAAATATAAAAAATTAAATAAAAAAATTTAAATGTAGCCGGTTTCCTGTTTGATGACCAGGACATATATTTTGGGCACCGACTCCAAATTATGTTTCTACAATACCTAAATGTGTACATACTTCTAATTTTAAGGTATTCTTTTAATTTTTTTCTACCTTATTAGTGTTTTGAAGTCGGTTTTTATTTTTTATTTAATTTTTTTATACTTTTGCTGTACACAGTAAAGAATTTATATTTAGTCGGGTAATCTAGTTGAGGCAATAAAAATACATAAGCAGCCTATATACGTCCCACTGTAGAGCACAGGCCGTCTCTCAGGGAGAGAGTATGGGCTTAATCACCACGCGTGCCCACCGAGGATTGGCGATTTCGAGCGCTGAGGTATATGAATAGCTCTGACACTCAGGTTTCCTCACGATGTTTTCCTTCACCGTTAGCGAGTGGTATTGCTACTATAACTTCACAAATGTACATAACTTAGAAAACAAAGTCATAGATACATGCCCGCACTGGGAATCGAACCTGGGTCTCCCGCTTCCGAGTCCAATGTTCTACCCACTAGGCTACCACCGCACTTTCGTATAAAAATACAAATAGTAATAATGAGGAGGTTAAAGAATTAATGTTAACTATTTGTACATTGCTACTACAGGAGTAGCCAGCAAAGGAAATTCAGTTTAATTTTCCGTTTCATTGCTCCCTCGCTTCCAATCTCACACTAATTAGAATAAGACCAACCATCGACTCGTGGCTTTTACTCTTTGACTGAACCATAGCGTAAAATGAGCTAGTTTTCAGGGCAAATTGTGAATAAAGGACACAAATAGGAAGTATGTGTGATGTTACTTTGGTATGCGTGATGTTACAAATAGGAAGTATGTGTAATGTTATGGTACTGTAACGATTCTTCTTTATAGAAGCTGGCTGGCAGAGCCTTCTCGTCTTATTTTGAATATTTTGAAGGGAATCGTTACGTTTTGTTTTAGATGTCAGTCGAGCCCCAGCTAGGCTAGAGAATCGATGAAAAATACTAGATTAAAATAATATTGCTCCTTAAATCTGAGTATTAATAAATAGCGTATTACATATTGGTGGAGGCGCCTAAAGTCCCCAGCGAAAAATTTAGTTCGCGCCCGAAGTGTGCACGAGTTGGTGCCTCGCGTTCGTATAGGCACAGAGGAAAATAGGGAAGAAGATAGGTACCCGACTTTTCTTGCAGCCAGCCATCTTGTTTTAGATGTTAGTCGAGCCCCAGCTAGGCTAGGGAATCGATGAAAAATACAAGAATAAAATAATATTGCTCCTTAAATCTGAGTATTAATTAATAGGGTATTACAGTACTGACGTGACAGAATACGCAAAAGTGTGATTAGAGACCGTCGTGCACTGAAGGTGAATCGGGAAAGAAATGTTGCGTTGGTTTGGACATACTCGTATGAGGATGATGAAGGTCGAAAGATTGACGAAATATATCGAGCGAATGTGGGTAATAGAAGGGCCGGTACGGACATCCCATAAATAGGGGATTTATTAACGAAGGGCGAGATAGAAGTACCTGAAATCGGTGTGCGTGCATGCACCTACAAATTACTGTTGATGAACGGAAAGAGGTTTGTGAGAAACGTGCCAGGTGGTAATTCCTGGCACCCTATGGGATACAGGTGCGAGTTTTTGTATGTAGGTAGAACAATAATCTACACAAACGTACACGGTTTAAAACTCTTGTTGTTTTACGTCATATAACACTACTAATTTTCGCCCGCGACTTCGCCCGCATGGAATGAGTAATTTCCGTGATGCAAAGTATTCTGTGTCCTTCCCCGGGACTCTAACTATGTCCATACCAAATTTCATCTAAATCCCATTAGCTCAGTTGGGAGAGCGCTGGCACGGTGAGCCAAAAGTCGCGGGTTCAAGTCCCGGCAAGGGTGGAATTTTTAGCCTCTAAATAAGTTTTTAAAATTGTCCTCAGCACGGGTTAGTGCAACAAAAAGAATATATATTCATCTAAATCCGTTCAGCCGTTATTGCGTGATTGAGTAACAAACATCCAAACATCTTCACATACATAACATAAGCAGCCTATATACGTCCCACTGTAGGGCACAGGTCTTCTCTCAGGGAGAGAGTATGGGCTTAATCACCACGCGTGCCCACCGCGGATTGGCGAATAGCTCAGACACTTAGGTTTCCTCACGATGTTTTCCTTCACAGTTACCGAGTGGTATTGCTACTATAACTTCACAAATGTACATAACTTAGAAAACCAAGTCATAGGTACATGCCCGTACCGGAGATCGAACCTGGGTCTCCCACTTCCGAGTCCGAGGTTCTACCCACTAGGCTACCACCGTCGTACCACCACATACTTTCACATTTATAATATTAAGTAGGTTTAATTAAAGAAAGAGACTAGACAACTATTTACCTCTCGCTCATACAATATTGCCGACTAACTTTCGTGAGCAAAAGGCAAATAGTTATTTAGACCCTTTCCTAAGTTAACAGAGCTAAATTAAAAAAAGGAAACTGGTATTTACCCGACTGCGGCGAAGCCCAAAAGGAAGGCAATGTTATTGGCTCGTACTAATGTCCGTTTCTACGTTCCCTCATAACTTCTTAACCAATGGACAGATTTTGATAAATAATACCTCAATCAATTCGTCGTTGCGTTTGCGCGAGTGTCATAGACTATATAAATTCGGCATAAAGCCAACAAAAAAAATATAAAGTCTCTAGAAAGACCTATTAAACGTATATAAAATAAATTATATAATTGCATAAAAGTTTGAACGGTTGGAATATAATTTTGTTTTTTTTTTGCCTTTATACGTCCCACTGCAGGGCACAGGCCTTTTCTCAGAGAGAGAGAGAGAGAGAGAGAGAGAGAGAGAGAGAGAGAGAGAGAGAGAGAGAGAGAGAGTGGGGTGCCCACCGCGGATTGGCAATTTCAGGTGCTGAGGTATGTGAACACATCAAACGCTCAGGTTTCTTCACGGTATTTTATTTCACAGTAAATATTAAAAATACTAAAAGAAAAAACAGTTTTGTAAACTATACACCTACGGATGTCTAACTAGCGCCAAAATCTGACCCCATGCTCAATTGCATCAGGGGGACGGGGCTTGCTAATTGTGCCAGCTAATTGAATCGAGGTCAGTACTGCACTGCGAAATAGCTAAGCTCGAATGTAGATTACTTATTTAAAAAATTAAAGAAAAAACAGCTGCCTCGGTGTTTTTGGGTGACAATTCTTAAGAAACGATACTTAGGGGTTTTTTTATTCATATGAAAATCTAATAACACATCCTGAATTGGTGTTGCGAAAGTGTTCATCATATTTTGGTGAAGTTAAAATGATCACACAAGCAGCCTATATACGTCCCACTGTAGGGCACAGGCTTTCTCTCAGAGAGAGAGAGAGTATAGGCTTAATCACCACGCGTGCCCACCGCGGATCGGCGATTTCAAGCGCTGAGGTATGTGTGGTATGTATGTGTGGCGCCGGATTAAGAATAGCGTCACTCCTTTTCCTTCTGTGGATGTCGTAGAATGCGACTAAGGAAACACATTACTTATTGGGTATGTGAATACCTGAATAAAAAATATATCTTAATAAGTACTTTTAGTTTGGAAAGAAAGAAAGAAAGACTTTTATCGGGACAAATTAACACATCACAAGAAAAAAAGGCATAACAGGTAACATGAACTCGGGCTTTGCCTTGTCCTGTATTTGTAAAATAAAATAAATAAATAAATAATTGTTTATTCTGTAAAAGGTGCATACATTTCTAAATAGTCTCATTTCCGCCAAACTAAATAATAGTTTGTTGGCAGATTTACTCTCAATTTAGTTTACATAGAAAAAAGTAAAGAAGATACTTAACTTAAATTAGGATAAATTTATGGTACTGGTTACAAACTGGTTCATTAATTCAGAAGCTACACACTTTTTATGTGACTTGTTTTTCTTTTGTATATGTTACTTGTGGTGGGGCGCCTAAAAAATCAATTCGTTCATATTTGGATAAACCGCGTTTTTTCATTGTCGTCGGCATTTGAGTATGGGCTTGCCTGCTTGTCGATGACGCTGCAGATGTTCTCCGAAAATCTCGGGAGATGGCGTTGGCTGTCTTCACCGGCGAAACTAAAAACGCTGGGCATTGGTTGGAAGAAAGAACATCCCACGAGGACAAAAATTCGTTATTGGTCAAAAATAATGAAATATGAACACTCACTGTCATGGCGTCTTCGCAAGCTCTTGGTGTGGAGCCTAAAAGTGCATCTTCTCGCTACAGTTTGATTTATTTATGAATCTGAAGATTCGGACCGCAAAAACTGTGATATCAGTGACCTCATTGCATTGTGCGTGTTTTCAGCGAAAGTACTCGCTGTACTTTTCGCCCACCTACGAACTGAAAGGTTAGGTTGCCGGCCGGCTAAACCCTCGCATTCAAAACCCTGCGGGGCCTGCAGCAGCGTATACCATCAGCCTGCCGCTCTCGGGAGGAAGGAGAACGGACGCGGTCATTTGCAGGTCAGTGCTGGTCCAAAATTACTTTATTGCCGACGACAATCGAAATTTTCATCCTTTTTTTAAACTTAATTTGTGAGCAATCACCCCCCTGGTGAGGCTATTTACACGCCCCACCATATTTTGGTCCTATTCGAGTCTCGGATTGTCCAGTAGATTGAAGATTTACGTAATTTTTTGGTAAATTCTTGCATGACATTCCATACAGCTTCGCACGTATTCACGTATATTTGGTGAATATCGTTCACAACGCACCTTTTATTGATCAGATCAACGTAATTTTGGTTGATTCTGAACTTACGCCTAGGATTTTACGTAATTTTTGGTAAAATTTCTCATTTACGCCCCTTGATTTTACGTATCTTTTGGTAAAGTCTTGTACCTAACGCTCCAAGTTTATCTACCTACGTAATCAATTTGAATTGGTTGGTAGATAAATCCCGCTAAACAACCCTAGGTAAAATCGTTGTAGTTCTTAGAATTCCGCGTATTACGCTTTTACCTTCATTATTGTAATAAATGAAATACATGTTTTTCCGCTCCGCCATTGTATCTACATTTCGCCATTTTGCTGTTATTGTCGCACGTACATTGAATTGCCGCCATTAAAATTTATTCTCGTCCGTCACTTTATCATAAGTTTCGTGAACTGAGCCTAACTTCGTGTTTTAATATCAACACGTCGCATTCCGATCGTTTGTTTTTTCGTGTTGTCGATTTAATTTTGTAAATATGACGGAAGAACAAACGAATCCAGAAGTTATGCTCACTTTATTGAAGCAAAAGAAGGAAGTATTATTTCAAAGAATTAATCGTTTATATAACTCTTCTAAGACTATTGTTTCTTTTGATTCATCGTCGCGATCAAATGAGAACTTCATGGCTGAATCGGAAACAATAGATGATTTACGCGATAGGTTTGAGTCAGTAGTAGACCAATATAATAAGATTAAATTACAATTAAAACCGGACTCAATTCCGGATTACGCTTGTCTCGAGTCATTTGAGGATTTGTACACGAGAGTGAAACGCATTCGAAACAGATTGATCGCCGCCGGCGCCACTGCCGGGACCGTCGGCGCTGCCGCGAAAACCAGTGCGTGTTTACATCAGGCGAGTAACTCGACTGTGCCTGTAGTGAAATTGCAACCTTTGGTAATTCCGAGTTTTGACGGACGCCCTGAAAACTGGAATTTATTCTACCAGTCATTTAAAACAAATATACACTTGAATGAACAACTGTCAGACTCGCAGCGTGTGCAGTACTTGATTTCCAAACTTACTCATGATGCAGTAAAATATACCGCCGGTATTGTTCCCACAGGTGAAACGTATAAGATTTTGTGGGATACTTTAGTAAAGAAGTTTCAAGATGAACGCGCCTTAGGGACTTTTTACCTAAATAATATTTTGGACTTGAAAGCTAGCTCGCACAATGCAAACAGTCTCGATGCATTTATCAGTAAATATTCTGCGTCGATTTCGGCGCTTAAACAATTACAAATCAAAGATTTAAACGATTTTATTTTCGTCCAATGTGCACTTAGGAAGTTAGACACGCAAACTATTCAGTCTTTCGAACTGTCAGTTAGGGACTCGGAAATACCTACTACTAAGCAGCTGATTGATTTCGTTCAAGATCAAGTAAAGATATTAGAACGTTCGCGACCAAGTACTTCGAACAAAGCTCCCGCCAATATATCGCCTCGCGATACGCGTGGGCAACATACCTACAAGTCTTTTGTCTCGACGGAGTCAAACGCTCAGACAGATTTTTCTGCGCCACCGTCAGCGACAGCGCCCTCTACGCAACGTGGTTCATGCGTTATGTGTGGTAGCAGCGATCACTCACATTTATACAGTTGCAATCAATTCAAAAAACGAGATGCACATAGTAAATACCAATTTGTTAAAGCGAAACATGGTTGCGTAAACTGTCTCAGTATGTTGCATAATCTTTCGAAATGCAAATCGACGTCTGTTTGTGAATTCTGCAGTAAGCGTCACCACAGCCAGCTTTGTTTCTCAAAAAATAAAAATGAAAATAACGGAAATAGTTACTCGCACGCCGCCATGGTACATACAGACGAGCCCTTGTCGCCGTCTTCCGCTCCCGCTCCTTGCGTTATGCCGGGCACTCGCTCGCCGCCTGACAATAACACCCCGCTCGCTCCGCAATTGCAACCCGATGTACCCACGCATTCTCATATGAGTGCTAACTCATCGTCGCCGCCACCGTCGTCGTCAGTACATAATGCCGCAGTATTACTTTCGTCAGCAACAAAATCGAAGTCAACGATTCTGTTATCTACGGCGCAAGTGTATGCGCGCCCTAAAGGTCGCACGACCTCTTCAATAGTGAGATGCCTTATTGACAACGGCTCACAGAATAACTTGATAACAACAGACTGTTGCCGAAAACTAAATCTAACAATAACGCCACTGCACAATTCCTTCGTAAAGGGAGTTGGTGCAGCTTCACGTCCAATAATTGGATATGTTTACCTTGAGATCAAATCGCGTGTCTATCCAGAGCACCAATATACAATCTACGCACTAGTTGTCGAATGCATTGCGGAACAGTTACCGACTCAGTTCGTTGAATGCGACAAAAGTGTCTTTGCCGAGCTTCCACTCGCAGACTTAAGTTGGAACATACCCGGAGATATCGACATTGTATTAGGAGCGCAACTTTTTCCATACATATTTTTGGGAACTAAGGTCGAGTGTGGTTTGCAAGCCCCGCCTGCATTGTCTACGACATTTGGGTGGGTTCTAATGGGTGATTACCCACGTACGGATGTCAAGCCTGCTTCTTCTTTCTCCGCGTTGGCACTGAACGATTTGGTACAGAAGTTCTGGGAACTCGAAGAAGTGCCAACTAAACGATTTCTTTCCCCGGAAGAAACAGAATGCGAAAACATCTTTACGTCCAGCGTAACTCGTGATGATGGGGGTCGCTATACAGTAGCATTGCCATTTTGCAGAGACCCTTCTGAGTTAGGTAGCTCGCATGCTGCTGCTTACCGCCGCTTTATGACGCTGGAGCGAAAGTTCCGTGTAACGCCAAAATTGCGCGAAAATTATAATGAAGTGATACAAGATTATATAGACAACGGGTACCTTAGCCCGGTCGACGCATCTCAGCTGTCACCCGATGGTTATTACATACCACATCACGCCGTGGTTCGGCCTGACAAACCGATGCCGCGTATCGTGTTAGACGCAAGTGCAAAAACGCACACTGGGCTTTCACTCAATGATGTACTACACATTGGGCCCAATCTGCAAGCCGATCTATTTTTATTGCTTTTAGGCTTTCGATTGTTTCCCATCGCTATGAACGCTGACATTAAACAACATTATTTACGTATTGGTGTACCGGTTGACCAGCGTAAATACCTACGCATTTTATTTCGGTTCAGTGAATCCGAAGAAGTCCGCACTTTTGCCTTCAATAGGCAACCTTTCGGTCTCAAGTCGAGCCCATACATAGCTATGCGCACTGTGCGACAGCTGGCTACCGACATGAGCCCGCATTATCCTGATGCCGCCAAGGTAGCTGAGAGCAGCCTGTATATGGATGACTTAGTTCATTCAGTACATAATGAGGAAACTGCAACGCGTCTAGCTCAAGATTTGATAAAACTCTTCAAATCAGGTGACTTTGACTTAGTGAAGTGGTCAAGCAATTCATCAACTCTGCTAGAAAGTCTGCCCGACTCACATCGCAAGTCATTGACCTTTGATATAGATAATTATGTCTCGAAGGTTTTAGGCCTTTCATGGGAACCGGGTGAAGACAATTTCTTCTTCACATCCGCCGCTATAACCGAAAAGTGCACAAAGCGGAATATACTCTCGGTAGTTGCACGGTTGTTCGATGTAATCGGACTAGTGGCGCCAGTGATCCTGTACGCCAAACTGCTCATTAAGGAGTTGTGGTTGGGCAATTATGAGTGGGACGCGGTCGCTCCCGAAAGTATACGCACGCGTTTCACGGCCTTAACGCAAGAATTTCATCTTCTGGACACGTTAAGGATCCCGCGGCATGTAGGTGTGGAGATGGGTTGTGAGCTGCGTCTCGTTGCATTCTGTGATGCCAGCATGAACGGTATGGGTTGTGTCGTGTACACTCATTGTACTTACCCCTCTGGTATTCAAACTCGCCTTCTCTGCGCGAAGTCAAAGGTTTCACCGACTAAAATCACGACTCTTGCTCGCCTTGAGTTATGCGCCGCTTTGCTTATGGCTAAGTTAGTAAAAACTGTGAGAGATACTTACTCAACACGCATCCCTATCGCCGAGATCTACGCTTTCTCGGACTCGACAATCGCTCTTTCATGGATACATTCTTCGCCACACCGTTGGTCGATCTTCGTGAGCAACCGCATCGCACAGTGTCAGGAAAACTTACCTGCCAAGCACTTTTATCATGTGGCTGGCGCAATAAATCCGAGCGACTGCCTTTCACGAGGTATGCTCCCATCGCAACTTTTATCCCACGATCTGTGGTGGAACGGTCCTCCGTGGATCCGCTGCGCTCCCGAGGAATGGCCCATTAAGCCATTCTCTCCCGCTGATTGCAATGAGCTGCCGGAGCATAAGGCAGTCGCAATGGCTGTTACTGCAGATATAAACCCACCGCTACTATATGAGTTAGCGCAGCGCATCTCTTCTTGGGAGAAATTGCTCCGTATCATCGCGTATGTGCTGAAGTTCGCGCGATTTAAATCGCAGGTTGAACCTAGGTCGATACAAGGATTGGTAAATGCGGAGAAAGCTTTACTGCGTACTGTCCAAACTGTACACTTCGCTGATGACATTAAACTGATAAAGGCTGGGAAGTTACTGCCTAAGAGACTGCAAAGTCTAGCAGTGTTCTTGGATGGAGAAGGCATTTTACGAATTGGAGGTAGACTCTCACAATCAGACCTTCCCTTTGAAGCCAAACATCAAGTTCTTCTTCCAAAACGCGACCACATTGTTGACTTAATCATACAACATCAACATATCATGAATTGTCATACTGGAGCAGGACTTCTAATGTCCATAATAAGACAACGCTACTGGATACTGGATGCCAGAACGGTCATAAGATCGAAATTGCGTAAATGCAACACTTGTTTTAAAGTGAATCCAAAGCATCCAACGCCATTGATGGCAGATCTCCCTTCATATAGAGTCTCTGAATGTAGAGTCTTTGGGCACACCGGAATTGATTATGCAGGCCCAATTAGGGTTACACTTTCACGACGCAGAGGCCAACACTCCCAAAAGGCTTGGGTGGCATTGTTTGTGTGTATGCAAACACGCGCTCTACACATTGAGCTTGTCTCAGATCTGACATCTGAAACATTTTTAGCAGCGTTCAAGCGCTTTATCTCACGCCGAGGTTCAGTCTCCTGCCTTTATTCGGACAACGCTACAACGTTCGTTGGAGCGAAGGCACAACTAAATGAGCTGTATGCTCTGTTACAGAGCTCTAGTTTTAAAGCTGTTTTTTCAAATGAGCTGCTGACCCGACGCATTGAGTGGAAAACAATCCCGCCAAGATCTCCAAATTTCGGATCGCTCTGGGAGGCTAACATTAAGAGCATGAAGACGCACTTATATAGAGTGATTGGGAATCAACTCCTCACGTATGAAGAGCTCCAAACTGTTCTGACGCAAATAGAGTGCATTTTAAACTCTCGCCCACTGTGCGTGCTGTCTTCAGATCCGCACCCAGAGGTATTGACTCCGGCGCATTTTCTGATGTCTACTCCGTTGCAATACTTACCCGCAGCCGATATGTCTAATCAACGCGTGTCTTTGCTACAGCGCAAAAGGTTGCTAGATAGTATGGTTCAATCCTTTTGGAAGAAATGGCGTTTAGAGTATCTGCATACGCTGCAAGTTAGACAGAAATGGGCTACTCCAGACAAACCGGTAGAGTTAGGTACTGTGGTTCTCGTAGAACAGGAGAATACCGCTCCGTTAAACTGGCCGTTAGGAGTAATCACCGAGGTTTTCAAAGGTGCAAATGATACCGTTCGCGTGGCAATTGTTAAAACCAAAACTGGCTCTTACAAACGCGCTGTCACGAAACTATATCCCATTCCCACGCAATAATAACGTACTTAGCATATAATATTAATTAGTAGTTAAGAGGCTACGTACCTTATAATATTAGTTTCATTTCTTACCCTGAATTTACTATGTATTCCGATCAGTCATGAAGTTCGTTTGTTTTGAAAGATCTAGCGACCTTCCAAGGCGGGGTGCATGGTGGGGCGCCTAAAAAATCAATTCGTTCATATTTGGATAAACCGCGTTTTTTCATTGTCGTCGGCATTTGAGTATGGGCTTGCCTGCTTGTCGATGACGCTGCAGATGTTCTCCGAAAATCTCGGGAGATGGCGTTGGCTGTCTTCACCGGCGAAACTAAAAACGCTGGGCATTGGTTGGAAGAAAGAACATCCCACGAGGACAAAAATTCGTTATTGGTCAAAAATAATGAAATATGAACACTCACTGTCATGGCGTCTTCGCAAGCTCTTGGTGTGGAGCCTAAAAGTGCATCTTCTCGCTACAGTTTGATTTATTTATGAATCTGAAGATTCGGACCGCAAAAACTGTGATATCAGTGACCTCATTGCATTGTGCGTGTTTTCAGCGAAAGTACTCGCTGTACTTTTCGCCCACCTACGAACTGAAAGGTTAGGTTGCCGGCCGGCTAAACCCTCGCATTCAAAACCCTGCGGGGCCTGCAGCAGCGTATACCATCAGCCTGCCGCTCTCGGGAGGAAGGAGAACGGACGCGGTCATTTGCAGGTCAGTGCTGGTCCAAAATTACTTTATTGCCGACGACAATCGAAATTTTCATCCTTTTTTTAAACTTAATTTGTGAGCAATCACCCCCCTGGTGAGGCTATTTACACGCCCCACCAACTTGTTATGCCTTTTTTTCTTGTGATGTGTTAATTTATCCCAATAAATGTCTTTCTACTTCTTCTACTTTTTCTTAAACAAATATAAAGGAAAATAAGTAATAATAATAATAATTTTGACAGTAATAATGTGTGACAAAAGTTATAACTAAATTAAGACTTAACCACTCGTCTGCCGCGACACAGATCTGTGTCCAACTTAGTATGGGCCACCTATACGTTGCGTTCCGCGAGGGCAGTTCAGGAGTTAATCAATGTTCACGTGGGGTTCTGAAGTGACTGCATAACATAATAACAGTGAAAATGAATGAATGAATAACCATTTATTGCCAATTAGAAAGATGTGTTACACTTAACTTACAGACTAATTAAAAACTAAATTGCGAGTGCTAATCTCCCTGTTTCTCCCACACCAACAAACCGACAGTCGACAGCTGTCACTAGGCCAACGTACACACTAAAGAAGAAGAAACAACTAGCAGACTGCTGGTGTACGAGAAACTGAGGGCAAGTCAGTGATAGAAGATAGGTTTCATTATGTTAGTGCTTTTTTTCAACACTGCTTATTAAATCATAGCAGTCATCCGAAGGATACGGCTTATTTGGCTGGCTGAGCCGTGAGCCAGTTTCTCTTCTAATTAGGGATATATTTTTTTTTACAAACGACGCCTGCCGTTCATGGAATATATCTACGGATAAGATTTTTTTTGTTGTATGCGGTACATACTCTACTGAGGGGGTTTAGGAATCCCGCGCGTGTCCGTGAAACAGGTAAGTGGAATAATCGCAATCACTACTCGTTCAATTAGGTTTATATTCTTTTTGTTGCACTAACCCGTTCTGAGGACGGTTTATAATACTACAATTATGTGATTCCAAACAGCAATCAATGTTTTATAGCTATTGCCCGTTAAGTCTTTGTAAAGAATTCATTGTTTGTAACAGATCTTAACTATTGCTGCCCAATTTTCAGATTACCTGTATACATACGGGGGGCTAAGGACAAAATATAAACAGGAAAAGAGATTACTCCAAAAAAATCTTGAAATAAATTTTAAGAACTTCTAAATATATTAGTAAAAATGATGAAAAACAACGTGTTCATTAATTTCAGACACTGTATTAGTATCCTTATGCATGTGGTAAAATAATGCCACCCAATGTATTGTACCCTTATGGTGAGCATTAGTTAGTGTGGGTTAATTGTAAGCTAATGCGACGCAATAAAATGAGAGGAGTCTCAAGGGGGACTTTGCGTTTGAGTATAATTACCACAGCAAATTACGCAGTCGACACCAAATATGGATCGTATCGCTCTATTTATGTCAGGATTAGAGTCATAGGGATACGTTTCTTGTATTGAATCACAAAATTAGTGTTAAAAAATTGCAATCCAACTCACTATGAAAATGATCAATCAATGTGTAATTTTAATTAGGGGACCTCCACAGCAGAGAAAATTCTGTAAAAAAAGGATTAATACCACGATTATGAAACATTTTATATGTAATTTATGTTTCCGTACAAACAGAAAAATAGCAAACTATCTAGAAATTAATTCTAATTGCTTAAACACAAATTAAAGAAAGCGGACCCGCCTTCGGGGCAGAGTTTCATAAAACTACAATTCGTAGTCAATTAAGACAATTCCTCGTACATTGAGTAGTAGCGTTTACTTGTTAATCTGTGGGTTAATCGACTTTACAATGTACATCGAATTGTCATGGTAAACCACGAATTGTAGTTCTATGAAACAGGCCCCTGCCCGTCATAGAACGCGGGTTAGATGAATAGTCCAACTACAACTATGCATGAGATAGCCGCTTCGCGGTGTTAGAGCGATTATGGAACCGCTAGACAATTCTGGAATCACTCCACGTATTCCGGGCCGATAGAAAGAGACGCGACGTGATGACGTTGATCCTCGAAAAGTAGGAAGCCGGTACTTATTTATACCATCGCGTTAGCTCTTTCGCATTTTCTGAATATGGAAAAACAGCTAAGCAGGAGAAAACCTACAAATTACTTATTCTTCCTAAGAAAGCCCCTCAAGGAGCAATTCCCATACAAACGTAGCTTGTTTTTATTTACAAACGACATGCCGGATCGCAATGAAACTTTACCAATACGGTTAGAGGACACAAATTGAGGTTTGATCGTGCTTAGAATTGAAGAAGAAGAAGAAGAAAGACATTTATTATACCAACAAGATACGAGTACATCACAGAAACAAAATAAGCAGATAAGTAACATAACATGCAAAACAACAGAAAGAAAACTAAATACACAAAAAACAAAACGAATAAATACAACAGGACCATAGATGTAGCTTGTGGTGTATCTACGTTGCCACAAAAGGCAGCTGAATCAGCGTTGTGCTAAGGAAGTGATCCCTCAGCGCTGATTTTCAGTCAGTACCTACGGTAACCCATAATTGTACTACGGAGTAAGTTTAAATAAGTTTAATTGTGAATAGCGTCTATGAACAGTCTTATAAGGTTCTTAATTCTTTTAATCTTCTTGTAGCTCTTATTGCCCTATTACTAAGACTCCTATTGCACGCCACTGAGCACGGTCCTCGGCTAGTCTCATCCAGCTCTTGCCAGCCGCCCTGCGAAGATCATCGCTCCACCGAGTATGAGGACGTCCTACACTACGTTTACCGATCCGCGGTCTCCACTCAAGAACTCGTCTACCCCATCGGTTATCATTTCTTCGGATAATATGGCCGGCCCACTGCCACTTCAGCATGCTAATTCGGTGGGCTATGTCGGTTCGGGTGTCGTGACTTTGGTTCTCTTTGGTGAGTTGGTTTGGCTGGATGAGAGTAGCCGAGGACCGTGCTCGGTGCCGTAGAGGCCTATGTCTAGCATTGGACAAGCATAGGCTGATGATGACGATGATGATGACTAGGACTCCACTGTTAGTCTTTCACCAGTCTCTATCTTATGAATCGTGATAGTTGAACAGTTGAACATTTTACAAATTATGTATTTCCGTTGCCGCTTTAACAAAAAATACTAAAAACAGAATAAAATAAACATTTAAGGGGGGCTCCCATACAGCAAACGTGATTTCTTTTCGAATTTTTGCTCGATCTTAATGACGGCAATAGGTACATGCTTGAAATAATCACAGAATATTTAATTGTATATTCACTTTAAAGATAAATAATGAAATTAGAATAAAATAAATATTTAAAGAGGGCTCCCATACAACAAACAACGTAATTTTGTTGCCGTTTTTTGCTCGTTATTAATAACAGCAACAGGTAAACGCTTAAAATATTCAAATGCTGTATAGATAATGGTACGAAACCTTCGTGCGCGAGTCCTACTCGCACTTAACTGGTATTTGTTCTGTTGTTCTCAGTTATAAGCACGAGAAAACCTTAATTTGGGTCCTCTAAACATACTTTATACTTCATTGCACACATAAAAACACATCAATAAAACACAACATTTACAGAAAAAATAAAAAGTGTACATGGCGAGCTTATTTCCATGGCGAACCTATTGGTAACTTTGTAGAGATGCAAACAACATATTGGTAAAGTGTCATTGAGATCATGTCTTATGTGAATTAAAACCAAACTACTTGTGCATGGGAATCGTTCATTGAGGGACCCTCTTAATGGTTTTCTCCTGCTCCGTCTGCTAAATATTGTGCCATTTGGGATCGAGACTCTAAACCAGTAGGTCCAAAGATGCGTTTGTTCTTCAAAGATCTCGCGACAGGCCTCATCGACGTACTGGCGTGCAGCTATTTAAAGAGAAGGCTTAGACATTTGTGGAAAGACTCCAGCAGTCCTCTTTCAGGCGTATACTTGATAGATATCAAGTACCTACTTCAAATGCACATAAGGAATAGGTAGCTACTTTTACGTTAAACACCTACTGTATTTTTTTATGTAGCCTATATACGTCCCACTGTGGGGCACATGCCTTCTCTCAGAGAGAATATAGCTAATCCTCGGTGGGCACGCATAGTAATTAAGCCCATACTCTCTAGTATGGGCTTAATTACTATGCGTGCCCACCGAGGGTTAGCACTTTCAAGCACTAAGGTACAGCCTCTCAGTCTGCCTCACTCTCTCTCTGAGAGAAGGCCTGTGCCCTACAGTGGGACGTATGTAGGCTGCTTATTATTATTATTAAGTACAAGTTTCTTTCCAAAATATAAAAAATAACGGGAAAATGTTTAAGCGATACACGAATAAGGTGTGGTGTGGAGGACATCGTTCAATGATTTTAAAATATATTCTACCTTTTAGATTTATCGCTACGTTTTTACCCCTTTCCCAGGTCCTAATTTATTAGGAGGGCACACAGTGTGTGTGTGGAATAAAATTAAATGGCCTTTTGTGGCAAGTTTATTTTTGTTTGCAATTTACGTTTTCGACTAACATACTATCTACTCACTCCTGCATTTGAATAAAATAACGAAAAAAAGTAGATAATTAATTTTTTCTTTTTACTCTTCTTTATGTGATTAACTTCAGATAATGAAGAAGTTTGACAGAAACATGTTTAAGGGCGATGTGCACCACTTCGTAAAAGTCACGCCATTTCTCGCCATTTTAATCGACTTTTGTATGAAGAATTTTAGTTAAATGCTGCTTAACTCCTGAACTGCCCTCGCGGAACGCAACGTATAGGTGGCCCATACTAAGTTGGACACAGATCTGTGTCGCGGCAGACGAGTGGTTAAGCCACATTTAAGAAAGATTGAAGTCGGCCTTAATCTCATTGCCGAGGCCATGTTCAAAGATAAATGACCGTGCTGATTTTTTTTCTCTACGAGTAAAAGCGGTTACAGTGCTCGGTCGACGGTCGGTGCGTACGTCATCGTCAGTCGCGCTTGTCATTTATATGAAAATTCATAAGCCGTGCAGTACTGGACCGATCGTACGCACATGTATATCGCAACGCACTGCGTACGAGGATCATCGGTCGAGCGCGTGCGCATGCGTGCCGTGTCGGTCGCCCGATGCGCTATAGAAACAAATGAACGCGTTCAGTGCACACCGATTGTACGGATGTCCGTAGCGTCGTCGTTAAAAAGTGATTTGGGTAAGATTGTTAGTCAGAAGAACACGGATTGATACAAACTGACGGTCGGTTAATGCGTATCGCCAGGACAGAACGTACGCACCGACGGACGAGCACTGTAACCGGCCTAAATACTGTCCATGACATAACCTATCGAAAAGTCACGGGTACAAAAACGTGCCCTAATTAAATTAGGCTGTAACTATGAAGTCGCGACTTGAAGGTAACGCCTTATAATTTGTGAGCGTATAATTAATATTTGATTTGTCTCGTAAAATAATGTTTTTATATTTCTATGCCCTTATTTTATTTTTATTTTATTTATTCAAGGAGAAAAAACAGAATTAACAAACTTATAAGATAAAAAATATGTATTAGAGTCAATTGGCCAATTCTTCAGCATTTTCCACAAATAGGTAATACTTAATATCATAAATAAGAGGCGCAATACACGATGTTCTAAAATAAAAATAAACAAACAATAAATCAACTGTTTCAGAAAGAGATACATGGGTAAATATGCACGCACACACAATTATTAATATTATTTTTACATTAACATTAGAAAATATAAACGCAACAAATCGTTACAGCTCATGAATTTGACAGGATTTTTGTAAACATTTGCTTGCAGCACTGCTTTGACTTATGAATCAAATCAACTTCCGTAAATGCTATGTTATAGCTATCGCACATTTTATTGTTACAAACAACCCGAAAACTTTTAGAATTCAATGAAATAAATAAATCTTGTGACTTTTTTTATTATTACAGTTACTTGATATCAGGCATTTTTGCGCCCTGTAAAAACCCGAAGAAACTATTTATATTTATTCCGAGTTTTCCTACGTTTTCTACGGTATAAAAACAATCTCACTCCAATCTAAGTTTGATGCCAGTTCACTGTTGCAGGGATTGGCAAGTATATTTTGGTTTGCAATTTATTGTATTCATTTCCCCTTTTTATGTTTGGCAAAACCTTTTTGCGAATGAGTGTTTTAATTTTTTGAATGCAATTATTAATAATTTAATTTTCTCATAATGTTTGTATGATAGCCTCTTTGTAATGTTACTAAATAGTCATTGGACTTAATTTTTTTCTTTCGTGAAATTTACATAATATCGACCAAACCATAAAGAAATGTCGATAAAAAAATGTCGTTCCTATAAACAAGATTTTCAAAAGGAAATAATTACTTCCAAAAGTTTTGGCAGGGTGTAGTAAAAACATACTGAGATTCTTTTGAAAATCCTGTGAAAGCCAAAGATTTTTAAATTAAAGACTTGCTACTCACTCATAGCCAAAAATTGTGCAGTGAAAAGCATACACCCTAAATGAGAAACTCGTTAGCAAACGTTTCTCGTTACTCTTAGAAACGTGAAGAGGAGTAAAATTTTAACAAATTATGATCTTTAAAGTTATCTCGTTAAGGTTCACAGTCCCACCATGCACTCTTTTCGACTACTGTACTGTATTACAGGGAGCTGGGTCGTATACTGGAATTTGGCAAGAGTTAGTCGTTGTTGATACGTTATTGCTTAATTTTTGTAAATTCCCGTCGTGTGGCTGATCGCGAAAATGTGCTGGAGTAAAAAAAAACTACAACAGAAAATAAAGATGAAATTTATACCTAGCATATGCATATGCAGCCTGTATATATACGTCCCACTGTAGGGCACAGGCCTTCTCTCAGGGAGAGAGTATCGGCTTAATCACCACGCGTGCCCACCGCGGATTGGCGATTTCAAGCGCTGAGGTATGTGAATAGCTCAGACACTCAGGTTTCCTCACAATGTTTTCCTTCACAGTTAGCGAGTGGTATTGCTACTATAACTTCACAAATGTACATAACTTAGAAAACCAAGTCATAGGTACATGCCCGCACTGGGAATCGAACCTGGGTCTCCCGCTACCGAGGCAAATGTTCGACCCACTAGGCTACCACCGCCACTTTGTACCTAACTCACCTTTAAATACATATCATTTTATTTACATTTTTTTTAAAGTTTTGGCAAAGAATATAAATTTATTTTAAGGGAACTTTATCTTCCCTAAATTAATTAGTTCTAGATTTCTACATTTAAATTTTTCTGTTATTCACGCCGTTATCCAAACAGAGAATCTTTCAAAAAGTAAATACTTTTAATGAATAAGAATTGTACAGTTTCCTTACTTTACCCCGATGTTTAACAAGCACTTATTCTGTAAAAAATCTGGCTGAGTGCGAGAGAATTCGTGCATCGAGGGTTCCGTTCAAATTGTATAATATACAATTTCCCGCGATGGACTATTTATTACATATATAATATATAAATAACATTACTGTTATCTTCTAAAATTAAAACATTATTTATTAACCACTCGTCTGCCGCGACACAGATCTGTGTCCAACTTAGTATGGGCCACCTATACGTTGCGTTCCGCGAGGACAGTTCAGGAGTTAATGCTGATGAAGCGAAAGAGATCTGTCAGGATCGTGGCAAGTGGCAGACCCTGATCTCTGCCTACCTCTCCGGGATACAGGAGTGAGTTTATGTTATGTTGTGTATGTATATGTAAATAGCTAGTCCATCACGGGAAACGAATCTCGAAGTTTTTATATAAAAGACTACAAATTTACGGTTTTCGGATTGTTCCCTTTACTTGTGCCATAATACTTTGCTTGAGTTTGCAAGTTTTATGATTTTAGGTTTTTTCAACGGAGAGTTTGAAGAACCTATAGGCTTTGATTCCCTTATTTGTGACAAAATATGCAACGTAAACAGTCGTTTTTTTTTTCATCTCCAGATTTGCTATAAATTTCAACTTGATACTTCCGTGCAGCGGTGGTAGACTAGTGGGTAGAACATTGGACTCGGAAGTGGGAGACCCAGGTTCAATTCCCAGTGCGGGCATGTATCTATGACTTTGTTTTCTAAGTTGTGTACATTTGTGAAGTTATAGTAGCCATACCACTCGCTAACGGTGAAGGAAAAATATCGTGAGAAAACCTGAGTGTCTGAGCTATTCATATAGCTCAGTGCTTGAAATCGCCAATCCGCGGTGGGCACGCGTGGTGATTAAGCCCGTACTCTCTCCCTGAGAGAAGGCCTGTACTCTACAGTGGGACGTATATAGGCTGCTTATACGTACGTCCGTGCGTACCTGAGAAAAAGCAAGACGTTTTTTCTCAACAACGCCCAGAGTTATTAAGACAGACTGACTTACGAAGATATCCTGTGAGGGTTCCTGTTTTGTTTTTGAGGCACGATACCCTAAAAAACAAAAACAAAACGAGTTTTTAGACAGTCCATGAGAAAAAATACCTGACGGCGTGAATAACATCATTTGAATAATAAATCTGTGTAATACCAAGCCTCATGTAGGTTCGCTTAATGAAATTAAGGAAATGAAGTGCTCGTACAATCACAGCGTCAACCCTGTCGAGCTGTATGGGATACCAGATTACGTAATTACAAATTTGGTCACATTTTCATGAATGTTGTGCTATAAATTTGTCGTATAAATCCTAATAGGTAAATTTGTAAACCGATTAAGGGTGTTCAAAGAGAATTTTGCACGATTTAATTAATATGAACAGTGATTTTGATAGCACTCAATTTTGTCAGTTGTTTCAAAGAATACACGGTTCATAAATGGATATACTTTTGGAAAATCTCTTATACATACATACACTCAAAACAAGGTCACGAACAAATTTTCAGTGAACTGAATGTCATACATATTTTACTCCATATTTGTCTCAGATTTACGTAATTTGCATGCAACCTAGTCCCAATCTCGCCACGTGAACCTTCCGGTAAATGTCGCAAAACGTCAATTGCATGTACAAGCGACGTTGTATGCACAAAATAGCAAGTTCCAAAAGACCCGCTTAACCCATCGACCAAAAAAGTGTAGCAAATAAATTTGGCGTTTGCATCTACGTAATGAGATGATTTATGCAGCGTCCAGTGGTACCTTCACTCACACTAGATATGTGAAGGGACTACTCGGACAATACAGCGCCTGGGACCTTGTTTTTTTTAGATGGAGTAGGCTTGCCCAGCTCCTATATATCATCATGACAGCTTAGTCGGCCTATCCCACAGAAAAGACAAGACAAGACACAAAGCCGCGGTAGTAGGCAGCAACACCACTCGCTAACGGTGAAGGAAGACAACGTGAGGAAACCGGACTACTTGAGGTCCCCACATACGACAGCGCTTGAAATTGCCATTCCGTGCCTTACACAGGAACGCATATTAAAGGCAGTAAGTATTTTTACATCATCAATAAATATGACCGTGTGGCGCCGGATTAAGAATAGCGGCCCTCCATTTCCTTCCGTGGATGTCGTAGAAGGTGACTAAGGAAATCAATTACCTACCAGGAGACGGGCAGCAGCGTCTTCCTGAGATTCCAACCGCATACTGCTCTCGCCAACCCGCCTGTCGAGCGTGGCAATTATGGCAAAACATTGACCTTTGTGCATGGACAATAATCAGTTACGTTCACAACAAATACTTGTTTTTAATGGTTGCTGTCGACTATATAAAAACAGAGCTATTTTTACTCGAAATTCTATAGGTCTACCTACGTTACAATGGGCCGGTGATTTGCGGGAACAACGATGCAAACTAAAATAAACCTTACAGACATAATGCTATAGACTAACAGCCTTATTTATAAAAAAAACCGGCCAAGTGCGAGTCGGACTCGCGCACCGAGGGTTCCGTACAACCTGCAAGGTTTACAAAGTTCGTTCATTACGACAATCGAACTATGGTATTTTTATTGCAAAACATGAGGAAAAAAGTAATAAGCTTATATTTATTAAAAAATATATATTTTGTAATGTAACTAAAAATTTAAGGTTTTCGGAATTTTTCCTTTATGTGTGCTATAAAACGTTGCTTCATGCCAAATTTCAAGATTCTAGGTCGACTGGAAGTACCCTTTAGGTTTTGATTCCCTTGCGAGTACTTGCGAGTTTCAAAATATGCAGCTTAAATTGCTGTTTCTTTTGATTGCGTTGACATAGAAGTTAGATTTTGTTACAGCTTAAAGGTATTATAGACCTGAGTATTTGGTATGAATTTCAATTTAATACCTCTACGCGTTTATGAGGAAATGGGTAGTAAGTTTAAAATTATTAAAAAAAATATATTATGTGATGTAACTAAAAATTTATGGTTTTCGTAATTTTTCCTTTATCTATGCTATAAGACGTTGCTTCGTACCAAATTTCAAGATTCTGAGTTCACGGGAAGCACCCTGTAGGTTTTGATTCCCTTGCAAGTGTCGAAAATTTGCGGCATAAACGGCTGTATCTTTTGATTGCGTTGGCTTAGAAGTTTGATTTTTTCACAGCTTCAAGGGACAGTAGACCTGAGTAATTGATATAAATTTCAGCTTCATACCTCCACGCGTTCCTGAGAAAAAGGGTCTTGACAGACGGACGGACGGACGGACAGACGGACAACAAAGTGATCCTATAAGGGTTCCGTTTTTTCCTTTTGAGGTACGGAACCCTAAAAAACGATTCCACTGAAACACTCTTAGGTCGGAGTTAGCCGGTTTGTAACTGGAATCACTACCATAAATAAATCTGGCGACGCCGACGTAGAATTTAAGGTAGACTTCCGTGCATCGCGGCCGATCGCAACCGCGCGCGATCGATCGCGTGCGACTGACGCGCGCGGCTGATGCAACAATAGTTATTGTATGAAAATGTATGGCGCCGTTTTTGTCGTCTGCCGCACGCGTCCTTCGCAGACTTTGGAAACAGCGCCATACATTTTCATACAATGACTATTGCCGCATCAGCCGCGCGCGGCTGCGATCAGTCGCGCGCGGCTGCGATCGGCCGCGATGCACGGAAGTCTACCTTTAGTCGGACGGGGCTCGTCCACCACATGTCACACCGGACATGACAAGCTTCTGTCACTGAGTTTCAAGTCGTGTGCAGTCTTATTTATAAAACACAATTCCTTAAAACACTTATCAGAGTACCTTGAATGGTCCGTGGTAAAGCGAAAGACAGATTATTTAAACTGTTTGTGACGAGTGTTTTAAGGAAGCTGTCCGAACCCAGCCGTATCCGTCCTTCCCCGGCCCGTTGTAATGTGAATAGATATTTAAGGTTCCGACACACTAATAAAACGCCACCCGACGCGACGACCTAACTTGTATGAATAGTTGCGTTGCGTCGGATGTTCCTAATGTGATTCTGAACTTAGAAAATAGTTATATTTGATTTGACTCAACACGCGTCGCGTTGGGTCGGGTCGCGTCGCGTTTCAATAATGTGTTTCCGTTTATGATGTGAATTCCGAGTTAAGACAGTTTAGCAGGCTAGCAGCACTTTCGCGTTTTCTTATTCCGTTTTGTAGCCGAGTGCGGTGGCCTATTACCTGACGTCAGATACAAGCCGCAGCGCACAGCTTGTGTGTGACGAATAGTCGCGTCAGTGACGTGTACCATGAGGTAAGTGATGACTAAGTGAACGCGTGGTGCAAGTTAAGAGACATGGGATTAGAAGTTAATCAGTCGGTTTCTGGATTGATAATTTCTTTAAGTACATAGTTGAGTACCCAATGCAGATATCTCAAAAGAGGGAGACATCGATACTCATACCTGGGTTACTGAAAGAATGCCGATGACAACTTTGACAGAACGAAACTTTTCAAAACTTTTAATTAGGTTGTTTACCTATTTTACATTTAAATTGTTACAAACAACAGATTTGTAGTTTTACTTTTGCATTCCACTCGCAATTATTACCAATTATTCCAATTGTTATTGGATTTTTGTAACTGAAATGAAACGTCATCGGCATTTCCTGGTAACCATAGCACAGGGTATCCAAGTTTGGAACCAGCTCCTATATTACATGCATGGCGCCCACAAAAACCTGACCGATTCCGATCGTCTATTTGTCAAATTCCATACAAATTGCTACAGCAAACGTGATGATGATGATGATGATGATTCCGAGAGGATTTAGTGCGCATAACTATGCCTCCGAAAATATTTCGCAAATGGATCCCTAAATTTAAAAATGGTTTTCCTACACCCACAATTTTTAAACGACCAATCCAACTTTATGCCACACGATGATGCAAACAAGAAAGAAATTATATTCCTAACTTAGCTTTTTTTTTGGTGTTCGTTTTGTCGGTGTGTTCAATTTGTTTATCTATGTCGTATTTCGGCTTCCTACGATAAATATATCGTCTCTGTGCTAAGCCGCGGACAGACATACAAAAATATGGTCATGGCGAAATTATAATGGTTCCTTGTTAACTACGGAACCATAAAAATGAGGGACAAGAGAATAACTTTGACGTTCATTAAGTAAACATTCTGTTTTTACAATGAATAAAAATATTTGAATTGAATTTAATTGAATTGAATTAAAAATATGTGTTTTGATGAAAAATGCGAAATTCGTTGACATACAGGAGACGGCATTCAACAAGCCTACTCTACTAATTAGGCCAAAACTTCAGAAGATCTTCACTCAGTGCGCGTAGCTTATTATTTCAGCTTGCGCCAAGTGCCAAACCTGACGTTAAACAGAAATAATGAACCTTAGCTAGCAAGAGCTCAGCCTGATTAAAGGCGGGATTATGGCACTTAGACTACTCTGCTTGTTTGTATCTCTGTCTTAGGCTACGTTCAAGTTGAAGTTAGAGTTTTAGATCGTCAACAAGACTGTTTTACTATCTTCGCATACAAACTAAGCGTCTTTGGCGGTATAATATACTTTGCACAGGCACCCTTATTCTTGACTTTTTGTTGAGTTCAACGTTGTTTACATGTTGCGGTACAATTCAATTATGTAACAAAATAGGTTCTCATTTACTTATCTCCAGAGGACGTTTCCCAAGATGCAAATAGACCGCTGGTAAAAATTTATTCAAATACGGAAATTTATAATTTCTGTACAAAAATGTTCATAAAAATTACAGAAATAAAAAGCGTACTTGGCCAGCTTATTTCACCTACGTGCGCAACTACTTCAGATACGTTGTTATTACACACTTCGTCTCCGGGCGACTACACGTAAAAAAAAAACCTACTAAATTCAATCGCGATAAAAAAATGTATAAGTTTTTTCTAGATACGATAAGATAATTGTTTATTATGTTCCGTGTGGCGCCGGATTAAGAATAGCGTCACTCCATTCCCTTCCGTGGATGTCGTAGAAGGCGACCAAGGAAATAAATTACCAGGAAACGGGCAGCAGAGTCTTCCTGAAATTCCAACAGCATACTGCGATCGCCAACCCGCCTGCCAAGCGTGGCGATTATGGCAAAACCCTTCATGGTCAGAAAACCATGAGGCAGGCCTATGTCCTGCAATGGGCGTCAAATGGCTGATGATGATGATGATGATGAATTGCTTATTAGAACACAAATAAATTAAATTGTTTACAATATCATTGTGCCCTGACTCCTGAACTAGGTGGGGACGGGACCTGTGTCTCAGGAGCCAGTGCTGTCCCAAAAGGATACAATGCATTGATACAATGATATTCTGTGAGGAATGACTCAGATAAAACAATCAATCAATAAAGCTGTTCTGATTCTGTTTCAATTTAGTATTTTTTGCTAATAAAATTAATAAGCAAAGAAGTTCAAAATTCAAACAAACAGCTTTCAATGATCTCGACTAAGAGACACCAAGAGACATTTATACTTAACTCGTTTATAACTCGAAGAAACTTCAGGCTGATATTATCTACAAACTCGGCCAAATGCTACCAAGAGGCTGCGTCGAGTAAAACAACAGTTGCCATTGTGACCTTGTCTTAAAACTTTAGTAATTTAGAGACCTAAGAACGTTCCTGTGCAAATAGTCATAAGCTTAGGTTAGTCAAGCCTAACCTAGTTACGAGTAGGTTTAGCCCTAGACTGTGTTCCTCACGACGCATTAAAAGTGTTCCTAAAACAGTATGTGATCCATTAGCGTTTGAAGATCGGTTAATTTTTTAAAGTATAAGTGCGCACGTGTTATGTTTTGATTCCTTGAGCGGGTTAAAGTGGTTACAAACCGAAAAATAAAATAAATTATAAATTGTTTATTTTCATTAATAGAACTTAAATTAATTAGCCTAGTATACAACAGTGTTGCCTAAACTAGGTTACCTTAACGTATCCTGTACTTAGGGGTATTTAAAATAAATATTCAGGCAGAGAGTTTTAAAAATTAACAAGGATATGTCTGCATGTACGTAATTTCTGTGCACAATCAATGTATCTATTTATAATCCGTGTGATCCGGCGACTAAGGAAATCAATTACCAGGAGACGGGCAACAGCATCTTCCTGAGATTCCGCCTGCCAAGCGTGGCGATTATGGCAAGACCCCTCATGGTTATGAAAACCACGAAGTAGGCCTATGTCCTGCAGTGGGCGTCAAATGGCTGATGATGATGGCAATTTAACTTAGTTACGGTCAGATTGTTTACATTCTTTATCTGGTTCCGTAGGCCTTTCTATTGATAATAGAGCTTAATATTTCTTGTCAATGTTTAACGCGACGTATGAATGACTGACCAAACGTCTAGACATACATTATTGTCAACGTTTTCTGCCAATGGTTTGTTCAATTCGAGGGAAAAGCTGAATGAAATGAAATATACGTAGGTAAGTACCTGCACATCATTCAGCATAGACAAATCGTGGAGCTGTGCAAATAATCGTTATGGTGGACGCATAAAATATCTGAATCTGTTAGTGGATCCGCAAATCCACTGTAGGGTTCAATGATCACGTAGGTATTATTATAGCCCACGTCAACGATCAATAAGTAAATACTGAGCTTTGAATAATATTTTGCGAATACCTAACGAGGTAACGACTTCAATTAAACTGGGTATTTGAACGAAACATGATTCGTGAAGATCCTTGTGCCCAACAGTGGTCGTATTTCATGGGCTATATAGATAAATAGATAGATGATTCCTCTGAGTTTTTCTTCAAATTAGTACGTAAATAGTTATACAGGGCGTCCCTGTTTAAGTGAATGATACAATGATAACGAGATACGTAATTAGTAGGTACCTGGTTGTATGCAACAAATCGAGTTTCTGTCCAATCAAGTTGGCAAGCAGGAAAAATGAAAAGCAGGCAATGTCAGCTTTTCATTTTTCTGAACAAAATTTCACATCAAATGTTAAAATTCATGGTCTTGCTTTTATTTTGGACAATATGTTATTTAGCAAATAATAATCCTTATGATGAAGCCTTTCGATCGGTATGATAAAGCTACAGAGTATTTTTTTTCTCGTGTAGCGGGTTCGATTCCCGGTCCAGCCATGTAATTATTTAAAAATCTTTGAATGCAGTTTGAATTGTTTTTTAATTAAAATAATGTCTTTTTTCAGTAAAATGTTTCATCTACAATATTCAAGCTACGATTCCTTCATGTGGCATAGCCGTGGGACGCCCCGTATATTAAACAGGTCTAATCGCGATTATTTACTAGGTAAAATTTCATTATCTTAGTGCCGAACCGAGAAATTAAAAAATACTATTTAAATAAAAATACTATATAAGGCAGAATAATAGCATAACATATATATAAACTTGTATAATCAAATAATACGTAATACTCATGAATTAAACTAAACAAATAGATTTAGTATTTTCATGTTCGCTTCACGATTGCTTCACTTTCGTGTATTTTGTTTGTTCGCCTACGTGTTTACTTTGTGTTTCTGTGACAATTTGAATAAATATCTTCTTTCTTTTTTCTTTATTTGCCTATCAAGTGTTAAAAGCTGCAACGTTGCCAAAACGCGGGGAATCTAAGGTAATTAAATAAATAATAGTGATTTAAGATAAGTGAAAAAGTGCTAAAGAGTGAAAGTATTTTACAAAAAATAAAACCGTTCCTCGTGAAACAATCTGTTAAACTGTTAAACAGCCATCGTGACCACAGAATACTTTTGCCCACAAATTAACAACAATTAACTAATGAATTCGCTAAGCAATCAACACACAAAATAGGTACAATATGTAGTCATCATCATCATCATCCCCTTGACGCCCACTGCAGGACATAGGCCTCCCTCATGGTTTTCATATCCATGAGGGGTTTTGCTATAATCGCCACGCTTAGCAGGCGGGTATGTAGTACTAATTTGTTATTGCAATTTTTTGTGCAATAAATAATACTCTACCGTCTTAAAATTTATTGTTACACAGAAGAGTGGGCCTTGGCCTAGCAGTGGGATGTAGAATAACCTAATTAAAAAAAATCAGCCTCTTAACGTTGAGACGCTGTTTATTTTATGCGTAAAAGAACAACTCAGCTCAACAACTATTGTGTCCAAATTTTTTTTTAAATACTTAAGTCACATTAAAAAAAATTGCAAGCAAATAGGGGATGTATTAGCAAAGGGCAAGATAAAAAGTACCCGAAACCGGCGTGCGTGCATGCAACGACTAATGAATGTTGAAGAAGCGAAAATGATCTGTCAGGATCGTAGCAAGTGGCATTCCCTGGTCTCTGCCTACCCCTCTGGGATACAGGCGTGAGTTTATGTTATGTTATGCAAGGAAAAAATTTCGGTTTTTTTTAAATAGGTAGAACAAATATGATAAGTCCTAAACTAAGAAAATTCGGGGAACATTATATGGGGTATATATGGATACCGCTGATTGTGAGGCATCTAAATTTTTTCTTTGGACGTCACCGTTTGCACCACCCGTATAATAATATTACTTTCATTCTACAGTTCTACAACAAAATTCCTCAAGATATATTAGAGTTACCACCGACGCGGTTTAAAAAATGTGTTAAGCATACTCTGTGCAAAAAAGCCTATTATAACATTAAGGATTATTCGGAAGACAAAGATGTCTGGTATTTAAATAATGTTAACGGGGACGATTGCATATAGTGTAATGTAACTTTAACTTAAAAACTCTGCAAACCTGTTTTGAAAAGAATAATAAAGGTGGAGTTTCTTTGATAGCTTCTTCTCCGCATATTAGATTAATTGTGAAACTAACAGCTTTGACGTTCATTAAAGTAAACATTTTGTTTTTATAGTAAATAAAATTTTTGACTTTGACTTTACGTAATATCTGGTAAACCATACATAATACTCCTGTTAAGAAGTCATTGGCGATTATTTCTTCTGGTTGTGCTAATAAGTGTTCTCTATCTATCTATCTATACTATATTACTTGAATGGTACAATAGATCTTCATTAAAAACCGTTGTTTATTAAACAAATACAATTTCCACATGCCGATTGATCAAACGGAATGCTTTTCAAAGACTAAAATAAATTGGTGGGGCCTTACTTGTAGGCTGTCTGCATTGTTAGGTTCTCTTTGATATTTTCATACCTTCAATTTATTTTCAAAAACCTTCTAATAAATGTGAACATTACCATTATGAGTACATACGTACATAACCAGCCCGATTCACTGCAAGGCACAGACCATCACAAACATGTAAACATCCAAGACCTGGGGTTTTTTTTTGTCCCCAGCCGGGATTCGAACCCGGGAACTCTCGCATGGTATGCAGATGCACTACCGCTGCGCCACGAGGTCGTCAAAGGCAATCAGATATGTCGTAAGAGTTTATGAACACATTAGATAAGATTCAAACTCTTTTTGTGCAACCACACGTAATAAAAGAAAGGACATCTAATATACAAAAATCGCGTGTCCCAGTGTTTGTAATCGAACTCTTCCGAAACGGCTTCACCGATTTTTATGATTTTTTTTTGTTTATATTTGGTAGGTCTGAGAGTAGGCTAATTAATATGGCAAAACAACGTTTGCTGGGTTAGCTTGTAACATATAAAAGGAATATATTGATTTTCTAACTAAAAGTGCAAGTGATAAAAGCATATATTTAATTAAGTATTTCTTTATACTACTTAGTCTGTTTTATTTTTTTTAACGGATTTGTAATAAAGTACTATTATATATATATATTTTTTACATTGGTAGGTATTGGTTTTGTTTTTTTATTGCAAGTGAGTGAAAATCAGCAAGAAAAAATATTAACTTTCTACGCCATGTTCATGGTTCTTAATTTAATGCATGTGCTCCCTTTTCTACGCTTTCTTTTTTTTATAGAATCTAACTGCATTCGATATATTTTTTAATAAGTGTGAAGGGAGATTGTGGCCAATCCTAAAGTGGCAAGTGGCAAACCCTGATCTCTGCCCGTCGACTACCACTACGGGATCCAGGCGTGAGTTTATGTAAGATAAGTTAAGAATATTATTTACTGTACAACGGAAAACCCAAACACAAAATATTTACAAAGGTACATAGTAGAATTAGTATTTTTACTGCTAAAAGAATTTTCTTCCAGACAACCTTAAGATGGAACGTTTCTGAAGGAAATGAGAAAGACGGATAGTCGGTGCAAACTTGAATATTGATACATATTTATACTTGATAACAATACGCTTACATACTTTTACTTATATATATACTTATGTATGTAATTAGAAAAGCAGAAAGCGACTCGCCTTCTGATAGAGTCGTGCTCACTATGTGCCACGTAACCCGGCTGCAATCCCGGAGGCTGATTACCAATGGGTAGAGCCACGAGCAAATAACAAAACAGTAAATAGATAGACGGCCTTTGGGAATTTCGAGTAGGTGTAGGGTAAAACGAGTAAAATAAACTAGAAGAGCACAATGTCCATGACATGACAGCCCCGATGTTAGTTTGTTCCAAGTAGCACCACAATTAAATGCAATAGGTATAAAAGAAATAACGACTTAGTAAACATTTTAGTGTCGTGAATATCGTCGACAGCGTTTGGTACTAATGTTTTGATACTTAAAATGATCAAACAGCCTATATCAACTCTAGTAAAAGATCGAATCCATCCATTCTTTGGTCATGAACACCGACGTGATGACACACCATCATCACCATCAACACCATCGGGATTAGAGAAAGATAGAAGGCGCCAGAGTTTGCGGTACCGACCTATTTAAGTCCACTGTGAGCCGGCCGCTGCATGAATGCACCAGAACAGACTGACAAGGCATAGTGAGGCACGCAACATCAGCCCACAATAGCACGTCTTCATGAGGACTACGACCGCTCCGTCGAGAGCGTACCGATGAAGAAGAAATTTTTTAGTCAATCGTAATTGTCTATTGCAACTTGGCTTAATTTGCGTCGGTCAGGTAAGGCTTCCTCTGTATACCCGATAAGACTTAAAAAAAAAAAGGAAAAAACCGCGCAACGATAGAGGAAGCGGCGGGTGTTCAAAGATGGATTAAATTTAGCGAGTCTGTCCGATCCATAATGGATATACAGGTCAAAACAAAGAATTTGAAAGTATTTGAAACCAAAGGTTTCGAGAGTGACAAGCTCAGTCTGTAAGATAAAAATCAATGGTTTTACATTCATGCGAAATGCTTTCGGCTGGCAGAAGTAAGCCAAGTTATTTCTAATTAAATCCTGGGATAAAAAAGTATTTACCTTTAACTCTGAATATCTGCCAGACCTTACATGCTAATAGAACGCCATTTGAGGAACGTTTTTCGGGATTATGTCTCTTTTATGAACGTTGATAAATTTAAGACCGAATATAAGATCAAAATTCCTTGGGTTATAAAATATTAATGGCAAAAGGAACTTAGCGAAAATATTATGCAGTGCCAGTGCAAACTAAGCGTGATCCTATTTGAGGGACCCGGTACTGAAATTACTTTTCTTATCCCAAGCTCAAAAACTCAAGAAGGAGAAATAAGACAATAAAAGAAAGGACTTGGACAAAAGGCATTGTAGAGGCATATTTATACAAGCAGTAAGACAGTACTCTTTTTCTAATATAGTCGTATTCACAGTGTGCCGCGTAACCCGGCTGCAATCCCTGAGGCCGATTTATATCAATGGGGAGAGCCACGAGCGGATGTGGGTGGAAGGGCCGGTAAATGACACCCTCCGCCTGACATACTTCAACCAAGTAAGGAATGTGTTAGCGAAGGGCAAGATAAAAAGTAACCGAAATCATGCGGCGATTAAGGAATGTTGATGAAGCGAAAGAGGTTTTTCGGGATCGTGGCAAAGTGTCAAATCCTGGTCCCACTCCTCTAGGATACAAGCGTGAGGTTATGTATGTTTGTAGAGCCACGAGCAAACAACCAAACAGTAAATAGACAGACAGCTACTGGGGTGTTAAAATAGGTGTATCTACACAAGAATAAACTAGAAGAGTCCTTAAGACTTCTTTTAATTAATTCTCTTGAGAAAAAAAACGAGCGTAGAGATAGAGGAAAGCGAAAAGAGGGAGCGGGTCTGCAGAGACGGATTTAATCTAGGAAATCTGCCCGAACTAGAATTTATTTGAAGAAATTTGCACTTGAAAAAGTTAGTTGTAAAGTTAAAATTTGCACAAATATAAATCCTTTGTTTGAAAAAAAAAACAGGAATTCGGGAATAGGGTAGTAGTACACGTAGAAAATCAGATTGTATTAAAAAATCCTAAGGTCTAAAATTACGAATCCTTTTGGATATGTTTGATTTGAGGATCTGTTAGATTTGTTAGATGCATCGGATGATCCAAAAGCTGGTGCCTATCTTGAGTTGTGGTTGAGCCTCGCTATTCAGCGGAACAACGTTGCTAGCCCTCTAAGCACTTTTTCGAAAATGACAGCGATCTGACCTCAGTATTGTACCTAAATTAAATTCGTAGTATAGTCCACTACTTTCACTATTTTCATCATCAACCATTTGACGCCCACTGCAGAACATAGGCCTCCTTCGTGATTTTCATAACCATGAGAGGTTCACTATTTTGCTTTAGTAAAAATAAAAGTAAGAAAGTAGGTATTACACATGTTTCGATTCTGTGTAATCACAATAAATGCATCTTTTAAATGTCATCATCATCAGCCATTTGACGCCCACTGTAGGACATAGGCTTCCCTCATGGTTTTCCAAGCTTCCCGGTCTTTCGCCGCCGGCTTCCAGCGACTCCTTGCCACCGAAACCAGGAGCTCTATTTTTGAATCACTCGTATCGCGTCGAGCGCTCGATTTCTACTGATTTTCGTTCGACATCTGAAATTCCGTATTTTTTAATCACTCGACTGCAACGAAT
The DNA here is from genome assembly GCA_947308005.1 of Yponomeuta malinellus. Taxonomy (NCBI): domain Eukaryota; kingdom Metazoa; phylum Arthropoda; class Insecta; order Lepidoptera; family Yponomeutidae; genus Yponomeuta; species Yponomeuta malinellus. The sequence goes on from OX371012.1 coordinate 13,144,405, forward strand.
GGTCCTTACTACTCGTCTCGCATGGCGATCGGTAGATTAATTGTCAAAAAACGATAAATGTGTGTTGGTACTGTTTGTCAATAATTAGATAGATTCTTTGTTGCTGCTGACTGTTGTAGATTGTGATCCTCAGTTTACAAAATTAATTTGGAAGAATATCTAATCCTTAATGGATATTTGGATAGTGATGATGAAGAAGAGATTGAGGGAAGAGAAAATCGACACAATGCATTTAATGACTCCAACAGAAAATTCGTGTCTAACTATAGATAGTCAAAAGAGCTTGCCAAAAATTTGATTGAGATTCTTAGACCTTTAATGGTCCCGAGTAGACGGCTATCAGATTTGCCAATTGAAATTAAGGTTAGTCTTTTATTACCTATGTTGATGATATTGCTATTTATAGCTTCCAAGTACGAAGATTTTATATAACACCGTGCATACCTACTAAGCTAGGTCCCTTGTATAGTTGCGTCTCAATTGTAACACAAAGATTCTGTACCTAGGTAACTTTGTGAAATCAGTACCTACCTAAACATATCATAAGTTGCAGCAGGTAATTTGTTTTAGAACATAGCAAGTTTTTATTATCAAGGAATATCATCAATACCCACTTCATCACTTTTAAAACTTTGTTTCTTGGATAATATAAAAATTTTAACCAGCCTTGTCGTATTAATCAACTATTCTGCAACACAAATACCTACTAAGTATGAACTGTAAGCAAAAAATTAAACTGAATATAATTTCCAGGTTCTCACAGCCTTGAATTTTTTTGCCTAGGGTTCTTACCAAAGCTCCACCGGGAGTGTTTTGTTTGTAACAAAAGACGAAGATTTTTCATTTAAACAGCCAATAAAACAAAGTATTTTACGTTCCATTTCTGTTACGGTAGTTTCCGGTTTTTTTAATTTCTGCGTGGAATGGATAAATAAATATAAATACTTCAAATTGTACTGGCAACACTTGAGGCGAACGATTCAAAAATACGGAAAAACGACATCATGCGACTTAGAAGTCGAGTGTGACTTAAGTCGCATTCGACGATACAATTTCATACGAGTGATTCAAAAATAGGTCTCCAGGTCGTCAGACCATCCTGCTGGGGGGCTTTTGAATGTGATAGCGTATTATATAATATAATATAGCGTGTTATATAGGCTGTCAAGTTACTGCCCTGCCTCTGGTGGGCACACTACACTGCTCATTGGCCGTAAATCTCCCACCACTGCGAATCTGCACGGATACGAACCTAGATCCAGTTGATGCGTGATAGCAGCCACATGCTTGTTGGTTTAATAGAATTGTTTTAATTCATATTTATACAAAACAACTACCATTGCATACCAGGAGACGGGCAGCAGCGATTTTCTGAGATTCCAACCGCATACTGCGATCGCCAACCCGCCTGCCAAGCGTAGCGGTTATGAAAACCACGAAGGAGGCCTATGCCCTGCAGTGGGCGTCAAATGGCTGATGATGGTGATGATGATAGATGCGAAAGTTTGTATTTTTTATGTTTGTCACACAATCGTGCCAAAAAGACTAACTTGTCCAGACGTCTAGTCGTCAATGTGACAAGAAATTTCATATATAGATAGTCTACTTATCTCTGCCTATCTAAATAGTTTCCTCACGATGTTTTCCTTCGCCGCTAGCGAGTGGTATTGCTACTACAAATTTACTAATATTTGTCATTAAATGGTCACGCCATTTCCTGGAGAGATGCAGTATTTGGAAATAAATTAAATGCCTTGAATAATAAACCCATTTAATTTATTTCGAAAATATTTAAACATAATTTAATATTAAACTGAAATTACACTGAATAAAAATACATTGCAGCACTGTTAGTATAATAAAATCTGTTAAGTTGTTTATTCGTCGGGTCTAGTCCCGATTATATATTAGGTAAACTATAGAATTATTATGTTTATTATTTAATAAAAATTACTTAGAAATGTTAAGCCTTACTTTGTTTTAAGTTTTTTTTGATGAGGCAATAAATACTTTTTTATCTTATCTTATCAATATGGACGGCTTCATCCCTTTGTTTAATGGTCAGTTATACAATATTTTTTTAGTTTATTACGCTAAAGCCTTGCCGTTTCAAAATAAAACATATTCGTGAAATTAATTAAAATTATTCATGAATCACATAATATTAGGGGTTAAAGTATGAAATTGCCGTTTTATTGCAATAGGTTCTTTGAATTGACATAGAATTTTCATGGTTTGAGGTTTTCGAATGAAACTTTTTTCAAATGGTTTCTATGATGTTCTTTTTTTAAAAAATGAGAAACATTTGAATATCGACTTTCAATTGTTTTTGTTATTCAATTTAGACAAGAAAGATGGATACTGCGAAAATTCGAGTGATTATGAGGCACCCATTTTTCGTATTTTTTTATTTTATTGATTTGACGCAAGTGAGTCAATATTGTAGGTAAGGTAACGTTAAACCATGCCGCTAATTCCTGGGTAGTTTGACTAGGGTCGGCTTCCACTATCTCTCTTAATTCATCGTTATTCACCTGTGTAGGCGGTCTTCCTCGTGGCTCGTTCTTTAAGTCGAAATTTCCATCACGAAAGCGTTTAAACCAAAATCGCACGGTGCGTTCATTAGTAGACCCCTCTCCAAACGCAGCATTGATATTGCGGGCTGTTTCTGCTGCGTTAGTTCCGCGTCGGAACTCGTATTCAAAAATCACTCGAATTTTCGCAGTATCCATCTTTCTTGTCTAAATTGAATAACAAAAACAATTGAAAGTCGATATTCAAATGTTTCACATTTTTTAAAAAAAGAACATCATAGAAACCATTTGAAAAAAGTTTCATTCGAAAACCTCAAACCATGAAGATTCTATGTCAATTCAAAGAACCTATTGCAATAAAACGGCAATTTCATACTTTAACCCCTATTATAATAAAATTGATTAATAAATCATACATGGGATTGATCACATTACAACGTACCAACGACGTTGCAGATGCTGCGATTTCGATTTAAAATAATTCTTAAACCGAATTACGTACCTAATTATAATTTTTTACAAAATAATGTTGCACTCCATCAAAAAAACAATAAATCTTATCTAATCCATCTTCCGACATTTTTGGCTCTAAGAACATTATTTTTAAACCGTAATATTTTGACTAATTACGGCTCAAGAAATAAAACCCTTTGTAGGTCAAACGTACGGACAGACTGACAGATAGACAGATATACGTCGTATGCATATTGTATTATTGGGTCTTGTTTCTTCATTATTTTACATTTTACTTTGAGACATTCAAATGTACAATTCCCAAAGTAAAAAGTTCATCCAGTAACATTAACGGGTTCCTTGTTTGATGAAACTGATGAATCATATGTGATTCACATTACATTTTTTGTTACCTGTTAATGTCACAAATTTTATTGAAGTCGATAGAGTATGTAAATTAAATAATAGGTAAACGTTCAGTACCTATACGATTATCTGATCCCATTTGAAAATCGAACACCATCCTCCGACCAGGAAACCGTTAAACTGTAAGCGTTTCCTGCCCCTGTAGCGTTGCCCAGTCTTGCACGTCTAATGGTTGAGACCCTACTCACCTACTTTTTTGAAATTTCTTTGACGATGAAATTCACTGTAATAAAAAAAAATTGAGACTTGCAAGTCACGCGACTATATACATTACACATAGTTTCCTGGTGTACAATAAAAGAACCCTCCAAGTGGGACTCGGACTCGCGCAAGAAGGGTTCCGTGCCATTATCTATACAACATTTGACACAAAAATCGAGAAAAAACGCCAAAAAATCACGTTTTTTGGAGGGGAGCCCCACCTAAACATTTATTTTATTTTAATTTAATTATATATTTTTTAAGCTAATATAGAACTAAATATTCTGTGAATATTTCAGGCGTCTACCTGTTACCGTTATTAATATCGAGCAAAAAACGGCAAAAAATTACGTTTGTTGTATGGGATCCCCCCTTAAATTTTTATTTTATTCTGTTTTTAGTATTTTTATTATAGCGGCCTTATTACGGTTTTATTATAGAATCGCTCGTAGCCCCGGCTGCCTGAGTGATCTTAAACGATCACGAAGGTTAAGTAACACAGGGCGCGTTCAGTGCATGGATGGGTCGCCGTCTATGCCTAACGCTAGTGGCAATTTCCCGAGCGGTTCCGTGCTTCGCAAGGCACGTTAAGCTGTTGGTGCCGGCTGCCGTCGCTGGATGGCAGTCGTTAAGCCAAGTCAGAGGCCTTAGGGCGGCTTGACAACTTCTGACAGTAGACGAGCCACTAGTTAGTAATAGGGTTCCGTTTGACACCCTTCGGGTACGGAACCCTAAAAATACATTTACCTGTCTACACAAAACCAGGTTGATAAATTGATTGCCAATCTTCAACTGGAGACGGCACACGAAGAAGAACATACACACGAAATTAGACATTAATTAGATCTGGGAGACCTGAGACAATCGGGTTTCCTCGCATTGTTTTCCTTCGCCGCTAGCGAGTGGTATTGCTACTACAAATTTACTAATATTTGTAATTCGTGACCTCGCACACGTGAGTCTCTTTTGAACTAAAACGTGCTAACAAGTATAAGCTTAGCAGGTACCACAGAACATTCAACATTCTGTTCTGTGGCAGGTACGATGACATTAAAAGCGGAACAAGTGAGGGTAGTGTTTTTGGAATAGAGTTGGGAGTAGACATCCCTGATGCATTTGAGAATAAAACCCTTTGCCCGCCGGCGCACCTCGCATCCGAGAGTGGGTAGTGCACGATAAACTTCGTTTCACCCACCTATCTCGGTATAAATAGACCATATTTTAGCTATATTTTCTGTCCCTAAAGAGACTTAACATAAAAACACTGTAACGAGCGTCAAAAAGCGTTTTTTTTATTCTATTCTTTGTGTAGTCTTCGCATAAAGTATATTACCGTATTCTTAGAATAATTTTTTGCCTTTATTTTGCACACCTACCAAAGTATTTCCTTCTACTGTACCTCTTGCGGGTTGGCTGGTAGAAAATGTCGCTAGAATTAAATCCACCCGTTGTTACTTTTTCCTTTGTGCAAATAAAAAAATAATAAACTCTAACCCCCTACCCCACTACCCCTACACTACAACATGTTAAAATCTTATTGAGACGCTCCCTGCAGTGATACCACCAATAGAAAACAAATCGTACCTTTTTTACAGATCTTTTTTGCTTAAAGTTTCAGACTCAGTTATCATGTTAATAATTGATTCTTAGGACCCACGGCCTAAAGGCAAAACTCCCAGGACTAAATAGCAATAACGCCAAAATGGTCACATTGTTGAGAGACTGATCTGAAAGTTTTTGCAAAAATGATCTATAAAAAAATATATGTTTTTTTTTCCCAATGGCGGAGCTAATATTACTACATGGAGCTCTTTATCAGCTGTTAGTTATTTATTTGTATTCACTGTAGCGAACTGACAGCTGTTAGCCAAGGATTTACAGATTGTTAGTGTACGAGAAACGGGGTTACGCGATTAAAATTCATACGTCAAAAACAACACAAAAATTCGTACAAATATAGGGTAAACATAACATAAAACTCGTTACTTTAATTAGAGAGATGGCCCAGCGCATAGATACCTAGAACAAAACAAAACGACACTGTAAAAATAAAAATCAACGCGAGTACCACCGAAATAACGAAACCAACTTTTAACTCCCCCGGCGACAAGACCACAACAAATTTCAAATAAACGTCACGTTCCGAAATAAAACACGAAAATTTTTCACTGCGCCGCGTTGAAGACAACTTGTCATAACAAGACGTCAGATGGAAAAAGCTTTAAAGCTTTTATTATTCTACTCCTCAATCGCTACGCTATCAAAGAATCACACAATGCATCGCTTTTTAGCTTTAACCGAAATAGACCCGAAGGCAATGAAAGCTTCAATGTGAATAGGACAACGCACAAAGATTTTCCATTTCGGGAAACAGGACGTAGGAAGGCACATCTATGGGAAAACGTGGCACACAAGAGGTTTCCTTCAGTGGCGCTTCGGCTTTCACGCTGAACAGATGTGTCCATAGAGGAGCGTATATTATTTTTTTCGTAAACTTTAAGGCCATAATCACGCATCGGTCAGATAATAAAGTTACGTGCGGAAAATGCTTTGACTGTTTAAAATTAAGACGTGTTGTGTTTCTAAAATGGCAGTGGCAAAAAAGTTTGTTAATAACTTGGTCAAAGAAAGTGATGAATAGAAGCGGAGTTTTTCAACGCAATAAATCATCTAGGGAACACTGAAAAGGCGTTACCTGAAAATAGGTGGGTGAACTTTGTTGATGACATAATAGTTAATTTAATTAAGTTGTAGGAATAGTACTGTGACAACAAAGTTCTAGGGAATTTACGCTAGGTACGTAACTAATATAAAATCAACTCATATTTGACGCTATAAAACTTGATACCAAACAAATTGTACACATAAATATTACTGATTAAATCAAATCATAGTGTCACAAAAATCACAGTATTTATCTACCATATTGAAATAAAAATTTAAGTGGGATATTATACGTAACCTAATTTAAATTTATTATGCTTGGACGCCCATGATTCTCAATCAGCATCAACATTTAATAAATAAAATGAAGTTCGGCGATAGCCCTAAATTTATAGCTCATGTTCTGTCTAAAAGAACCTATTTTACTGTCATATCTTTTACTTTCACTATCTGAATTAGGGAAAAATATTATTCAGTGATTAAAAAGGCCGATGATACTTAACTGTTAATTTTAGTAATAATAAATCGTTTCTACAACAATGTCAAATTCGTGAAGCCGCATTTCCATCATATTAGTACAGAGTGATTTATAGTAGTAACTAAAAACTGTAGTCCACTTGGATGGCGGTACACACATCTTAGTGAACTCAGATTTTCGCTTCAGTAAACGACTGAAGATTTACTGCTACGATGGATGGAAGCAGTATCAACTTTACTATGCGTATCATCTAACTTCAACGGTATAAATATAAAGAGAAAGAATAGTTTCGTCAAGTAAATGGAAACCATACATTTCAAAACACTTCCACAGCTTCACAAAACTGCAAAAACATCAACATTTCACTGCCACTTAACTTTTTCTTAAGAGATGCAGGAGTTTCTACTACTGGCGCCATTTTGATTCTGCGATTTTATTTATTTTAACCCCCAGTTTCTCGTACCCTAACAAGCTCTTAATCTACTGTTAACAGCTGTCAATTGACCAAAGTGCATACAAAAATAACCACTGACAGCTGTCAACAGCTTGTTAGTGTACGAGAAACCGGGGGTTAGACGAGTAGAACACTGTCAGAGTGTACTAAAATTGGCCGTTTTCATAAGAGTGTACAAAGATCGCCGGTGTACATGTACAGCCGGCTACTTAAATGCTTCTCGTATCATGATACGAGACGCATTCAAGTAGCTAAAGTAGGTCACTCGGTCCAAGTGACTAAGATCGTGAAAACCCGGCTAAACAGTTTTCTTATCTTACTTTTGTGTAACACAAATGGGTTATACAAAATTTTCAAATTTATCGTTGTGGTCCACCGGCAACGATCGCGGCGCAATAAAACCTGGGTATATTCGTTGCTGTACGCAACCATATAGCTAATCTCAGATAGATAAAATGTGGTAAACGAAAGCATGACCTGGAATTCTTAAGAGTTTTTAGATGGCACCACTAAATGACTGTCAGTGCTGTCGTACAACTGTTACCATTTTGACTTTATAATTTTGCTACTTACATACGTACATACATAAGCAGCCTATATGCGTCCCACTGTAGGGCACCGGCCTTCTCTCAGGGAGAGAGTATGGGCTGAATCACCACGCGTGCCCACCGCGGACTGGGGATTTCAAGCTCTGAGGTGTGTGAATAGCTCAGACACTCAGGTTTCCTCACGATGTTTTCTTTCACTGTTAGCGAGTGGTATTGCTAGTATAACTTCACAAATGTGCATAACTTAGGAAACAATGTCATAGGTACATGACCGCACTAGGAGCCGCACCCGGCACTCTCGCTTTTTGATACTTGTTAGCTGAATATTTATATTTATTGTGTAGATAATGTTGTACTGTTAAAGAGTGTAAGAAACGATATTATGAGATATTATTATTATTTTATGCCATTCCCACTCTAAAAACCTTATTTTATTCATTGAAACGGTGAATAAAAAAGCATTCTCATCACAATTTTGGTGTTTGAATTTAGAAGACACCAATATGTTCGACCTTCATCTCAATGCTTAGGTATACAACCTCCTTGCGCAAAAAATACTCGACACAAACTCCTTGCGCAAAAAAATACTCGACACAAAAATTCTTTGTGCAAATAACTCCTCGAGATTTGATTGGTCGATGTTTGCGACAAGGAGTTTAGCATTAGAATAAAAAACTGTTTTGTGTTCTTTACTGCCATTACAGAAAAAAAAAAAAATTATTTTTCTCGTAGTCATGGTATAAAGTATAGTAGGCAACTCTTGAATAAAGTACGGATTTACATTGAAAGCCATGAATCACTCGCATCGCTCAGGATTCTAACAACAGAAATACATCATCTGTGAAAATGATAACTGCCTAGCTATCACGGTTCATGAGATACAGCCTGGTGACAGACAGACAGACAGATAGACAGACAGTAAGGTCTTAGTAATAGGGTACCGTTTGGACCCTACGGGTACGGAACCCTAATAAGAACGAAGAGCCTGAAAAAAAGGGCTAGGAACTATCTAAGGAAAAAACATTGTAAACAAGTATTCACATCTTTTTTTCCTAGTTTTTTCCTACTTTTTTCATATTTATATTCTTCTATTTCCCGCCAATTTCTCAGTTTACGCTTTCGTTTGCCAGACTCAACACTATATTTCACAAGAGTAATTTGTAGATATAAAATGGGACGGGAATCCCCGAAAGTACTTATGTTGCGTAGAAATGGAACATGAGTAATTTTGTATTTCTACAGTGTTTATCTATTTTATTTTATTGTTTATTGGAAAACCAACAGCTTATGCGAGACGCATATTTACAAATTTGGGATGATTAAAATCAAAGCCAATAACAGGTTTTCACTGGTAATCATCAGAACTAAATAAGGTATTATGATAACACACTCATGCAATTTATTTAGCTAAACACTGCATTTTTATCCCTGCACAGAACAAGAATCTGAATCAAAAGAACTCAAAAAATTTGGCAACAACATTACGAAGTGAGTCTATGCAATTCGATAGCGCACTTTCTAGGTAATATTTTTCTGCATAAGTATTTTACATTTCTTAAAAAAAAAATAGTAACGGCCACACGAAAAAAGAAAATAAGCTTGTCATTGACAGCTCAGATTAGTTAATCAGCATGGCTGTCACTTTTGACAAGCTTCAACAGCCAATCAGCGTTCGCGGTTTCAATACCTATCCTAGGATATTCGCTAATATCCGCTTTATTTAAATATCCTACGATATATTTATGTATTACTTATATCAGCCCGTGCTTCACAATTTATGTAGGTACCACACGTTACAGGTAAAGTAGGACTTGCTTTTTACTGTTTTTTTGCTGTTTACTTGACTTCGCCGTATAAGGAGTAATGTGGGAGTAATATCACAAACAGTGGATATCAAGTTTAAGTGGGTATATATGACGTGACTTATATTAAGCCAAAATAATCACAGAGTATTATTTGCTTTTACAGAAGTTCAGGTAAAGATTTATTTACTACATTGAATATTATCTTACAAGTGATTGTGTTGCATGGAAGTGATTATTATTGTTATTAATATTTATAGTATATGTACATATATATATACATATATTTATATTTAATAAATACAAAACCAAATATAAAGAAACTAATCTAAACCTAAAACTATGTAAAATAAATTTGCACTGATCTATACTCGTTAAGTTTATTTTATTTTATAATAATTTTTTAACAGTTAATACTTTTAAAAACACGCCTGTCACCTCAGTCTACCGAGACCACGGGACTTACAAAAGTACCGAAACGTCGGAAAATTGTAAAGTGAAATCTAAATGAGTAAATATTTGTGCAAATTCAGTTTTTATAATGTCTAGTGCTCGTGTTAACCTTAGAAAATACTGAACCTATGTAGTAATTCAAATAAAATATTTGAGCCAGATCGCTATCGGCGAGTATTACTAATTTAACCCGGAATCACTTACTTGAATTTTTGTCGGAAATTTATAGACTGAGTCGGTGTAGGGTCTATGACAGAGTGATATAGATACATATATACATTCTAAAGATACATAATCAAGGCGATTATCTTAAGCGAGAGACCCAGATTTGATTCCCAGTGCGGGCATGTACCTATGACTTTTATTTCTAAGTTCTGTACATCTGTGGAGTTGTAGTAGCAATACCACTCGCTAAGGGTGAAGAAAAACATTGTGAGGAAACCTGAGTATCTGAGCTATTCACATACCTCAGCCGCGGTGGGCACGCGTGGTGATTAAGCCCATAGTCTCTCCCTGGGAGAAGGCCTGTGCCCTACAGGGGGACGTATATAGGCTGCTTATGTAGATACATAATCAAGGTACTGGACTATAAATTGAATTATTTAGTATTGATTCTGTAGAAACAGACTCTGTCTGGTTAACCCTTTCAGCCGTACGTAACAATTTTTAGTTTTATTTTTAGCAAACGTTTGGATTCAATTTGATAGATACGTTTGCTGCTTTATTTTTAGGGACATCTCTGCCACAGTGATCAATTAGATAAAGTAGTCCCTGGTCTCTGCCTACCCCTCTGGGATACAGGCGTGAGTTTACGTATGTATGCGTGTATGTAATTTTTATAAGGGGGTTGTCGGTAGCTGTGTTAATTGTACGTACGTATGTAGGTAGATGAGTTTCGAGTCAATAGACCGGCATAACATAACCTGCATCTACGCATGCCACCTCCACTACATCACAGACATGGAAAAACGCCCCTACTGTGTTAAATTCAAGGTAACTTATGGAATGGAGCCAGCTTCTCTCGGTCAATAACCAAATATGTTGACGCTATGCCAACGAGGCAGTATTTTTAGACTTGTTTAGCTTGTACATAAGCAGTCTATATAGGTCCCACTGCAGGGCACTGCAGGCCTTCTCTCAGGGAGATAATCACCACGCTTGCCCGCCGCGGATCCGCGATTTCAAGCTCTGAGGTAAGTGAATATCTCAGACACTCGCACGATATTTTCCTTCACAGTTGACGAGTGGTATTGATACTATAACTTCACAAATGTACATAACAAAGTCATAGGTACTTGCCCGCACTGGGAACCGAACCTGGGTCTCTCGCTTCCGAGTCCAATGTTCTACCCACTAGGCTACCGCCGCTGTTGGCTTGTATGGTTGTATAATAATACTCAATAATAGCGTCCATACAACATAATAATTTTCGGTCTCAAACTAGAATAGTCTGTGCCACAGTAACTAGACAAAAACATCATAAAGTACACTAAAGTGCCTCCAGCAAGAATCGAACCCACATCCCCTACGTCAAAAAACCATGTAACCGCTAGCCCAACGAGGCAGAAATCAATAATCATCCATGGTAAACAAACAAGTAACATTTCTAGCTGTTATAATTATTAGCAATAAGACCGCCAATTGCCCTTAGGCCACGTAGTCCGACCGGCTTGTTCGATCGGTCGGACGACCAATATTTTTTTTTTACTGATGGTTCGATGGATCGAACTTCTAAGTTCTTGTAGTCCGAGTGTCGAACTACTAGGACTTTTACACTTCCTTGTTGTTCGATCGATCGGGCCATGAGGTCGGTTTTTTTTCCTGTTGGATCGATTGATCGAATCATGTGTAATCAAACCATAACGACTACACTGGCTTTGTTAGTCCGCCTAATGATTACGATTCATTACTAAACCTCCACGGACAGGCTACAGCTACACCGTTAGAGCTAGAGATATGAAATTTGGAGACAATGTTTATTTTATGACCTTAACCCTGCTAAGAAGGGGTTTTTGGAAGTTTTCACCCTAAAGCGGTCAAATAGGGTGTTAAATTTGTATGGAGAAAATTTTTATTACTCTCAAATATTCACGAAATTTTAAGATTATATTTTTTAATAGATTTAAGAGTTTCAGGCATTTAACGAAGTGGACCTATTCCCAATTGCGTACATATAGTATGCATAACGTGATGATTTTGTCAAAACATAACTCTTACGTTATCGGTGTTTAAAAAGTATGGTTTATTAACCGGATTAGCTACGGAGAATATATTTCTTAATAGAAAGCCACTTATCAAAGTGGTCATCTACAGGGACCAAGATCTTTATTCTTTGACTAATATAACTATTATTTCATATATAGTGAAATAATGGACGGATAATGGTTGGTTGCCCAATAATATTCCATCGTATCGATCGAACCATCAGGAAAAAATAAATTTGTGTGGTCGGATGACGGGGATTTTTAAAGGTCTTATGGTTCGATCGATCGAACAACAAGGAAATGTAAAAGTCCTAATAGTTCGACACTCGGACTACAAGAACTTAGAAGTTCTTCTTCAATCGATCAATCGAACCATCAGTAAAAAAAAATATTGGTCGTAACAAGGCGGTCGGACCACGTGGCCTAAGGGGCCAATTGTATCTTTTCTTTTGTCATTGCTGTTTCTGTAACATTTATTCCGGCATACAATAAAGAATATTCTTATCTTATCTTACAACGCTGTAAAACTAATTATAAGCTAGCGGCAAATATTTAAACAAGTCTAATGAACAACATAAGATCGTTTGACGAAAACCGCTGTTGAACTCATAGAGTAGAAAATTTTAAAATAGAAAATTAAGAAAGTACTTTTCTTTTTTATATCCAGAGAAATTTGGGCAAACAATTATTTAAATTAAATACGAGATAAGAGCATAATTTTTCTCATCTCAAATCTTGTCTCATCTAAAACAACTAAAAGAACTAAAACTAATAAAGTAGGTGCTTCGTAATAACAATAACTTAAACACAACACAGTTACTTGTCCTAGCCTACTCTGTGCGATGGTAACCAGGCAAGGACATCACAAACATAGAAATAATGCGGCCATTTGTACAGATGTATGGCGCTTCCTAGTGGGAATCGAACCCACAACTATACAAACAACAACTAATGAACAACGTAATGTGGTTTGACGAAAAACACTTTTAGCTGAACTCATAGCTAAGAACATTTTAAGATGTAGAGGGAAGATGAAAAATATGTAGAAGTTAGCTACTTTATGATCAACGACGACGTTAAACGAACAAACGGTAGCCAATTTCATGATCAACGACAATGTAAAACTGACAGACTTTTAAAGTCACAGCAACTATACGAACAACAACTAATGAACAACGTAATATGGTTTGGTTATGGTTTAAATAATGATCATCCATGAATGTCAAATGATGTCATTTCCTGAACATAAAAAATAAATACAAAGATATTGAAAAGCTTGTCATTCCGAAGGAAATAATAATAATATTGAAGCATAACATTGGGACAATATGTACTTTGAAAACATTTTCCTTATCCAAACCAAGATATAGATATACAGTAACGCTGTATCCTATTGGCACAAGAGCATTCCAAAAAGGGTCCCCAAATAGAATTAAGCCTCTCTCTCAGTCAATGATAGATAGCCATGTTGGCAGCGAAAAACATCTTATCGTTGAAGATACAAAAAACACGGCCAGTCGTGCTGAAACAGAATTGTGATAATTACATTATTAATGGTGAAAAGATTTGCCTTTTCTGTCTGAAAGGTTTACCTTTTAAAATTGCTTGTTCCTCAAAAAAACCAGAAATACTTTTAAGAGGTGATCATTTCCCTCCGGGATACAGGCGTAAGGTTATGTTTTGGTATGTTTAATACTTTTTCTGTGGAAGTTGCCTTGAATTTAAATTGCGTAACTTTGTCGCCACTTGGCTGCTAAAGGTTAAATATGAAAGAAAACTGAGCGGAATACTTATTTTGTTTATTCTTTACATCCGGGAATAAAGACACAAGTTTGCGGAGGAAATGAAAATTCAGCGGACAAAATTGAACGTTAACTTTGATAAGTATTAAATTTATAATTCTGTGGCTCTTTTTAGATGTGCTTTTCGTCTAAATATTGAGTTTATTTCTTGGTTCACTGAAATTAGAACCAAACGTTATTTTTTATTAGTTCAGTTTCAGTTATTATTCTCTTAGTAACATCTTCATTTTATATTTTTACGAGTTCGTTCCTTACGATTTTTTTACGTGTCCTACTGCTACGAAAATTATAAAGGTATTATTATTTTTACTTTGCCTATTAAGTATTAGTTAATAGTTATTACTTTTACTTTGACAATTAAATACTTATTAAAATTACTTGTGCAAGTAATTTTAAGCCTCGTGTTTTTATATGACGTAACAGTATAACAATATGGCATAAAAAACCGCATATGGCATAACCTCCCTTTGCTAAATTTATGGATCGTGGACCCATCCGGATGATATTTGGTGCTATGATATATTTGGTGCTTCTTGATATCATAAATAGATTTTAATACTAACTCTTGGTTTCTCAATGTGATTTATACTAAATTTGGCAGAAAAGGTGCCTTTAGATAGATTTTTCGTTTACACACGGTGATTCTTGTATGAATAAAAAGTTGGAGTCTCAATTGATTGGTTCGTCCTTTATCTATAATTGCAATTTATTTACACCAAACTTTGTTTCATGTCACGAACCTACAGCAAAATTGGATTTGCACTCTTGCAGTGAACGAAACAGTACTACAAGCGACGATAATGTCTCAGATTCCTCTGTGAAAAAGTGTTACTTAGCGAGATACTGCAATGAGGAATGTAGAAGTGTAGATTCTAGGAAGTGATTAAATTAAGCACCATTTCTCATTTTCCACTTTAGAGACGTTTTACGTTCCACTTTAGGTGCTCCTAGTAATTGCAGCGTTTCAGAAAAAGTTAATTTCTGCTCATTTATTAATAAAGGCTCTTGTAAATAGTTTAATAATACGAAGTTAGTTAGAAGCTGAGTCTCAGGACCCGTGCCTTTGACTACCGCTCAGGGGCACTTTTGATGCAAAGGATATCACTCGCTGTGCAGGCGCGGTAATGCTGCCAGTGTCATGGGTACCTTTGGGTCGGATATGTCTCGGAGCGGTTTCTTTAATTGACTGTACTTACTGTATGGTGTGTGTGTGTGTATTTTTTCGGGTCCTTAATACTTATTTTATTTTTTATATTTACTTTGACATTGTGGACGAAACTCTTGTGAATTCTTATGTATATTTTGCCTTTTGTTAGGGTTTATTTTTCTTTTATTACAATAATGAAAAATGTTAAATTGTGCGAGCCAGGCAGTATGCTCAACGTAACAGCAGCCTTTAGTATGGGAAATAAGCTCAGAAAAGCATAAACGAAAAACGCGTTTGAACGAAAATGTAAGATTTTTTTTTTTATTATTTAAGAGGAACTTGATTTTTCACATTTTTTACGAGACTTTTTTTTATGGATTCAATTTTAAAGATTTGCGGGTTTTTCCAAAAAAAATTATGGAATTATTCCTTTATGATTATAACACATTAAATAAAATAAAAATACACTCCAACATAATTTAGACACATATTCCTTAGTGTTAAGTTTGATTTTATAGACTTATAATAACGTTTTGGGATCATACTCTTCAATTGGATTTCTTAAATTGGAGTGTATTTGTTTGCTTGAAAAATGTATAATTGATAGCATTACATTATTTTCCTATGTATAATTTGTAACGTTCATTAAGTAACAGCGCTGTGATGAATGCACAAGTTATATCATTTTTTAATGCCAGACATATTTGTCATCTAAATAATCTTTGATGTTACAGTAGCCCTTTTTGTACAAAGTGTGCTTCAAATATTTATTGAACGGCAGCTCTGGAAGGCTTAATTTATGTTTAGGGATCTTATTTTGGAAGCGTGCCCCATAAAGAACAATAGGATTTTAATAACGTGAAAGCGAAAACGAAAATGTATATGTCTCATGACTTTTTCTGAAAGTGGTACCCGAATCAGAAGGTTCATTTATATGAACCATATCTCTGCAAATTACTGGTGTGCAATGAAGAGTTATCTATCTATCCATACGGTTCACTTGCAACACGAATGAAAATAAATCATATCTTTTTAGGGTTTCGTAGTCAACAATGAAACGAGGAAAACTGTTATAGTTTCGCAAAGTGCGTCAGTCTGTCCGTCTGTTCGTTTTTTTTTGACATGCGTTTAGAATTTATGACATGACCTAATTTTTGTTGTGAAAACTACTTTTCTGTTAATAAAATTTAAATTAATGTTTTCAAATGAATTATCAACATGAGTGTTTGCTTAAAGTTTATAATGTGTGATCAACTCAAACACAAGGTTTTTTGAGAGCTTGGCACTTGGATTGGACTTCTCTGCAAAAGATTCACATTTCCCATATTCAATGAGATCATTTGATTTATCTTGCTTCAAATGTTCTTTATATTAGACGTTTTAAGAGCACATTTTTTAACTTTATCCAGTGATGGATTGCATCGACTAAAGTGTTTTCCGTATTTGCCTTTATCCTTAAACCCCTATTTATACACAACAGACCTCCGTAGCAAAACTTTGATAAACTATCAACAAACATTGACATTGATCTAGATTGAAATACTTTACTCCACCCCAGGTAGGAGGATACTATGAAGAGCTCGTGCTCTTAATTTTATAGCTGTCTAACACAGTAACAAACTTGAAGTAACATTTTAATCAGTAGGGTTAACATGACAGAATTTTATCTATGCGTGCTCCAGGGATATTTCTTCTTTTTCCAATCTTTAATTTAGTAACATCGACACAATACAATTACTGGTTCGCGTCCTAGTTTAGAATACCCTGTGACGTGGTAATCAGACAAGGATGTCAGGCTGAGGTAATTGGAACAAACTAAAGCACGGCGGCTTCCAGCGGAAATCGAACCTGCGACCCTTGCATTGGTAATCAAGCTTGTTACCGCAAGCCCAAAGAGGCAGTCGATGCGGAACTCCAATTTTTCCGAGATTTACGGAAGTCTATGAAAATTTCTCAATCACGAAGGGCAGCCATGTTGGCGTGCTAGTTGTTAGTCTGTTTACTCGTTTACGTCTATTCTACGTTCTAATGTCGTGTAAGTTTCTCTATTCTTCGTATCCTTAAGTTTTATTGTGCATGCTAGCCCTACAGTTTCATGTATTTGCAGGTCTATCAATTTATCAAATCTCGTAATCTGATGAAAAAGGTTAGTTACGAGTTTACGAGTTTACCCTGTTCTATCAGTTACGAGTAGGTACGGATTTAGATATTAAATCTTGCATCCTCTTTTTAATTCTGCATTTTCGTCAAATTTTCTACAAAGAGCTGGATCGTTTGAGAGTAACTTTACAAGTGAGACCCATAAACAGCGCTCTTTCGTCGAGTAAGTTATGAAAGCATTCTTATGTTTTGCCTAAAAATGAGGTACTTTGAAAATATTTCAGAGGTTAAAGTTAAACAATTTTATTTACACATTGTAGCTGGACAGTGAGTACAAAAAAAATTTGAAAGCATAGATAGGTTTGACTCAGAACTGTGAGCTCAAATTCTAAAAAAATATCATTATAAAAACAAAATGTTTCTTTAACGACCATCAAACCGGTGGGTAGCTGCTAATGTGTTTCAGATAAAAGTATTAAGTGAGGTACAGTGGACGGCGAATCGGCCTTTGCATTGTGTTGCATAGTCACTGGTAATGTGACCGAATACAGAGTGAGCATGTGTGGTTGGGGGGGATCCGCTGTCGACTCTACTTTAAAACTTTAAAATTTAGTTTATCATCATCATCAACCCATTATGTCCCCACCGAGGGGCACGGGTCTCTTCCCTGAGGAAGGTATAGGCCATACTCCACCACGGGGGCCAAGTCCGGATTGGTGGAGGCTTGTAGACTAGTGGCTCGTCTACTGTCAGAAGTTGTCAGGCCGCCCTAAGGCCTCTGACTTGGCTTAACGACTGCCATCTATCGACGGCAGCCGGCACCAACAGCTTAACGTGCCTTGCGAAGCACGGAACCGCTCGGAAAAATGCCACTAGCGTTAGGCATAGATGGCGACCCATCCATGCACTGAACGCGCCCTGTGTTGCTTAACCTTCGTGATCGTTTAAGATCACTCAGGCAGCCGGGGCTACGAGCGATTTAGTTTATACTTACCTAATACTATTTTTTTTAAATGTTAAAAGAGTGCAATTAATGCGCCAACAAACTGCCACGCAGTTTGGCGAATAATAATTTATAAAATTTAAAACTGCGATAAGAACGTAATTCAATAAAAAACAATTTTTAATACAAAAAATGCTTTATAACTCATCAAGGCTCACCTAAAAATGCTTAATTCCTGAAATACGCCAATTTCAGTTTGTGTATCACTACATCCCTGTTGTATCAGTTTCTTCTCAGATTTATAGTTTTCGATTAAATTTGCGTTCTACCGATGTCTCAACCTCTGGTAAATCGTTCTACGTCGAAGAACGTCCTTGCTCGAACTCGAAAATCGAACAGCGCCACTACAAAGCGGAATAACCGTAGAACAAAAGTTGTAAGTGACAAACTCTCATTGACGCTAATGTGAAGGAAAACATCGTGAGAAAACCCGCTGCTTGGTTGGCTCCGCAAGTATTGACTTGTCATTCCTGTGGGCTAGGCCCACATGTCGGGATGGTATAGGTGCTGGGCAAGCCTATTCCATCTAAAACAACGTCTCAGGCACTGCCATGTCCAAGTGGTCCCTTCATTTATCTAGTGTGAGCGAAGGTGCCACTGGACGATGCATAAATCAGATGATTTACCTATTACATTACGTAGATACAAAGGCCAAAGTTTATTGACTCTTATTTCAGGAATGAGTACTTTTCAGGTAACCCTGTATTCAAGAGATAGACTCTGTCGGTTTTCTACATAGGCCAGTTCCTTCACGGCCAGTACGTTGTTACGTTCACTTTAGGTTCGTAGACAAGTAGGGAGTTTTTCCACATTTTCTCGAGTGGCTCCTTCGATTTCGGTGTACAAACTAGCTTTAAATGTAGCAAATGCATTTCAAACTGGGGTGATTTCTTGTGCTTTTCACGGTGGAAAGTTGACCACACCCATTTAAAAATAAAAGCTACTACGTAAAACTACGACAGTAAAAAAATTTACACGGGTATTCACGAGCACGAGTGTTCAGAAGTGATAAAGTTCACATTTGATCTGAAACTAAAGTCAACCGCAGTAATTTAATTTAAATTACACACCAGCTCCTCCATTAAATCCTCAATGGAATCCTGAATAATTCCACAATCAGGGTCGTGACGGGGCGGTTCTTTTTACGTAAGTTTGTGAATGCTCGTTTACACCGTCTTAGTAACTCATTTTCTCAGTGAATAGCTTTTTTTGAAATTTCTACAAAGTAAGTGACGAGTAAGGCACTAATCTTAATGATGCGCAGTGAATTAAGAATGCGTTCGCGTGGGAATACGTTTGAACATACATTTTGAACATACAGGCTACATCTATAGTCCTGTTTTATTTATTCGTTTTTGTCTGTTGGGTATTTAGTTTTCCTTCTGTGTTGTGCATATTATGTTACTTATGTGCTTATTTTGTTTCTGTGATGTATCTTGTTGGTATAATAAATGTCTTTCTTCTTCTTCTTCTTCTTCTTCATAATTCAGGAACGGATTAGCGGTGAAAAAAGTATCATAGCCGTTTGTAAAATAATATTAGTGGGATCTGTTAAAATAAGATTTTCTTCCACAGGATGACTTCCAGTTCGTTTACCATTTTTAGGGTTCCGTACCGAATGGTGCCAAACGGGCCTATTACTAACACTCCACTGTCCGTCTGTCTGTCTGACTGTCACCAGGCTGTATCTCATGATTCGTGATAGCTAGGATGTTGAAATTTTCACAGATGATGTATTTCTGTTGTCGCTATAATAAAAAATACTAAAACAGAATAAAATAAATATTTAAGGGGGGCTCCCACACAGCAAACGTAATTTTTTGCCGTTTTTTGCTCGATATTATAGCGGCAACAGGTAGACGCTTGAAATACTCACAGAATATTTAGTTCTATATTAGCTTAAAAAATAAATACTTAAAATAAAATAAATACAGCTATTAATGCAACAAATCGTGACGTTGTACACATCTCTGATTGGAGCAGGTCTTATGGGCTCAAAGTCAACCCGAATAAAACCCAGGTTATTACAATAGGAAGTCCAAGGTCAGTCCAAAGGGTTGACCAATAGTGGCTGCCACATGTGATTTTTGATGGAATAACTATACCATTTAGTAATACTGTCAAAAACTTGGGCATCATAATTGACTGTAAGTTATCATGGGCCCCGCAGCTGGAGATGGTTAGCCGGAAGATGTTTTCTTCGGCATCTTCGACAGGTGCTCTACGCCGACTCCGTAACTTTCTTCCCACTGCTACTAAGGTTGCGTTAGCTCAATCACTCCTGCTACCAGTTCTCGGCTACGCTGACACATGCTATCTTGACCTCACCGAGGAGCAAATAAACAAACTTGAGCGCCTTCAAAATTTCTGTATAAGGTTCATATTTGGTTTACGCAAATATGACCATGTCTGTGTGGTCAATTTCGCGCACAGCTCAAGTGGCTCCCGATTCGCCTCCGCCGGAATGCACACATACTGTTTCTTCTCTACTCTATACTATTCAATCCAGCTACCCCATCCTACCTCAAAGAGCGATTTGATTTTCTCCGCTCATCCCAAACCCTACTCCTTAAGGTCCCTTCCCACCGTACCAACTTTACGACTCTTCTTTCTCTGTGCAATCTGTTCGACTGTGGAATGCCCTGCCAGAGGAAGTACGAAAAGCAAAGTCCCTTCCTAGTTTCAAAGAATTGGTAAAGTCTCACTATCTCGCTGAAAATCTGTAATGCTGTTGCTATGATTCTCTATATAGTAACCATAGTAAGTCTTGTCTGTTGTCTGTTTATATGTAAAATTTATATAGTATATATTTGTATTCTATGGTTAGTTTAAGTATTTTATTAAATATGTATGAATATTAGAAGTAAGTCAGTTAGTTTATGTACATTTTTTCCCATCTATTTCATGTATACCTACCTACCTACTCTCTTCATCAGTTCTATCCATCCTAAGGTTGTCTGAAAGAGATCGCTTTTAGCGATAAGACCGCCAATTGTATACGGCAAAACTTTTAGACATGTTTCTTTTTTTCGCCTTTGTTCTTTTGTTGTCCACAAATTACACCTTGCGTGTCTATAGTTACAAACTAAACCACTAATGTTCTAACGTGTCAATGAAGTGTCACTTAGCCTACGCGTGAGTGACAGACAAAAATATTGTGCTGTTGCAAATAACTGAATGTCATTTCAGAAAAAAATTCTTTATTTCTGGCGGACATCAACTAATTCAGAAAGTTCTGAATTACTTTTCGAGCTTTGTCACAAAATGTCTCCATCTCCTTAATAACCAATCTCAGAATCAATATCTACACATAAATACTTTCTCTTTACAACATATCATTAAACAAAATTTTCAATACCTAAAGCTTCTCCATATACCAATCTCGATATGTTAATGGATATCTTATATAGATCTTAGTTAACAATACGGTTAATCAAAGAAGGGGACTTGACGTTGTGGCGTTTCTCGTTACCTCTCGGTCCAATGCAATATTGTATGTGAGGGAGGGAAAAAATAGCGCCTCTGTATTAAAATTGAAATTAAATTGAAAAAAAAATATTTATCACATCACATTACATTAAAAAAAATCATAATAATATAAATAATTCTAAACTTATTAAATTACCTTTTTTATTGACTGATTTATATCAGCATTTAGAATTGGCCTCAATTTCATTTCAATGTGTAAACGAGGCTCAATCACTGATTGACGCGAACCCACCCGTCGGCGGAAAGCTACAAATTAGATAATTATACGCTCTCAGCTTGGCCATTTACCAGTTTTACCGTTGAAACCCTTCGTTTGGCTTCTTAAAGACCCTCTGTTTGCTTGGAAAATCTTGTATAGAGGTGTTTGAAAATTAATTAAGATTCTTGTTTGCAATCATTTATAAACATACAAAAAAGTTGTATTTTCGTTTTGTTATTTCCGTAGACTAGGTTTTGCGGTCATTTCTTATCAGTAAGAGATTGATTTTGCTTTATGTATCACTGTGGGAAGGCCGCCCACCAGATACAAATATAAATAGATTTATTTTACCAAAAAACAATTTCACATCCTTATTATCTACAGATAGTATGGATAGTATTACAATTTTAATTGTGACCCTCACACTAGGTCAGATGGTCTGACGATCTGTATACGGTAGCGGGGAGTCGCTGGATGCAGGCGGCACAAGACCGGGAAGCTTGGAAAACCATGAGGGAGGCCTATGTCCTGCAGTGGGCGTCAAATGGCTGATGATGATGATGATGATGTATCACTGTTTCTAATTAAAGTATTATTTTAGAACATATTTTCCCTCCACGGGCACGCGTGGCCCTTCGAGACAGATATGAACGAGCGACCTACGGATTTTAATAGTTTTCCTCAACAATTCGAAAGTAATATTTCACATTTGTAGTGACCGATGTTTTTTCGAGAACACATCTTGCTTGTTAAGTTTCATTCATGTTTAAGTTTATTCAATTAAATTAAATTAATTTATTTCGGATGAAAACAATCGGTAATGTATTCATGAGCAGCCTATATACGTCCCAATGTACCCTACATTCATACCCTACAGGGCTTCTCTCAGAGAGAGAGTGTGGACTTAATCACCACGCGTGCCCACCGTGGATTAGCGATTTCAAGCGCTGAGTTATGTGAATAGCTCAAACACTCAGGTTTCCTCACGATATTTTCCTTCACAGTTAGCGAGTGGTATCGCTACTATAACCTCACAAATGCACATAACTTAGAAAACAAAGTTTTAAGTACATGCCCGCACTGGGAATCGAACCTGGCCCTCTTGCTTCAGAGTTCAATGTTCTACTCACTAGGCTACCACCGCTCCCATCGGTAATGTATTAGTGTGATCAATTGAAAATAATTACTTCTATTTACAATTATTTTATTTTATTTATTTAAGGTTTAAGTCGCCTGTGCTATGTTTTTGCTAAATTACTGTAATGCCCTAAGTATATTTTCGATTGCTTTGTGACGCTTACATAATTGACAAAAAGACTAAGTTTTAACACCAATATGAATCATATGTCTCAAGTCCCTGAAGCCAACCGTGTCCCAGTAGTCCTAACTTACATCCCAACAAATTAACTTAAAAGGGTTCAACTTCCCTTGAGCAATCTGCTCGGATCCATCAAAACGCTCAGGCCAATGTATGAGAGTAGCGCGCATCCGACACTTAAGCCGTCGTAAAAAGGAAATAGAGAAACTAGGACAAATTGAACATCTTGATAAGACACTTGATGAATGGCAACACATCCGCTCCTCGTCGCAGGAAAGAATATTATGTGGAGCTATCTCTGAATTTGATCAAACTTTCCCTGTTCGTTCCGAGGCCCTGCAGCGGGCACCGGATCGAAACGCTGTAGTACGTATAATTAAGTGAATAAAAAATGCGTGATGCGATGCTTCTTTTCAATGAATAAATGTTAGTTAAATTTCCCCAGATACCTGAATTTCGGTATAGACCGAACTGAATATTTTTAATTAATAATGACCAAACAAATTAATGGAAACCGACGCAGAGGCATGGTAATAATAGCAACACGTATACAAAGAGAAGAAACGCAAATTGAAACCTTTTCAAATTAACGTGGCAAACAAAAACACATTAAACTAATTAGGTACCAGGGGATTGGCGTGGCACACCTTGCCGTCTCTATGCGTGACTATACAACGCTGATGTGGCAGTAGAGTTTTTAGAAAAAACTGGTATTGTGGTGTGTCAAATAGAAACAATTATAATAATTGTTAGATATCGTTAGTCTATCTAATATATAAAAATTTTGTGTCACGGTGTTTGCCATTGAACTCCTCCGAAACGGCCTCACCGATTTTTATGAATTTTTTTCTGTATATTTGGAAGGTCTGAGAATAGATCGTAGGTGTATTAATATAGCGAAACAACGTTTGCCGATTCAGCTAGTATCTTGGTAATTAGTTAGCTTTTAGATGGTTATTTTAGGTTCACCTTACATGTCTCAATTTCTAGTGAATAAAAAATTGTTCAACTACTTATTTGGTCATTATACATTTCTTCCTTTACCAGTCAACGCCAATGTAATAATGCCAACGCCCAATAAATGTTCGTGCTAAATTGTAAAATGTTAGTTATCAAAATGAAAAATAATTCACATACGAAAAGAAATATTATATAATAAAACCAGCATAAAGTTAAGTGTCACATGATTCTGCACTCAATAAGCAAGGCTGCACATCAAGCACCTATAATTTCTTCATTATAAATTTCTAGGCGAGATTGAACTTGTGCAGTGTGTCCTATGTCCCCTATTCACAAAACAGCCCAACTTTAGCAATCTCTATGAAGATATAACTTATACGGAGTTGTAAATTATGCAAATCGATGCCTCCAGGGCATAGAGATTATTAACACCTATTCTGCGCGAGATGAAGCTGTTATGAAAGACCTCAGGGCATGTGAAATTTCCATCTAAGAGCTGGGAACCACCTCGAGGCATGTGGAATTTCCATCTTAGCCAGCGGCAACACAGAAGGGACGTGGGACGCGGGTGCGGAAAAGACGCGTCGTTAATCCAATTCACTTCAACACACACGCCATCACCAGTACCAATTAGACGAAGTACCAATGCAGCGTGTCACTGAGGTAAGAGACCTGAGCGTCTTTCTCACCTCTGACTTGACCTTTAGGAAGCACATCATAAGCATTTGTAAAAAGTCCTACAGGATTCTCGGATTCATTTTGCGGCAGCCGAGAGCTTTCACAGACATTGCCGCGATACAAGCCTTGTTTGAAGCTATTGTACCACTTAGCCACTTAGAATGCAACGCAGTCATTTGGAGTCTACCTGAGGCTACGTATAGGCTCATGTTGGAACGAATTTACAATTAATTTATTGGGGTACTCTGTCGTAAGTGATATGATTTATCAAATAAAAAAACTTTCAAACAAAATGTACTGAAGGAACGGGAACGAAGCCCACACAGAAGAGACAGCGCGAGGGCGCGATTTCTATACAACGTCGCGTCTTTTCCACGCCCCCGCTCCACGTTTCTTCTCTGTGGCCGGTGGCTTATGCTGTTTCAATTTTTCAATACAATAGTAAACCTTTTCGTTTTGTTTGCTACCTACGCAGCCTATGTACGTGCCAGTGCAGCGCATAAGCCTTCTGTCAGCGAGTGAGTGTAGGTTTAATCCCACGCGTGCCTACCGCGGATTGGCGATTCCAAGCACTGAGGTATACCTTAGACACTGATTTCTTCACAATGATTTGCTAAGTGAAATAAGGAAATGCTACCTATTTGAAGCAAGACTATATTTTCTTCGAACTAGTATTGCAGTCCCGATGTTTTTTTTTATTTCCCACGCTCTTTCGGTCTGGTAGCTCGCCTTTACGATGACCGAAGTTTCTTGACAATGTTCAGATGAAAAATACAAGAAACTACTCATCACCTAATTATAATGTTGTTTTTTGACTTGACCAGTCTGATACAGCTTTCATCCGGCCTTCTAAAATTAATTGAGATTTATAAAGCTAAAACAAATCTTACCATCCAAAGAGGGGATGTCGCCAACATGCTGGGTGCTCTCCCACGTTCTAGGGAAAGTTAATATACCATTTCGGTACAGAAAGTTGAATTCCTAAAATGTTGAGTTTGTCAAAAGTTGAATTTGCAGCTTGTTGAATCTAAATATGTTGAATTTGCAGAAAGTTGAATTCCTAAAATGTTGAGTCTGTTAAAAGATGAAGTTGAAATCTTTTAAAGGATTTGGCTGCCAGAACATGTGGGAAAACAATATTTCAAATGATATAACATAAGTAGCTGAGCCCGCAAACGTTGTTTTGCCATATTAATTAGCCTACGACCTATTCTCAGACCTAACGAGTATACACAAAAATTGTCATAAAAATCAGTGAAGCCGTTTCGGAGGAGTTCGATAACAAACACTGTGATACGAGATTTTTATATATTAGATCACAAATTTCCCCGAACTAAAATAATACAACATTGTGGGAAATTATACATTCCGGGATTTCAAGTTTACGAGAATTCAACATATTGCAAAACTAAAAAATCCAACGTTTCGGGAAATTATATATTTTGGTATTTCAACCTTATGAGAATTCAACATTTTGCAAAATTATAATCAATCGAACATTTTGGGAAATTATGCATTTTAGGATATCAACTTTATGACAATTCAACTTTCTGTTCCGAAAGAGTTTGTGAAATATCTAATAAAGAAAATGCGTATTTTACAAGTATTTTTTTAAATATTTTACAAGTTACTGGTTAGTTACTTGCCTGGTTACCATAGCACAGGGTATCCTAGTTTGGGACCATGACACGGGATTGTGTTGTGTTGAAGTAATTAATTTGTTTAAGTAAAAAATTACATATTTCACAAGCGAAAAACTTGCCCAAGTCTTGCGCGAGGGGGGAACCCGGCACATTGGCGCCGTTTCCTCTTCGAATGGTAAATTATATTATTATGTTTATTGTTTTATATCCTTATTGTTATTTAGTTTATGTTCGTTGGATTGGACATTGTAAATAAATAGTTTTATTACTGAAAAAAAAAAACACTGGCAACACACATAATTAAATTCTTTAAAAGAAAATAATACGCTCGCAAAAGTTAATGAAATCCTTTCCTTGTTGACAGCAGAAACCAATGCTTGTTCTCAGGTCATCCGTCGGATAGGATGCGGCGGCATGCACGGCGTCGTGGTACTGATGGCATTGCTCACCAGGGCTGGAGCCCCCGATGTCAGCACCATTGGTCAGTTGTGTAAACTTGTGTATCTTGAAGCCTATATACGACTCACTGTAAGGGGGAGGCCTTCTCTCAGAGAGAGAGTACGGGCTTAATCATCACGCGTGTCCACAGCGGATTGGCAATTTCAAGCGCTGAGGTATGTGAATACCACAGTCTCTCAGGATTTCTCACGATGTTTTGCTTCACCGTTAGGGGGTAATATTGCTACTACAAAATTACATTACATTAAATAATACTGCAGCGTATATACGTCCCACGGTCCCACTGTAGGGCGCAGGCTTTATCTCAGAGGGGGAGAGTGAAAAGTAACTTTTTCATTATCGTGACGTTTTAATCAGTGCTTTTACCAAAGTATAAAGAAACTCGCTGATTCGGCAAACGTTGTTTTTTCATATTAATTAGCCTACGACCTGTTATCAGAACTACGAAATATACATAAAAAATGTCATAAAAATCGGTGAGGCTGTTTCAGAACAGTGCTATAACAAGCACTGTGACACGAGATGTTTATATATTAGAAGATTAGCACTGCCGCTGATAGTATGGGTGAGGAAAGAGCACAAAGGAACGATCTCAGATGTTTATATTCTTTTTGTTGCACTAACCCGTGCTGAGGACAATTTTAAAAACCTATTTAGAGGCTAAAGAGGCTCGAAATTTCGCCGATGCCAGCCATTAGCTCAATTGGGAGAGCGCTGGCAAGGTTAGCCAGAGGTCACGGGTTCAACTCTTTCAACTCAAGTTCAATTCGGAATTTTGAGCCTCTAAATAGGTTTTTTAAATTAATTAATTGATTAAAAAGAATTTAGAAAAATTAAATGTGAAACTAACAACTTTGACGTTAATTAAGTAAAGATTTTGTTTTTATAATGAGTAAAAATATTTGAATTTAATATGTAAATAAGTACCTGTCTAATTTTAACCATAACAATCTAATTGCAGAGTTGCGACACCATTTGTCACATTCAGAGCCATTCGTAAAATATACGTTCCCAAATGCAAATGTCTCCTATCCATTAAATCAACTCAATTTCCCCAAGGATGCGATGTCGCAATTCGGTCCCGAATGAGCGATTTGAACTTTTATGTGTCAAACCTTACCCCACATGGTCTCGGGAGGGCTAGTTTACTGGAAACTTTAGCCCACTTACAAACGTAGGAGCCAAACGTGTAGTTTGTTTGTATGTACTCCGCGTCTGCTGTATCCTTACATAAGGGACATGAATTTACACAAACTGGAACACATCACGTTTTACTAACATACACGAATAATGTGACATTAATTAAGAATTCAGGAGCTACAAAGCAAAGCGTGTATTAGGCTTTAGGGTTTCTGTAATTAAACGTTAAAAGGAAAACTATCACGGCTAAGCAGGCGTGACAAGTAATGCCCGACTAACTTATAACACGAAAATTTCATACAGACAATTTCATTGAAATTTGCTTTGATGAAGTTGTTAGTTGTGTAAAGCAATCAATGATCAATCAAGAAGAATCGAGTATAGGGTTCCCTCGTTCTAGGGAACCCTACACTGCGCCTGGCCCGACACGCACTTGGCCGATTTTTTACTGCGCATGTGGCTAGGGTGACAATAATATATAATATTTTACCCTCATTTTATAAACTTTTCTAAGTTATGTTGTTACAAAGTAATAATCGCTCACAAGCTATTTTATTCTTGACATATGCACAAAACTTGTTATATATAGGCCGACTTGCACAACTTTCTTAAGTAGGGCTTAAGTAGCTTTCAACTGAAATTCGTTACACAAAAGTTAATTTAAATGGCTGTTTAAGTAATATTCAAGTAGCGGGCGGCGATAGTATTGTTACAAATTTCGAGGTTTATGGAACTTTTAATGATAATGATAATGAGTGAGATAGTGAACGACTAAAATTATGAAAAAGAAAAAAATTCAAATGTCATTTATTACACTGAAATTGTCTTACAAGATATTATCGTGTATTTGATAACGTAACACAAAGGAGAATTTAAGCTATTTCGGAGGACGAAATAATTTCTTGTATTCTAGTCGCAATAATATTTGAAAGATTCGAGATCTTTCAAGTCTTAATATTTGTCACTGATTCACAGTATCGGAAAATCTTAAATTTTCCTTTAGGTATGAAATGTCAAGAATGCCAAGAAAGTCTTCAAATAATTGTAGACCAGTTCTATGAGTGTAGCAAAAGAGTTGGGTTGTTGTTTGTTGTTTGTGTTTGTGTGTCTAAAATGTTTCTAAAACAACATTGAGGTTTCTGTGAGCCGGCCCCAACAACAAGTGGACTTGCGAATCGGAGCGAATATCGTAGAAAGAGTCGACTAGTACAGTACCTCGGATCATGGCTGACATCTTCATGGGAAAACGATAATGAAATGCGAGTGCGTGTCAGAAAGTTTTGTGCTATCGGCAACTCTCAATAACCGCTCAGGCACCGGCACCAAGGGCTGCTTGCAACATACATACATAAACTCACGCCTGTATCCCAGAGGGGTAGGCAGAGACCAGGGACTGCCACTGGCTACAATCCTGACAGATCACTTTCGCTTCATCACTTTCGGTTTCGGGTTTGCAACAAGTGTTACAAAACGTGACCCACAGATTGGTAATCCAAATACTAAATTGGTCATGGCATAGATATGACATAGAGCTGTTTTGACTTATATTTTATTATCAGTAATACTAGCTAACCAAGAAAAAAAAGGCTGGAGAAAACAATCTGTTTTATCGACGGGTTTTGCATCATATTATCGTATTTTGGGAATTTATTTCGTAACCCTTTATTAGTCACTAGTTATCATGTGTTATATTGTTGTAAAGATAATTTAACAAGCTCTGTTGTGAACCCCGCCTGGTTTATGTAACTTACTAAGTATACTCTTTGTGTTAAGAAAATATCCGCACTTTTGTTTGGGTATCGGCCTATAAAAATTATTTTTGAGAGGTGTTTTTAATACAATTTTTGTTGATATTTTTTACTAGGAAACGTGATTTGTGTACCTTTTCATCAGTGTAAATATTTTAAGTGAATAATATCTCCTAACCAGTGAAAAAAAGTGTTAAATCTCAGAGTCGCGGCGCTACAACTACCTGTAAAATCAAAATGTAAATAGACTTTTCCCACAAATGTATGCCTTTATATCCGTAAATTCGAAAATAATGAGTAAAATATGCGACGGTACAAAAATTTTCAATGATAAATTTTCATGACGTCCTGCAATTCGTTAAACTAAATAAATTTATAAGTGTATTGGAATTAATCATGACATTATATAAATAGAGTCTAATAAGAGAAATCTGATAGTTTTTCTGAAAACCGTGCGCTGCCGTGTGGCGCCGGATAAGAATAGCGTCACTCCATTTCCTTCCGTGGATGTCGTAGAAGGCGACTAAGGAAATACACTACCAGGAGACGGGCAGCAGCATCTTTCTGAGATTCCAACCGCATACTGCGATCGCCAATCCGCCTGCCAAGCGTGGCGATTATGGCAAAACCCCTCATGATTAGGAAAACCATGAGAGAGGCCTATGTCCTGCAGTGGACGTTAAATGGCTGATGATGATGCGCTGCATTTTTGCAGTTGCGATAGCACCAGGGCTTTGGAGCCGTGCGGCGGCGACGGGCAGCGTTTGAGCGCATAATATCCTGCTTTGTTACATAATTATGTCCTGTCGATCTTGACGGGTGTGAGTCATGGACTATATATAAAGGAAGATCTCAGAAAAAGACTCGCGGCTTTCGAGATATGGTGCTGCCGACGAATGCTTCAGAACAGCTGGACTGAGAAAGTGACCACCGTCGAAGACCTTAGATGGTTGCACAAGAAGGTGGATCTTGTTTGCACAATCAAGCAGCGAAACGTGGCCTACTTAGTTTATATGCTACGAAGCAAGAGATATACCAATTGCTGCAGACCATAATGTTGGGCAAGGTGGAAGGAAAGAGAAGGCCGGGCAGGAGAAAGATGTCATGTTTGTGCAACATCAAAGAGTGGACCGGTGTTAAAAACGCAGAGCAGCTGTTCAGAATGGCACTGACCAGAGACCCTTGTAAAGAGCTGACTGCCAACCTCCAGTGATGGAGAGGCACTTTATGAAGAAGAAGATGAAATGTCATGTCTGACTCGATACATCGTAAAAAGTAATTGCTCTGTATACATTTAGAGCATGCTCAAATCTTTCTGTCGTGAAAATTGGTTTTTGACTTTCATTATTCTTCATTAGAACACAAAAACAATATAAAACATGCGAAATGATGAAAAATTTGTATAGAAAATCTTTTACTGGACTAATTTTCAAATTAGGTACAAATATTATCTCATGGGAGAGCAAGAAACAAGCTACCGTTAGCTTGAGTTCCACGGAAGCAAAATATGTAAGACTGAGTCAAGCTTCAAAGGAAGTGCTTTACTCACGAAGTTTACTTAACAGTGTGATAACTGAAGATAGTAAAGCTGTAGTAATTTTTAATGACAATCAGTCGGCACACAGAATTGCAGAAAACAAAATGATGCATAATAGGACGAGGCACATTGATATAAAGTATCATTTTATTCGTGAGTATGTACTGGCTAGTAAAGTTCAAATAAAGTACATGCCAACCTTTAAAATGATAGTGGACATCTTAACTAAAAGTGTCAATGGCCCGAAGCTGAAGAATTTTTTGAAAGATTTGTCTCTTTCATAGCTATTCTATTAAGAGGGCGGGTTAGGTACTGTGCTTTGTATAGGTTAATAGAATAATTTTCTAGATTGTCTTTTGTTATGAATATTCGATTTTGTTCAACTATTTTAAACATGTGAGGACAGTTGGTACAGTTACACAAAAGTGTTGAGCCAATATTTATTAATTGTACTATGTACAGAGGAGTACAACAGTGTTCACGCATGTACTCGTACATGATAGATTAAGAGAGGGTCTTGGAGGTGGTATATGTACATGTAATAGGCCGGTTATGATCCTATCCCGATACATGACTGACACCGATTTAAATAGCTAGGTTACCATTGTTTTTCTGTTTTGATGTGTGACGCTTGCAGAAAATATATCAACCGAGCAACATCTCTAGCGTTTTACTATCATCCACACTCTGCTAGTAGGCTAATAATATAGGCCTCCACAGTTCTTTTACAATACCGATATGTTGTACACTGCCACGTATTTTTACTATACAATTTTACAATTAATTTTAGGCAGTGCCTGCTTAACCGGATCCGGCAGCCGATAAAGGCCTGAACCTACTAAAAAGAAAACTTTCCTACGAAATACAGAATTGATGAATTCATTCGGATTTTTGCACAATATGTAAAAGGTGACCTTGAGTCGTCAAAAGTTGATTTTGATAATGAAGTTATTGAAAACAAGTTTTAATAGAAGGAAAAGGAAACATAATTAGAAAAGACAAATCACAAAAAGGCCAAGTATCAAGTTAAAGTACTTACTGACGACTCCGTATTTTCAGACAATTTATTTTCAGACTTCTCTAGTTGAAAATTGGAAAGGAGAGGGTAAACAAGAGGACACAGCCAAAATACTAAAACAAATGAAACGGTCACTTATGATCTTCTGTTAAGATTGAGAACAGACAATTAACACTTCAAATACCTGTGGACTGTAAAGACTCCACTATCCCTATGTCTGTCACCAGACTGTATCTCATGAACCGTAATAGTTAGACAGCAGCAGTTTAGCTCTGATTTAATTCCAGAGTACTTTAAATATTTTGCAGGTGCAATAAAAAGTTACGATCAGTTCAAAATCCGAGCGGATGTAGTCCTTGACAATTTTGTAAAAAAAAAACAAGAACTAGAATCAAATAATAACATTATTTTTGATTGCTCAAGCAATGTGGCAAGTTATCTTGAAATAGTTCCATTAAACCATTTTTACAGTGCCTTATTTACAAAACAATCCGTTAACAGTTACTGCGCATAGATTCCAACTGTAAGACAATTTGCTTTCTTACCACTCAATTCAGATACGTTAACCGTTTTGAAGACGCCATTTTTTTTGACGAGTCATTTAATCGTGTATTGCATTTGATTTAAATGGTACTGGTGAGCATTTCCTACATATCGCACACACTAAGAAATAAATCAACGCTTGAAGTTCGTGAAACATCTCAAATATAAAAAAAATATCTGAACAGTAATTACGGGGCATCCAACAAAAGCACTGCCTCATGACCTTGGATAACCGTCGCAAATTATTGGACATGTCTCTGCTCCACTATGTTCTTACTGGCCAAAACTCTACGTTGTTGCGCCTGGCAGATGTGTCCAACAAGCAATTTAGGTCATCAGATCTGTTCTGCAGTTCCAAGGTATCCTCTAAATCTGACATAAAAAGGAGGACTGTTGTCTCTGTAATTGTTTTCTGTGTACAATTAAGAATATTCTTATCTTATCTTATCCTTAGCGACTCAATTTACACTGAATCCTCTTTCCTCTCTCCTTCATCCAAAACAGACCAACACAACACACACACACACGCAACGAAAATATCAAACAATAATAACAATTTGCTTTCACAATTTTTTTACAATTTATTTAGAAGCATATAGGATTTCAAACAGTCTGTAAGTAAAGACCCCAGAACCCATTCTCCGACACTACCCCTAAATCAGAATTCTTGGGATGAGGTCATATGCAAGATCACATTGGATGATTCGTCAGTCGGAGTGCAGGTCCGGAGCTAGTGCGTTTGCGGCTTGCCGAACCGGAAGCAGGTTTGTGACCGCATGCGTCACCGTCGCCACAGATGGAAACATTGCTGGATAAACAGATCCCTGAAGTTGCAGCAGCGCTTCGTTTGAGTTGCAATGTAGTCGCATCGGTATTTTTGTCATTCAGTCAGTCATTATTTTACACAAAATACTTTCACAAGCACACACAAACTTTTGTCTGTGGAGCGCGGGTGGATGGTTAGGAGTTAGGAGTGCGGGCAGGTCTAGAGTCTGGACACCAGCCGTCGAGTGACGTCGTACGGAGGGCTCTCGTTTCGGCCAATCTCCTTTGTGTATTAGAGCCTCCGGGCTTGTGTTACACCGATGGAAAACGCCCGGAATGTTTCACCCTTATACCTTGGTTGGTGGGTTTGGCCCAGGGCGTTGTTTACTGTGAAACGCCACTTGCGTCTGCACATGCGCTCCCCCACACTTATCCTCAACTGCTGTTGCTATTGTTTTCGGTGCCGTTGTCACAGTTTAAGATTTCTTATGTATTTGTTCTACATTTTTGACTAGCGAGTGTTCTTCTATGATTGAAAATGAATGGTTAATTGCAATACCTGTTAATGTTTTCTTCACAACTTAGATTAGCTGAAGTAGAATTGAGCTCGCCTATGTGCAAAATTGTGTATTGAAATGCAATAAAGGATTTTAATAATAATAATAATGGTGAACAAAACACTTTTGTTAAATAACTATTAAGAAATTAAAGACAGAATTCTAATTGTAATGTCATTTTCACCTAAGATAGGTAGTCTATTTCAATTGTTGCATTTGTTTACGGCGGATCAAAACTTACCGTGAAAAAAGTTTAGCTTTAGTAAACTGGCTCCAAAATTACTTGTAATTCACGTAACTAATGGCTTTACGCTAGGTAGACTCTAGATTATTCTTGTGCGAGAACAGTTGTGATAAAGTGAAGTGTATACTTACGAAGTTTAAAACACTACCATTTGCTGTAACATAGCGTGCCTCAGTATCATTAGTCCAATCTTAAGCCAAGAATATTAACTCCTCGTTTTACCAGAGTTGAACCATCAAGACTTCGTTAATGGGGTGATTACAGCAAATATTACCGCGGTATGTTACCTTTTAATTACAGACAAGCTCCTGAAAGAAAGTTTCTAAGTGAACATATAGTCGATAGCAAATCAAGATTTACATTCAGGGGCGGTTACCTAAATCTGCTCCGAGCATACATATTTCGACAATTCGGAAGCGACATAATGGATAACCAAATACAGTGGACAGTTATGTAATGGGGATCTACACGCAAAACGAATCGAAAATGGCGCTAGCAGCGACCCGGCCATGTCAAACTTTGTTGTGATTTGGTTAGATACAGATTTTTTGTTTTCCATAAAGTCTTTTGTGGGTTCAACATCTTGTTTTTCACCATATACGCAACATGGAAGTTAACAGAACTAAAAGACCAACTTAATAAACGAGGAACAAAAGTAACTGGAAAGAAAGCTGACCCTGTGAAAAGTCCGGTTAAGTCGGTGGAAACCACAAAATTATACTATATTTAATGCTAGTGATTTTTATTCTTTTCTTGAGGTACTTGTAGTAGTCTACAAGATCGGTTTAAATTCGTACAAATGTTGAACTTGAATATTATAATAACCCCATATTATTTTCTCATATTTTTGTTTAGAATTCTATGACCAGAACATTGAGTGTGGGAATCAAGGAAATAAGTAAACACCATTGCAACAATTGTATGAGAATGACAGTTCAGCCTGGCCGTATCGATCATGCGCCCTCTACAGGGATAAATTGGCAGTGTGGATCCCCATTGGACGTCAGGTCACCCTTATGTTAAGGCCGGGTTCGCCGAGCGCACGGATTTGTATGAGACTAACTGAGTTGCGCGAGCGAATAGTTGGCATTTTTTTAATTACACAAATACAAATCCTGTTAATAGAATTTTGACGACTGATTTACGGGATTAAAATGTAGCGGTGGTAGCCTAGTGGGTAGAACCTCGGACTCGGAAGTGGGAGACCCAGGTTCGATCCCCGGTGCGGGCATGTACCTATGACTTGGTTTTCTAAGTTATGTACATTTGTGAAGTTATAGTAGCAATACCACTCGCTAACCGTGAAGGAAAACATCGTGAGGAAACCTCAGTATCTGAGCTATTCACATACCTCATTGAAATCGCCAATCCGCGGTGGGCACGCGTGGTGATTGGGCCCGTACTCTCTCCCTGAGAGAAGGCCTGTGCCCTACAGTGGGACGTATATAGGCTGCTTATGTTATGGGAAACCGTATATGCTTCTACAACAAGATTTCTCAAGATTATATTAGGTTTGCCACCGACGAGGCTTAACAATGTGTTAAGCATATACGCTGTGCAAAACAGGCTACTATAACATTAAGGATTATTTTGAACAGTATTATTTTGAAAAGTGTGTGTCGTGGCACGCTGGTATGCAGCCATCATCACTTGGTGTGCCTTGGAAAAACGATAAGTTTTTAGTGGAAATGAAATCTTGCTCTAGGTTCTTAGCCTTAGTTTCTGGGGTCAAGGTTCTAAATATATCTAGTACTTACCTGGTATTGATATTTTGGGTGACACTTTTTTGCCAAAAATTG
The DNA here is from genome assembly GCA_947308005.1 of Yponomeuta malinellus. Classification (NCBI taxonomy): domain Eukaryota; kingdom Metazoa; phylum Arthropoda; class Insecta; order Lepidoptera; family Yponomeutidae; genus Yponomeuta; species Yponomeuta malinellus. The sequence goes on from OX371012.1 coordinate 13,180,771, forward strand.
ATTATAAAAAATTTTTTTTTCATCAGATGCAATAGTTATACCCTCAAATACCCTTTAATAGTTATAACCTCAAATACCAACTCCTCCATAGTCAGCAATCCGGTTTTTCTAAAGGCTGGAATGCAACAGACGTCGGAGTCATGTTATTTAAACATATTTTCAGTACTTGGGAAGAGCTATGTTGTGATTTATCAAAGGCATTTGATCGTGTAGACCACGAACCGATTCTCTTAAAGTTAAAACACTACGAAATAAAGGGTGCAGGTCTAGATCTTTTAAGATCGTATTTAGAATGAGGGGCTTAACAAGTAGACATAAATCGTATTAAATCCTCGGATTCACTGTAAAAATAGGAGTCCCGCAGAGATTTATCTTAAGGCCGTTCCTTTTCTTAGTCTATGTAAATGATTTAAAAGAAAGAAAGAAGAAAGAGGATATTTATTTAAATTGTCACAGAAACACGAAGTAAACATAAAGGAACACAAACAAACGACACGAACGTCAAAAAAACAGAGACAAAACAAAACAATCGTGAACAGAACATGTGACCGTTAATGGTACAAAAAATGTCTAAGATAGTGTTATTTTCTGATGACACGTCAGTTATTTTTAAAATAAGGAGACAAGAAAATAATTTTAACGATGCAAATAATGCTCTCTCTGACTAAATTGGTTCACAGCAAATAATCTGCTGCTAAATTCCAAAAAAAACAAAATGTATAAAGTTTACCTTACACGTAGGATTAGTTGAGAACAACATTGTAATCGAAACTGAAAAACTAGATATTGTAGAAGATTGTATTGATTGTATTTGATAGCAGGAAGACGCTGGATGCAAGCCGCTTCCAACCGGTCTTTTTGGAAATCCATGGAGGAGGCCTATGTCCAGCAGTGGACTTTTTGTGGCTGAATGACGATGATGATGATTTATTGATTGTATTTCTGGGCATCACAATCGATGAAAAACTACAATGAGGTCCACATATGTAAAATTTGTGCACAGACATAACACTGTAGCATATGCATTGAAAAGAATTAGGGAACTCACTGACGTTGCAACTCCTAGGTTTATTTATTTTAGACATAATACTATCAATGTATTATGTCCTACGGTATACTACTACGGGGCCGGGTAGCAGACATTGAGACTATCTTCATCTTTTAACTTAACTAACAGAGTTTTACCGTTATTTTTTAATTTATTAAAAAATAACGTTATTACTCATGTGTTGAACACCAGACACAAGCATGAGTTATAACGTTGTTGTTTAATAAACTAAAAAATAACGTTTAAAACTCTGTTAATTAAGCTAAAACGATTGTTTGAAAAGAATAAATGTGGAGTGTGGACCACCCCAGCGTGTTGAGTTACTGCATACATTCTTGATGATTCAGAGTGATAGACCATAGCTTTTCAACTTTTCTTTGGACCCTTTATACACGCCAGTGTGCCAGGCTATGGTACGAACAGTACATAAACATTCGTATAATATAAATGAATTTATGTATATTTTCTCAACAGATTCACCTAACACATCGCAAGCAGCAATCGTCACGAGCATCAGCACTGCATCGACAACGATGGTGGTGCCACCATCACCCCTGCTCAGGGCCAGCGAGCGGCTGGTGACAGCGAAGCCTCGAAGGAAACCGATGCGGCAGGGAAAGGCCGACTCGCCGATGTTGAATTACATATTCGACGCGTACGCGACCAGTAACAAACATTTTCATGACAAGTAAGTACAATACCCAAGAGAAAAAAAACCGGCCAAGTGCGAGTCGGACTCGCACACGAAGGGTTCCATTATTTATATTTTTGTATTGTCTTTTTATTTATGTTATTTATATATTGTCTATACAACATTTGAATATTTAAGAACCTTATTTCTACTGCATTAATCCTACTTTCTTGCTTCTTTTGCTAAGACTCTAGCAATTATTATTATTATTATTGAAATGCCATTAGAACCATAAACAAACACTGTATTTGAAAATGAAGGTCAGAATAGAGTATCGTAAAGCATTAAATTGTTATAAGTATTTCTGGGATCACTGACTCCCCAGAGGAATAAAGACTGATCTTTTGCTTGATCTTTTGTATTTTTTATTGAATTTCTGTTGATGTAATCTCTGTGTACAATGAAGAATATTCTATCTATCTATTTATCTTTGTGTATCTGATCAGCAGCTCTTACATTACCTATTCATTAGAAGGCTGATTGATATTACAATATTTATTGAATAAGGCTTCTGTTACGTCTGGCATTCCGTCTCGCTCACACATATCAAAATTAGTGTGCTTTTAATAAATATTTTGCCACAAAAAAATACGGTAATTTGATTAACCTGTTTGTATTATACTTAATTATTGATAAGAAAAGTTACTTCGAAAATAATTAATTTTAGTAGCAAATTTTGAATGTCCGTAATTTTATTATCTGGCGTCACCTCAGACCAAATTTATCAAAATACTAGCTGACTCGACAAACGTTGTTATGCCATATGACATATTAATTAGCCTAGGACCTATTCTCAGACATGCCAAATATAAACAAAAAAAAAATCATGAAAATTGGTGAAGCTGTTTAAGAAGTTCTATAACAAGCGCAGCGTAGGAAGACCAGCTACAAGATGGACAGATGACCTCATCCAAGTGGCAGGAAGGCGCTGGATGCAGGCCGCTTCCAACCGGTCTTTTTGGAAATCCATGGAGGAGGCCTATGTCCAGCAGTGGACTTCTTGTGGCTGAATGATGATGATAACAAACGCTGTGACACGAGATTTTTATATACTAGATGCTCATTTTTCGAGTCAAGCTCGTTATTATTTGGTCTGAGATGACGCTAGATAAGACTATGAATTTTTTTACAATCATTGGAAAGACACAATGTCAGACGTAACGACACAATCTAATCAGCCTGTTTACTAGTCATGATAAGGCTGATCATTGCAATAAACACCCATTGAATTTGAATCCCATTTAAAATTCAAATAGAACCATACACAAACACTGTGTTTGAAAATAAAGATCAGCATTGCTTAAATCAAAGTATTTTAGAGTATCTCTGGGAACCGTGACTCCCCAGAGAAATAAAAATTGACCTTTGTGTATCTTATCGGGCACTTACTTATTTTAAACATCTACCTATCATTACCTATTAACTAGACGGCTCGTTAATGTTACCATATTTATTGTATTATAGATCAAGGATTAATTTAATCTACTGTACACGAAGTACATTACTCGTAAGGCCGATTATTACCACACAAACTTTATTTAGGATGATATATTGAAAACCTAGTACACTGCTCATGATAAGACAGATTATTATAATGAAAACTTTATTTAGTAAAAGTAATAAGTACCTATATTATTATTTTAATATGCATAAGCAGCCTATATATGTCCCACTGTAGGGCACAGGCCTTCTCTCAGGGAGAGAGTATGGGCTTAATCACCACGCGTGCCCACCGCAGATTGGCGATTTCAAGCGCTGAGGTATATGAATAGCTCAGACACTCAGGTTTCCTCACAATGTTTTCCTTCACCGTTAGCGAGTGGTATTGCTACTATAACTTCACAAATGTACATAACTTAGAAAACACAGTCATAGGTACATGCCCGCACTGGGAATCGAACCTGGGTCTCCCGCTTCCGAGTCCAATGTTCTACCCACTAGGCTACCACCGCATTTTAATGCCACAAATAAATAAATTTTTGCAGGGCTTCACAATTTGCATCCAATACCGATTTTAGAACTAGTGATATAGATCACTTTGGAACTCGACATATACTTTCTTACATGCGGAAATAGTTCCCAGGTGCTAAATTTGACATAATAATTTGAAGTTTAAGCCTAGCAGGCAGTGCTTTCCTGATAATAGTATCTGGATTGCGGCAGCTGTGACCGTGTGTTTAAGAACAAATATTCAGTTTTGCATCACATGTCCGAGTGTACGCTCGGGTCTGAGATGGGTCCTTGTCGGGGTGTCGCCGACGACGGAATGTGGAAGACATCATCATTATCATCTGCTTTCTGTATTTTTGGTGCAAATCCTTTTAGCACAGACTCATATTGTTTTAACTGAAACTCAGATGTTTAATCGTAAACGATGCTTAAATGACTCCGTGTCTTCCGCTTCTAGGGTACTTCACGAAGAAAATAGTATTCGAGGCACCCAGTTTGTCATGCCACGACTTCGTTCGACGACTAGCATATTTGCCACCACGTTTATCCCTCGCAGCAGCGAATCTGTGATCATTTTGACACGACAGAAATCCGAATTCACTGAGATGTGTGTGTGTCGACGTTCATTAGGTAGCGGCGTCTAATGAAAGGCCTAAAGGTCATTCAGCCTTGTGATTGAACGGAACGTTCAATAACTTGGCTGAAGGTGGCTAGCCCAGTGATTTGTACTAGACGGCGTTTGCTTTGCTAGAGTAACCAAGTTACAGTTACTGTACTCGCCACTTTAGTTTACCCGCGACCACGACAACTGCAACATCACCAAAATTTCGGGAATTAAGGTAATTCAGTTTAGATAATAAATGATTATATTAGTCCCTTAAATGTACATGCAAGAGACTTTAAACTGAACTGTTAGAGGAGAAATCATCTATGGTAAACCTTTATAAAATAACAGTTGCTTTACCTATATAAAATAACTAATAACAGGTCCGAAGGTAATCTGAATAATCGAAACTGCTGCAAAATATACTAAATTTTTATTAAAAAACGTAATTACTCAATAAGTACTAATAGTACTTCAACGTTTTTTTAATAATGTCTTTTTAATACCTACTTTGTCCCTTATCTGTTCACTTTCAACCAAATATCTTAGTCACCCTACCGAAGCTGAAATAGGTGAAACAAATCTGCTGTTGGGTAGACCCCATCTTGAAAAATGACAATTCAAACTACATGGTTTGTACAGCATAATAAAGAAAGTAGTATTTTTCGTTGCATAATAATAGCGCAGTTTGGCTAAAAATAAAAAATTAACCACGACAATGTTAGATATCTTGGCACACTCACGTTTCACTAGCGTTGGTGATAAGATCTGCAGCCTGGAATAACATTCATAATTTGTAGTGTCTAAGAAAGTATCAAATCTTATTTTGTAAAAGAATATGCAAAAAGTGGTTAAACAAATCTAAATCATGTTTTACCAAGGACATAGAGCCTAAGACAAAAGACTAGATATCATTTCCACCAAAAACGGCCATTTTAAACAGATTTTTACCTGTTCTGCACTTTGTCTAAGGAGAATAACAAGGAAAGTGGATAGTAGGTACTCCGAGAAATGCAAATAGATCACTAAGTTCGTACCTATATATCTAAGCCACCGGTTTTAGCTCGTCAGATACACTTTGAGCTCCTCCGTATTTCAGTGAGCCTGATCCGTAAATGGACGGGCAAAGTTAGCTCAAACCACTGATTGTATGTATGTATTATACAAGCCTCAACATAAGTTTTAGTATTTTTGGCTCCCGTGCATAGTAATTATTTATTCGCGTTCAGTTCAAAGAACGTAGGACTTGAGTACTAGAATAATCTTATGCATTCTCCACGACTGAAGCCTTACAGTCATGATCTCCTCATACATACCCCGTGCTCATTTCAATGCAACGTAGTTGCCTTGAAGCCACGCTAGAAAATAAAAACATTTATAATTAAGTAAGTGCAGTGCGCTCTTCTCAGTTACATTATGGGTGAAAATTAAATGCCATCACGAATGTAAGCTGTTCAAGTACTGAATGATTAGGGAGTTTAAGTCATTATCTTAATCCTTATGCTTTTCTGTTTACTTTATCAAATACCTATCACTGGCATCCCATTCATCATTCACACGATTTATGGGCAGGGATGGCAGACCAGCTACATTACCAAAATAAATGTGTCAAAGTTAGTATCTTTGTGTAGAGCGATGTGAGAGTAGAACAAGAATCCTCATAGTAAGATAACCGCTAAAAACTTTAGAACGCCCGTCCACGCTAAGCCACATATACTGGTGGTACTGCAATCAGCAATGGAATGGAGACATTTCTAGACACATTAATTCTTTCACGATTCATTTCCATACTGAGAACTACTCGGAACAAAAGATTGGATGAACCAAATTGCTTTACGAAGCTAACGTTTTTGCACTTAAGGACTACTTTTACTCAAAATAATATTAGTCTTTAATATTATTTTAAGGGATACATGATACCAAAATAGCTTTAACTACCTAGAACTTAAAAAAGTGGTTTATAACAGTTCCACTATTTGGGGCTAGTAACACTTGTACTAGTCCACTGTTTTCTTTTTAGGGTTCCGTACTCAAAGGGTAAGAGACCCTATTACTAAGACTCCGCTGTCCGTCTGTCTGTCTGTCACCAGGCTGAATCTCATGAACCGTGATAGCTAGATAGTTGAATTTTTCACAGATGATGTATTTATGTTGACGCTATAACAACAAATACTTTGGGGGGCTCCCATTCAACAGATGTGATTTTTTTAATATAACGGCAACAGGAGACGCTTAAAATATTCAAATGTTGAGTAGATAATGTTACGGAACCCTTCTTGCGTGAGTCTGACTCGCATTTGGCCGGTTTTATTTAATTTTAAGATTCCAATCTATAAAAGAACTATGTAATGTATGTATGGGAGTCGCTGGATGCAGGCGGCACAAGACCGGAAAGCTTGGAAAACCATGAGGGAGGCATGTGTCCGGCAGTGAGCGTCAAATGGCTGATGATGATGAATGTATGTACCTAATTCATTTACAGTCATTATTTTCTTTTCCCGGACACACTTCTCGCATGTTTAATGGAAAGAGTGCCCAACGCCGGACATCAGACCTGACAATCGGGTTTAGTTTGCTATTCCCGCAGCTCTACCAATATAATTGGTCCTTCGAGCCGGATGTCCACTTCAGCATAATACTATTCAAAAGCTAAGAATAGCTATAGAAAGACTCTATTTTGTCTTTTATGACGTCTCCGCAGAGGTTTTTGCTCATTTTATTTTAAGTTTCTGAATTTGAATTTACTTGTTCGTTCTTCAGTTTTTTCCTTCTTTTGTCAGATTTGCGATTTGATTTTGATCCGCGGTAGGCACGCGTGGCGATTAAGCCCATACTCTCTCTCTCTTAGAGAAGGCCTGTGCCCTAAAGTGGGATATTCGACCCAATTTAGGGCACATGCCTTCTTTAACAAAAAACCACATTTAACAAAATTTCGCTCATTTTATTATAATAATCAAAAACGTTAAATTGTGCGTGCTCCACGTAAAAACAGTCTTAACTAGGTTCTCAGATAAACATCTCATTCAAAGTTGTATGACTTCGGGAGCTATCGAAAATGCATATAGATTTAATATTTTATCATAACGATCTGACATTCGAGAATATTGAATCAACATTGTTTAAATACTGACAATCCAGCAACAACAAAAAGTAGTAAAAATAGGTTTTTGGTCGGCAATCTCGTGTAAGACAGAACCACAGAACGGGAAAAATCTTTGCATAGCGTTCGTTTTTTATGTTGCACTAAATAAATCCAGTATCTTAAAAATTAAACATACATACATAAACTCACGCCAGTATCCCAAAGGGGTCAGCAGAGACCAGGGACTGCCGCTTGCCACTTTCGCTTTCTCAACATTCATTAGTCGTTGCATGCACACACGCCGGTTTCGGGTACTTTTTAACTTGCTCTTTGCTACTTGGTCGAAGTGTGTCCGCAGGGTCCTCCCTCACCGGCCCTTCCACCCACATTCGCCCGATATATTTGTTTCGTCAATCTTTCTTCCTTCATCCTCTCCATCACGTCCAAACCAACGCAACATTCTTATCTCAATTCTAGTCACTACATCCTCTTTTAGTCCACAACGTTAAAAAATTTAAATGATAAATATAAAAACTTTCGTAGAATAGCTAATTATTAGACCTAAAAGGGTATATAACTTTTTAGTGTCTTTGCTAACACAGCAAAAAACATTATCAAATCATCGAAACATATTATCGTGCTCGACGAGGCGTTGTTAAAAATGGACTGAAATCTTTCATTCAGTTCAGCAGCCAAGAAATTAAAAGCGGCAAGCCTCTCATTTGTCACAGAATCTAATTAACTTTAATTAAGTGGCGGTGAACGTTGTCTTATTACTGTAATAATGAAGACGCCTTATCGCAATGCAATATGCTAGAACATGGAAACAATGGTTTTGACTGAATACTCTTTGGTCTCAATTCGGATTCGATTTCCGAACCTGAAGTTAGATTTTCTATATTTTACTTACGTTTGTTAGTTTCAATAGCATCACTCGCTACTAATTTTGAAGAAAAAAACCTTGAGGAAATCCTCGTTGGGGTTCCATAATAACTAGATAATAAAAATGAGCCCAATTTTTGCTGATAGATTTGAAAATTCCTAGTTTTGTATGGCGACACCAATCGAATAAGTTATATGAATATCTAACTCCGAATTAAAATATCGACCCTAAGCGGATCATATCATCTATGTAATTTAGTTGGTGGGCAATCCTAGACTAGACTAGTTTTTAGTTTTGTTACAATTTTTTAGTGTTGGTAAAAGTTGCCATTAGACGCTTCAGTATATCATCTAGAGGCATAAAATGCCAAAGATATAATATTTTATTATGTAGAGACCTTTTTAATCTCTCCTGCTTTATAAATTTTCAAAAGGCATCAAACACCATACGCGAAATGGTAAAGTGAATCAAACGCGAAATGGTAAAGTGAATCAAGAGGCGTTTCATGCGCCTTTCTAATGAGGTCGCTCGAACTTGAATAAATAAAATACCACTCAATGAGTAAAGTTACTTATCTGCAATCAAAATTGCTTCCACGACACAATGAGGATTATTAAATTGATGTGGGTGCCCCCAGAAAATGAAGATGTGACTAGGAGAGTTTGGAAATAAATACTTTTATACGCCCAAAAAAGTTATAAAAGTTATGTTTTCAGGTTTCGTGTATGCTTGGCTGATTCTTTATCGCACCATAATTTCTAAGCCCTTGAAACGATTTATGAACTGTATTCTGTATGTCAAAAACTGTAAACTTTTTGTTACAGGTTTCGAGCGCCATCTTTTGAAAGTGGCCTGAATTCTGACACAACGCTGGATGCTGATTCTGGTGCTACAGTATTTTTTGATTGCCGAGTAACCTCGCTGAGAGACAAAATGGTGAGCCAATATTTTATAGGGATCGCTTGAATCATTTCAGAAGGAAAAGAATCGTGCAGGAGCTAATTTTATGATTCGCAAAATAAATAAACATAATCCGAACGAAAATCTGTACAAACGAAATTCACAAATTCAGCAAACAATAATTTTGCTTGGGTATAAACGAGCTGTAATACTTAGTCAGCAGAGTGCAAAAAAACAGCAACAATATATTTTTTCCTCAGCTTCTATATTACGCGCACCAAATTTTGAACGATTCCAATTGTCTAACTGTCAAATTAGTATGGAATTTGACAGAGAATTGGAATCGCACAGGATTTCGTGCGCGTAATTAGGCCGCTATGCACCATCAAGTTCTCGGGACCATTATTTGGCGTTTCGTATCTTTTCGCTCTCTCAAAACACTTGTTAAGCCTCGATTAATTTTATACTGCACAGTTTGGTTATTTTGATGCTCAATTTTGTATTTCCTTCAGACCATTAGTTGCTCAAAGACTTTCCTGCTTATAAGAAAATTGTTTTTTTCTTCCTGATCATGACAAGTTATTTGCTTCTTCTTCTGATCGAAACCGATTTTTTTATCATTTAATTTAAATAATATCTACTCTTTTACCAATCACATATAATACACCTGCCTAGTATGGGTTGCAGCCGTGGCCCATACAAATCGCAGACAGTCTTGTAAGCGCCACAACCACGGCCACCACAATGATTACTCTAGTGTGTGCCATGCTTTAATATTTATTAAAATTTACAGAAGGAAAAGGATGATTATAAATAGCTTTATGTTATTGCAGGTGTCGTGGCTCAGAGTTTCAGATAATGAAAATTTGGAATTATTGACTTTGGATTTAAATACGCATACTGCAGATTCCAGGTAAGGTTTTGAAAATACATAATTTGTAATTAACAATATATCTTGAAGATTAAACGAGAACTTGAGCCCTTCTGAGCCGAAAGAATAGACTGCACCGATGTCATCGGGAGCCTTCCAAATTATCAAATTCCGTATTTCAAATTCACCCAATGTGGCGTGTTCATATAATTTTGTACAAAGAGTTCTTCCTTTGTTTCTATTTCATATGAAGAAAATCGATTCTTTTGGATTTCTACACGTTTGGAACGGCTACGCGTTTAGATTAAATATGCTCTTTTTTATTAATAAATAAAATCCAGGTACAGAGTTGACTTGGCTGGTGACAATTGGAGACTTGAGTTAGCTGACGCAACGGTCAATGACTCCGGCACCTACTGCTGCCACGTCTCGACACACCCGCCTCTGCTAAGAAGAGTCATGCTGACTGTCCATCGTGAGTAGAACATACTTCTCTTTAGTTGGTATTGTAGTTTTCTGAACTCAATACATGGGAGATCTCCAGTCAGCCTTAATAAAAAGGCTAGTTGTCGGTCAGCCGAGTAGTCAAACGTTTAAGACAATGCTTTATTACTTGTAATAAACGTTTAAGACAATGCTTTATTACTTGTTCCGCTCTTGAGCGGTGGTAACGGAGCGGTAGAACGCCGGCTTCTCATTCGGGAGGTCGTGGGTTCAAATGACTTTGTGTACTAAGTTACGTACATTTGTGAAGTTACAGTAGCAATACCGCTCGCTAACGGTGAAGAAAAACATCGTAAGGAAACCCTAGTGCTTGACGTATTCACATACCTTTGCGTACAATGGCCCAACTATGAGGCTAAGTGCGGAAATCTCAGGTCTGACTACGCTTTATTACAGTTAGAAGGCTAGCCATGTAATTGAATGCCGCCACCTAATGAACGTCCTAGGCAATTAATTCGACGGCAAATTTTATCAGTTGGCGGTGACACATACATCAATTCACCAACCAAGGTTGCGTCTTGACTGCCAAATGACCGATAAACAATTGAACGTCCATTATTGTGTTGTTGTAAGATAGATACATAAATTTTTTATTTCCATAAGACACACAAACGTATAAAAAATGTCACACATATTAATTCACAAAATAACAGCATATTGTAAACATAGACAAAAGCAGAAGCATAATGAATAACGATACAAACATAGCTCGACATTTTGTCAACTCCTTTGACGCATACTTCCACACTGACTCCCAAAAATTACATACAAACATAAACTCAGGCCTGTATTCGAGAGGGGTAGGCAGAGGCAGAGACCAGGGACTGCCAATTGCCACAATACTGACAGATCACTTTCGCTTCCTCAATATATCGAGTGAATGTGGGTGAAAGGGCCGGTAAGGGATGACACAGGTGGGCATACGTCGACCAAATAAGGGATGTGTTAGCAAAGAGCAAGATAAAAAGTACCCAAACCGTCGTGCGTGCATGCAACGATTAATGAATGTTGAGGAAGCGAAAGTGATCCCAAAAATTTCAATCAAATAATCTTTAATGTCCAATTTGTCTACACAAAGCAAAGTTTAGACAAAAAAAGGGTAACCACAATGAAACGGTTGATGAAGGAGCCTGGGAAACTTGATATTTTTCTGCAAATGACAGGTCTTTAACGGGTTCTCAAGGCTCGCTCCTTTGCCCGCAGCACCCGAGATGAAAATGATTAAGGAAGCATTCCTCGAGACCGGGGAAACTCTGTCTTTGAAGTGCGCAGTCCTGCATTTGAGTCCTGGAGAAGGCATTCCTCAAATGCATTGGGTCAGAGGCAATGCGTCCATACCGCTGGATGAAGTTAGAGGAGGAGTGCTGATCGAATCCGATCATCTGACCTTGACCAGCCACTTACAGGTAATAATTCCATTTTTACTTCTTTTATTTTCATTTCATTATTTTTAAAACTGAATTTTAACGGATATTTACTCGTTTATTTTGCCATTTACAATTTTCAGACGTTTCGGTACTTTTCCAAGTGTCGTGGTTTCGGTAGACTGTGACAGGCGTCTTTTTGAAAGCATTAACTGTTTAGTTTACTACCCTCGGCAGAAATTATTAAGTTACGTTCCAAAAACATTTTGTTAAATTTTTAAATTTAAATTGGCACTACAATAATTTTATATAAACTCAAAAATACTGATTATTCACTGTTTTTACTTCTACAGATCAAAACGTTACAAAATCCTCAAATCGTTCCAAAATAAATAGGGGACTCTACTTGTCGTTACGAACAACTTTTAGTATGAGTAAAAGTTTCAATATTTTTTACCCGACTTCGGCGGAGCCCAAAAGGAGGTTAATAACTGTGGCTCGTATGTATGTACGTATGTATGTCCGATTCTATGTTCCCACATAACTTCTTCACCAATGGTCAGATATGAACAAATAATATCTCAATCGGTTCGTCATGTTTGCGCACATGTCATAGGCTATATTAAATTAGCATAAGTAAGTCATACGAAAAAAAAAAAACCACTCATCATCATTCATCATTGAGCCACAAGGAGTCCACTGCTGGACATAGGCCTCCTCCATGGATTTCCAAAAAGACCAGTTGGAAGCGGCCTGCATCCAGCGCCTTCCTGCCACTTGGATGAGGTCATCTGTCCATCTTGTGGCTGGTCGTCCTACGCTGCGCTTGCCGATATGTGGTCTCCATTCGAGAACTTTTCGGCCCCATCGGCCATCAGTTCTTCGTGCTATGTGACCCGCCCACTGCCACTTCAACTTACTAATCCGCTGGGCTATGTCGACGACTTTCGTTCGTCTACGGATCTCATCATTTCTGATTCGATCTCGTAGAGAAATTCCGAGCATAGCCCTTTCCAAGAGGTCAATCTTCGAATCCAACTCAGCTGGGCAGCATTTGGGAAACTTAGAAAAGTCTTTTCGTCTAATATACCTCAATCGCTCAAGACAAAATTGTACAACCGGTGTGTGTTGCCAGTGATGGCTTATGGCACTGAAACGTGGTCTCTCACTATGGCCCTAATAAGAAGGCTCAAGGTCACGCAACGAGTTAAAAAACCACTACAAAGACAAAAATTAAAAACTAAATTAGAAATACCCAACAATCGGACTGCCAAACATTAACTAATAAGCAGGCGGGACGCAAATTCAACATGGTAACTCCTTGCGAGGTATCTAGGTTGGTCCCGCCTGCTTACTAGTTAATGCATACAGGCGGGTTCTTGGTTATTTTTTAATTTAGCTTCTTTACTTTATTACCGAAATAACCAAAGCCCATACAACACCTTGCAGCAGCACCAGCCTTTGTCCGTAAATACACTAGATAATACCGCTTCATAATTTTAAGCTAACGTTCAAGTAGTACTTAGTATGTTACCTGAGAGTGGGCGCTCTTGCGTCCCGCGTAATTTATGTAAGGCGGACTAGGGATTACGCCATTTGGCTACTCATCTCATTTATTATTTCTGAGTATAAACACGTAAAACAATTGAATTTAAGCTTTACCCTAAAAGCAGGGTGGTATTTTAATCACAACGTTCTAATATATATTCCGTGTGGTGGCGGAATAAGAATAGCGTCACTCCATTTCTTTCCGTGGATGTCGTAGAATGCGACTAAGGAAAACATTGGACTCTGAAGCAAGAGGCCCAGGTTCGATTCCCAGTGCGGGCATGTACCTATGACTTTGTTTTCGAAGTTGTGTACATTTGTGAAGTTATAGTAGCGATACCACTCGCTAACGGCGAAGGAAAACATCGTGAGGAAACCTGAGTGTTTGAGCTATTCACATACCTCAGCGCTTGAAATCGCCAATCCGTGGTGGGCACGCGTGATGATTAAGCCCATACTCTCTCTCTCTCTCTCTCTAAGAGAAGGCCTGTGCCCTACAGTGGGACGTATATAGGCTGCTCATGAAATATATCGACTGCGGAAGTATCAATTTCTCTCAGGGACATTCTGGTCGAAGATTTGAGTAAAAAATCTGAAAACACCATCCGATTGAGGAAGAAATCCAAGAAAAATTATAAATAACACAATTTTTCGACCAGAATATCCCTTACAGCAATTGATATTTCTGCAGTCGATATTTAAAAAATGCTCTCGATACCAGAGTGAGTTTACGCGATGTACTTAACTACTTTAGTCTTTGACTGTTATATTCTTATTCAGATTATTTAACTGTAAGTTTTTGTTGTAAATCCCATATCTATAGTCTTTCAATTATAATTACATTTAGTTTAATTGTAATTGAAATAATAGATAGAGATAGATAGATAGATAGATAACACTTTATCGTACATAAAAAAGAAAGTTACACAGGTATTTCTTAATCTAAAAGTACAGACGACGGCCTTACCACTAAAAGTGATCCCTTCCAGACACTATGTATTTTCATTCTATTTATATTTGTGTATATTAATCGTGTTTAATTATGTATAGTTCATATATTTCTGAAACTAATATTTTCCATGTTTGTACATCTATTTCCTTCTCACTGGAGAAGGAATACATTGGTATTATTCCAGTAGTAGTTTCAGAAATATATGAATGTATTACATAAAAATACATAAATCTATAAGATAAACATAAATGAAACACAAATAACAGCAGAACAGAATCACAAAACGTAGCAACAGTATTACAGTACGCCAGCGAGTGTTCCTTTACCATGTCCTTAAAAATGGGCAGGACTTGGCTTTCCGCACCTCCACCGGTAGATCATTCAATAATCGAACTGCTTGCACAAAGTGATGTGATGGGACGGGATTTTTAGGAGTACGTTCTGGGAAGATCGAAGAATAACAATACGAGAAGAATGAAAAAACTCTGATAAGAAGGAGTTGCTGGATTAAACCGCATATATTCAATAGAGAAGAGAGAGTATGTGCGGATTCGGGCGGATTAGAATTTCTTATTACAGCTTTACTGTTCTATAACTAGAGACACTATCTACTAATCTACGGTCTATCTAAATAAATAAAAAAACGGGGCAAATTCTTTTAAATACCCGTATATTACGAGCTTCATCCGCATATCCTCTTTAGGGACTCATATATTCATAGGTAGGGACAAAATTTCAGCTGAAAGGACAATTTTAATGTGGAAAGCTTTATTAATTTATTTCGAGATTCATCTCACGATTGCCATTATAATTAACGCTTCTTGTTTTTAGGCCATGAATGCTGTACATGTACACGTAATTCTTGCGCGTGCTGTCAACTTGTTCCCGCTTTGTTCCAGAGGCATGTTAAAACTCGTGTTAAATGGGCAATTTTGATTCCCTAATCAGCCTTTTGAATGAATTATGCTAAATGATGATGAGGTGTTACGTTTATGTGAGCGTTCAGTGTAGAATTCTTAATTACTTATGCGGCATAATATACTTCGAGCAATGTCACAACTTATGTTATTTTGGGTAGAAACAAAAGGTTTTCTTATCTCGGTTTTGTTATCTACGGTACATATTTCAAACGTGCTCTCTTGGAAATCCGTTCATTATCGATGTCGTTAAATCGTAGCTTATCATCGTTTGCAATTTAAGTTTGAAAATAATTTGAACAAAGAAAAAATATTGTTCAACTAGTAATCTGCTAATCCTAGGTCATTTGTAAATCGATTCAAGGAATACCAATCCCTGATTATCATCTCTTGAGTTTGGGTGTATTTCAAAGTTTCCTCACATCCAGAAAAAGCTTGTTTGGAGTGAAATATAAATATGACTCCACATACCGTATTCCATAGGACGCAACTTATTGCAGAGTGGAAAAAATCATAAAAATTGAGAGTGAAGATCAAATGCGATACAAAAAATGTATTGTTTGTATTAGATCAGTTTAAAAGCAAAATACACAAACAATCTTTTATTGGCACTGGTTTTAATGTGTAAGGTAAAACATATGTGAAATTATAAAAATATATATGTTTTAAGCAGTGTTTACGACAGTCTTTCGGTGATTCTAGTATAGTTGGCTGTTTAACTGTCTATTTGAATAATGGTTGGATAGGAATGGTCCAAAGTCTAAGAACAGTTCACAAAAATTTTAGTCAACTGCGCTCTTGATACATAGAGAGCTTTGTTTTCAAATTACTCACATCTGATTTTACAATACCGATACTACCCACTGTTAGTGAAGAAAAACATCGCGAGGAAACCTAAGTTTCTAAGGTGTCCACATACCTCAGCGCGCATAGAAAGCCTAAGCCCTGCGGTGTGTACAGGATATAATATAAAGGTTGCTTATCATCATTATCATCATCAACCCTTTGACGCCCACCAGGACATAGGCCTCCCTCATTGTTTTCATAACCATGATTTTGCCATAATCGCCACGCTTGGCAGGCGGGTTGGCGATCGCAGTATGCGGTTGGAATCTCAGGAAGACGCTGCTGCCCGTCTCCTGGTAATGGATTTCCTCAGTCGCCTTCTACGACATCCACGGGAGGAAATGGAGTGACGCTATTCTTAATCCGGCGCCACACGGAGGGTTGTTATAAGCTTATATTAGAAAGAAAACCGATCACTCAAAGTATCATGCGATATCGCTTGTAATATATTCAATGAACTAATAACCTAAGTGTGTTGTCTCGTAGGTGGCGAACCTTAAAATGGATGACGCAGGCAACTACACCTGCGTCCTGCAAACTCCCATGGAGATGAGAACCACGGCCAGAGTACATGTGTTACAAGGTGAGAGTTTTTGTTTTATTTATTTATTATTTATTTAAGGAGAAAAAACAGAATTGACAAACTCATAGGATAAAAAATATTAGAGTCAATATAGTACATTTTGCCAATTCCTCAGCATTTCCCACAGATAGGTAATACTTAATATAATAAATAAGTAAGAGGCGCAATACAGGACTCTAGATTTAGTTCTAAGATTAAAATGAACAAACAATAAAGCAACTGTTTTAGAAAGAGATACATACACAAACAATCATTAATATTACTGATACAGTGGAAGCAGTAACCTTCGTCGAAGAAGTTTTCGTATATTAGGGAAAAAAACAGCTTCTTAAAGTATGTATAAGTAAACACTGTTTGTATTTTAAATAGTAGAGCCAGTGACAGCAGTTTTCCTTGAACGTTACATAAAAGATTGTTTAGACTTGGTTTGTTGTGGGTTTAGAAGATAAGTTCAATAGTACATGCATATAAATAAATAACCTAATAATATGCAGTCAAATAAATGGATGTTCTTATCAATTGTGTTTAGTGCATATGCCAAAAGTTGGGAGCTTAACCCTACGATAAAAATCTTGCCTATGTATCGGAAAAATTCTAAGCAATAAGAGATACACATTTTGGACTATTTTTATTTTGTTTATTTTTTGTTTTATATTTTTTATGAACAAAAATTATAATATTCCTTCATTCCACACAAAATAGTAGTCATCATCATCAACCCATTATGTCCCCACCGAGGGGCACGGGTCTCTTCCCTGAGGAAGGTATAGGCCATACTCCACCACGGGGGCCAACTCCGGATTGGTGGAGGCTTGTAGACTAGTAGCTCGTCTACTGTCAGAAGTTGTCAAGCCGCCCTAAGGCCTCTGACTTGGCTTAACGACTGCCATCTATCGACGGCAGCCGGCACCAACAGCTTAACGTGCCTTGCGAAGCACGGAACCGCTCGGAAAAATGCCACTAGCGTTAGGCATAGACGGCGACCCATCCATGCACTGAACGCGCCCAGTGTTGCTTAACCTTCGTGATCGTTTAAGATCACTCAGGCAGCCGGGGCTACGAGCGAATAGTAGTAATTAATGTTAATAAATGATTCGGTTAATGTTGCAAATTAATTATTTATTTTATTTATCATTGAATTTCTATGTCTGTGTAAAAGTTATGTCATTAGCTATGTCCACACTGTGCCTTTTTTTGTTCATTAAGGGCATGCGTCATAGCGCAGTCAACAGCGCACGTGAGGCATGCCCTTAACGCATGCACGATGAGAGTTGAAAGCGAAGCGCGCGCTGTGATTCACGCTATCCGGCGTCGGGTGGATTTCTGTGCGTTATAGCGTTCAACAACAAGATGGCGGATGAAGAAAAAGATTTAACATTAAAATTTATTAACTACGACTGTACTATGGTGTTGCGTTCATTAACGCATTCAATTATTGAAAGCGTCAAACGAAAGTTGAATAGAAAAATGAAGACGAAAGTTGAAGATGAAAATGCACAGTGTGTTCATAGCTAATGAAAAACATGCGACTAGGGTTCTAGTATATTTAGTGAATCACGATGCTCATACATAGTAATATATTATACGGGTCTAACCGCGATTATTTATTAGGTAAAATGTAATTGCCTTTAATCGCGATTAGACCCGTTTAATCCATTACTACACAGGGGTTCTAGTTCGAAGTGAACTACCCCTAATCCATGTCATTGTTTATATCAGTAATAAATACCAGTCTTACTTATAAAAGCACAATCACTGCAAAATAGTCCTCAGAGGCAGTTTAAATAATCTGTGGTTACGTCTTTCCTCCGCCACAGTCTGCTTAAGCTACATCTGTTTTCACTGCACGGCTTTTAATAAACAAGACTGTTAGTCTATAAAATAGAGTACCTACATAATTCCTACAAGATCACAAAAAGCTCTGTTAGTAAAAAATTTTACATCAAAACAAAAAATTCTAATTTGAGAGCTATTGTCTTAATTTAAAGTATGTAAAATCTGTAGTGTAATTTAAATTAAGCAAGCTCGTAAAATACAACTCAATTTACTCTGAAGAAAACGTTCTAGACTGAAATTTATTAATTCAGTAATATTAGAGACAAGATTAACCACTCGTTTATTTAAAATTTATCTAGCAGTTCCCGTAGTTAATCTTCATAGTAGAAATCAAGGGATTCTTCACACTTTTATAGGCAGCAAGAAAACATTGTATCACCTTACAATATGTCCGTTAAAACGTACCTTGCTGGCACGAATAGGAGTAGGTAACATATTCTCACGCTTCGGCACCTTTATATCCACGAATAAATTTTTATGTCTGTCTCGGAGTAAAATTTTTTGATTTTAGAAATGCGTGAATCACGTGCAGTTGCTCATTTGGAAACGTCACGTATGAATTATGAATTATTTTGTTATGGTATTTTATTTATTGAATTTAGTTTAATTTAGCCGCTGTTAGGTCACATTATAGAACTTAGAATCTAGCCAAATACCCAATTAAAGGCGTGCAATAGCACTCTTAACCGACAGTTATTTTCAGAACTGAGGGTGGATTGCACCACGTTATTAAATGGGGCTTAAACAGCATTTAACTAAAACTCAAAATAAAAAAAAAACAAATTTTTTTTATTCAATGTAGTACAGAAACTGCGACTTAATGACCGTTACAAGTTAAACTAGGTGTCCATTTCAAAATCTAGATCATTTTGGAGAAAAAATGGACAAAAAAACTCCAAACTTAGTCTTTTCAAGTCCTTAATTTACAGGATTTATATAAATGTTCTAAAACTCATGCATTGAACTGGCTTTAATTCCAGACATCATTGTCATCTAAATAATCTTTAATGTTATAGTAGCTTTTTTGGCACAAAGTGTGCTTCACACATTTTTTGAACCGCGTTTCTGGCAAGCTTATTATATCCTCAGGGATCTTATTGTAGAAACGTATACAATGCCCCATAAAGGATGTATTAACCTTTGCCAGCCTAAATTTTGGGAACGAAAGTTTATGTCTATTTCTAGTATTTACATTGTGTTGGCTACCTACAGTTTTAAAGTCACTGATATTTTTCCTAACGTACATAATATTTTCATAGATATACTGACTAGCAACTGTTAGGATGTTAGATTCTTTAAAGAAATCTCTTAACGAATCTCTATTGCCTAGCTTATATATGAATCTGATCGCTCTCTTCTGCAGGACAAAGATGGTCTCAATGTCTGCTGCCCGACCCCACAGTAGTCTACCATAGGACATAATACTATGGAAGTAACTAAAATAAACAAGCCTAGCAGTTGCGACATCAGTTAGTTCCCGGATTCTTTTAACTGCGTATGCTGCAGAACTCAGCCTATTTGCCAATTTTCCTCTTACTCTTGGCTGTAAGTTCAAAAAATCACCAGAATTGAGATTTATTGTATTCAGTTTGTACAAAAACATATGATTAGAAAAGAAGATATGATTTTTTTCATTGGTGGCATTTGTTCACTGCGGGTAGCCCCTTAACAAATTTGTTTCGAAATTATTTGCGTGCTTTTACTCGACATAAGTTGTTTTTTGATGGGGCAATAAATACGTTTTTATCTTTATTTTATCTTATCTTATCTTATCATAAGTTTTTGCTTGTTTATTAATAATAATCTACTTTCTTTTCCTTGTTTTAATAGGATCCAGCTTAGCCGAGCTTCAAAGTGGTGTCAAAACCTCATCAGCACACACAAGTCTCCTGTCTCTGTGTATTTTCTTAGTGTTAACTTACAATTTAAATCTTACGCCCGATCCAAAATCTTGTATCAGATGACCTAGTTTAACCGTAATGCCTAGCTTTTGTTTCCACGATTAGATGAAAGAATATTTAAGCCGAGTACCATTCGACAACATTGTATTGTATTTAATTGATTGAAATGTATTTTGTTTATGAAAGTGAGAGGGGTGTTAAGTGGAATTGCCGTCCAAAGGATCTTTTTGGATTTTTCAGAAGGACCACGATAAGCGTGTATATGAACGTCAGAATAACATATCTGATACTAATTTTTCTGGTGAAGAGAAAATGTCATTAAGTAGGTAACGTACAATCATATTCTTCCAAGAAATCAATTTCGGCTTCTTATACGTACCCACTTCCTTCTTTCTTCCAATCCTAGTTGAAATCAAAATACATTTTGTTAATGTACCTCAATCGGATTTATTGTTTATATTAATATAAAAACATATCGCCGAATGCATAGTTGCACAGAATTTAAACCATATCAGTAAAAAAACAAGACTAGTTTTACAAACAGTAGGTATTACACTGTACATATCAAAGTAATAATTACTAATTTTTCTGGGCTACTAAGGATATTGTTCTTAGTACAGTCCGCAGCACATCGACCTTTACATTTTTGTTGCAAAGTCGCCCGTAGTACAACGGAGTAGAACGCATGGATGTAAAGGATGGTGTGCTGTCGTCTGTACCTACATTTTTTTTCATAAAGTTGTGTAATTTCACTCTTATCGTAGTAGATACTATACTAATATTATCCTTATGCACTCACACGTTGTACATATCTCTTATAGTTGTATGTTTGTGATATTTTAAACACTTAAGGCACCAAATAAAAATTACATAAGATAAAACGTTCGTGCAGTAACCCCATAACGTATGTACAGAGAAATATAAATGTAAATGCAGATGCAATCTGCCGTTCTAAAAATAAATTTGTTAATCTGTTATAAGAGCATATAGTTCATCTATTTTCTTTAGTAATTTCTATTCTATAATAAATATCGAACTAATATGTTACTCACAAGATAATAATAATTTATACTATGCAAATTTGAACCTAACATATCGGTGCTTTAGTTGACTGTTGATTTAAGTGTTAACATTTTAAAAACATAAAATTTTGTGAGATATAATAATTTAGTTAAGATTGTGATAAAAATAAGGTTTCGTAATAAAAACACACGAAAAAATGTTTTATCTTTTTATTCAAACAAATTGTCAGGTTAGAGATTATTTTACATTTCTATAAAGATGCACAAGAAGCGAACTAATAATATGGAACATTATCCAACAGCAGATTTAATTAAATTGTAAAAATATTGAAAATAATATTAAAATTAGATTTTTTTTACCTTATTTCTCCGTAAATTTTTCATTTAATTAATTAACCCTTTAGCAAAAGATTCATAACTCTTTATTCTTTGTTCATTGTAATGTCACGAGACTACATAAAAATGTACTATACTTTTGTTTAAGTAACCTGTATACGTGACGCTGCAGGGCGCAGTGCCTTCTCTCAGAGAGAGAGAGTATGGGCGTAATTACCGCGCTTGCCCACTTGCGCATGGGAAATTTCAACCGCTTAGGTATGTGAGCACCTCAAACGCTCAGGTTTCCTCACGATGTTTTCCTTCGCCGTTAGCGAGTGGTATTGCTTCTGTAACTTCACAAATGTATGTAATAATAAGTATAGATCGTTCATTTTCGAATAGAAGCGAAATGTTTTTAAATTATAAAAGAAATTGGTCTGTCAGCGTAACGTTAACGAATGATGAACAAAGGCGGGGGTGGCGAATAATGTCTAAAATAAACCATTAAGTGGTAAAGAAACGCCGCAAAGAGTTTAATTTATTTCTCGGGTTAGGGTTTCTACGTTAGATCTTATCACTCTAATGTCATCGCGGTACTTACAACGTCAGCCTAAATTTCAGCCTACATCTCTCTCGAATGGCTTTTGTGGAAATTAAAAAGGGAATGTTGTTAGAATATTTTAAAAGAAAAAGAAATAAAGAAAGGAGATTTCTTGTGTACACAATTAAAAATACATTTGAAAGACATCACTCACTAAAACTGCCGTCATTAGCCCACTAAATAGAAAATCAGATAATTACTTTTTGTATAAAACGACTTATGATTTCCATGAAAATACTTTCCAAACTAAATTTGTAATTCAAATGTTCTAGAAAGACTCATTTCAATATCGTTTGTATGAAATTGCTTTCGGGAACTTTATTGCTCCCATTAAACTTTATATTTACCTAGCTCAGGAGCTAGTTTACAAAACAATAATAATATTAATATTTAACATAACGTCTCTTAAATCAATGTAATATAATATGTAACAGTATAATCAGTTCAATGAGCAATGAGTGTTCAAAACATACGACAACTAGCTATTGCCCACGACTTCGTTCGCGTGGTAATTTTGATTTGTATTTTTCCGGGATAAAAAATAGCCTATGTTAGCACATCCATACATATAAACTTTCGCGTTTATAATATTAGTAAGGATTTATCATGAGCAGTTAGAAATAAGTAAGGATTTATCATGAGCAGTTAGAAATAAACTCATCTGTTTCCAGCAGATTATTTTATAGGTATATTTTCTTTCTAGCTCTAATCCTTTAATTTCAAAGCGAACAAAAGCAGCTTAGCATCGTTGTTCTTGATATTTCATCAGCTAGGCTTCACCGCGCAAGCAATATTATATTTTGTTTTCTATTATCTATATGAACTGAGAAACAAACACGATGGTGAAAGAAAAATAGTAATATTTAATGTGTAATTTATATTTCGTGTTATCATACGTTTATACTGTAATAACTTTGAAAAGTTAAGCCTCAATTTAATCCAATCTGAGTGGAAATGTAATTGCTGAAGCTAATGACCATTTCGACGAGACGCTAGTTTCTCGTACAGCTGTTTACAGTTGACAGTGGGTATTTTGGGATAAAAATCAGCTGAAAACCGGGCTAAGTGACAACAAGATCAGTTTTGACGGAACATATTAAGACATTTCAAGTCTTAATGGATAGCTTGCACTAAAAATTACTCCATATAATCGGAGAGACCATTGACCAAGAGATAAATGAACGTGGTAATTTTTTTTCTGTATGACTAATGCTTTTCATATATATTAGCTGTCAAAAAGTGAATATAGTCACGTGGCAAAAAAACGCGCCATACAAATCGGGCTCAAACTATAACGTTACAACGTGCACGTAATACGTATGAAACATTTATCAATATTTGAGTTACCTCGTAAAATAATGTTATTATGATTGTAAAACAATGTTTTTGTTTATAAGGAAACGTTCAGAATTCGATGAAAAAACTAAATCTTTTTGTTATGAGAGTAGGTAAATTTTTTTTTCCTTTTTTTTTGTGACCCCGAAAACCCCGAAAAAATATTTTTAAAAATAAGTTTTTATATGATTTCTGTGGCATAAAAGCAAAGTTATTCCAACCTAAGTTAGACGCAAGTCTCCCATATTCGTTGTCTTCGAAACAGTAATATCATCAACTTTTATTCACTTTCAGGTTTCGTTTTTTTTCACAAACAATACATTATATAGAAAGATGAGCATAAGTCTGTTTTTGTAAGGATTTAGTTATTTTAGGAATGATATTTTTAAATTACTTTATAGGGAATAGGGTTCAAAAATGTATTTCGGTGATTATTAATTTAGACCCCGTTTTAACGTCGCCTCCATGAAATGGCTGTTACGCGGAATAGCCGAAGCCTCTCCTTTCAGACCAACATTTTTGGTTATTAAAAGCGCTTTTGATTCTTAGGTAAAAGACCTTTGTGCTTAGTACCCTTTACTAAAAATAGCAGTAAATTTACTATATTACAAGCGATGAGCAGAGTATTTTATAAAACTTAAATTCATGGTTTACAATGACAATTCGATGTACACTGCAAAGCCGATCAACCGAAAGATAAACAAGTAGAAAGACTCGGCTAAGCAATTTTAGGTGATAAGTAGGTATTTAAGTATTTTTTTCTTATTCTTGTTGTAATTAGGTATATGAATCTATATACCTAATTACAACAAGAATAAGAAAAAAGACTCTGTAATAATTTATGTCTGTGCTTTTGTGGCAATGTAAATAAATTATTTCTATCTTTTTTTCTTTCATTCTTTCTAATATATTTTTTTTACTTACATGTATTTAAATTGTATATAAGTAATTTTATCACCAAGTCTATGTATTTTTATTTGTATTATTCCCATATTTTTTTTCTGGCACTTCCACATTGACTCTCTACAACAACGTAAGTTATTTGGAAGAAAATACTGTCCGGTATTGAGCTCATCGTTGTACAAAATTGTTTTTTTTTTATTGCAATACAGAATTTTTCAATACAATTTTTTTAGAGAATATAAAGAAAAACCGCATTGTTTTAATAACAAGACACATCACAGAAAAAAAATTATATTAAATAATAATTTTGTTAAAATAGCATTATTTTTATTATGTTATTAATAAATATGTTCTGTTCCAAGTGGCAATCGTATACAAGTGCACAATAAATAAATATTAACTTATGCAAACTGTATTTTTCTAAGTATAATCGACCACCGGAGGAAGTGTACCATATATGGGGCCATTGAAGAAAAATACCCCGACCGCCCTTTCGCCGGAGTCTTCTGCTGTCCATGGATGTGATGACCAATACGTGGACTGCCAACAAGAGGATAACATATGAGAACGGCCACACCCAAATCACCACAGACGCTAAGGCACAGTATAATATTATTATGTCTAGTTTCTACTCATAATGTAACAGAAGGACGAAGTTTGCAATACATTTCCGTCTAGCCAGCCGATCCGACGCGTCGCTCGTCTGCACTCACGCGCGGTGAACACCGGACTGCGCTGCGCTGCAGTGTTGCAAATTCCAAACGGCAAGAAAAAAGCAGATGGTAAACGAAAAAACCAGGAGACAATAATAAAAATCAGGAGGAAAATTAAGTACCTTTTTTTACCCGAAATAAGAAAAAAAAAATTTTTCAGCACCGGCCGTTTTGTTTCTGTATATACCAAAAACCGCTCAAAAGCAAAAGCACCATCCAAAAAAAAAGGCCAAACCAAAACTTAATTGTTCTAACACACAAACAACACCTAGCACTTACTTTATGTTATTACAAACAAGTTTCAAATTACCGCTACTATTTATTAATTTCAATTCGTACTCGCTTACTCGCTGCTCAACTCCAATCCAACTCGACAGATTAGACACAGCAGACAGTATATCCCACAATACAAATACAAAATTTAACGCAATATGAATAATCGTACTCACCTCACTTGACAAGAACCGAACGTTCCGTTCGATGCGATGTGATTAAAATAATAGTTGCCAACATAACACAACCAAAAAATCAGTAGATTTTCTCTATTTACGAAAAAAAACCAGTAGACCAGGAGACTCTTGATAAACCAGGAGACTTTGCAACACTGCTGCGCTGTGCCCAAAGCTGGCCGAGATCTCGCGTTTCGTAGTTATGTTTATACGCAACTGTTCTTATTTAAACTGTGGCTAAGGTGTGTAGGAGACCCTATTCCCTTTTCAGTCGTTCGAGGTGCTGTAGGGGCCAACGTCGTCTACCGCCTATTCCTTTTTCTAGGTAGGGTTATTTACCCGTTTGTCACCCTTTTGTTTAGGGTTCCCAATAAGTTCACTAGTTTGGGTTACTTTTCCGATCCGATAATTCGTCCTACTTCATGGCGGGGCTATTTACGCACCCCACCCGTTAAAGAATCCTCTTGAAATTCATAACATAGAAAATCGCACTAACTATTCACTAAAGGACTCGCGCCGGTCACCAGTCTAAAAGATAAAAAAAGTTATTAACTTAATACTGGATAAACTTACTTGGTTTTTTGTCGGCAAAGTCCGACCAGGTTTCGCTCATGACGAAAGTAGTTAGTTCGATAAAAAAAGGTGCTTTACTATGTATAGTTCGTTAACGTTAATCTATCGAATAGAACGTCTAAGCGATTTGGGTCGCTTAAAATATTTTTCGGGAAAAATATTCCCGTACCGGGCCATCATTGCTGAGTCCACCTTCGAGCTATCTAATTAACTAGTAATTACTATTTTAATTAGGTAGATGAATGATTTGGCTAGTCTAGATGTCTAAGATAATTCCCACAAAGAAAATGCGGTCTATTTTTCCCATTTCTATAGTTAGTCTTCTCAGATCTGAAACAAGATTATGCTCTGAATAGGCCTGAAGAGAAGGTTTTCTTTACCGTCTTCACGATATAATTAGTCATAAGACACTTATAGGGAAGCTTTTTATAATGGCGGAGAATTTTTAAGATCTTTTTTCCTTCCTTGTCTCATCTGGCCTACTTAAGGGTTTACGATAAAACGCGCGGCAGATAATACCCTCTCGTATGACACACCTGCAAATAGTATATCTGTGTGTATCTTTTTACCCCAACGCTCGCTTGTTTAATGTTTTTTTATGTACCTATGGTTCTTAAAATTTGCACCTACGACGCGGAAAGAAGTAATTTAAATGACTTCAGGTTGGTATTTTACTTCTGATATCTCTGCTAATCAAAAGGGTTTCTACAAAGACAAGTGTCTATCTAAGTGGTGAAGATCAAGATTGACTCTTTGAGGCTCGAGTGGTACAATGTGAACAGTCTTTAAAGTTTGAGCATCGCTGTCTCTACACGCATTTCACATAGGCTGCTCAAGATGTGTTAGAAGATAAGCACTCCTCGCAGGTACAAATTATTCCGAGCAGAAGTTTAACTGCGTATGCTTAAGGATAAAATGTTACGGTACAACATTTTGTTTGTTATCTCGTATTTATGCTGATCGTGATAATTATTTTAAGCAGATTTTTATAAAATAAGTTTGTTTCATTATAAATTCTTTGTAACTTTACTGCCTGGCAAATTACCAAAAGCAAATAATATTTATATTTTTACAGCAAAACTACTGAACTGCGTAAGTTCTCAAGCGGTGCGTAAGCTGTCCACTATGCGCCACTTGAAGGTTTGTCCTTGGATACATATTTATCTATTTACTTACTTGTTGAGTAACTTGGCACAAGTCCCCTTAGTCCACCTAGGTAAAACAATATGCAAAGCCTCTTACGCTACCTTCGGACTTCATCAATAATCTACAGACCACACGCGTCCTGGATCCTTCTCAATCGCTTGTCCTCTTGGACGGACAGTTATTGATGGTTCGCCACGCTGATATTTTTGTAGTATATAGTAGTTTGTAAGATTGTCACAAATGAGCCAAAACCGTAAATGTTGTTGTAAAAATCGAGACAGTTGGGAATATTTAACTGCATCATAATCAAGCGGTGGTAGCGGAGCGGTAGGAGCCCGGCTTCTCATTCGGGAGGTCGTGGGTTCGAATCCCGGTATGTACCAATGACTCTGTTTTCTAAGTAACGTACATTTGCAATACCACTCGCTAACTGAAGGAAAACATCGTGAGGAAACCTGAGTGTCTGAGGTGTCCAAACACCTCAGCGCTTGAAATTGCCAATACGCGGTGGGTGCGCGTGTTGATTAAGCCCGTACTCTCTCTCTCTCTCTGAGAGAAGACCTGTGCTCTCTCTCTCTCTCTTTGAAATAAAACCTACATCATGGGTATCATTGTAATTTTGTTTTTAGAGACATAACATAGTTTTTCAAAATATAGTTTGCTAGATTATAATTTCGTATATTTAACAACAAAGTTTACGGAAGATAAGTACATTTAAAATAGTGAAAAGGTAGCTCTATATCTTCTAGTGAGACTAAACTAAATTATGTATAATTAAAAACGGATCGTGCAGTGCATATTATTCAAACATAACAATTTCATGGGCGAAACTATTAATATAAAAGAGCATAAATATTTAATTCTAATGCGAATATTCCACTTCGGTACACAGTGCAAGTGAAGATTCTATTGCAAATTAAGACAATTATGAGTAAAAAACATTCCAATAAATTGTTTAGTCATCGAGTCTAAAAATAACTGTCATTGAAAGAGATCGAAATAGCTTTATATCAGGGTCTCAGTGAAGTTCACTGACGTTTATAAACATATGACAACCAGTCAACCAATCACAAGGTTCCATTGGTCCATTGTTAATAGTTTCGTCATTAATAGACAGAAATACATACAGGGGTTTCACAGGTAGTTTGCTGGGACTAATTAATTTACCCTATACATAAACTATATGCCGGAACTGATAACTGATGAACTGATGCTGTGTCGGTTTTCGTCAAATTTGATTGGACAAGTGGTGCACAACTATCAGAGGATATATCTGAACCAATAAGCATTATAAAATGGCTACACGCGGTCAGGCTAAGCACAAACTCAAGTAAAACTAAGATGCTACATTTAAGAAACTATAATACCCCCAGATTGAATTTCAATATTGATGAAAGTAGTGTAGAAATGAAATTGGTTATTGGAGACGAAAACTCCAATTGGAAGGCTCATATAGAAGTTTTAGAATCTAAATTAAGTAGTTTACCTATGCGTTATGATGTTTGATGAGAGTTACTACTATGCATGCTTCGCTGCAAGCTCATTTCGCTCAATCTCGGGTTAGCTTAGCTATATGGGCTTAGCTATGTGGGCCTAGTGTCGACATAAATAAAATATTCATACTACAGAAGATGTGTCCGCATTCTCAGTGGTATAAAATGAAACAGGGTCTCCTGTAAGAACCTATTCCTCAAACTTAAATTACATACAGTTACTGCAACCTATTAACTTTGTAAGGTAATTGGAAAATATATTGATAAATTTCCTTCTCGAACTGAAAAAAAGATTGCCAGGTTACAAGAAAAAAATTGCCTTAATTGAATGCGGCTTTTTGTCGAACAACCACATATAGTAAAAGTACGAGGTATTACCGTTTAATGAACTTCCAGTTTAAATGAAGTCTCTCTACGGAAATAGGTTCGGTAGAGCCCTAACAAAGTACCGGCCAGAAATATGTCCGTATAATTTTTCCGAATTTTACAACTTTAAAATTAAAATGTTTTGGATATGTAAATAGTTCTAATAGAAATTTAAATTATTTACAATGGTTATGGAAAGCAATGAATTTTTATTAAGCGTTGATAAGTATTTTAAACGAATGACATTTTAATTTTCAACTTATGTTTTTATCTAAATGAAATTTTAATTATTTATAATGGTTATGGAAAGCAATAAATTTTTATTAACCGTTGTTAAGTATTTTAATCGAATGACATTTTAATTTACAACGATGTTTTTATCGAAATGAAATTTAAATTATTTATCTACCATTTATAACTATTATGGAGAGCAAAATTTTTTATTAAGAGTTGATAAGTATTTCAATCGGATGACATTTTAATTTACAATTTACGTTTTTATCTAAATGAAATTTAAATTAATTATTATTTATAATGGTTATGGAGAGCAATCAATTTTTATTAAGAGTTGATAGATATTTAATAGAATCACATTTTAATTTGTTGCTGTTCATTCTACTTAACTATAGGTAAATACTAAGTATTTAACAATGATATAATGTTTTACTTTATGTGCTAAGCTGCTACGCCGTTTACTGGTAAAATACGCTATACTAATAATTTCAAAATATAACCTTACATAACTGTAATAAAAGGCAATAAATGATTGAAATTAAACGAAATGTGCTGATCCTTCTCATCGTAGTCCAACGACGGCAACCTCAAGGGTTGGTGGGACTTCTGCGCGGATAGGCTTGCGAAGCCCAGCAAAGGTTTGAATGTCCGATCACATTAGCTGTATTATAGCTATTACAATTACAGTAACATAACAGCTACACCAAAATTGTTTTCATTACATTATTTAATATTTTTTTAATTATACTCCTTTACATTTTACTCCCTTGATCCTCTAGTTCGTATTTATATTGTTAATATATTATATCGCCTAGCAACGATGATGGCAAAGAGCAGAGATCGTAATTTCAACGACAAAATTAAATTTTATCGATCATCTCATCCACCGGCGCTTTTTATTGGTGAAAGGGTGCACCCAGCGCTTACGCGAAAAGTCTTCGCCACATTCTGCCGTTTCGACACCGACCGACCCTGAGATCCATCCGGACAACCCACAGGTATTTTACCACGCTTCTTTGTTGGATTTCGGGGATCGGCCTGTATGGTTAATTGCATTATACAGTCAATTTTATGTCAACTACTCAAAATTTAACCAACATTATTTTTGGGTCCTTATTATCAACAGCGTATCAGCTTACATAAAGTGGGTACAAACTACAGATAGTATACGGACTCAAGACAAACGAGCCAGAACGATCGAAATGTTTTATCATAGGTAGTTGTGATGAAAATTGATGACATTTTTTTTTTATGACTCGCGGTGCTCAATGCCCATACGTAGCTATACACTTAAATGGTATCGAGTTTACGTTTCCTACAAATAACTGTGATTAGACCGGCTCGTGTTACGCCGTTTACGCCGATGACAATTAAATTATGAAAGTTAAGACAGGACAAAGTTAATAAACAAGAGGGGCCGATTGCCTAAATATCATAAAGGAACAGCTCCCGACAAAATGAGAAGCAATTAAATTACTAAAGCAATTAAACGAGACGCTGAGTGTCGTTTCATGTAATTATAAAGCATAATATTTATCGCGATAATTTTTGGCGAAATCATCTTTTAATCATACTTACTTGGAGAGGGCAGTAAGCGGTTTTAAAGATGAATATCGAGTTTTAGTACACGAAATAAAGTTAATATCATGGTATATTAACTTTGCCGTACTGCAGCCCGCGTCCGTCATTCACCTTTGTTTTTATTTGTACTATATTGGTTGACCGAATTATTAAGTTTTGGTGCTCATAAGACGCAACATTTCATGCTCTTTAATTTATTACCAAATAACTTTTCATTACGATGCACCGTATGTAAGTTACGAGGGAGAGATCAAGAAAATTCCTAAAAAAAAAATTACCCTATATTTTCTTCTACCTGATTCACACTTTCAAATAATTTCATAACTCTCCAATATTAAAATGTTACCATGAGACATTGGAAATTAAGAGTAAATTCAAACGGCAATTGCCGGAAACGCCGTCGCTGATTGAGAGATTCCCAATTGCGACGAGTGTATTTGACCGAATTCGACGAATTTGGTATTCAGTATATGCGGAATTTAATTTTCTACACTGTACATGTTATAAAAACGTCTCTCAGAGTACCAATTCCCAAGCTGGAGACGTTTAAAAACCACTATATTCCAGTTATTGACAATGTTGATATAAGAAACCTCGTTTTTATGGGAATATTTTTTTACTATAAAGCTAGACCGAATTTTTAACTTGTAGTACTCCTGTGCTATACTAACAAATTAGAGAACATGAAGTTCTCTAATTTGTTAGAATGTGACTTTTCGCTGGGATGCACCGTATAGAATTTATGAGGAAGAAACCAAAACATTCCCAAAATTTTTGAAGTTTAATGGCTGTCAATGTTCCGTGTGGTGCCGGATTAAGAATAGCGTCACTCCATTTCCTTCCGTGGATGTCGTCGAAGGCGACTAAGGAAATCAATTACCAGGAGACGGGCAGCAGCGTCTTCCTGAGATTCAAATCGCATACCTGCTGCGATCGCCAACCCGCCTACCAAGCGTGGTGATTATGGCAAAACCCCTCATGGTTATGAAAACCACGAAGGAGGCCTATGTCCTGCAGTGGGCGTCAAATAGCTGATGATGATGAATGGCTGTCAAAAGTTGTCCCGAGATATTACTTAGTTCCACCCATATGTACGAGATAAGAACATAAAAATTACTGCACCACCTTTTGCATCGAGCCCCCCTGTTTGACCGTCTAACGACTGGCCTATAATTAATACTGATTGGATAAAAAAGAAATGCAGAAAAATACTTCCCTTGTTAGAGCAGTACATAATATACTATTAAGCGTATTTTCTATATTTTAGTTAAATATTATTGTGCACAAAGCACTGCATCATTTTGTAGGTAGTTGTGAGTGAATAAAAAATAAAGTGTCATTGTTTATAAGAAACGCCTTTAACTATTTATTCATCACCATCAGCCATTTGACGCCCACTGCAAGACATAGGCCTCCTTCGTGGTTTTCATAACCATGAGGGGTTTTGCCATAAACGCCACGCTTGGTAGGCGGGTTGGCGATCGCAGTATGCGGTTGGAATCTCAGGAAGACGCTGCTGCGCGTCTCCTGGTAATCTTAATTCCTTAGTCGCCTTCTACGACATCCACGGAAGCAAATGGAGTGACGGTACTTTAACTAATTAATTTGACGGATTTATACCCATAAACACGTAAAATACATCTGAATAGGGTTCAAAAGTCTGTACATTGGTCTTCTTGAGATTCTAACCGCATAGTGCGATCGCCAACCCGCCTGCCAAGCCTGGCGATTATGGCAAAACCCTTCGTGGTTAAAAACCATGATGGAGGCCTATGTCCTGCAGTGGGCGTCAAATGGCTGATGATGATGATGATTATACTAAATGTATTTCTTCTTCTTCTTCAAACTCGATGGGTTTACTAGGTAAAGGTAACCGTGATACCCTTGGGGGTTCTATAGGGAGTGCTACGGTGCGCTTGGTTGCAAAGTGGACCTTTTACATAGTTGATCATTTGCGAAGTGGACCTTTGGTGAAATGGACCATTTGCGAAATGAACCATTTGCGAAGTTCATGTTTTACGAAGTGGACCATTTGCGTAGTGGACTATATGCGAATTCCCTACAAGAAATTTGAGTGGACTTTTTGCTGAGTTGACTGACTGCTCACAAATGGTAGTTCGTTTAGTGCAAGATTCATTAGGAGGTCGTGGGTTCGTTTTCCGCTGGGGCCGCTATTTTTTTAACTATTTGTGTCATGTAAAACATGTTTTATTTTACTTTATTTTGTATAATAATGATCACAAGAGACAGAAAAAAAAATTAAGTAATAAGTTATGTACATTTGTGATAACTTCGTAGCAATACCACTCGCTAACGGTGAAGGAAAACATCGTGAGGAAACCTGGGTGTCTGAGCTATTCATATACTTCAGCGCTTGAAATCGCCAATCCGCGGTGGGCACGCGTAGTGATTAAGCGCATACTCTCTCTCTGAGAGAAGGCCTGTGCCCTACAGTGGGACGTATATAGGCTGCTTATGATGCATTTAATTTTTTCCAGTTCGTTATTAGCCATCTGAGGAGGGCATCCCTTCTCAGTACAATTCAATTCAAATATTTTTATTCATTGTAAAAACAGAATGTTTACTTAATGAACGTCAAAGTTGTTAGTTTCACAATTAATGGATTATGTGGAGAAGAAGCTAACAAAGAAACTCCACATTTATTCTTTTCAAAACACGTTTTAACTTAATTAACAGAATTTTCAACTTAAAATATTAGTCATGAATGTGTTGAATACTAGTCACAATCGTCCTTTAAATAATATTAATCTACTGTTTAATGCCAAACATCTTTGTCTTCTAAATAATCCTTGATGTTATAGTAAGCCTTTTTGCACAGAATGTGCTTAACACATTTTTTAAATCGCGTTGGAGGTAACTCTAATATATCTTGAGGAATTTTGTTGTAGAACCTTATACAGTGCCCCATAAAGGATGTGTTAACTTTTGCAAGTCTAAATAGTGGAAATGACAATTTATGTTTATTTCTAGTATTAACATTATGGTGGCCACCAACATTTTCGAAGTCTTTGATATTTTTTCTAACGTACATAATATTTTCATAAATGTATTGACATGCAACTGTTAAGATGTTGGTTTCTTTGAAGAAATCTCTTAGCGAATCCCTACTACCTAACTTGTAAATAAATCGGATGGCTCTCTTCTGCAAGATGAAGATAGTCTCACCTGTTCTGCGTTTTTTCTATCTATTTCAAAATGAACAATTTGACTACTGTAGTCTGACTTCAAACAATTTACTGTAGAATTATCTGAAAAGTCGCAATCGCAGTAAACATTATCTATGCAGGTGGTAGTAGTTTCGGTTATTCTAGAAGGCTCCAAGAAAATATTTACTAAATTAAACGACTTGAAACTTATTGTCAATTTGGTATTTAAAGCCGAGTCTACCAATAAGTCGATATTGAAGTCACCACAGACTATGACTTTCTTATTACTGCTAGAGGCTACCTTCAAAACATCCTCTAATATTGATTCAAATGAACTGTAATCGCTGGTAGGGGGGCTGTATAATCTGTATATGGCTACTACAATGTGTCTAGACAGTTCAACACATGATATTTCAATTACTTTTTCAACAGAAAGTCTGCAAATGTCTTTCCGTTCTTTAAATTTCAAACAATTTTTTGCTAGTATCAAGGATCCCCCGTGCCTTGTAGACTTTCTATTGAAGCAACTGGCTATTTGATAGTTATTCACAGAAAAATTTATTTGTGTTTCTGGTAGCCAGTGCTGAAGTAATAAGACTGCGTCAGTAATAAAAATTAGGCTCAGTATGTAGCATTTCTTATTAACTCGTCTTTGTCAGGTAAAAAGTGTGACAGGGCAAAATTGTATTCATTTGCATTAAAGAGACGTCGTACACAAATTGGACGCTGCAAGTACTTGAGGCAGGCGGAAGTGTGTGATCGAAGTAAA
The DNA here is from genome assembly GCA_947308005.1 of Yponomeuta malinellus. Lineage (NCBI taxonomy): Eukaryota > Metazoa > Arthropoda > Insecta > Lepidoptera > Yponomeutidae > Yponomeuta > Yponomeuta malinellus. The sequence continues at coordinate 13,215,921 of OX371012.1, forward strand.
GTTACAGAATTCCCTAGCCAGGAAGATAGAAGGAGTAAGATGAACGAAAACAGATTTTGAAATTGAAGTTGAAAAAAGTTTATTCCGATACCACACATAAAATCTTACAAATTAATAATAAAACGCGAAAACAGTAAAAAAGCTTAAAGTAAAAAGTAATAATAAATAATCTTATTCTAAACAATCACACAGTAGTAATGAAGTGATATGGTGGAGACGCTGCGTGCCATGGTACAAGAAAAGGTTCTTGACTCAGCATATGTCACAGGTTCCCGGTTGACAACCCGTGACGCTGGTATTCTGTCAGAACCTAAAGTGACGGACGAACAATCAACGCAAGATCTCATAAATTCATTTTTTTCATTTGATTCAAAATAGATGGGGAATAATGTATATAAAATGACAAGTAGGCCAGTAAGACTTAAATTAATTCATTTCCACGGTAAAATGCGTAGAGAAACGCATATTTAATACAAGCGTAGCAATCGAACTGACAGGCAAAAACTATCTGTCTTGTCTGACGTTAGACTTCTCATAAATTGTTTATATCCCACTTGGACTCCCACATACTAAACACTTAACTCTCTCACGGCAAGAAACTCCAAGTTTTTCGTACCATTGGCATAGTACAAATTGATTATTTGTTAGCCAGCTCTGTGGCTGAACACGGAACACAAGTGCTCTAACAGAACAGAATTCGGAATCGAGAATTCTGTTTTCAGAGGGCGACCGAGTTGTGGCTATTTTCTTTTAACTCCAATCATTTAAGAAACGTGTCCAAAAATGCAAAATATCGTCTTGTTATTTACTACTCCGTTGTAAGCAAGATTAATCACAAAAAAATCTTTATTTACGTATTTAGACACTGGTGCAGTCACCATATCTATGTAAAATACAACCAAAAAAGTTTTAAAAAGTATACCGGTTCACTAAGTTAGCTAGTGAAGCGGTGGTAGCCCGTTTATTTTCAAAGTTACGTACATCTGCGAATTTGTAGTAGCAATACCACACGCTAAGTGAAGGAAAACATCGTGAGGAAACCCGTGGACTTGTTGGCTCCGCACGTATTGACTTGTCTTTCCTGTGAACTAGGCCGACTAAGCTGTCAGGTTGGTATAGCCCACTCATCTAAAACAATGTCCCAGGCACTGCAGCGTCCGAGTGGTCTCTTCACCCATCTAGTGTGAGGGAAGGTGCCACTGGACGCTGTATGAATCATCTCATTATGTAGATGAAAAGGCCAAAGTTTAAGTTAGTAGTGAAAAATTTACGTAGCGATAAGATACTCTGAGCTCAATTTGCTTACAAACGCTTTGTATCAACCAATGAACAGGTATTTTGTTTGCGTTTATATTACGTAAGTTAGCAAATTTTGCTGTAGGCTAATGAAAGGTAATATTGATGCAGAAGCTATTGAACCATCAAGGATTATCTACACAAAACAAAACCACCTATTGTGCTCCTTACTCTACAGAGCGTAATTTATTCGCTTGTTGCGAGTTTCTGTCGACGGGCTTGGAAGGTTACAAAAACCGTGGAACATTTTACAAGTTAAGTGGCGAGGAACATAAATACCGATTTGAATTTTGGCAAAGCGCCAGTGTGATGTGCAACGGTTGCCGCTAGATTCTAATTTATGTGGCGCAATACTGCAAATTTGCCTTAATTTGTACCTATACTTGATGCCATTAATGACTTCTTCAGTATATTAAAACACTAACCTGAGTGCCTGAAGTAGGTATTCACATCTACAAATGAAAAACCCTGTCACTGGTTCACTTTGAAGTAAGGCTTGAAATCACTAACGCTCGGTTTCTAGAAGAGCGATCAAATGTTAATCTCACGTCAAGCTAATTTCAGCCAATCACGGGCCGGTATTTTGAATTAATCTTAGATTAATCTCTTGTTACATTTGAACACTCTTTTGGAAACTGCGGATAAGACGTTAATCAAAATTGAATAAAGTTATTAATCAAATTTTCAAACAACAAGCAATGCAATGCAAATATATCACTTCACAACTCGACGTTTCATATAAAATATTTCACAAAGTTTACATCTCACAAAGTAGGTAATTCTTTCTCGCAATGTTATTTGGCAACAGAACATTAGTTAACATTTCTTAACATAAATGCATTAAAGCGACAAAGTTCTACTAATATGATTTAAGATATAGAGTTCACGCTAGTCAAAAAACAGGGCACAGGGGGTAAAGGGAGGCGAAGCCCACCGCATTAAAAATCATCATGCTCACCTCACCCCATTTGTTACCAATATGTGCTTCTGACAAAAAAAAGTTATAGGTCACTTTAAAAAGCGAATTAAATTGGTATCGCAAAATTGATTATTTGTCATCTGTAAAGTGTTGACATGTAACTTTGTCTTTTAAAGCATTTTAAAAATGACTGCATATCAAATGAATCCTTGTATTAGGGGTTAAAGTATGAAATTGCCGTTTTATTGCAATAGGTTCTTTGAATTGAAATAGAATCTTCATGGTTTGAGGTTTTCGAATGAAACTTTTTTCAAATGGTTTCTATGATGTTCTTTTTTTAAAAAATATGAAACATTTGAATATTGACTTTCAATTGTTTTTGTTATTCAATTTAGACAAGAAAGATGGATACTACGAAAATTCGAGTGATTTTTGAATACGAGTTCCGACGCGGAACTAACCCGGCAGAAACAGCCCGCAATATCAATGCTGCGTTTGAAGAGGGGTCTACTAATGAACGCACCGTGCGATTTTGGTTTAAACGCTTTCGTGATGGAAATTTCGACTTAAAGAACGAGCCACGAGGAAGACCGCCCACACAGGTGAATAACGATGAATTAAGAGAGACAGTGGAAGCCGACCCTAGTCAAACTACCCAGGAATTAGCGGCTTGGTTTAACGTTACCTTACCCACAATATTGACTCACTTGCGTCAAATCAATAAAATAAAAAAATACGAAAAATGGGTGCCTCATAATCACTCGAATTTTCGCAGTATCCATCTTTCTTGTCTAAATTGAATAACAAAAACAAGTGAAAGTCGATATTCAAATGTTTCACATTTTTTAAAAAAAGAACATCATAGAAACCATTTGAAAAAAGTTTCATTCGAAAACCTCAAACCATGAAGATTCTATGTCAATTGAAAGAACCTATTGCAATAAAACGGCAACTTCATACTTTAACCCCTATTATTTAGATATCATTGTTAAAACATTATTTTGTAAAATGAATCATTGACAAATGTTGCTTGTGAAGTGATTGATACTTTTCTAATGAGTTGTAGGTAAAATATATCGCTTAAACTTTTTTAGTAATACTTCTAACAGAACATCAGATCGTGTGGTCTGTAAATAAAGAAATAAGTAAAAATAAGCAATGTTACGTTTCCGCGAGGAATGCAAGTTTATTGGTTATTAGATATCAAAGTATAATTCCCGACAAATAACTTGAACAAATGACTTACACTTCGCATGGACGTATTTTGAGTTTCATTGGCGGGGGACAAGGAATGTTAGAATTATTTGGGCTTTAGTTTAGTCAAATCAACTGGGTCAGTGAAGTTCGCTTGTTTTCGCCATAACGTCTAGGCTACACACATTCATTCACTTTGGTTCGTTCGTCTTTTGCGTGTACCGACAAGAGTACAATCTCGATACAGCGAACGCAAATCACGCTGCGTCATGCGCAGATAATTTGAGGTAAGCTTTTGATTAAATCTTCAGGAAATTGCCTACTTTCATATTTGATTATGTTATGTCATGCGAAAAGTTATATTATCAGGGTACCGTAACGCAAAATAAAATACACAGCACCCCTGTGGGATTACTTTGTTTTTGGTCTGAAAACACTTTTTCTCACGAAAAGAGTAAGCTACCAAAAACGTAGGAAACATTTTATGTTTTGTTTTTAAAATTTTGAATGTAATTGTTCGGCCTGGTTTTGAACCTTTTTTTCTGAACATAACGTTTGTCTATTATTACCTACTTTCATATTTGATTATGTGATGTTATGCGAAAAGTTATATTATCAGGGGTCCGTAACTCAACATAAAATAAACAGCACCCCTGTGGGATCACTTTGTTTTTGGTCCGAAAACACTTTTTCTCACGAAAAGATTAAGCTATCAAAAACGTAGGAAACATTTTTGCTTTAAAACAAAATTTTCTTTAAGGCTTCTCTAAGTACACGGGAAAATAGGCATTTTTGAAATTACGGAAATACAAATCCTATTAATAGAATTTTGATGACTGACGTCACTAACACACTCAGTGATAATCATTTTGGTATATTTTTTTTATAAAAACCCGGTACAGTTCAAATAAAACCATATCTAGTGATAATTTAGACTCATGTTTGCGATTTTTTTTGTTGCTATAAAGTTTAAAAAATTATAAAAATAACGACCGACGGCCCTAGATAGAATATTAAAAAGTTAAACCAATGCCAGAAATTGTTCAAAATCATGACACATGCTGTGGTTCTTCGAGCCGGAAAGTAAACAAATAGAATCCCTAGGTTCACTTTTTTGTCCGTCCATCTGTATGTCCATTTGTCAAAACCCTTTTCTTATGTACGTATAGACATATTAAGTTAAAATGAATATCAAATACCTACTCAAGTTCCCTTGAAGATGAAAAAATTCAAATTCATGGTCAAAACAATCATTGCATTATAGTTATTTCACGTAAAAAATATAATAAATCTATCTTTGCAGTTGGGTTGTATGTATTGGAGCACTCAATTTTCCGCTGCGAATTAGGTTAGTTTGTTCGCAACCCTCAGGGCGCAAGCCTTACTCGCACTTGTCCACTTTTTTACAAGTAGTTCACATACAGACTAAATGGTTGGAATAATTATTTGCCGAAAACCAGAAAAGATACCTTTTGTTTTGTTAACGAGAATGCTGTAGGCTAATGAAAGGTAGTCATAAAAGCTGCTATAAGAGCCACTGCTGCGAAGGAACCAACTGACCAAAGAAACAATTACGAGCAAATTTATACCGCCGATGGATCACACAAGTAATAGCAATCTTACTTTTTAATTATACCACAAAATGATGATCGAGGCCCTTAGACGAGCGAGCCGTGGCTGATCCATAATTCATGAGGTATGTGCTCCCATCTGAACAACAGCTCCTTTACTCTGGAACTCAATCAAGTCCACTACAGAAACAAAGCGGATTTGTCCGATTTTGTGCAAATTTATTGGGCTCCTAAAGTGCATACAAAGCCTAATTTTTACTTGCAAATAGGAACATCGTACAATCTCTAATGTATAAGTATGACTAGAGTATTTAAAACTTTGTAAATTTTGTAAAAAACCACGAATATTCAATTCATTGTTTCATGGCAGCTCGCTGTTAATGTATTACAGGTAATAAAAATGTTATACAGTAGTTTTTCATAGATTTTTTCACTGGCTCAAAAATTTGCGTTTTGGACTTATGCGTTTTAGTCCGCCGAGCCTAAATTATAAAACGATATCGCAATATTGATATTGAGAGCAGAGAGGTGAGTCACCGCACAGTTGTGGGCGGGATAGGAGCAAATCCGCGTAAAATAGGTCCACTCCTATTGCAGCTATAATTTCTTTGTCGTTTTCCTTGATGTCAAATTCTACATCATCATCATCATCAGCCATTTAACGCCCACTGCAGGACATAAGCCTCCCTCATGGTTTTCCAAGCTTCCCGGTCTTGTGCCACATCCAGCGACTCCTCGCCACCATAACCAGGTCGTCAGACTATCTGGTGGGGGGCCTTCCCACGCTGCATCGTCCGGTCAATTCTTCAAGCTACATCAGTAACACGGGTTCTTCTGTGGATCACCTCATTCCTGATTCGATCACACAGTGAAACTCCTAACATAGCTCTCTCCATTGCTCGTTGGGCGACCTTGAGCCTTTTTATCAGGCTCATAGTCAGCGACCAGGTCTCACATCCATAAGTCATCACTGGTAACACACAGTGGTTATACACCTTCGTCAAGACCAACCAAGAGACACCGAGGTATTTTGGACGCGAAAATGTGTTTCATGTCAAATTCTACAGTGATAACGAAACTGAAAGTGGCGGCAATACCGTCAGCAGCTGAGGTTGTACGCGCGCGTCGACAACATACAAATCATACTTTTTTATTACTTCCGGTGGTCTTGGCCTCCTCCACAGTCTCCTTCCAGCTGTCGCGAAGCTTGGCGACCTTCTTCCAGTTGGTGAACTTCCCCATCGCACGCAGACCCTTCTACCAGTTACTCCACTGCTTCCTTGGTCTGCCTCTGGGTCTTTTCTGCTGTGGCGTCCATTTGGTCATTATATTTGCTGCCCTAGAGTCCGAGATCCGCTCCAAGTGACCCGCCCATCTTAGTGAGTTAGGCACCAGGTTTCGCATGCATAGGTGAAACAAGTCATACATTTACATTTTAGTTACAAAGTCGCCCGTATCGTAACTGAGTAGACTGAATGTCGTAACCGGATGTGAAGGTTGATGTGCTGTTATGAAGGTTGTACCCCACGTTGGGCGCCAATCTAGTGTGGTTCCGTATATATGAAGGATCCTCGATGTAAATGATAAGATAATAAAATGTAGACCTTCAATAACTGTGTAATGTTTTATTTCGGAAAACCGTAGATAAGTTCGATCAAAACAAAGTAAAAGTAGGAAAATAAGCAATTCACAAGTAGATAATTGTCAGGGATAATCTGTAGTCAAAAGGTGAAGTATCAATGAAAATCCGAAAGAAATCTAGCGTGAGTGACTCTAGAGTAATTTTAAATTTTGAGTTTAAGATGATAGACAGAATGAAAGAAAATAACAGAAATGACATAAGAAGGTTTGTACCTTTACAGTGTACATGTAACGTATCGCTGTCTACTCATACAGTCAACACGGCTTGGAGAATATTTAGAGTCCTATTTATAAAAGCACGACACTCGACAAACGCGATTAAAATAGTCTGTGGTGGAGATTTTCCAAGCAAAAGACATTACCACAGATTAAAAATAACTGCCTCTTAGGCGTGCTTTAGAGGAATCGTGCTTTTATAAATAAGGCCTTTTTGCTTGACATTCGTCACCCACGATTCACTGCGGTGGCGAGTTACTCTGCAAATATCACTCGCAAAAAACGCGAGCTCGAATATTTCTTTAATGCAGTCTTGTTAAAATTATTTAATATACCCTAAAAAAATAACTATTTATACAGTCAGCTTTATTTTAAAGATCGTTAGTCGCAGTTGGAAACCTCTAATTAAATTAATTATTTTAAGCTGTTTATGACCTTGAAGAGAACAATTAAAAACCATTTTTATGGTGGTCCGATCGGGCGATTTAGAATTCTACAGACTAATATACTTTATTCCACACAAACATTACAATTAATTTTATTGTCCCGGGGCAGTTCGATTGACTGATTTTACAGTGTTTGAGTTGCTTTTTGTTTCGGATGTTCAATTCATAGTTTTAATTTATGACAAAACATTTATTGAAGTAATATTTTGTAGAGTTGTAAAACGCGACATTATTTTGATCAATAATACACACTGGAATCGAGTACACACTACCGTTGCGCTACAATTGCGCGCATCTGAAATAATAACACTGGAACAAACTGGAATTGTCCGTGTAGACAACACGCGGGAATAAACTCCGTCTATGTTTGGAAAGTAACTGTTGATACAACATTTTGTTATTGAAAGTGGAGTATGATGTTTTTCTTGTTATCCTTGTTTAATGTAGTGTTTTCCTCGCTCAACCCATTTTTCTGTGTTTCAATTTGGATTTTCGAATATTTCTCAGAAAGAATATTGGTAGGCAATTAAATTGTAATGTGCAAGTATTTTCTTTTGTTAATGAGATAGATTATTAAAAGAGCGAGAGAGAGATCTCTAGGAAGAGAGAGGAAGAGAAATCAAAGGAAGAGTTCACTATATTTTTTGTGCGTGTATAGTAACATCCACGTAACACAATCACTTGTTTCGACCCCAAACTAGGATACCGAATGATATTATTATATATTGTGATAACCAGGCAAGGACATCTCATGTACGGAGGCAGCCAGTGGAAATCGACCTCACGGCCTCCGGCATGCTAATCAGACGTGATACCGCTAGACCAACGAGGTAACCCAATCATCATCATCAGTCATTTGACGCCAACTGCAGGGCATAAGCCTCCCTAATGGTTTTCCAAGCTTCCCGGTCTTATGCAGCCCGCAATCAGGTCGTCAGACCATCTGGTGGGGCCCTGTCCATGCTGTATCATCTGGTCCGCGATCGCTAGGTCAAAACTTTTCTGCCCCAACGACCATCAATTCTCCGAGCTATGTGCCCTGCCCACTGCCGCTTCAACTAAGCAATTCTTGATTCAATTAATCCAGTATTTAAGGTTTATTTTAGTTTCTATCATTGCGCCCGCACATCGCTGGTCCATTGTAATGTGGAGACAAAACATGAACCTTTAAGAGGTCTACGATACGTGTGTGCCCGTTACGTGTCTATTTAAACTTCTCTTAAAGATGCCAAGTTGCGTGGAAACGAGTTCCGGTTCTTAGCCGTTATCATCATAAACTCGCGATGACAATGGACCTTTACGTGTGTGCCCGTTACATGTCTATTTAAAGTTCTCTCAAAGATGCCAAGTCGCGAGAACACGAGTTCCGGTTCTTAGCCGTTCTCATCATAAACTCGCGAGTGATCTGAAACTTTCACATTGCCAATGCTTACACACATAAAAAGGTTGGTTAACGAGGTGACTGAAATCAAAGACAGTGTCGGAAAAAGTTCGACGGCCAGCAAGTAAGTGTAATATCGTGCAGTCTTCAAACTTAGGCGCTGAAAGTTGTTCTGTGGTCCGTGGAAAAGTCTTATGACAGCTTTAACTTATTTTCTTTTGTCTTGTAACTGACCCGTAGACGGAATCATTCACTCAACTATAAAACCTTACAACCATTGCGTTAGTACAAACCCATTTTTTTTAGGCATTACGTATAATAGATTTTAGTTTCGAAAAAAATTGGTATGTCGATTTCTATTTTATTATATATAATTATTCCATTTTGTCATAAAATATCAGTTATTTAGTGTAATCGCACATACTGCGATCGCCAACCCGCCTGCCAAGCGTGGCGATTATGACAAAACTCTTTATGGCACCAAATCCTGTCGGAATCCTGACTTTTTCGATAGCAAATACAATGGAATTTGACAGTCACACGATTGGAATCGCTCAGGATTAGGTGCGCGCAATATAGGAGATTAATAATTCAGAACAGAAACTGAATTATCACGCTCGGGTTGGTGACGCTGAATCTGATATACTCGAATCTGATGGTTCCATTCGACATCTAAATCGTAAAAGAGTTTTCTTCTATCATGTGGTCAAAGGCACTTTTTAACAGAAAGTTGTATTTTTAATCAACCATCTCAATATTTCAATATGGACGAATGAAAGGAATGATGAATCATAATGTATCCACCCTTGTACGAGTAGCAACTTGAGACCATCAGAAAGGTCTTTGAAATTACATATTTTTTGATATTACGGCAACTTTGCAGTTTGCTGAAGATTCAAATATGCCTAAAGCTACTTAAAGGCTTTTTAAAAGTAATGAAAATCACTTCCTATTACATAAAAAATAAATAAAGGAGAAACCACACAGTAAGAAAATCTTACGCTTGCAATAATAGTTGGGTGCAAATTTATCATAAACATTTTCCCTATAGCAAAAATAAATCCAACTCCAAAATAGTTTCTGTCGCTATAAATTAGTAAACTAAACCAAAAAAACAGTTTTACATAGATCATTTCCACTACAAAATAAATCTTCAGCAGCTATCTAAACGCGCAGCTGTCTAAATCTTGACAGGAGCCAGTGGCAGTGAAAATATGTACCTACATTATTTCCCCTTTAAAATAGAAGAATATGAATTAAAAAACAATATTGTGCCAAAAAATATTGTACAATTGGAGGGCTTAATACTAAATAGTATTAAATACAATTAAAAGAATGAATAAACAGAAGTTAGAACTCTTTAACCTAAAATTCAACAATCAACTAATTCCTGGAAACGCAATTGGCGAAGGTCCTTTAACATTGTCCTAAGAAGAAGACAGATATTAATATTGCAAATAAGAGTTTGCCAAGCTGGGACTAAACTTTTTCTCGTCATAAGAAATAAACTGTGTATCTACTTACAATAAGATACTCGTAGTAGTAAAACTTGTTGTCGGTAGTTATTAGAATTTATACAGGGCATTAAGCGTCAAATCTTATTTCATTATAAGTAATTCCCAATTATACTTGTAAGAACGTGACGCGGTTTAATATAAATGCACTATTAATTAATTTAGTTTGTGTAAATAATACAAGGATTAGTAGATATGCGGCCTTGTATTATTACAAAAATAAAACTATACCGACTAACCGATAATAGTCACGTTTTTACAAGGACATGGAAATTATTATTATAAGGCATTATGTGTGATAACGAGAATAACAACTATACCCAAATACATCTACAACAATATCATCATTAATAATTAATAGATTATTAATTATAAACAAAATAGCCTTGAAACAAACCACCCTGAAACTGGGTATTTTAAAGGTCCCCTTATTATTTACTTACTTAAAATCTCAAATCTGCAACTGGTATCAAACAGTATAAAGTTACTCAGAATAACGCAGATTTTTGTGAAAATTCATATGGGATTCTTAAACAGGCCGTAAGTTAGAGCAACGAGAAACTGAAAGAGTACGATTAAGACAATCATAATAACTTTCACACAACACAATCACTTGACCTGGGTAGGTACCATAATCTTCGCTTTTATTTTATAGTAATTTATAAAAACCGGCCAAGTGCGAGTCGGACTCGCGCACGAAGGGTCCCGTACCATTATCTATACAACATTAGACGCAAAGATAAAAAACAGCAAAAAAAAATCACGTTTGTTGTATGGGAGCCCCCCTTAAATAATTATTTTATTTTGTTTTTAGTATTTGTCGTTATAGCGGCAACAGAAATACATAATCTATGAAAATTTCAACTATCTAGCTATCACGGTTCTTGAGATACAGCCTGGTGACAGACAGACGGACGGACGGACGCACAGACAGACAGAAGTCTTAGTAATAGGGTCCCGTTTTTACGCTTTGGCTACGGAACCCTAAAAAATACCTCTCATTCAGTAGAGCAAAAGGTGCAGCCGGGGCAACCCGGATGCGACATTGGCACTGACCCAATGATACTGCAACGCGAAATTTTTGAGCAATAAATTCAATAAATCTTTTCGCTGGTTGGACCATTCAGGCGCAAGCTTTAATGGCCATTTTGCAACACGATAGGTGACGATAGGTAGAATGAAATAGTTTTGGCAATTTTTCTGGAGTAGGTGCAGCCGCCTGGTTTATTTTTCTGAAATGAAAGAAAGACATATGTAGTAACAGATTAACACATCACTAGAATATAAAAAGCATACGATAATTAAAAGTAGAAAAGAAAAAAAACGGCCAAGTGCGAGTCGGACTCCCGCAAGAACGGTTTCGTACCATTATCTACGTAACATTTGAATATTTCAAGCGTCTACCTATTGCCGTTATTAATATCGAGCAAAAAACGGCAAAAAAATCACGTTTTCTGTATGGGAGCCTCCCTTCAGTATTTATGTTATTCTATTTTATGTATTTGTTGTTATAGCGGCAACAGAGGTACGTCCTCTGTCGAGATTTTAATTGTGTAGCTATCACGGTTCATGAGATAAAGCCTGGTGACAGACAGACAGACAGACGGACTGTGGAGTTCTAGTAATAGAGTCCCTTACTCTTTGGGTACGCAACCCTAGAAAGAAGCTCACAGAAACACACAGAGAACACGACAAAGTCAGAACATAAATCCTGTGGTGTGTCAGATGTGCTACAAAGGGCATCTGACTCAGCATTACGCTGCAGGTTTCAGCCTTAACGCTGGTTTTCAGTCAGGGCCCGCGTTAATTGATGTGTACTAAATGGTGCGTGTATTACAATTGCATGGAGTTATATTCACGCCTCGCTGACCAATATAAATAACGAATACCTACAGTCGTTTATTGTATATTAATATTCAATTCTTTTTTTACGCTGCGGAGGAATTTCATTTCAACAAAAGTAGATGCGAGGTGCGCAAAGAATGTTAAATGCAGCGACAGGTGCGCGTATTATATTTGGCTCATCAATATTCCTGCAAATGGTGTAAAGTTCGAATTATATTTTTTTTAATAATTCTGTGTGGAGGACAAAAATTCTTACGGTATCCAGAGAAATAACACTTGAGTTATCTTGAGACACTTCAATTATTGTAGTAAGAAAATATTAGTTCAAGGATCGATTCGTTATCACATCATTTACAATAACAAAATAGAGATGTCGTCGGTTCGAGACTTCCACGTGATGTTTAAAGTTATTTAAAAATTAAATAACAAAGTTAAAGATCAAATACTAAATAATGGAGAACTTGGACTAAAAATGTTTATAGAATAGGGGAGGACACGTCAAAAGATAAATAAACGAGGTATTTTTTTCTCAGCCACTAATACTTTTGATAGTACCTATAACCAGTCGAAAAGTCAATATAGTCACGTGAAACTAAAACGCGCCATACAAACCGACCTTAGACTATGACCATAACGTAACGCATATAATGTATGAAGCATTCATCTCGTAATTATAATATTTGAGTTATCTCGTAAAATAATGTTTTTATGCATGTACACCCTTATAAGAAAACGTTCAAAATTCAATGACAAAATGAAATCTAATAAGTTTTATGTTATCAGAGTAATTTTATTTTTCGCATATTTTGTGACCCAAAGACTCCGAGAAAAATATTTTTGTTTTTTAAATTTTTCTAATGTTTTATATGATTTCTTTGGTATAAAAGCAATGTCACACGAATCTAAGTTAGACTCAAGTTAGCAAAACAGGAAAAGTAGAGAGGCAAATAGGCCATTACAAAATGAAACTTGGTCGACATAACATTGACAATGACAGCTTAGACTTGTTTTGGTTTACTACTAAAATCACACAATCATCATCATCATCCTTATCATCATCAGCCATTTGACGCCTCATGGTTTTCCAAGCCTCGTGCCGCCCGCATCCAGGCACTCCCCGCCACCGTAACCAGGTCTTCAGAGCATCTGGTGGGGGGCCTGCCCACGCTGCGGTCGTCCGGTCCGCGGTCGCCAGGCCAGAACTTTTTCGCCCCAACGGCCATCAGTTCTGCGAGCTATGTGCCCCGCCCACAGTCACGTCAACTGAGCAATTCTACGAGCTACATCAGTCCTGCGAGCTAAATCACGCAAAGCTAAGTACGGACCATTTCAGGGGATCAATACTTCCTATAGACCAATATCCCGAGCTTGAAAACGTAAAAGCGTTTTGTAAAAGTTCAAACGTAAAAGGACGACTCCCGTTATCAGTGAATGTAAATGTGTGTTTAAATGGAAATATTACTAGTTTTTTATGTGTTTGTGCTTTTAGGGTTCCGTACTCAAAGGGTAAGATCTCTATTACTAAGACTCTGTCCATCTGTCCGTCTGTCACCAGGTTGTATCTCATGAACTGTGATAGTTAGAGAGTTGATTTTTTTACCTATGATGTATTTCTGTAGCCGCTATAACAAAAAATACTAAAAACAGAATAAAATAAATATTTGAGGGGGCTTCCATAAATAAAACGTGATTTTTTGATTTTTTGCCGTTTTTTGCCAGATATTAATAACGGAAACAGCTGTGGTATAGATAATGTTACGGAACCCTTCGTACGCGAGTCCGACTCGCATTTGACCAGTCTTTTTTCATACTTATGTATTTACGTGGTAGTAGTATATAGTTCCATCGAACAAGTGTATTATGTATGTCTCTACAATGTCGAGCCTAAGGGTTTCTTAACTAAGATTGTAGGATAAATAATTTCGTGGCCCAAGCAAACTTCGTCAACCATTTCTGTCTGTCCCAGTTTGTTTATTAGCAAAAATTGGTTTAATCAAGGCTCCGACATTAAGCCTTAACTTGTCTTCACTTAACAAGTTAGTGAAGTTTGAGAGGAGGATTAAGGAGATGCTACTTATATATTTTTTTGTCCTCTGGAAAAGGTTACCATTTGTTAATAGTCACATTTGAAACACTTTATTATTATACATACCTATTGTTATGCTCACGTCACTATTTGATGAAGAGTACAACAAAAGGTATACGCACTTTGTGGCAATGCACATTTATGATATACTGATTAGGTATGAATACTTATTAAATTAGATTTAAGTTATACTAAGATAACATATACTAGGCTAAGGCCAACTTGAACAGTCTCCCAAGATTTGAAACACTGAAGTACTCAAAATTTACTTACAGTCGTTTATTAAAGTAAAATAAATATTTTTAAGATACAGGCTCATCCAAGTTTGGGGGCTGTCGTTGAATTCTAGATTTTAAGTAAATTTCTTTTATAACTGTGTAATTTTAAATAAATAAATGTTTACTTCCATGTGGCGCCGGATTAAGAATAGCGTCACTTCATTTCCTTCCGTGGATGTCGTAGGACGCGACGAAGGAAATAAATTACCAGGAGACGGGCAGCAGCGTCTTCCTGAGATTCCAACCGCATACTGCGATCGCCAACCCGCCTGCCAAGCGTGGGGATTATGGCAAACCCCTACATGGTTGGAAAACCATGAGGGAGAACTATATCCTGCAGTGGACGTCAAATGGCTGATGATGATGATGATGATGATGATGATATATTTACTTTACTTTACTTTAATCGGTTTTCGCATGACAAAGTTGTTGACAACAAACAACGTTACTAAGCCAGCATTTTTAGTGACGATAATATCGTTTCAACTAGACTCGCATCGGCTATCATAAAATCAAACTTCTTCTCTACTTTCCAAGTTCGGAGTTCCCAAAACCAACTTGGCCTTAAGAAGTTAGTGGAGTTAGCGGAATTTTAAGGCGGTGTCGTTCCCGCGCGTTCACAAGTTGTATGACTGATCGTTGAGTGTACGAACTTTTCTTAAGTAAAGATCTGGCGCTCGCTCCGTAAGTACCAAGTTTCTTGTGTCTTAGTGCGTGAATTCCTCTGAGATGACTTTACAAGGAATCATTCTGATAGCGACTATTGGACATTGTTCGGTACTAGCTATGTGTGTATCGCCTTACAGACATCTTAATTTGAGTAAAATGTGAAAGTTTCAGTACTATCAATGATATTAAAAGTATAAAATAGAAATTAAAAACCAGGGGTCCTCTACGGTTGCAAGCATGGACTCCGAAAGACACATTTGACGTCTTCCGGTTTTTCACAGGTGCAAAACACTGGATGCCTTTGAAATGTGATGTTATCTTAGGATGCTCAGACTAAGTTGGGCCCAGAGAGTAACGAACGAGAGGTTTCTCTATTAATCTTGAGAACTTACATTGACATAAAAAATAAGAAGATAAATTAGGTACTCATGCGGTTCGAAATGAACGGTACAGACAGTATCAAGTTAACAAATATGAGGGGACAAGGCGCGCGGGCAAAAAAAGGAACGGCTCACGTCTCCACAACATGAACATCGGACTAGAATGGCCAACGTGGAAGATCTATTTCACTTGGAAAAGAGAATAAAAAAATATGCAGATTTAACGGCTAATCTCAAATATTGGTGAGGCGCTGAGTGGGTACCATCAAACGAATACGTTTACCGAACGCATCCGTTCGGTTCAGAGAGGCAATATGGGCACACTGAACACGGTCATGGACCAATTCGATTGGCATACTAAACCATTCGCAATCGTTCGGTTAGTCTGTACCCACCATTAGAGGATCGATTGTGATGCGAAGCGACAAAATTACGTATTTAGAACAGAAGTAAACTTTGCACATCGTAACTCACACACACTTCACTAAACGCAGTAGAATCTTTTTCGCTCTTGACTTCACAGTGGTTGTGATCTTCATTAATTGTGTTAGTTAGCTTTCAGTATTAGTTGCTTAGATTTAAGTTTTAAGCAATACGTAAAATAAAAAGTTCGAAAAGTTCGTCTTAATAACTATGGGCCAGTTTTTGATTTCAGAATTTCGCTAAGTAAATAGTTAAATGTTATGCTGCCTCTTCAAATTTCTCAGAAAAGAGCGTGACAGAACGTTACTTAACTATTTACTAAGTGAAATTCTCATTTCAGAAACCGGCCCTAACCTTGTTAAATCATTTAGGTAAGTAATTGATTTTTAATTTATTTATTTATACATCCATCCATATTTCCGTCAATCAATACATCTATATATTTATCGTCCGTCAATCAATTCATTCTCTAAGAAATGCTGTATTTTTCTGTGGGTGATAGACAGACCATTAATTTGTTTTAAACCATCGTTATGTGGTGGCTCCTTTGATGACTTTGCTGCAAGTCGTCAGACAATTTTGCTTAGTCCATATCCACACTTCAGTTTTGGGGTTCATTAAACCTGTTTACAAATTTATAAATGGCCCCAGACTAGGAGTTTCTTCATGTTTGTGTGTGTTTATGTGAAAGTAATTATTATATTATTATTATTAAAAGTAGAAAGGGGACCTGAGGTCTGTTAGGATCGTGCCAGGTGGCAAACCCTGGTCTCTACCTACGCCTCCGGGATACAGGCGTGTATTTATATTATGTTATTATTAAATAGTAGATTGTGTCTCAAGGGAGCAAAATGATATATTTACGGCGAGGGCGGTATATTGAATCCTGAGTGAAGCGAAAGATTCTACAATAGAATCCCGAGCGTAGCGAAGGATTCTAAAGTAGAATCTTGAGCGTAGCGAGGGATTCAAGTGTTTACGCCCAAGACGGAAATAATTTTGTTACCGAGTGACACATACTGCTTTTCACACCTGCTATAAGGAAAATTTAAATCAAACACAATTAAGATATTGAAAGAAGTTTATGATCGATTGCAACAAAATAAAAATCGAATTGGAATTACATTTTGTGAAAATCTGCACACGGATCATGCTGAGGGCAATAAAAAAAAACTAGAATATCAGGGAAGAAAAGCACAACTTTGATCCCTCATTTGAGGGACTCAAGGGATCTTTTCTGAATAGCAGGTGTGAAAAAAACATACTCTGTGCAAAAAAGCCTATTATACCATTAAGGATTATTTGGAAGATTAGTACGTCCGGTATTTAAATAATGTTAACAGAAACGATTGTATCTAGTGTAGTTTAACTTTAAGTTGAAAACTCTGTTAATTAAGCAAACCTGTTTTGAAAAGAAGAAATGTGGAGTTTCTTTGTTAGCTTCTTCTCCGCATAATCTATTAATTGTGAAACTAACAGCTTTGATGTTCATTAAGTAAACATTTTGTTTTTATAGTGAATAAAATTTTTTGACTTTGACTTTTGACTTAAAAGGAGCCTTTAATTTTTTGCGTCTAGAGTCTCAAGACCCGGGAGAGAGTAATGTGGTTTGTGGTGTGTCACCGCTAAGTTGAACTTCTGATGTGATACGGTGGCAGTACCAACGCAGAGCTCTGCTGCTAACGAGACGATTGTGTTTGATAGATAACACTCGATTGTCGCCCACTCAATTTTGACGAGGGGTGACATTTTGCTTTTAGTGATGTGCCTCGTACAATTCACCTACTTGTCTTCCTACACTTTGTTGGTGACTTAAAGAAGATTTGGTTGTTGTATAGGTAGATACATGTTACCTGCTTTGTAAGTGGAATCTTTGTTATGGGTTACCTTTCACGCTTTTCCTCTTTCATTTGCCACACTCACAGTACTCACACTTGATAATGTGCATTGCTGTGAGTCAAAATTGTTAAGATTTTTTGTAATATTGTCTCATTGTGTTTTGTAGTCTGTATAATATTGTTTTTATTTTGTGTGTGTAAATGCAAATAAATAATTTATCTATCTTTTCCGTACTGTACATTTTCAAAGTATTCTTGTCTGTCTATTTATAAGTACGAAGCCTATCAGAATTGTTACTCGGGGATGGTCTATTCGTTCCTTGGAACTGTAATTTTTAAGATATCAAATTGTAATTATTTTAAAATGTAAGGCTCGCGTAGGACTCAAATTTTTGCGGGATAAGTTCATCAATCATATTTCAAGCATAATTTGGTGGGCAAAACCGGCCAAGTGCGTGTCGGCCCACGCGCATTGTAGGATTTCGTAGAAAGAGGGTTTTTCCTGATTTTTTTTTTTTTTTTTTTTATTAAGGATGTCAACAGCGAAAACAAATAATTTGATTACAATAATAAAGAAACAGTTCACAAGGCCAATAACAGACATCCACAAATAGGCAGTTCATAATTACTAGAAATATAGCACGATAGCGCTCAGCAATATAAGAATACATGCATTTTTTTTAATTATTAAAATAAATATATCTTATTACAATTTAAAACTAATCAAGATTCAAGATTTGCATTTTAAAACTAATCAAGATGCAATATAAAAATACATGCATTTTTTTTTAATTTGCAGAACTAACAACTACATAAAAATTAGTTTCAATGGAATTTGTACGAAATTCAATGGAATTTGTACGAAGTTTTCCTTTTGTAAGTTGGTCGCTCACTACTCGTTAACTTGTTTAGCCTACTTAGTATAGCCAAGTGCGTGACGGGCCACGCGCGTTGAAGGTGTCCGAAGAAAGAGGGTTTTTTTTTATCCTGATTTACAGAACTAACAACTTCATCAAAATAAAGTTTCAATGGAATTTATACGAAGTTTTCCTTTTGTAAGTTGATTGCTTGCCACTCGTTAACTTGTATACCTAGCCTACTTAACCGAGCAGTTCATTATACTCGTATATGCTACGGACCTGAATTTTTTCGCGTTTCTTCAATCAACTGAATAGCTGGGAGAGGTCCTCTTACTCTAACAAAAAAATGCTCTTTAAAGCTTAATATTTCGCAAACGGATCATAAAAGTGGTTTTTCTACACTCACAATTATTTTAAACGTCCAACAATACCCCACACTACGGTGCAGGTGGAAAAAAAAATTGCATCCCTAATTTAGCTGTCACTTAATAATATTTTTTTTTAAAGATGTTTTTCCTATTTTTATGTCGGTGTGATTAATATGTATATCTATGTCAAATACATATTATTTGCCGCTAAGCCGCGGACAGACAGAGGCATAGACAGCCAGATGAATATGGCGAAACTATAAGGGTTCCTTGTTGACTGCTTAACCCTGAAGCGGTCTTATGGTGAAAGAAAATTGGCATATTTGTGCATTAATTGCGTTTCATTTTTACATTTGTAAGTTCATACTTAAACTCAGAAATGTTATTCACTATAAAAACAAAATGTTTACTTAATGAATGTCAAAGCTGTTAGTTTCACAATTAATACTTAGATTATGTGGAGAAGAAGCTAACAAAGAAACTTCTTTTATTCTTTTCAAAATAGGTTTTTTAATAAGTTAAATAGTTAATGGAGGTGTGGTTGCTCGTGCTCGTTTAAGTGCGGTATTTGGATAAAAAGTGGCCATATTGGCGATTATTATAAATCGCCGAAAGACGAGATTGCCGCTTAGAGGAACGCCAAAATTTACATAGGTCGCTTTTACACTTTAAAAGGTGTTTTTGTGTGACTTTTCCTTTCTTCTCTGTCACCATACTAAATTTCATCGAAAGATGTCTCATTTTCGCTCACATTGCATAATATTGGTTTTAATCGCAATAAATGAATATTGCGGCGCTTCTGGAATAAATGGATTAAGCCCCAAGCCTTTTCTATTCGATTATGTTAAACCATAGTGCAAGTTCTCTATTCTTTTGCTTATATTATAGGGGGGGGGGGGTCGCCCTACTCTAGCAAAAAACTGTTCTTTAAAGCTTAATATTTAGTAACGGAAACCTTAATAAAAATAATAGTCTAGGTGTAGGGGAGGTACCATAATTTTTTTTTTCTATATTTTAATCTACCGTTTTCAAATGTGTACATCTATGCTAATTTTCAGCTCTCTATTACTTATCGTCTCTGTGCTAAGCTGCAGACAGACAGACAGACAGGCGGACGGACATGGCGAAACTATAAGGGTTCCTTGTCGACTACGGAACCTTAATAGGAAATGTATTAGGTATTTAGAAAGAACAAGTCGCTTCCTATAGTAATTATTAAGTTTTGTGACAGTGGCAGCAAAATAAATCCATTTCTTATTGAGGAAACTATACGTATTGTAATTTGCATCTTATTCGAAATTGGTGCGGCATTTATTCTTCTGCATTTCGAATCGCATATATCAGTATAAAACGCGCATTTTATAAAATTGTACAATCGCTACCGGTCACAATACTGTGATAATCCCAGACTTGGTAGAATGCCGAGGATTAAGAGCTAGAAAACGCTAAGATTAACCAGGTTGGCGTTCCTTAAGAAGTCTTTAAGAAAAGTCGGTTAAGGCTTAGTACAGCCGCACGATATTTTTTAAGTAGTTTCTTTTATAATGTATGTTGGTGACCCTTAATTGCTAGCTGATAAAATAAATGAAGAAATGAACCAGCTTTGAAATATTTTCCTTTGCACGTTGTGATTTTTATTACAAGCCTATTTAATTGTCTGGGCAAAGTGAAACATCATCACCATGTCTTTCACTCCATCCATTCACTCGAGCCATCGTCTTCCATCAGGGCAAAAAGTTTGAGAGATCGTAGTGATTTCAGTTTTGTTTTGTGTTAATGTTTTATTGTGCAATAATGTGCAAATTAAGTTCATAACAAACAATTGTTATATCAGGCGGGTAGGCCCATGATACTATTAGGCTAATACTTTCCATGACCATAAAAAGCCGTAAGGATTAATATTGTAAGCCCGACTGAAAATTATTTTGGCATTCGAAAAATCTGTTAGTTTATTCCTTTTGCGACGAATGCGATCTACTACGTTCGATCTGTACCTACTACGTGGCGTGTTAAGGCTTCCTCATTTTAACTGCAAATTTGAGATTTCTGTTGAAAGCTATTTCTTGATTCATGTACCACCTAGAAACTTGTTAAAAAATAACCGGCCAAGTGCGAGTCGGACTCGCGCACGAAGGGTACCGTACTCATATCGAGAAAAGATAAATTAGGTCAATGAGAACAGCTCCATCTATAGAAAACAACAAGAAGCGTTTAACATTGAAATTTGACGACATGACATCGGCTCTGAAGGTTACATAGATGGCCACTAAATGGCGAGCGCTGCCTTTAGACAACGTTTGTTGTATGGGAGCCCCCCTTAAATATTTATTTTGTTGTGTTTTTAGCATTTGTTGTTATAGCGGCAACAAAAGTACATCATCTGTGAAGATTTCAACTGTCTAGCTATCACGGTTCATGAGATACAGCCTGGTGACAGACAGACAGAGAGACGTCTGTCGGACGGACAGTGGAGTCTTAGTAATACCCCTTTGGGTACGGAAACCTAAAAATACTTATTTTAACACTTATTCGTAGAATTAAGTCTTTAACTGTAATTCCTGTGAAACTTAAGGGGATGAAACTTACTTCTTTTACTAATCTGTACAAACCACTTTTATTGTGAAACATCTCTGACAGATCGAAAACAATATCAACTGTTTTATACATTCGCTGGAGCACATATTAATAAAAATAACCCCTTTAGGTTTTATCGCAATTGTCTGAAACACCCTGCATTTTTTTCCTATTTTCACTAATAGCATTTGTAGCGGTATCATAGTGTGACGGTGTTACCTTTTTTACCCCATTCCCTTTTGCTTCATCTGTGTTATTTCTTTTTAATTCCGTTCTGCATCATTTTTGAAATTTAAAAATTTCAAAGTACGTCATACATTCCTCTGCTTTTTTTGGTTTTAACGGATTACTAATTTACCCTTTGAACAATTAAGTACTATTGTCATTACTTACTAAATTAACGATCACCCGCTCTTCCCTATAGTGGGAAATTTCCCGCCAGGCAGATCGTATGCCTGGGGATGGCCGGTCCGACTGATGTTTGTCGGACGTTATATTTATGGTAGGTCATGTGAAACATTTTGCTTGCGCGATGCAGGAATATCGGAGTTTGTAGTGCGCGCGCAGAGTTGACATGTGCTCGCCACACCTTTATAAGTCCATTTTGTTGCTATACCTATTACCTTACATAAGAAGCCTATATGCGTTCCACTGAAGGGCACAGGGCAGGCCTTCTCTCAGGGAGAGAGTATGGGCTTAATCACCACGCGTGCCCACCGCGGATTGGCGATTTCAAGCGCTGAGGTGTGTGAATAGGGCAACTCAGGCACTCAGGTTTCCTCACGATGTTTTCCTTCACAGTTAGCGAGTGGTGGTGCTACTATAACTTTGAAAACGAAGTCATAGGTACGAGTGATTTTCCTGAGTGACTGAAGCCTTTTACTAAAACATTTGCTCACAGGGAATCCATTCTAAGAAGTAGTGGGTTTATGCTAGCAAACTTAACTATTTTCTAGAATCCTAGAATGGATTCTGAGTTCATCCTTTCGGGTAAATTTGGAATCGCTGTAAATATTTTAAGCGTGCTCTTTCATATTTATAAACAAATGACAAATCCTTTTAAAGTTATGGTGCATTTTTTTTAAATGATCGCGATTTAAAAATTTTGGTTTGAAATTTTCACTATAAATCATCGCATCGATAATATAAGTAAATAATATACAGAAATAGAGTGCTTCGCCAACAAACTGCTTTGCAGTTTGGTGAAATTGTGTACTAATATTTAGGATTTTTTTATTTTGAATTAATAACCGAATAAAAAAAATGTTTTTTCTTTCAGGTTAAATATTTAAGAGTCTATCATCCGATACATGTACGTAAACAATTCATTTGGCTGGTACCGACCGTAAGACGCTCAAATCATACATATTTTTTGTTGTTTTTATAGCCTTTGAACTGGTGAGGTCGTTTATGATAAAAAAAAAAAATAAAAAATTCCCTCCCTTTTTAAACTTATAAATTACGGTCAGTATAACCCCTAAAAATGTTGCTAACGAATTCGATATCACTCTGTAAAACAACACAGTTCGTTCTCGACAGTAGCAATGAGGACTCAACGTGGAATAAAAAATCATACGTGAAATCCGCAGGATAAATTGTAGGGCTTCGGAGGAAAAAACTCGCAAAATAAGAGGATAAAAATCACTCGCACGTGAAATCTCACCGCCACGGTAGGAATATTCCACCCGTCGTTGTGAATACTTGACGATCCCCGTCGATCATGTTTTAACAGTAGAAGAGACGTTAAGTTTTCAAAATTATAACAAATATAATGGTCGGACTCTTCCAACAAAAAAACCAAGTAACTTTATCCGGTGTAAAGTTAATAATGTGCAGTGCTTACGAAAGTTTTCGTTCGAAAATAATATATAACTTCCACACAACACGATCACTTGTCCTGGTCCCAAACTAGGATACTCTGTGCTATGGTAACCAGGCGAGGACATCACAAACATGGGTACACACCCAAAGTTATAAATTACGCACACATAACTAATACATGTGCATAATTTAAGTAGGTACGTTGTAAATTTAAATTCGATATATATTAAAAAACCGGCCAAGTGCGAGTCGGACTCGCGCACGAAGGGTTCCGTACCATGATCTATACAAAGTGTGGCGCCGGATTAAGAATAGCGTCTCTCCATTTCCTCCCGTTGATGTCGTAGAAAGCGACTAAGGAGATTACCAGGAGACGGGCAGCAGCGTCTTCCTGAGATTCCAACCGCATACTGCGATCGCCAATCTGCCTGCCAAGCATGGCGATTATGCCAAAACCCCTCATGGTTATGAAAACCACGGAGGAGGCCTATGTCCTGCAGTGGGCGTCAAGTGGCTGATGATGATGGTGATGATCTATACAACATTAGACACAAAGATAAAAAAAACAGCAAAAAAATCACGTTTGTTGTATGGGAGCCCCCCTTAAATAATTATTTTATATTGTTTTTAGTATTTGTTGTTATAGCGGCAACAGAAATATATAATCTGTGAAATTTTCAACTCTCTAGCTACCACGGTTCTTGAGATAGAGCCTGGTGACAGACAGACGGACGGACGGACGGACGGACGGACGGACGGACGGACGGACAGACAGACAGCAAAGCCTTAGTAAGGGTCCCGTTTTTACCCTTTGAGTACGGAACCCTAAAAACGTTCATGAAAACGATTTGTTAGATTTATCTATTTATTTATTTAATACGAAGATATTACAGAAACATGCCACTTATTCTAAACTTAGATGATAAAAATTTATACTAGGCATGCATACAAAAATATCACTAAGTACTTTAATATGAGTAAGTTAAAGGTGAGAGCGGGTATTGAGTAATTTATGAAGAGCACACGAATTAGCTTAATAATATGTGACCAAAGTTATAGTAACTAAATTACTATATCCTAGATCCTTAACTATATCTTAAACTCAGTTAACACTCTAGACAATATAATATAGTAAATATAGTAAAATATATACCTACTTAACATAGCCGTCGAGTGTACATTACAATCGGACCGTGAAACATTCCAATCCGCAAAAAGTAACTTTCTTGAAAAACGATTTCACGTTTAGCATAACTTTTTCCAATGTTTTTGTTTAGATTTTTTTATATTGCAATCACTATAGTATAAAAACGTCTGAATAAAACAATTTTAAACACAAAAAGCGTTTTTCTCTATGTTACTTTTGAGGTTCGGAATGTTTTGCGTAACACGGGTCAATTGTTCAAACAAAACTGTACATTGTTCACTGTAACAGCACTTCGTTTTCTTCTGACGCATCTCTCGCAATAAGACAACAAATATTGTGCAGACTATCCTTGTACTCGTAAGTCGAACACTTTGTATTCTTCGTGACGTGCAATGTAACGTCTGAATATAATATTCCTAAGCCGTATTTTTTCCGTTTATGTTATATTAACTTTTTGCTGATTTTTTTTCTATAGACCGGGATAAAAAAGCGGCCAAGTGTGAGTCAAACTAGCGCACGAAGGATTCCGTAACATTACCTCTACAACATTTGAATATTTCAAGCGTCAACCTGTTGCCGTTAATAATATCGAGCAAAAAACTGCAAAAAAATTACGTTTGTTGTATGGGTGCCCCCCTTAAATACTAATTTATTCTGTTTTTAGTATTTTTTGTTATAGCGGCAACAGAAATACATCATCTGTGAAAATATCAACTGTCTAACTAACACGGTTCATGAGATACAGCCTGGTGACAGACGGACGGATGGACAGCGGAGTCTTAGTAATAGGGCCTTTCACCCTTATCCTTTGGGTACGCAACCCCAAAAATAAAAAAAAACTTCCACACAACACCTATGGTAATCAGGCAAGAGCAAAGTACGGTGGTCTTCAGTGGGAACCGAACCCACAGCCTCTATTTTGGTAATCCTCGTGGCAGGCAAAGGACAAATTATTCTGGGCTTAAGATAAATAAGCCTTCTATGGCATTGAATTCAAATGTTTTGAATGATAAAGTTAGTTTGTTTGAGTGCCTAACACAAACACCAAAACAAAAAAAAAAAAACCAAATGTCTTCAAAAACCTCCACATACTCGTACCGTTTTTTCATCATATTTTATTCATGACTCGACTAGGGTGAAAATCGGCTTTTCGTTCACTCATCTTGACCCCGATAAATATTTGAGGTTACGTCTTCTTTACGTGATCATAAAGCAAAATTTACTTTTCCGTAGGATGGGTATTTTATTGTAGAAGCTCGTATTTTTATTTGACTTTAGTGTTCTATAAGTTGCAAGAAAACTAAGTGGGTACATGATAGTTGGCAGAGCACCGACGCAAACCTCTTTAATAAGTGTTAATGGAGATGTCTTGAAACGGGTCAATCGCTAGAAATATCTAGGAGTTGTGGTCCACAATAAAGATGATCACAGTGTCGGCATTAAATGCAGAAAAGAACAAGCGATTGAAACTTGAGCATTGAGACACGTGTTAGAGTTGCAAGATGATACATCTTCCCCACGCTTCTATAAGGAGCATAGGCCTGGACACTTCCTGAGAATATGTCTAAATATATAGAAGCGTTTGAGATGTGGGTGTACCGCCGGATGCTTAGAATTTCATGGGTTCAAAAGGCCCGCAACTCTACCGTTCTGCATAAAATGAATAAGACAGAGGTACTCAACATATTCAAGAAACAGAAACTAGATTATTTCAGACATAACACCAAGTACAATCTCCTTCAACTTATCGTACAAGGCAAGATTCCAGGAAGAAGGAGACCTAGGAGACCAAAGACATCATGGCTCCACAACTTACGACAGTGGTTTCAACAGAGTATCAGTTCCTTGTTTGTATTGGCAGCCTCGAAAAGCCAGATACTCGAATTGGTTGCCAACCTTCGATACGGAGACGGCACATAAAGAAGAAGAAGTTCTGTAAATTGCAATGGTTTGTCGAAACTTATTACTGTTGAAATCCTTACAAATGTGAATGCAGCGAAAAACCTTGAGAAATTCATCTAGCATTCATATTTACTCATTTCTTCAATTGCAAGCGTGAGCTGATTCTCAGCTAATTTCTCTATTTTTTTTCGTAGATAAATGAAATTTGTTTGCATTTACACACACACACACACACACACACACACACACACACACACACACACACACACACACACACACACACACACACACACACACACACACACACACACACACACACACACACACACACACACACACACACACACACACACACACACACACACACACACACACAAACACACAAACACACACACAATAAAAAAAATATTAAGCAAATTACACAGTAGCAAGAAAAGCAAACAACACATACAAAACACAGTGAAACAATCTTACAAAGATACATTAACATATTTTGATACACAGCAATACATTATCGAGTGTGAGTACTGTGAATGTGACAAATGAGAAAGGGCTCTGATTCGGCATGAAGTGGAGATTCGTGCTCGAGCGCTGGTCTTCCGTTTTTCTACTTTGCGAATTTTTATTTATTACCAACAGATACGGGATTTTTGCGCTGTTTACTGTGCCAACTTTCTAATTCATGACGATGAATATAAACAACTTCCACACAACACAATCACTTGCCCTGGTCCCAAACTAGGATACCTTGTACTATGGTAACCAGGCAAGGACATCACAAACATGGAAATACACCCAGACTGAGACCATTTTTACAAATGTACCGCGGCTCCCAGTGGGAATCGAACCCACGACCTCTGTTTTAGTAGTTAAGCACCTTAATGGCTGGATTAACGAGGCAGTCAATTTGGGCAGTCAATATGCCTCAAAATTCGATTTGACTGACATTGTATTAACATAATAAGGGATATAGAAGAAGTAAAAGAATTAAACTATTAAAATATTCTTTTCGGGGTTTACAGACCTGAAAAATGCTAAAATAATTTAAATATTGATAAATGCAGTGTTTTTAAAACAGCTGATTGGATTTGGTTTTCGACAGGTTATTTATTTATTTATTTATTTAAGGAGAAAAAACAGAATTGACAAACTTATAGCATAAAAAATATTACAGTCAATATAGTACATTTTGCCAATTCCTCAGCATCTATCGTTATCTTTCTTACACAACCTCTTGAAAGAGTTATTTTATGCATGTTGCCCATTTTTAGTATTTGTTAATGAATTGTGATACTCATACATACTTATAAATTTAGCAGGTCTAATCGCGATTAATTATTAGGTAAACTTAAATAACTTTTAAATTTACTATGGCAAAAATACATGTGATTTGGGGGCGTACGACCTATCCTCACTACAATTCGACTGTACCACGGCAACTGCAACTTTTCCGAAACGTCGGGAATTAAGGTAATTAAATTTACCTAAATAATCGCGATTACACCCGTTACGTGTACGTATAACTTTGGCTATTCTTATTTGGATGACGTTGCAAATCTACCAAAAACAGCCCTCTAAATAAAAAGGATTTCAGTGAAACATACGAGTATGAAGCATAAAACTTTCACGCGTCTGCTCACAGTTGACCAAGTGGATTAGCCGGCTAGGTAATTGCCGGGGCGACCCGATTCTGGGCACGAACAGTAGAAACACGAGAACCCGTCACACACCTGAGACAAAAACGGGTTTTGGACCTGAAATCTGAGTACGTTTTATTATTTCAATTGCTACCTGCTCCGCGTTTTTATAGTGACCCTTCTCCAAGTTTCGTAGAGTCAAATTGTTGTTGTGTGGACGTCTAGGGCTTTTACAACTGGCCATGAGAGAGAAGTTGTCCTAAATTAAATTAAATTAATTTATATTTGAAATATAAAAATAACTAAGCTGACTAGAAACTCTATAGAACGCTGTGGATAAAGGAATGTTTAAAATATCAAATAAAAATAAATAAAGACGCAATAAAACACGACCGATCTTGATCAAATTTATATAGGGCTCTCCAACAACTATATATAACTATATACAAATTATGTACACGGTAAAATATTTTAAATAGGCTGTTGCGTTTAAGAATTGGTCAACGACTAAATAAAACAGAAACTGTGCACACTAATAAAGTCCCCAAGATACAGGCCTAGCCTAGTTTGGGGACTGCCGGTAAACGCAAATACATTTTATGTAATACCCTTCAATGACTATATTTATAAGCGACCTTAATTTGTATATCTTTTTGGAAATAAATATTTTTTACTTTTTTAAAATAAGAAATCATTAATCTATTTCAACGTAAAGAATTTACATTCTGTTTGCTGTATGTCAATGTACTGTGCTAGCCGCTGCTTTCAATGAAATTTATGAAAATTGTAAAGAATTACCGCTAGACACACATTTAACGACGAATTGAAAACCTGTTTTTTCTCACGAGGCAATAAATATTTTTATTTATGTTTTCTTAACATCTTCCTTTTTTTAAATCGGTCCAAAAAGGTTACATAATAATATGTACAAACTCACACCTGCATCCCGGAGGGCTACACAGAGACTAGGGTTTGCCACTTGCCACGATCCAGACAAACCTTTGTCGCTTCATTGTCATTCATTAGCCGCTGCTTGCAAATGTTATTAATCCAGTCTGTAAGGTTTAATATAATTTACCTTCTAATTTGTATACAAAGTACCTATACAAATTTATAAGGCTCACTGACAGCTGAAACATGCCATAAAGATATGCCAATGTGACAGCTGTCAGCTATCAAAAGTTGTTAGTTCAACTTCCAACCGTTAGCTGTCACAAACGTCAAAGTGACATCTACGGAGGGAGGGATATAAATATGCCCGCACTGTCTACGAATTCATTGATTGTCCAACTCTCGACGAATAAACATCGTTCCGCAATTTATTGAATTTCATTCATAAAGAAGACTCCCACAAGTCAAAATAGACGAAAAAAGCGCTAAGTTCCCGACAAGCATGATTTCTCTACAGATCTTAAATACGTCATTACAAATGCTATGTCAAAAGTCCCCATCGATCCCGCTTGTGCGTTGTTTTTTATCCGGGGTTAAAGGTCACAACTTTTCGTTATCGTCTTCCCGAAAAATAGATGGACCAAGTTTGTACATTGTAAAATTTTCTACAAAAAAGGTATCAATACTTTTTTACCTACGAAGCAACGTTCTCGATTTATCGTGATTTGTACTTTAACCAAAATGCGTGCTTCGAAGCTTAATATTTCACAAAAGGACCACTGAATTAAAAAAAAAATTATGAATCATTAAATCTGACTTCAAAACACTACAGTACTTTAAAGTATAATTTGCAGTCGGTGCCCAAAATATATATGTGCTGGTCATGAAACTGGGCACCGACTACAAATTATACTTCAACAATACCTACATGTATACATGCTTCTAATCGGTTTTAATTTTTTTGCAGAAAAATTTTTGGCCGATTTTCATTTGGCAACTAACGTTTCGAAGAATATTATTTTGCGGAATAATCATTTGCCAACTTTTCTTATTATTTTTTTTTATTTCCCAACCTCGCAGTTGCCAACTGTTTGTTTGGTTTGCTTTTTATAATGACATTTTTTCAAAATGCCAACTTTTAAGTAGCGTATGTTTTACTTAGCGTAATATTCATTCAGTTGTTTATTGTATACCAAATGTTGCATTAAGTTTCGTTAAGTTAAATTAAACCTAAAGGTTAGGAAAACCTAGTAAAATGGATAGAATTTTCCTAGCACTCGCCGGCCGCTGCCGCGGCACGCTCGCTTCGCTCGCTCGGCTCGTGCGTGTGTTGGTCACAGTTCTAACCTAACCTAACCTATAGGTTTGCAAAAAAAAAATATTATATCTATTTACGAAAAGGGAACTGTTTCACAGACGAAACGTTATTCATCTAATAGTTGTTTGTTTCATTATAATAATCAGCTTAACAACAATCCTACCAAATGAAACGTTGCCATACAAAAATTTGTAAATCGTTTGTTGTCAAAGTGAAAAATAGGTGAAATGTTGGTTGGCAAGTGATAATCAGCGTAACAATTTTCTGCGAAAAGGCAGGATCCCCCATAATTTACCCTACTTAATTCGTTGCTTTAAAATTTGAAGTTCTTAATTTCCATCTCCGAAAGTCTTCACAAGAATATAACCAAATTACCTTGGGACTACTTCTACGCTATTTTATAAAACATACGGACATTACTACCCATTAGACCTTATTTACTGCTGTCCATTGAACAGTTCCGTTCTCCACCTCTAAAAGTCTTCATCAGATCTTCACCAAATGAAATTGAGACCAATGGGACGTTATATCTATTCGAAGAAAAAAAGAATTGTAGAAAAATAAATAAATTTAAAAAATATACATACGCGTCGAATTGATAACCTTTTTTGAAGTCGGTTAAAAAATAGTTTTCCTGCACCTACAACATTGTTAAACGATCTATCTAACGATACCCCACACTATGGGATACAGGAGAAAAAAAAATCGTCCCTAATATTGTTGGCATGATTAATATGTATATTTTTTCGAAATTTAAGCTTTCTACTACTAAAAGCCTCTGAGATAGGAAGCGAAGGGTTGAGAGCTTTTCCTATGTAGTAAAATAGTTCAACAGAGGAGAGTTTTACAAGGGCGTCTCACCTCTGAGAGCCCTACGACGTCCCAAGGTGATATTCTCTAGCTCTTGGAGAAGCTCTTCAAGCGCGTTATCTCTTAAAGTCCTTGAGTCAAATGTAGCCAGGGTTAATTTGGTTTGGCAGCCGGATCTCTGCTGGAGATTCCGCGGACAGAACGACCGACAGACGGACGGACATGGTTAAATTATGAGGGTTCCTTGGTGACTCGGAACCATAAAAAGCGCCAAGTACACTATCTCAGAGGTGGTGCGGAAATTTGTACTTATAATTGTAAATACGACTTTTCTACAGTCGTCATGATAACTCGAGAACGGTGCTTCGTAAAGAAAAAAGTGTCGATACCCTTTTTGTAGAGAATTGTATGATCTACTTTCATACATCCATTTTTCCGGTACTCTCACAGTTTCAGAGATATAGGCAAGAAATAAAAAATTGTGACCTTTGACCTCGGATAAATGCACAGGCGGTATGGGGACTTGACATAGCATTTGTAAATTTAAGACCTATACAAAAATCCGGCATGTCGGGAATTAATGCAAACTCAATATCTATTTTGACTAGACTATATGTTTTGTAGCCCACAATGGAACTATGTTTAAGACAGCTGCAAAAAGATGTACCTAACGGTAAATGTGTATAAAGCGAAAAATATAAACTTCCTAGTAAAACTACAACTAGTAAAACTACGGAGAATTACTCTAGTGAGGATGTTTCGTATGCCCATCTAAAAACAAACGTGAAACAAAAATTATATATTTGGCAATTTTCAGACGCTAGAGCTATGGGGATCTGCCCCTTAATTTTTTCAATAATCTCTGCTCATGATGCCTCATAACGAGTCTGAACCAGACCCTGCAAACCCTTTTAAAGTATTCTAATTTTGTAATTCCAACATTTACACAAACATACTAATAAAACAATAATTTGTGGCCGCCGATACCGGCGCAGAAGAAGAAACAATACCAATAAAATTAATTAGACGCGCCTGACGTGGTGGTGTACATTCGACAACTGATTCTTAACTTCGTCACAAAGTCGCCTCTTACGTATAGGTGAGTAGGAACACGTATGTATAAGCTGAGGTGCAGTCGACTGTACAACTGGAATAAGTTGCCAACGGCTGCCGTGGCGTGCCCGACTTTGTTTGCTTACAGTAATGAATGTGACCGCGGTACTTGTTTCGCCTACTCTACAATATGCTGGGGTTACTTTAAAATGTAGATAAGTTTCGGGCTCCACTCTAGAGTTTACTATTTACGGTTAGTACTTGCTCTTAATTTCGTTTGTGAATCATCCAAGTTGCCGTAACTTGTTTACCTAGTCGTAGTAGTAAAACAACTCGTAACAACGTCACACACGGAGTTGCTCCCTGCTCATGCATTTGCCCGTAATGAAAATTGTTGCGAGCACTTACACATTAGATTAAAACACTTAAGTGCCCATCAGCCAATAAAACTACATGTCACCTGTTTCCAAATCCGACAGAATTTGTTGCGCTTAATTAGCCCCTAGACAAAATTAACAAAGGTGTTTAACGATACTGAAGACATACCTATTAAGTTGCATTTTTCCCTCGATCTTTCATGAAAGACGAAAAACAGAAATGTGTCACACAATACCAAGTTATTGAATACGTACGCGTAAAGCAATCAGCACTACCAGAAAAAGAACATCCAATGTCTATAAACTTTATGACAAAATTGAGGAGCACTCAAAATCAAACAAGGAAATAGAAATTCTGAAGGAGTCTCAACGGAATACAAACAAACAATATAAAATCTTTCCATTCCCTGCAAATAGCCTTATGCTTTGAGTTGCACAATAAAAAGGAATACACACAACATGAAGCAGAGGCTGAACTTCGTAGATTGAACATATTCACCGGGTTTTGCTGCGATTTCTTCCGGCCGCACCGCTCCAAGATTTTCCGCGTGTAAGTGAATGTGAGACTGTCATATAAAGATTTTAAGAATACCAGAGGAAATAATATTCCGCTGAAATTAAATTTCGTAGCACTTGGGAACTTGGGGCGAGTCAAACAAATAAATTTGCGTGGTTTGTTGTATGTTGTAATAGTCCGGGGATTTGCAGGATTTCTTTTAAAACGTGCTTCGTCTATCTATAAGATGTAACCAATTTTTTAAGCTCCTCACTAGTAACAAATGATTAGTATATTGAGATGTATTATCGAACAAATAGGGGATGTATTTGCGAAGGGCATGATAAAAAAATCCAAAAGCGGCGTTTGAGCATTCAGCAGCAAATGAGTGTTTATGACACGCAAGAGGGTTG
The DNA here is from genome assembly GCA_947308005.1 of Yponomeuta malinellus. Lineage (NCBI taxonomy): Eukaryota > Metazoa > Arthropoda > Insecta > Lepidoptera > Yponomeutidae > Yponomeuta > Yponomeuta malinellus. The sequence continues at coordinate 13,249,285 of OX371012.1, forward strand.
TCAGGGTTGTGGAAAGTGGCCAATCCAGGTCTAATAACTTTGGCCTTTGCATCTACATAATGAGATGATTTATACAGCGTTCAGTGGCACCTTCACTCACACTAGATAGGTCAAGGGAACACTCGGACGCTGCCTACCCCCCCCTCCGGGATACAGGTGGGAGTTTGTGTATGTATTATATGTTATATTATGTATTACTTACAAACAACGAGAAACATAGCCCAAAATTACAGATAAGGACAAAAAACTCACAAAAGCTTAAACCATTTAATTATTTTTCATCACTCACACTGAACCCGCTCGGTTGAAAGTAATACTTTTCGGCCCTAGGGAGAATCGTTTTCAACCGATAGCTGTCAAATTATTTAAAAAAAAAAACTACTTCTATTTTCACATTTGTGTTGAACCATGTTTTAACATTATAAATTTCAGATAGCCGGCACAAAAAAAATTGGCGGGAAATCTGTCTGGCGGTCTGGTGGTCTGGCGGTCTGGTGGTCTGGCTGTCTGGCCGTCTTTCGTTTTTATTTTTACTTTCCTGATATTCGTAATGAAAAGCACAGTGTTTACGTAGTCCCGAGACGGGATTTGGCGCCTGAGCGTAGCGAGGTACTTTCACCCCTCGGTGAACAATGTACTATTAATTTAAAACAACTTGTAACAAACGGCGCGGTGCGTAAGTAATTCAAAAATATTAAGTCATAAAAAACAGGTGAAAGAAAGTTATCAAAATAGAAACAATACATTGTGAATGCAACATTGCCTACGTAGAAGAGAATTTTTTCGAAGATGTTTTTTGTAGAGGTCACAAAAACTTGCTCTTTTGAATATCAATTTAAAATTTAAATAGTAAAAATCTATTTACCCCCAAATCTATACATAGAGACAAAGGTATTGGTGCACTCAGCCAATCAGCTGAATCAATATAGCAGGGTAATATAAAACCACGTGGTAGCTACGATGGTACACAACGAAAACTTACGAAATTTCTAATATGATATTTTAAAGCTCTCAGCAAGTAAAAAACCGGCCAAGAGCGTGTGAGGCCACTCGCAACGATAACCCACACTAAAGCGTAGGTGAGAAAATATAGCTTAGGCGAGAAAAAAGCCCTGAAAACCCTAAAAATGGCGTAATAAATATGTATATCTACGCCAAATTTCAGCTAACTAGTACTTATAGTCACTGTGCTACTCCGCGGACAACAGACCGATGGACGGACATGGTGAAACTATAAGGGTTCCCCGTTTACTACAGAACCCTAAAAATATGTATAATAGAAGAAAGCCTGCGCCCTGCAGTGGGATGTATACAGGGTGGAAACTTTCAGCGGGGCAGAAAGGGGAAGTACCTTATCCGTTGCAGCTACACGAAAATTGGCTGAGGAGACTATTCACAAGTTTTCATGAAATTTTGATCTCCATTCACATATTAAAAAAAATACATTTAGCGAGGAAATAGCCACAGTACACAATTTTCTTTATGCCAATCGATCCTGTTTCTAAAAATTTTATTCACCAACCATCGTTGGAGTACTAAAAGAGTCAGAAATAGTAAGTATTTTCTTGCTAACTGAGCATTTTTTTGAAAATCTGTTAATTGGAAATCATGTTCGGACAAGTTGTGTTCCGTCAAAAAATATTGAAGACGGAGATATAATGTACTGTCAACCAGCTGGCGCAAAATAAAATATGCGAAGAAAACAATATAGTTGAATGTCGCCGAGATAACTGCAGTGGGATGAGAACATTCTTGTATAATTTACAGAACACTGTCATATTTGAATTAAGTCAGACTAGGTAATTTCATATATTTTCATACGAGGGGTGTTCAGTAAGTAGTGAGAATGAGGTGTAAACTCCTTGGATAGAGAAAAAGAAAATACTGGCAGTCATAGCCCACTTATTTGTCGGCATAGCAAAATAAAAAAGTTTGATGCTCTTTTGATTTTTCAATCATAGACGGTTCTTGCTTGTTCTGTCGCAAAGAGTAATCGAAAATGGAGAAAACTGAAGTTCACGCGGTAATTTAATATCTATGTTTAAAAAATTTTGCTACGGAACAAGTAAATCAAGACTTGGAAGATACGTTAGGGGTTTATGCTCCTCCTTATTCTACGGTTGCGCGTTGGTGTGCTGAGTTTAAGAGGGGAGGAACATCCACTAATGATGACTCGCGCTCAGGGCGCCCTATGACTGCAGTAAGATAAAAAATGTTGAAAAAATTGTTTCGGCGGATCGTCGTACTACTGTTCGTTTTATAGCTGAAGAGCTAAAGATTTTAATAGAGATTCTTCATAATATAATATATGACCATTTGGGAATGAAAAAGTCTCAACGCGTTGAACAACGGCCGAACAAAAACGCCGAATTTTACTAAGCTGTTTGGAACTGTTACAACAAGATCCTGACCGATGTTTGATTCGATTTATAACTATAGATGAAACATGGCTTCACCATTCCGACCCTGAAACAAAAACCAATCCATGACTTGGAAGAAACCATCATCATCGACCCCTAAGAAATTCAAGGCCGTTCCATCCACCGGTAAGATCATGGGTTCTCTTTTTTGAGACAGCCAAGGGGTGGTGATGAATACCTTAGATATTGTTTAGATCTCGTTGATAAATCAATTCTTATTGAATACCTCAGTCATGGAGCCACTATTATAAGGAATATGTACGTAGAACAAATCAAAAAGTTGCGTGACGAAATACGCGAAAAACGGCGTGACAAACTCGCTAAAGTAGTTTTGTTTCATCAAGATAACGCCCCAGTGCATAAGTTAGATATACGAGTTAATACATGTTTCTCGAAAACAAATCATATGCCAAACTGTACGGCAGTTTGTTGGCGAATTATATTCATTATTAAGTCCAAAGTTGCGATGGCTGCCATCAATGATGCTGGCTTCGAATTGGAGGAACATCCTCCATATTCTCCAGACCTTGCTCCTAGTCAATTTTATCGATTTCCGAGATTGAAAGAATATCTAAGCGGCCAGAAATTCGACGATGATGACGCAGTGATCACCGCAGTGCAACGTTTTTTAGAGAATCAAGATGGAGATTTATTTGTTAAGAACGGAGTTTTAGGTTTAGAACAGAGATGCTACAAAAGATATGCTATGTGTTTGCGCAGCAGCGAAACGGTCCACTGTTGGCGCCCCTCTTCACCTCCCCCTCGGACACTCGGCAGCGGGGGGAGTGAAGAGGAGCGCCACTTTCTCACTTGAAACATCGAGACAGCACGCAATTTTGCCTATTCCTTTATCATATTGTTAGTAACAGTTTATTCATTGTAACTACAATCCACAATCGAATCTTTCATTTACAACGAAACACTATGTGTGTACAACTAGAAGTTTGTCAGAAGCAGCCTATATACGTCCCACTGTAGGGCACAGGCCTTCTCTCAGAGAGAAAGTATGGGCTTATTCACCACGCGTGCCCACCCCGGATAAAGTTTAATTGCATCTTATTCATTATCACTACTTATTGAACTGTAGTTGATGATGTGCCTAAAAATGTTGCTCAACGAAGTGTCATATGATTTTCTGGTAATTCTAGAATATTTGTCCTCTGGATCTGGCATAGATAGTATAGGACACAACCGAGCTCTTTTAAATTAATTAAATTAAATTATACTTTATTGCACACAAGACTTTTAACAGGACATTACATAAGAAATTACATGTACAAAGGCGAGCTTATCTCTGTAAGAGATTTCTTCCAGCAAACCTTCGGGTATAGGAGAAGCAGTAGAAAAACGTAAGGAATCGCGAAACGCGAGATGTAGAAAGTGCGAAATGTATGATAGCACATTGAATCATTTTTTTAAATGTAGGTATTTAGTAAAATATTTTGTTTTTCTTTCAATGCAATGAAGTTGGTATATATTTTTTTCGGTAAGTAGGAACCATTTTTTATTCTCAGCAAGTCTCCTACTCTGTCGCTTCCTGCAGTTGATTTATCCTCAGTTGCTTAGTTTCAATCGAGAATATTTCTGCAGCGGTCGGAGCAGGGAAAGTCCGCAAATATACGTGATGGACGTGGGGTGAATACGAAGCTTCGAAACTTGAGTTCGTTCCCTAGTGATTACATGTATTGACTCCATTACAGAGACACGGATTATCTGTAATTAGGCTTCTCTGATGAAGGATCAGAAGCGATAGCAACGGAAATGACAGAACGAACAAAAACACGTTTTTCATGATTCGCATTTAGAACCTGAATAAAGAAATTTTATTTTGCTTAAGATGGTGACGATTATTGCAATATCTCCTTATACAGACTTTTTCAACCGTTAAGTAAATCATCGATTTAAAAATCTCGATAAATTTTATTTCATCGTGGAATAACAACATTTCGTGAAAATTATTGGTCACAAAACACTATTTATTGTAAGTACAAAAATTATTTATATGTAAGAATTTTTTAGTATGAGTTTCTACGTGTACACAATCCCGTGGTGTGTTTATTCATGAGAATCTGATTTGAATATCGTCCCGCTTTACGGAACATAATTTAAAATATTCCATTCTAGCTGCCTTAAATCCTTTGGGTAAACAAATGTTTTATCGGTTAGTTAGCTTTGTGTTATTTGAAATTAAATTCAAGCTAAATTATCATAGCCAAGGACTTTGTTAGACGCGATCTGAAACGTGTATTCTTTAAAATTATGACGCTCTCCATTTTTGCGAAATGAGTGTGCCAACGAAATGGTAACAAGAGCATTGTCAGTTAGAGTAATTTAATTTTATTAAGCTAGCGCAAGTCTCACAGGAAGAAGGTTGTTGCGGAAACTAGTCTAGAATATTAAGCACTATCCGATCAGCGCTTCTACTCTCGACGTTATTGCGTTCAAATTGCGTCACTATTAAATGCAATAGGTCAGAAACGACGACTTAGTAAACGTTTTAGTATTTTAGTTTCAAGAAATAGTATTAAAGTTACTGAAACTTCAGAGCGCATCGGGAACTGAAAGATAATTTTTGCTTATTTTATTTTTGACCGTGGCAAGTGACAGTCACTGGACGCCGCCTACCCCTCTGGGATACAGGCGTGAGTTTATGTATGTATGTATTTTTGCTAAATAATCAAATAAACGCACTCATTTGTAACGCAAGTTCGCTAAATTAGCATCGAGAGTAGAGGGGCTGACCTGTAACAGTTTATCTTTTAACGCTATCGTTATATGACCAAATTGTGCTCCAATTACAATGGTACGTTGATTTCATAAATAAGATTCACCCCCAGTTTATTGCACGCTAACAACTGTTAATTTAAGTATAGATTAAGCGCCTAAAATTTTATAATTATAAGACAAACAAAATTAAGAATTTAAAACTGTTGCTTATTGTAAGTGAGTTAATTTATCGATGTTCAAGTTTGAAGAAATTGTTGTCACTTCAATAAAACGATGAAGAAGTTGCCAGATTAGACTTAACAACTGTCTATATTTTTGTCAAAGTGCTTACTGACAACATTACACTTAACAGATTTACGTCAAAGTGATAACTGTCAAAGTGCTAACTGATGACTCTCAACAGATTTATATCACGTCAAAGTGCTAACTTGTGCAAGAAATTGCTGGTCAGATTTATGATTATCCTCCTCAGTCCTGACCTTGAAAATAGCAATTGAAAACCATTGTTATTTTCAAGGTCAGGACTGAGGAGGTTAATACACTTTTTGGCACCTGAAACATACGACATGTTACATAACTCTTACATTACGGTGTCAAGCGAAATGTCTTGTTTTTGAGGTCCATCCTATGTCACAGCCGCCATTTCGTTTAAGACGTTGCCGACTGTAATTCTATACAGCGTCTTTGGAGCGAGGTCGTTTACATAAAGCGATTCTGTCGCTAAGTCCCAGTAGGCAGGCAACGAGTTTCAATTCCAATTTCTTTGCGTATTCCACCTTCGTAGCGAGAAATTCTTGCAGTATTGAAATGAAAATATATATCTGGAGATTTGTTTAAATTTTATTTTCAAATTTCATCTTTTCATACAAAATTAATATGAAAATAGAGCATAAAGTTGTTTCTTTTCTAATATGTCAATGAATAATTTATTTCAATTATAGTTACATTTTATTACATATTAATTAATTACATAATAATTAATTATACGGGGAGAGTGTGATCGAAACACCAACCTCTTTACACTACTTCAAGGACCTATCCTACTGGAAGCGTACCTATGCTATTTGTTATCAGCTCGGGGGTTGATTGGAAAGAAGCGCACGATCAAGGTAACAAATTATGAGTATTTTATTTAACTAAACGTGCCTATCTTAAGTTCCAAGTATCTAAGTGGCTTTCCGCCTCACTACAATGTACTATTCACGTATCTCTAGCACCTGGAGGAGGAAAATACCCGAGCCCGGTTTGGGGTGACTCTCTCTGAAAGCCCAACTGTGGGGCGGGACGCCGGGTAGCAAACGTGGACCGGAGCCTCCGCACCGTCTGCGTGCCTGCCAACGGTGGCAGGCCCTATGAAGGCTGGCTGCGACACGTGCTAAAAGCGTGTAGCATCCGTGCTCTACGGAGTCTGTGTCATGCAGTGATGCAGTCACCCTCCCACAGGCCCTTTGCACGACCCGACGCCGCAGATCTCGCACGAAGTTGTGTGAACTATTGAGGTGAAGGAAATACAATAAGATATAGTGAAAAAATGAATGAGTTGTTTTATTAAGTGAAATCCTTTATTTGAAACATTCGTTCGCGAACTATACACGTCTAATGCTAAGGAATATATCGCTCATTTGCGACAAGAACGTGACAAAGTAAAAATCTCAATTTTTGATAAAACGCATTTGAAAGTTTAAAATTCCTGTAACTTTTTAATTATTATGTTTAGACTATTCAGCTCAATACAACATAATTTCAAAGTTTTCGTGTTTTTGGATCAAATTGGATTCAGACCTTTAAGTCAGTTATTAAATTTATTATGATTATTAATTTAAAAAAGGGTCCTCCTTGTTGCGTTATTCTTGTAAAAAACTTGCAGTATTGCAAAACAAACAGATATGTACCGTTTTTCTTGAAAAAAATTTGAATAAAAATCTAAACCTTTACATGTTATGTCGTATTGTTACGTTTTTATTGATAATCTGTAATCTAAATGTATGGAACACTTTAATTAAGACACGTTACTGTCGTAGAAATCTCTTTATTTTTGTATTTTGTTTTACAAAATGAAAGATATTTTAGCGAAGTTATTGTATAACTTTCGCTGAAATACAAGTAATAATCACATTAAAAAAAAAATTATAATTATAACCACACACTAATATCCGTAGTTTTACTTTTACTCACAACCGTAAGCAATTATAACGTTATTAAATATTTAGGAATGCCATATTAGCATAAACATCACAAGCCTCTGCTTATCTCAGTAATATTAGGAAACTAATCTTAATTAAGTCTCACATAAATTAAGTAAACAAATATTATCCTCTTCAATCTTAAAACATTATTATTATTCCTTTTTAATGGCACAAAGTTTCAAGGCATTTCTGAATTCCCAGTTCACTTAACAATAATAAATAAAATTTTATTTATTATTGTTAAGTGAACTAATTTCATTTGTTTAGCTGTGTTATCTATTTCTTCATTTAAAATCGTATTTTGCATTATATTGGTTGTGTTCTCATTTTTTTGTTTGTCGTCAGTCTGTATAGTACGTATACTATATATAGATATAGTACATATCTTCATCTTCAACTTCACTAGAACTCTCAATTCTTCGTTGATATTGAACTAATTCGCAGTCAGGATTCTTCACTGAGTCGTCAGAGTCTGCAGCAAAAGTTTATTTTAAATTTTTATTATTACAATACTGGGGCATAGCATAGCGCTATCATTAAAATACAGAAACTAACATTATCATCATAGAGAGAGAGAGAACACTTTATTGTATACACCAGGAAATCATCATACATCATAAACGTTCTTAAATTTCATAAGTTTCCTATTGTTTTGATGCATTCCTAGTAAATAATAATATTGTTGCTCATTGTGATTCCCACAAACCTACTCTTTGAATAAAAATACTATACTTCGTGATTTATTAAATGAAACATATTTGTGTGCACTGTGAATAAAAATGCTGCTATATTGTTATTATAAGTGAACATACCTTCAATAATTGATGGTATTGATGATGAAGAAGTGCTGCTGCTCAAAGAACTAGACGAGTCGCAACGAGGCCGGTTACATTGCAGTTGTTGTTCTTCCGGTGCTGATTCATATGCTAAAAAATTAATTGATTATTTAATTCATTTGTATCTTTTCATTTTTCTAACTTACGTGAATGTTCATTAATTTCTCGGACAAGATTTACAATCTTCCTAAACCGTGATTCCATCTGAAAAATAAATTGTAATTAGACAAGGTTTTTATCATTTATAATGCAACATTGTAAAATATTCGTTGTAAAAATTTATCATTTTTTATCAAAAATGTGTTAACTTGAGATAACCAACATTAAGACCAAACATTTTGTACTTTTATTATCAACTGTAACGGAACATCTTAAATTAACCAACAAAAAACATTGTTTATTTCAGCAAAACCGGTACAATCCTATGTAAACCATAGTATGCAATTACTATTTTTGCTACAATAATGACCCACATACAGATGTCCCGTTATAGCTGCAAAAAAAATCACTAAAAAAACAAAAATCTGTATTTACCTTTTCATTAAAACCGTGACACCATGAGCTGTTACGTTTTTGCCGCAATCGGGCAGCACTTTCCTCCTCAAGCGAGCGGCGACAACTGACGTGAACCGATCTTGCATTAAACTTAGGGGCGGAAAGAGATGGCGCTAAACCGGTAGTCGCCGACCTTTTCCCTCATTACTCGGTCATTTTCGGCGCTAGAAATATCGCGTTTTAGCAGCAAGTAGAGCGCGATACGCTGGATTCTACTGTATCATTATTCCATAACGATACATATTTGCGTTAACACGTTCTTGTCGCAAATGAGCGATATTATATCGTTAAATAATACTCTTATGCATAATTATATACGTCTGTTTATTTATCAGGTATCCCAAAAACGATTATGTATTTTTTTTTGTTTTGTATGTTTTCCTAGAGGTTATGTTTTCTTTTAATTAGAAAAGCTCTTACCTGTTTGGTCCAGTAAACTCAAATACTATTTCATCACGCAAGTTATTCAGAAAATGTGCGTGTTATATAACACCACTGCGAAGTTCCTCCTATTTCGAAAGCACTTGCAAAACAAAAATAAAGGATAAGGCGATATAACACCAACATAATAGGACTTAATAGAAATTCGGAATGCTCAAAGCGGGAGGGTGCGCGCGGAATGTGTGCGTCTCAAGCGGAAAGGACGAATGCTTTGGACCCTTTCTTACTCACGGTCCACCTCCTGAGACCACCTGGGTGAACCATGGATTTTTTTTTACAACGGACCACCTTTGTTCACCTGGGTGTTCGCTGGGAAATATTTTTTTCCACCGTACACCTTGACATCGAAACTCTTCAAAGTCTGAGGTGGCCTGTTACCAATAAAAAATAGAGCCTTTTAATGTTTTATCAGAGAGGTGAACCGTTGTAAAAAAAACCCCACGGTTCACCCAAGTGGTCTCAGGAGGTGGACCATGTGTAAGAAGCGCTTTGGACGTAGAGTTAACAAATAGGTTGGAGTTGTGCAATCCATGCCTGCTAGGACCTAGTAACTAGGTGTTTCAGAAAAATCCGATGAAACTAATTAAGGTTATTCATAAATACAAACAAGCACAAAAAATATGACCTGTTTTATACAAAATTTTTGATATTGGCTCTAGCAAATGTATGAAATAGCTGATATTATTTTTGATGTTTCGGAGTTGCTGTCATAATTAAAGTGGTTCTTAGTCATACCCTTAACTATCACCAGAGCCTTTCTGGCCCAGCCGCTACGAAACAGTAAGGTGACTGACTGACAGATACTGCAAGGACTAAAACAGAAGGCCTAGAGATTTAAAATTTGGAGGAAATATTCCTTCAGCAGAAAGCGGTTGTAGCCTAGTGGGTAGAACATTGGATTCGAAAGCGAGAGACCCAGGTTCCATTCCCAGTGCGGGCATGTACCTTTGACTTTTTTTCTAAGTGGTGTACATTTGTAAAGTTATAGTAGCAATACCACTCGCTAACGGTGAAGGAAAACATCATGAGGAAACCTGAGTGTCTGATCTATTCACATAACTCAGCGCTTGAAATCGCCAGTCCGCGGTGGGCACGCGTTGTGATTAAGCCCATACTCTCTCTCTGAGAGGCCTGTGCTCTACAGAGGGACGTATATAGGCTGCTGATGATGATTCCTTCAGTGCCCTAAAATTCCTCTCCTAAAGAGGTGAAAAGTTTGTTTTAAGAAATTACCATTTACTCACAGAAATTCGCGGGCAAAAGTTACGACCAAAGTTGCAGTTAGGCACTAGTCTCAAGTTTTAGTCACCATAAAGTTTTTGCTGGACCTTGTTTATCACAAAAGACAGGATGAATTTTCAGATTAAATATTTTTCCCGGGAGGATCATCAAAAAATCTTTGTTGTCCTTTAAACACCTTTATATAGCTGCATCTCAATATTTTCGTACCGAAAAAGAAAAAAAAAATGTAAAAATAGTACCTAGATCTCTGTTCAGTCCATGCTAAATTAGCGATCTAGATCATCTGGCACACTTCAGATTAGAATGTGGACGTTTCGTGTAGCTTTTGACGAGGGTACACCACATGCTTCGAGGCTAAATATTTAGCGGAAAACCCTCACAACTCCTTTATTATTACGCTACGAGACTGCCCAAGTGGCAGACCTGGCACAATTCTTCCTAACCTCTGTACGCCCAATAAAAAGGAACGGTAAAATAAAAGGTTGGCAACTTCTTCGTAAAATATAAGGTTAGCTTAGAGATAACTTTTAGCTTTGATTTGGCGGTTTTCCACTAGCCGCCCGGCGCCGACCATGGTCCGGCAACATTAAATAAGACGCGGTATGGATTAAGAATGAATCGAACGAAACATAATATAACAATCGACTGCTGCTCTTGCGCCATAGCGCATAACGCACACAATCAATATTGCGATGCTGGCAGTACGTAAGGCACTCACACGATTGAACATGCGCAAATATTGTAGCGTTATTTCTTTTACTTTCAAAATACGCTCCTAAAATATATATTTTTGTATAATTTCAAAGTTCAGTTATTTTGTCAAGAAATTAATGCTTTTATTTTATTTTCCCGCCTAAAATTAACTCGTGCTTAGCCTCTATTTTGGAAGCTCTTTGAATGAGTGATTGCCTATGGCAATCGCTCATTCAATACGCTCATTCAAATATTCTTTCGTTCACTCATCTCAGCTCTCGCAAATCATTGAAATTTTGACCACGGACGAAGTTGGGTGTGCGCTTTTCTGCGCCGCCTCTCTCCAACCGCCCTAGCGGCCATTTTTTTATACGAATTTTCATTAAAATTAATATTTTATAGTCTGCGACGATTGCCCCCGCTTTTGGGTGAGTGTGAACAATTATCTGGTTGTGTTTATTACTTAAAGTTGTTCCGTTTGTTTCAAAAAGTATCTATTTCTTGCAATTGACTGTGTAAATATCTATTGTTAAATGGGCTTTGCATGTTTTACTATCTACGTACCTAATTTTCCGCGGTTCTGCCTATTTTAGTGTACCGCCACCTTCAAACTCCCTTCTGGTGCTTTTCGGTTTGGGTGGCGATGCACAGGCGCGGAGGGAAAACGATTCCAGGGTTCGAAGTCCAGTTTGAGAACTTCCGTAGTCCAGTTTAAGACCGGATCAACAACTTCCGGTCCTACAGCATACGAAGCCCGGTTCGCTACGGCTACTGACCGGCCCTACCATTTCTCACACCTTTTCTACGAGTTTCTATGGCTTCCCGGGGGGATTGGCGCCTACCTTCAGCGTGTCTACTGAGGCAACACGGCGCGTTATCCCATCCAGGCTAGGGGAGTACCTTTCACCAACATTTCCGGGCTGAACCAACTGAACCAGTGTAGGGCACGAACCAAGTATTTTCCCACAGTCCACTTATTATACTCTTCTGTAAATAATTATTTGTAAATACTGTACTTGTCTCATCTTCTCATTTTTCTACCCAGCTTATCGAAGCGCGACAATATGAAGTACCTAGTCTAATATCCACCTACTACCTGTAAGAGTTTATGTAAGCTAATATTTCGACCTTACAATATTTGGGTAATTATTATGATTTGATTGATTAATTCGCTCGTAGCCCCGGCTGCCTGAGTGATCTTAAACGATCACGAAGGTTAAGCAACACAGGGCGCGTTCAGTGCTTGGATGGGTCACCGTCTATGCCTAACGCTAGTGGCTTTTTTCCGAGCGGTTCCGTGCTTCGCAAGGCACGTTAAGCTGTTGGTGCCGGCTGCCGTCGATAGATGGCAGTCGTTAAGCCAAGTCAGAGGCCTTTGGGCGGCTTGACAACTTCTGACAGTAGACGAGCCACTAGTCTACAAGCCTCCACCAATCCGGACTTGGCCCCGTGGTGGAGTATGGCCTATACCTTCCTCAGGGAAGAGACCATTTGATGATGATGATGATGATTGATTAATGTCTAATCCCAAATGCGTGATGATATACGTACGCGTACCACGGGTGTTGCATATACAAACGAAGTATGTGGAACGCATCGCAAATTAATCAAGCGCAGAGCGGTTGCAGCGGCCCGCGCCTATGAATTACTCGATTTATATTGGATTATTATCAAATGTTGTGGTAGCCTAGTGGGCAGAACCTCGGACTCGGAAGTGGGAGACCCAGGTTCGATCCCCGGTGCGGGGGCATGTACCTATGACTTGGTTTTCTAAGTTATGTACATTTGTGAAGTTATAGTAGCAATACCACTCGCTAACGGTAAAGGAAAACATCGTGAGGAAACCTGAGTGTCTGAGCTATTCACATACCTCAGCGCTTGAAATCGCCAATCCGCGGTGGGCACGCGTGGTGATTAAGCCCATACTCTCCCTGAAAGAAGGCCTGTGCCCTACAGTGGGACGTATATAGGCTGCTTATTATTATCAAATAAACGCAGTACATGCGTAGTTCGATTGCTGGTTTAAGGGTCGGTCAGGCCGATGCCGGTACCGTACCAGCCAGTGGAAAATCGCCTATTAGATTGTATAACTTTTGCTAAGCTGATCGTAAAAAATTAAAGGAGGAAAGTAAATCTTGAACACAACTCCATCGTTGTGGAAAAGACAAATATTTGAAACCAACTTTAGCTGTTAAATAAAGTAACTTCCAGTCTCTGCCTTAGTGAATTTTATTACCGACGTCAGTATTTTATTAACAATTTAAATCTCTACATTGCACATAAGTTTGTGTTAAAAATAGGTACACACTACCTACTATTTTTAGAAAATAATGTGTTTGTAAATTTTTGTCACGACGAAGGGGGATACGGTATACAGTAGAGGTACAAAAAGCTAAGTATTGAGGACATATTTATTCATCTGCGTACAGAAAAGCTACAGGGGTTTCAGTTGATTTAAGCTGATATAACGTTTGTTTAGGCTCCGAAATGTTTTTATAAGGAAACGGCCTCTTGCTCGTAGGTACATAATTCATGCGACTGAAATTTGTTTTATTCTGTGAATTCCTATAAATGTACAGTTCATGATATATAAGTTTGATTACTGAGTTCAAATTATAGTGGACCTCTAATATCAACTCGTAGATATGGGGCAAAAACCAACATATTGCACAAACACACGTTTTATTTATGAAAATCTATTCCTGCAATTAGCTGTAATTTTTTATCTCAATTTAGACACTTGCAGGTACCCTCTACAATGTGTTACTAAGATAAAGCAAAACCTAAAAAAATACAAATACAAAAACTTTACTGTCATAAAAGTGTACCTACATAGATAACTGGTCCCCAAACTACAATACTCTGTATGAAGGTTAACCAGACTTCATAAAAAGGTTCTTCAGTATCGACAAAAGTTTTAAAATTTTTGTTTTATTTGTATCAAGAACTGTAGAAGACAGCTGCATGCTATAAGAACTTACTTTTTTTCGATTTTCTGAGAAGTAATATGCTAATATGTAATCAGCCGGTTTCTTTTCATTGGTAGTGTTAAAAAAAATGTGTTACTGCAAGGAGCCCCTCAAAGCAGCAAACGCATCAACGTGAAGAGCAAAGGCGATAACCACGCAGTTATGTTTGATGAGCCCGATGCTCGTAAAGGCCGACCCGCGGAGCGTAGACCGTAGTAATGCGAAATGAGATGGATGAGACGTTTCGGTGTCAACGATATAACTTAGAAAAGGGAGTGGGGAATGCTTTTCAAGATAATAAACCTTGTGATTTTTTATATAGCCCATGCACGCCCCACTGCAGGGCAAAGACCTTCTCTCAGCAAGAGAGTATGGGCTTAATTACCACGCGTGCCCACCGCGGATTGGCAATTTTAAGAGTTGAAGTATGTGACCAGCTCAGATGCTCAGGTTTCCTCGCGGTGTTTTCCATAACGATTAGCATTGTGAAAATTTAACTCGTTTAAGAGTATTACATTTTATTTTGCTTCCAGAAAATTTTAAATGCCATTAAAAATAGAAGTTGTAAAAAAACCAAGTCTCGCAACTCAGTTCTATTACAGCAAAAAGTTGTGAGAGCGGTGTAATACCAAGTCGGTTAATTTATTCAGTCCCTACTTAAGGGCCCTTCTGTCTTAAGTTATTACGTAATTAGCTAACCTAACAACATCTCATAGTGACCATATAAATATAAAAAATCTTTTATGTTTTAAATAAATAGATTGACTTGGTCATCGCATGAAAATACAATGTATCTCACAAGTGATACATATTATATTAAATTAGATTGTTTAGTGCTATTGCCAAGTTCCGCAAAATTATTTATGCAGTTGGTGTATCCAGGAAACTAGACCGAAATTGCAAAATATGTTCACTAAACACTGTATTCTATGTCTGCTAGAAGTGCCTTAGAGTTTTGATGATCGGTCAGTCAGTGAGTGAGTGACAAAATTGAAATGAAGAAACTTTGACTAGTTATAATTCTTAAACTATCACGTTCAAATTGCATGAAATTTGATATATACCGTGTTTATACAATACCTGCTTGGTTACAGAAAATTCAGGCTTCTAGTTTTATCCACAACGAAGTTATAGGGGATCGAAAATGGCCTGAACTGCTTCGAGAAAAGAATGGTACGGCCGTGCCATGTTTTGCTCGACTTGGC
This sequence comes from Yponomeuta malinellus, assembly GCA_947308005.1. Lineage (NCBI taxonomy): Eukaryota > Metazoa > Arthropoda > Insecta > Lepidoptera > Yponomeutidae > Yponomeuta > Yponomeuta malinellus. Next base: position 13,264,559 of record OX371012.1, read on the forward strand.
GGGGGCACTGCAGTGCCCTCAAATACATACATAAATTCGCTCCTATATCCCGGAGGGCGGCTTGAAAACTTCTGACAGTAGACGAGCCACTAGTCTACAAGCCTCCACCAATCCGGACTTGGCCCCCGTGGTGGAGTATGGCCTATACCTTCCTCAGGGAAGAGACCCGTGCCCCTCGGTGGGGACATAATGGGTTGATGATGATGATCCCGGAGGGGTAGGCAACGACCAAGGATAAATTTTATATTCGATCAATTAGTTTTACTTAGAAATTATAATAATTTTTTTCATGTGATACCTCATCGTTAATTTATGAATCGGCTATGCTAAACATTTATGAACTAAATTTCCACCGCGCCGAACTAAATTCAATTCCTGAAACACGTCAATTAGTGTTAGAATCTGCGAGTTCTAAAAAATTCCACTTTTTAGTTATTTTTTAGGTTTTTGACAATGGTAGAGCGCGTAAAGTGCAAATTTTGCAAAACTCAATATTTAAAAAAATATAAATATGAGATAAAACTTACAGGTCAAAGTTGTTGTAAAACACTAACTCTAATCGGGATGGTTCAGGCTTAGGCGGGCACGGAAAAAACGCGACGGATGATTTCGCGTCCTCGCATCCGTCTACGTCTCTTGTGTGTGGGCTTCGCCCCATCCCTTCAGTGCATAAAAGTGAACTGAAAGGACGCCGTGTCTTTTTCGCGCCTTCGTCCCACGTCCTTTCTATGTGCCCCACGCCTTTGAAGTGGATACAAAATATTGGTTTCTCTCCTCGAGGATTCCGCCGCGAGTCAATCCTATTCGCGTAGCTTGCACACGTCGAGAAAGAATCGAATGATATAATCGAACGACACGAATCGCCGCATGCCTCGTCCACACGCATTTTCACGTTTCTCGAGACGACCAAGCAAACTGTGAGCTCTAAAGCTGGAGTAAATAAAAAGTGCCAATGTGTGTATTAGAATTAGGCCTACACACAGCAGTGGGCTGATGATAATGATAGTTAAATTAGAAGTGACTATGAAATGGGCAAAATTTACAGGATCAATCAATCAAAGTAAAATTTTCCAAACAAGGAATTTAAATTAAGATATTAAAAAAATACTAATTTACTACCTTGTTAGTCTATACGTTTGATTTTTAGTTATGTATTTATATGTTTAATTATTGTGTAAAATCATAGAGCATATCAGTTGCAGTTATAATAAGAAAAGTAAATATATAGATGTTTTTTAAACTTTATTTATGTAGTTGCGCGCGATTTGTTTTTTAATATAAAAAAAATACTATTTTTTTTTTTTATTGATTTTTTATAGTTGGATAGGTACCTTGCACGCCGAGAGCCACCAGCGTGGTTTCCTTTTCTTTACCTTGTTTTTAAAAACACCACGGGCGTCGCAGCTGCGGCGATATTTTTTCTTCCACCATGTCTTTGGCCCGCGAACGGACTCTGTCGTTGTCGGCCGTGCGTGATTAAATCCGCAGCATTGCGCACCGTAGGATCTCAGCCTTATATGTATCGTGTCAGCGAGTTCGCAGAACAAATTCCGACCAAACACCCTGGGAGATTAGGCAAAGGGCCAAAGCCTACCCACAGCAAGCAAAAGCAAAATGTAAACACAAGCTTACAGATAGCCACTTGAAAGTTGGCGGTAAAGGCCTAAAGTTACCTACGGGAGCTATTCAGACAAACAAAACAACGAAGATGTACGCAAAATAGTAACAACCTTACGCCCGTATTAATTTTACTTGCAAAATATGTTTGCCACCTCGTACAGATCCTGAGATCGGCGCCTACATGCGTTTTAGGAAACTACCCCCCAAGGTGTACTTCGACTCGTATTTGTAAGTCAAACTCGGATTACAATAATGAAAAAAAGAGCTTTGCCTAGTATTTTACACAGAATATGAAATGAAAACTTAATTAACACGACTTCAAATAAAAAATTTAAAAACAAACATTATTAGATATTATATTAGTTTACGTTTATAATGCCCTTCCTTCATAATCGGTGCTTAAACCCCTTCCTATATGCAGAAGTTAAAAATAATATTTTTCATAATACTTATTCTCATGGTTGATATACTGAGAAGTCTAAACTTCTTCATTTTACATGTGGTTTTGTTAACGAAAGATTTTAAAATGTCGTGTCATTTCAATAGCGTGGATGCTTTGTCTAAAATCTAATACCTTTAAACGAGCAATTCTTGTATATTCGAGATTCTCGGAAACGGCACCAACGATTTTCATGAAATTTAGTATGCAGGGGGTTTCGGGGGCGATAAATCGATCTAGCTAGATTTCATTTTTACAAAACGTTTTCAGGCAACGAATAACTGCTACAATATCATTAGAATACGAGGGTATATTTCGCCACCGTCTACAAGGTTGTAATAGCTCAATTGGGAAATCGCGCTGTCTCAAAACCAGAAGACCTCGGTTCGAGTCCAGATGTCTCCAGGTCGATTATTATTTTCCCTTTTTTTATCGTATCTAAATATAATTTCCAAAAAAACACGATTAACAAGTAAAAATATAGTCGGTTCTAAATAATGATAATAGCACGCTTGTGTACTTTTTAGGGTTCCGTACCCAAAGGGGTCCGTCCGTCAATCCTCTGATACCAGGCTGTACCTCATGAACCGTGATAGTTCGACAGTTGAAATTTTTACTGATGATGTATTTCTGTTGCCGCTGTAACAACAATACTAAAAACAGAATAAAATAAATATTCAAGGGGGGCTCCCATACAACAAACGTGATTTTTTTGCCGTTTTTTGGACGGTTGAAATATTCAAATGTTGTATAGATCATGGCACGAAACCCTTCGTGCGCGAATCCAACTCGCACTTGGCCAGTTTCTTTTACGCGTACTCAATCGGTCCTTAGATATTTAAGTACGTAGTTTAATTTATTTAGGTTAGTCGTACCCTACAAGTGACATAGCGGTATTTATTATAATTGTAATTACCGTGTTATTTATTATATTCTTTTTTGTTGCACTAACCCGTGCTAATACAGAGAAGAGAGAGAGATTTTATTACGTACTCTGTATTTGTCTGTATTTGTTTGTAAAGAGGTTTGAGATTTCGCCGATGCCTGCACTTGCTCAGTTGGGAGAGCGCTGGTACGGTTAGCCAGAGGTCGCGGGTTCAAGTCCCGACACGGGTGGAATTCTTAGCCTCTAAACTTTTAGGTTTTTAAAACGTTTATTTATTGTTCTTAACATTATTAATAATATTACGAGCAATAAGTAACACTCGGTATTTAGTACTAATTAGTGAATTACGACAAACTACGACTGACTGTGAACCGTGTAGAGATAAAGTTATTCTTATCACAGCAATTAAAATAACGAAAAAGTTATAATAATCCGAATGGAGCAAGATATGCAACGACTAATGAATGTTTATGGAGCAAAAGAGATCTATCAGGATCGTGGCAAGTGGCAGACCCTGGTCTCCGTCTACCTCCCTGGGATACAGGCGTGTGTTTATGTTATGTTGTTATGTTTTTACAATAACGAATATTTCTGTTAATAATGTCGCAGGAATAATTTTCATACGCATTACCCCGCATTGCAGTTTTTCAGTGACCTGTTACCAAAGCAGAGCGACCGACACCTATATTACACCGCTATTGGGATGTAACGGTTGAACAGTGGAAAAATATTCATAACTTTACGCATACATACGTATCACCTCTGTACATGTCATTTCTTGTGTATCCTGTTCAAATATAACAGATCATGTTTTGTGTGCAATAAGGTACGTTTTTTCATCAGGTCAGTTTTAAGAGCCTCTATAGAGCCTTAAAATACAGCTGAAATTTATAACTAAACAAATAATTAAAATTTTTAACTTATTAAATAATGTTGGTGCTATAACACCTGTATGGATAGATAATATGGGTATTTTATCAGGACTAGTTTAGATACACAAATGTTTTGAAAAGCTCTTGATTATGAATTATGAAGCAGAAGAAGCTTACTACGATTTTATTATTCGTATTTGCACCAACTACCTACCCATCGTCTTTCTCCTTCGGAAACCTCTTGTGTGCAGTAAAGAATATTCTTATCTTATCTTAGTAAGTTGCAAGCCCTAGTCTCCGTATATTGTTTGTTTGTTATTAAAACGAGAGATTAGATCGGGAAAATAGAATGAAAGTTTTTCCAGGACTGTGTGAAAAGACCTTCTGTTAATTTAAAATTTACATCTTTAAAGCTAACATTTACCTAGTGAAAAACACAATATTACGCTAGTACAACATTTACCTAGTGTAAAACACAATATTACGCTAGTACAAAGGAAGATAAAAACGTTTATCGCGATAAAGTTCAGTGGAGGCAGCGTTTGAAATCGCTAACCTATGGTGGGCATGCACAGTCATTAAGCCCATACACTCTCTCTCTTAGAAAAGGCCTGTGCCCTGCAGCGCGACGTCTATAGCCTCCTCAGTCCTGACCTTGAAAATAACAATTGAAAACCATTGCTATTTTCAAGGTCAGGACTGAGGAGGTTATACTGCTTGTGTTTTCTTTTATGTCTTACTATACTTAGTAAAACAACCAAATCATCAAGTCATGGTGTGCTTCTGCTTAGACACCTGCTTAGAATACCTGAACATTTTGTGTATTGTGTTCCCTTACTGTTCTTCCACTTCGTACCGCCTGCTATAGGGAATACGGCAGCTCTAAATCACCGACGTCGGCGCGTGCCTTGCTGCATCCCGAATTAAACCGCCCAACGGGGTGTTCCGTTACAACTGTGGTGAATCTAGGGTTTTTTGTGTGCGTACTGGGTAGGTAGAATAGATATACGGTCGACGCGCTATTGATGTGATCGACTAAAGAAGAAGGCGTGTGATGATCAGAGTTCAAGGAATTCCTCTTTATGATGACAATCATCATCATCATCAGCCACACGACGCCCACTGCAGGACACAGGCCTCTTTCATGGTTTTCCTAACCATGAAGGGTTTTGCCATAATCGCCACGCTTGGCTGACGATTTGGCGATGGCAGTATGTTGTTGAAATCTCAGGAAGACGCTGCTGCCCGTCTCCTGGTAATTTATTTCCTTAGTCGCCTTCTACGACATCCACGGAAGGAAATGGAGTGACGCAATTCTTAACCCGGCGCCACACGGAGTATGATGACAATATGAACTAAAAATTGCTACTTTTATGATACCTACTTTGAAAGCAAAAACTGGCCAAGTGCGTGTCGGGCCACGCGCAATGTAGAGTTCCGCAAAGAGGGTTTTTTATTTGCTTTACAGAACTAACAACTACACCAAAGTCATTTTCAATGGATGTTATACGAAATTTTACTTTTATAAGTTGGTTGCCTAATACTCGTTAACTAGTAAAGCCTACTCAGCCGTGATATTTTTCCTTTTAAGTTCATTATATGTGCTACTACCCTGATTTTTTTCACGTTTCTTCAGGCGACCGTTTAGACAAGAGAGGCCCTACCCGGACAAAAATTTGCGTTTAAAGCTTAATATTTCGCAAACGGAACTCTAAATCAAAAAATGGTGTTCCTATACCACAATATTTTTCACCGACCAATCCAACCATGCCCCAGATGATGGGGTAGACGAAAAACAAAAATCATCCCCACTTTTCATGTTACCTCCCGTACAGCAAATTTTTATTTCCAACCTCTTATTCTTTACCTTTGTCGCCGTGATAAATATGTAAACACATACCAAAATACAGCTTTCTAGCGCTAGGCCACGGACGGACAGACAGACAGACGAACATGGCGAAACTATAACGGTTCCTTGTCGGACTACGGAACGCTTACAAGACTTTTTTGTTACTATTTTGACAGATATGCGTGTGGTAACGACAAAATTCTTAGATAACTTTGTGTAGTGATATGTTACTATTTTTTTACTGAATGAAAAAGAAAAAAAAATCAGGAATCGTTGTATTTTTATATAGGTACATACGATCTAAAATGTTTAGAACAAGCCATAACCTACATTCATAATTAATTTTGTTAATTGTTCCGGATGCATCGAGAAGAGGGTATTGCATTTATCGGAGTTTGCAAAATTACAAATTGTACTTACACAACAGAAAACGAAGAATCGTGTAAGGAAAAGTTTGAGCAAACGTCAAGTGCTATGGTTATTTTACTCGTGTGTGCAAACCTGTGTAAAACAGTTGTTTTGATGAATTTTCATCTAAATTTAATCCAGCAGTTTGTTAAGGTTTTAAAACCGATAGCAGCCTGGACACCTAGCAGATATGACTAATTATGAATATGAATTCCCGTGTGGCGCCGGATTAAGAATAGCGTCACTCCATTTCTTTCCGTGGATGTCGTAGAAGGCGACTAAGGAAATCAATTACCAGGAGACGGGTAGCAGCGTCTTCCTGAGATTTCAACCGCTTACTGCGATCGCCAACCCGCCTGCCAAGCGAGGCGATTATGGCAAAACCCCTCATGCTTATGAAAACCACGAAGGAGGCCTATGGCCTGCAGTGGACGTCAAATGGCTGATGATGATGATGATGACTGAATATAACATCAAAGTGCGACTGTGTCGTCTTTAAACCTCAATCTCTTCTATTTCCAAAAAATGGATATGAAAATTTATTTTAAAAGCAGTCATAATAAAATATTTGCCAATCCGCGCGTGGTTAAGCCCATACTCTCTCTTTCTGAGAGAAGGCCTGTACCCTGCAGTGGGGACGTTTATTATTATAAACTGCACTTAAACTAATGTACAATACGGCGGACTTAATGCTATAAGTATTTGCTACCACTCAACCGCAGGAAGAGGCTCGAAATTTCGCCTATGCCTGCACTTGCTCATTAGCTCAGTTGAGAGAGCGCTGGCACGGTTAGCCAGAGGTCGCGGGTTCAAGTCCCGGCATGGGCGGAATTTTTAGCCTCTAAATAGGTTATTAAAATTGTCCTCAGCACGGGTTAGTGCAACAAAAAGAATATAAGAATAATTTGTTTATGGATTCGTTCATCAATTTGAACTTGAACTTATTATTTGAACTCGCTAACTAACTGTTAGTCTCTGCCATTACATGCATATTTAAACTACGCAGAACTTTCGCGGTGATTTGTACACTTCAAAGGGAACGAACATCAGCAGGGAGGAGCAGTCAATGAAAGTTTCCTCGAATGTTTGGTATTACCTTAATGTGGTTTCGTTTGAATCGAGCATCATTTCTACTAAGCTGCATTGTAATTGGTTTTATACGTAAATCCTATTTCAAATATGAAAGCTGGCTTTGTTGAAAAACAAATTTATTGTGGTACAGCATTGAGATATTTGTCGGATATTGTTGTTATCTGCACGTCATTTGTCAGAGTGCACGTAGTGCATGCGTACTTAAAAAAATATTTTCCGATTTCATTTGAGTTGTCCTCTAATATGACACGTTGTAAATAGTGTTCCGGTCAATTTCATTTGTGATATGATGAATTCAGCGCAAATTATAAACTTTATTGTTGCGATAATTTCTAATAAATTACCAGGAGACGGGCAGCAGCGTCTTCCTGAGATTCCGATACTGATACTGCGTTCGCCAACCCGCCTGCCAAGCGTGGCGATTATGGAAAAACCCCTCATGGTAATGAAAACCACGAAGGAGGCCTATGTCCTGCAGTGGGCGTCAAAGGACTGATGATGATGATGATGAATTTCTTTCGATTTAAATTGTACCTTTGATCATTGTACACATAAAAGTAAAGTTTTATTGTTATTGCTTTTTAAAGTGTGATCTTATTACAGTTTTAGGGTGTTCCTATGTCCACAATAATACGGCACCAAGTATACAAAAGAGTTTATTTAATTGATTTGAGCAATGACTTTGATATTACCCATCAAATATTCCGGGATTTCAAGAAATTGATATATACATAGGCAGTATAATTGATTGAATACCTCATTTTAGATGTAAGCTTAATTCACATATAAATGTTGAGCTTACCTATGAATGGTGTACATACACGTAATTATATCTTTTTATATAACACGATTTTACTATGTTCTGTATGTATGCTGTTGGTGTGCCTTATTAAATAAAAATAAAATACAATATCAGATGAGCACACAATAGTTAAGTTACACAGGCTAAGTACAGAGGAGTGGTCACGTGAGACTCACAGTAGCGACTGGCCGCAGGCCCGTCGCGTATCCCTAAAGTCGAGTCAGCAGTCTCGACCCCTACACAGTCATTAATAAAAAAATAACATACTGTAGTTGATGATAATTTCAATCAGATTTCTTTATTGCTATCATCTGAGGCCGTCCTGCACCACTTTCTTAAATGTGGCTTAAACAACAACATTTAACTAAAATTCTTCATACAAAAGACGATTTAAGTGGCGACTTAAGTGATATTTAAGAAGTGGTGCGAGTCGGCCTAAGTCACTGAGTATTATTTTTGTCAAAATAATAACTTTTGCAATGTTAAAGTGAGTAAACACTTGGCAGTCATTTCGCCACTGGACAGACTTGTTGGAGGCAAGTGTGAGAAACAGGGGCAAGCCCTATATAATAGCGTACACACGCTTAGTCAAATCAGTCGAACAAGATTCGACTCAGACATCAAGCACTAGAATGAGTGCGGTGCGGCGAGGAACATGCCACCCGCGACTACCCCCGCCCTGTAGAGAACCTGCCGACGTGCCATCTGCCATAACGCACAAACGCCGACAAAGCCAATTTTCCCGCGTTCCTTAAGGAAACATGGAGGGCGGGCACCACAGCATGCACCATCACCGCCGCGAGCCCCCTTTCGTGAGTTCTCCCCGCCCCCACTGGAGAGGAGAATGCAGCCAGCGCGGCTGCCAACCACCTCGACCTCACCGTCGCAGGTGGAAAGGGGCAAGAAGACGGAGGATCCCCAGTAAGTGTAGCAGCCAGCGCCCGCAGACCCCCGGGCCTCTCTAGCAGCGGTTGCCGCCCCTACCCACACGTGAAGAAGGCGAAGCGGGAAAGAGCCCCCGGAGAAACCCAAGATGGGTTCAATCAAGGTCCTTCAAGAGGTCTTGGTGGCCGTTCAGGAAGGCCACAACCCCATCCTTATTATCCTCAGACGGATGGCAGACCTTTGCGCGTAACGCGCGGGGGGCCCTGCCCGCTGGCGCTGCCCTCCGAGTAATGACATCGCGGCCGCCATCTCCACCTGGATTTGCCAGCGCTGATGAGCGCCCGCTGGCCTGCTCCCTGGGGCCCCCAGTTGGGCTCGACATCGCAGGCGGCGTGAAAATTACCTGGATGTGACGCAGAAGAGTCGTCGGCTGAGTGTCGCCTGCTGGGCTTTTCCCAACGGAGTTCCACCCGGCAGTGCTTGATCTCGCCGACGACGGAAGATCTTCAATGACCCCGGACTCGATCACTGGAGCCCAGTTAAGGCGAGAAGACAACCTCGTCTCAATTCAGTCGAACAAGATTCGATTCGGATATCGAGCACTAGCTCCCGACAATCCTGTCGATTTACTCTCTTGGGTTACACCCATGCTGTATCTTGATTCCTGCTTATAACCGCATATTCTGTAAAGAAAGAAAGAAAGAAAGAGGATATTTATTTAAATTGTCACAGAAACACAAAGTAACGTTCTACACTGTTACTCTGTCCAATTTTATCATGAATTATTGTCTTTTTTTTCTCCTACCTACTATTTTATCGTAAACATCCAGTTTGAATAACTCCATAGAATATTTTTGCTTTTCTCTATTTCTCAAAGTTTTTCAATAAAAGCTGTTGTTTATTTTGAAGATTGAACCATGTACGCTAAGTGAAATTGTTATCCAGTGTTTATTTTCAGCAATTTGTGCGGAAAAGTTTAAATTACTCAGTGCTCCTAACGGTTGCCGCGTGATCTCTGGGAACCAAATATCAGTGCAATAGGAGTGCGACGACCAACGAATTGGTTTCTTGAGCAAATTTTATCGATAAATCAGTACCCTGTGAATGTCTATGCGTTTTATGTGAAATTTTTTAACGTAACTAATAAACAAACGTTAATATTGAACCACACGGTGACATCTAGCGACGAGTGGACTCTGCAAAGTTCCAAACATAGAGGGCAGTATTTCGCAAAAACATACAGGATTTCCCTAACGACATCTAGCGTTAAGTAGCTGTTGCGAAGTTCTGAACACAGAGGGCGCCAGATGCAAGATAAATTCTAGTGACACCTAGTGTTAAGTAGCTGTCACGAAGTGAGAACACAGAGGGCGCCAGGTGAAAGATAAGTTTCTAACGACACCTAGTGTTGAGTAGCAGTTTCAAAGTCCGAACACAGAGGGCGCCAGCTGCAACATAAATTGCTGGTGATATCTTGTGACTGGGAGTTGCCAAGACTTTTGAAATACAGTCGGCACCAAGTACAAGAAGCAAAAATGCTTTGCGGAACATGTAACGAAGATATTCTTGGCGAGGATGGCTCTGACGCCGGGTGCTCAACATGCTCGGCCAGATATCACATCTCATGCCTCTCCCTGACTAGGGAAGCCCAAAGACTTATCCGAACAAACAGAAAGCAATTTGTATGCCCTCACTGCAAAACAAAAACTAGATCAATCAAAGACGACTCTACACCCGTCAGAACTACAGGAAAAATCAGCCAGAAGGTACACGATTTGGAACCCAATTTCCAAAGCACGGTCAACAACCTAAGTACTACGCCGACATCGGCGCAAATTGCGGCGTCTTTTACAGAAGTGATGAGCCAGATGCAAGGAGCATTCACATCAATGAAGGAGGAAATGAATGCTTTCACAGCTTCGCTCAACTCCACCACTATCGACATTGCGGAATTCCGAAAAGAGATTACTGATATGAAGTCCCAACTAAAAGAGCTGGACAAGTACAGGACTGAAGTTAAAACTCTGCGAGCCGAGGTAGCGGAGCTTCGCCAGGAATTATCCTCCAAGGAACAACGCGCCTATCGCAAGGACGTCGAAATTACAGGTCTGACTGAGCACAAGGGTGAGAGCCTGCAGCAGATCGTGGGTGTTTTGTCCACTAAACTCGGTGTGGAGCTTGACCCACACGATGTGGATGATGTTCGACGTGTAGGTATGTTTGGTGGCGGAGAGGGCGGCGTCGCGCGCCCGAGGCCAGTGGTACTGACGTTTACGCGCCGGGCCCCGCGAGACCACATGATCCACGCAGCACGAGTGCGACGTGGCCTGACGACCGACGCGCTGAATATTGCTGGAACTTCTCGTAGAGTTTTTATTAACGAGCACCTCACAAAACAAAATAGGATACTCTTCAGCAAGGCGCGCTCCCTCGGTGCCAAACTCTGCTTCAAACATGTATGGACCAAGAACGGAAAAATCCTAATGCGACGCTCTGATACCAGTTCTGTTCTTCGCGTTGAGTCAGAATCTGTTTTAGATAAACTGGCTGGACAAGCTCACGCGACGCAAAACGTAAACATGATGACAGCACTGCAACCAGACTCTATGCAGTGTTCCTAGCGTTTGTAAGAGTATTACCTACTACTATCTGATGTGTCTATTTCTAAGTATCGTACAAATAATGCTATTTTTGTCAAAAATACTTAACCTGCACCAATCCGGCTTAAAGGCTTCTCTCATCCTCACCAAAAATAATATATTCAAATATTTCAAGTGTTACCAAATATACTCATTTATGGCTCCGTGCATATGTCAAATAAACTCTAACAAAGAAAAAATTGCTCATAAGAAAATAACCCCAAATGGCTAATCAGGACATAGAAAAACTTATTGACACAACTTTAGATATTCCATGCCTAAAAATAGAAACCGCAGATTCATGTAAAAATATTCTAACGCCTAACCTAAATTTTAAACTCATAGCATTTAATATAAGAAGCATAAATAAGAATCTTGATGCCTTCCAGGTATGTCTTCATAGGATGAGCTTATCTTTTGACGTCATAGTCCTGACAGAATGTAGGTTAAACGAGACAACGTCAATAGACGAGATCTCTGGATACATATCTCACCATACTAAGCACAACATTAACCAAAACGGCGGAGTAGTTGCTTACGTTAAAAACACCTGGAATGCCACTGTCACCGAGCAGCTCTTTGACGAAGCTAGTTGCCTCGTGATAGAAATTCCCAACCAAGCGGTAATTTTGGGAATTTACAGATCGCCCTCTTTTAGTAACTGTAGCAACATCAACCTCTTCTTACAGACTCTAGATTTGACTCTTGACTTGTTTAAGGATAGACCATGTATAGTTGTGACGGGAGATTTAAATATAGATATTACTCAATCTGACACAAGTAAAATAAATTCATCAGAATATCTTTGTCTTCTAGCAGAACATGGCATGTTACCCGCAATTACCATCCCAACACGGCTAAACGCTTGTCTCGACCATATCTTTGTTAAGTCCAGGTCTCCTGCTATAGGTGGAGTCTGTGAAAATGATATCACGGATCATAAAATGATTATTTTGGGAATGGAAACGAAAAGAGCTAAATCTGTTCTCAATAGACTAAAGGTTACTGTAAATTATGAAGGAGTGTTACATGACCTAAATGGTATTGATTGGAGTCCACTTTTTGACATAACAGACGTAGACTCCGCAGCTAAATACTTCTTAGATATCCTCACAAACTCTGTAGAGCAACACACAGAACACAAAAAGGTCAGTAGAACCAAATTTACAGTACAACCATGGATCACACCAGGCGTGACCAGATGCATCCGGCACCGCGATAAGCTCCACTCTAAGGTTCGACAGTTCCCTAACGATCAGGTTTTGAGGCTGTCGTTCATTCGCTACAGAACTTTTTGCAATGAACTTCTCAAAAAATTGAAACAGGATTACGAAAGTAGTGAGATTAGAGCTAACACGAATAACCCGAAGGGGTTATGGAAGACAATAAAAAGAATTTGTAACTTACAGAATAAAAACATACCCGCTTTCGATCTGATCTCAACCGACAAAAATCCTGTAGAGTCATTGAATGAGTGTAACTCATACTTCTCTTCAGTAGGTCAAAAACTCGCCGACCAAATTATGCATGAAACAAATAACACAGAGGAATCACTGGCGCGGAATACGAGCTTGACAAATACTGCCTCAAATTCTTTATTTTTGCAACCAACGGACATAAAAGAATTAGATAGTATAATTAAACAACTTAAATCTGATAGTGCCCCGGGACTCGATGGAATAAGCAATCAATTAATTAAATACATTAGACATCAAATAATCCATCCACTCGTTCATATTTTTAATCTAAGTTTCAGTACTGGAAAGTTTCCGGAGTGTTGGAAAGTTGCATCTGTCTTTCCTATCCATAAGGCAGGTCCCAAAAATATCCCGGGTAATTATAGGCCGATCTCACTGCTCAGTGGACTCTCAAAACTTTTAGAGAAACTCGTAAATAAACGCATGATTAACTTCCTGGAAAACCACAATCTCCTATCAAACAGACAGTTCGGTTTTAGACAGAAAAGGTCGACGGAAGATGCAGTTAAATTAATGACTAATCTTATTTCTAGTTATCTCGACAATGGACTCAGCTGTGTAGGAGTTTTCTTGGACCTGGCAAAGGCGTTTGACACCGTGTCGATCCCTATTCTGCTAAGAAAGATGGAATTATTGGGTATTAGGGGAGCACCTTTATCATGGTTCACAAGTTATCTCTCTGAAAGGAAACAGCTAGTCAAGGTCGGCTCCTTTAAAAGTGATCCCAAGCCAGTCCGTTTCGGTGTGCCACAAGGCAGTATTTTGGGCGCATCCCTTTTCATTATATATTTGAATGACATCCACGAAGTGAAGACTAATGACGCTGAAATAATTTGTTATGCCGATGACACAGCAATTCTTTTCCATGGAAAAACCTGGGCAAGCGCTTTCACAGCAGCAAAAAAAGGCATGACAGTAGTATCACAATGGCTCCAAAGAAATTTGTTAACACTCAACAGCGGGAAAACCAAATACCTGTGCTTTCATAAAACCTCTGCATCGAAGCCTCCTTCTGAATTGAAATTGCATGTGCACACCTGCTCTAATATATATCCGAATTGTGCCTGCGACACTATAGCACGTGCAACTAAAATTAAGTACCTGGGCATTATTATAGATGAAAACGTTAACTTTAAAGACCACGTGCTTGAGCTTTCAACGAGGGTAAGAAAGATTGTTGGAGTCATGAAAAAGCTTCGTAACGCTGCCAGTAGAGAAATACTTAATATAGTATACTTAGCGATTTGCCAATCTATATTGACATACTGCATCACGGTTTGGGGCGGTGCCGCTAAAACTGTACTCATGGACATTGAAAGAGCCCAACGCTCAGTCTTAAAAGTAATGCTAAAAAAACCCTTTAGGTTCCCCACTAATACACTTTATGATGAGGCAAAAGTCCTATCAGTCCGCAAACTATTTATATTAAAAATCTCCCTTGCCGCTCATAAAGCCACACTAAACTCCAACGAGTACCAGCGACTGCTGAGTAGACGCGTCTTCAGGATTCCGACTCCCACCATAAAAACCACTTTTGCCCGCAGATTCAATCCCTTCTTAAGTTCCCACATTTATAATAATATTGTCGCCCTATGCGACATTAAATCAAACTCAGAAGTAGAAGCAAAAGCCACGATAACAAAATTACTTTTAAGCCTGGATTATACATGCACAGAAAATATCTTGTACCTATAAGGAAGACACGACATCGGGTTAATTTTAGTACATGTTTCATATCCCATTGGGTTTTCCATAAAGTTATGTTTAGTCTATATTTAAATATTTTATAGTTACTGTTTACCATAACAAATTTTGTTGTTAAATTTAAGTTGGTTCCTCGCGATACAGGCTAAGCCTAGTGCAAGGACCCCTGGTAATTTTGTAGTTTGAGTTTTTAATAATAAATATATTTTTCTTTTCTTTCTTTCTTACGTATACAAAGCATCACACAATAATTTACACTATGTAAACAGAGACAGAACAGAAGACACACCACGTTAGATTTGCCGGCGACATTGTTCCAGTCGAAGAAGATGCAAAGAAGATGATTACATACTCATATGTAATTCCTGGTGTACATACAATAAAGAATATTCTATCTATCTATCTATCTATGATTAACGTGAAACGTCTGAGTAAGCGTTAATTTTTATCTCAAACTGCGCAATGTGTTACGCGGCACTGGCGCCATCTAGCGCCACGAATCAAGAGGATCTGAGTAATGGCTACTTTTCTTTACTGAATAATACATAAATTAACTGCACACAACACGTAGTTACAGAGTTACAGCCCTCGCCAAGGCGACAGGTTTTCGTTGCATGGGATTTAGCAAGTGACATCTATAGTCCTATTTTATTTATTCGTTTTGTCTGTTGTGTATTTAGTTTTCCTTCTGTGTTGTGCATATTATGTTACTTATGTGCTTATGTTGTTTCTGTGATGTATCTTGTTGGTATAATAAATGTCTTTCTTCTAACTATTGTTGTGGTCTTTAACTGTTACTTTGCCCGATTTTTAGAGTCCATTACTTTGACTTTACTCGATCAATTCTTTATTTTTCTAGATTTTACTGTTATTGCTTAATTCTGTGTTGCTTAGTTGCTAATAAATATTGTCATTTAAATCAGCGTCTACCTTTTACTGGTAAATATGGGAACTCGCGATCCCGACGACCTCTTCTGACGCTCCTGATCTTAGATATTTATATCAATGCCATATTACATTATTTTCTGTATATTTCTTTTGTTTCCGATGGCAATTTTGATAAGCAGAACAATGAAAATAATTGCAAATACATTTTGAAATATTTTTTCTTACATTTATGTCTTTATAAACATGTGTTTACATAGTTTTATAAACGTAGTTCTTTACGCGCTCTTCTTATGTTGCAGTGCAGACTCCAGTAAATTAAATAATTGTCCTGGAACGTTCATAAATAAGTATGGTTCTAAGCATTATCTATCAACCAGCGCCACTAAAAATCAGAAAAACCGTATAAAAATAGTACAATGTATTTATTTAATGGCAATTTAATCAAAATAAAGCACAAGTCGTGGATCAAAATTTGTTAAACTTAAGCATTCCGATTGAGGTGTTTCATCAATTCCGCATTTTTAAGATGATTCTGTTTGAAATACTGATTTGTTTAATCGGTTGCACAGAAATAGCATTCCAAAAGTACCGTACAAAAACTGCCATACGAATGTCATAGATTCTACCCATTTTGTCGCGCAGACATAGTTTTTCGATACCTGATTGCTATATTTCAAAGCAGAATGTAGCAAACGTAGACATTTCGAATTCAAACAGCACTGCGTATGAAAAGATTCCAATAGGGAGATTGAATCCGGTATTATTTGAGAAATTCATATTTATGCAAAGTGTGCCAGCGTCGTGGCGGCCGCATCGCCGCCACCAGCGTAGAATATTAGAAAACTCACATAGAAACTATTTCCACGTTTATTTCCGATACAATTTAAACATTTAACTTTGGAAGTCGAATGTTTTTGGCCTTGTTTCGTGAAAAGGCCTCGGGGCTGAGAAATTAAGTTAGGGGAAGTGCAAGAAGTTTACCTGAAAGTCGGGCCAACAGCGAACCGCCTGAATACGGGTATAATGAGGTAGTTTCCTTCGTTAGCCATTTCATGAAGATAGATTACTAAACTCACAAAACAAAGGTAATAGAATTAGAAAATGTTTATTTGTCTTCACAATAATCACTTATACTATACAGCAATGACGACAGTTTAGTGAGTAATTTATTTAAAAGCATTTTAATTAGGTATGAAGACAAAAAGGTCTGTACCTCGGCTAGTAACTAATGTGCACCAGTGTGCAATTAGTTGCCGATTTTCAGGCAAGGCCTTTCCTTAAACTAAGTTATACCTACCTGGGTATAATTATTACTACTGCTATTATGACGATAAAGAACACACGCGCAGAATGGTGATAAATCTTTGAATTGTGAAACTAACAGCTTTGGCGTTCATTAGGTAAACATTTTGTTTTTATAGTGAATTACATTTTTGACTCTGACTTTGATGACAGATCCAAACCGAAGACTCGACATATTAAAATAGTAATGTCGACATAGTAATAAACCTTTGTCGTCATATTTTGTAATGTGGCCTTCTGAACTAACAGTAACTTACTGTTGACGTCTGAGTCATAAAAATGGTCACCTTTCGATACTGAAGGGGATTTCTCAATAGCTGTCGTACAATGGGAAATTTTCCGAAAATTGACCCCCAGTTAATATCGGTAAATAAATAAAGCCGATTTTTTAACTCAATCTTTTTACCCAAAACATGCCTGAATGAGGTGCAAACGTGGTACCAAGTTCTTCATAAAGCTACGAATACTAGGTTTTATTAGTGAATTGATAAAATCGAAAATATTTTTTTCGTCCCCGGACAGAAAATCAAGTGCTGACGACTGCACTGCACCTTTCTTTTCAAGTAGGTTTGGGGGTAACAAGCATTCAGCTTAGGCAATTCTTATCCAAGAAGGTACCTAAATTCTAGATGGAGAAGTCAAAAGGTTGTCCAAGTTTTTGTCTCATATTTATTGTGTGTTTTTGGTACACACATACATATATACATAAACTAACGCCTGTATCCCCGAGAGGTAGGCAGAGACCAGGGACTGTCACTTGCCACGATCCTGACAGATCACAGATCAGAACAGTGTTTTACGTATAGCAAATAAACTTTTTACCTATCAATCGATCAATAAACAGACGCCAATGCGCATTGTAAAATTAGAGCAATGACCAACACAAAGCTCGTAGAATAATTGGGGAGAGACAATCCAAACAAAAGACGTACAGTTCGCGACCAAAGCACGTATGTAATACAGACCCAACATGGCATAGAAATGGTGTGATACAAACTATGTAAGACATACAATTGCGTATACAACCCACGTACACCCACACAAATACACTAAGGACGCCATATCCACCCTATTAGTCTGCGCGAGTTGGCACTAATGATACTATAACTAGCTCATAGGCTTTTATAAGGTTCTACAACAGGATTCCTGTATTAGTTACCACCGACGCGGCTATGAAAATGTACTAAACACACTCAAAAAAGCCTACTATTACAATTATTTGAAAAACAAAGGTCTCTGGTATCCGTTAAAAGTATAATAATGTTACCGGGTATAGGACAGTTGTGTCTAGTGTTCAACATGACATGTGTAATCACTTTTTGTTAGCTTCTTCTCCACATAATTGATTTGTTAGCATTTCTGATACTTTCGCAAAACTTGCATTTGTAGTAACATTTCGTACATTTTGTAGCAAATCATATAAAATTTTAAACGCTCCGCATTTAGTCGTAAGAAGAGTCGCTCGTAGTCCCGGCTGCCTGAGTGATCTTAAACGATCACGAAGGTTAAGCAACACAGGGCGCGTTCAGTGCATGGATGGGTCGCCGTCTATGCCTAACGCTTTTTGATACGTTATTTTGAGTCATTAGCAGTTTAGTCACTATTCTAACCCATTTAATGTTTTGCCAACAATTCCAACTTCACAGATTTTCAACTCGACAGATTTGCAACTCAATAGACTTACACGTCGTCGTTAAATGTACAGTTGATTGCACATTTTCTTATTATTTTCCTCAAACAATATAAAAGATGCGACCTACGAGGAAATTCATATTTTAACAATCATAATATAGTTGGAAACCAACGTGTTATGAATTCTCATGTAAATATTTTTTGCTGAAATATTGACATAGTCTCGTCATTAAAAATAATATATTCTCGGTCATAATTTTTCTGTGGATTTTCTAATGGATTTGCGAGGCTTACGATTAATTTATTTGAAATGTATAGTGAATTAGTGTTTGTCACTAGCCAGTGGAATGGACAAATATTACGAGTATGAGTACAATTTAGTTTTAAAGAACGCTTTAAAAAAAAAAGTAACAGCCGATTGGTATATAAATCTTAGAGATATCGATTTCTGATGCATTAATTTTGAAAATGTAATAAACGCGTAGAAGGATGCATTTCACAATTGCCAATCTGTATAAATAACGTATAAAATCTTTGTTACACTTGTCCCTCTGGGTCACTAGTTTCTTTATAAATGTTTGGCGACTAGAAAATAACCAATCAACTAATTCGAGATGGTTGTGCGACACACCTACTTTAGCATTAGATTTAAACAATCATACAAACACATTTCCATCGTACCATCGAACCTAATGCCTAATGCAACAAAATATCCTAGTCCGGAAACGGCTTCACTTTTTTACGACACTTGGCAACGGCTTCACGGTAATTACGACGCCATGTTTGTACTTGTATTTTGGTAGTATGATCAAATTTTGGTAGGTAGATCTAAAAAATGGACATTTTTTTGTTCATCTGGCAGCTCCCAGCGCATAAACACATCTTTGAAGGGTGGCCATTTATAAACTTTATTTGTGATTCAAGGAAGTATTTATTTTACCTCTATGGACAAAAGAACTAAACTTTCAACTATACAAACTCATCATCATCATCATCACGGGCCAAAATAGCCACAATGATAACCGACCTCCGATAGGAGATGGCACCAAAAGAAGAAGAAGAATACAAACTCACATGGTAGATATCTACATATTGCAGTATTTACCGCAGTATTTAAAAAAATTGCATTAATTCAGAGAAATCCGTATCTTATGCGTAGGCCGTACGCTTAGGTAATACGTAGCTACTTAACGGTACAAAGTTAAAGTACTCTCCATAACGCAAACCCTACCGACAGACAACAGGAACCATTGGATATCAATAAATTAATTAAATTCTCACTGAATAAATCTAGTTCACGTCGAAACTTGACCAAAATTTTCACTGAATGAAATGAAAGCAAATCCTTTTTTGAGCTGTCATTAATTTTTTTCTTTTTTCATCTGTTCTTGACTTATACTTTTTGTGCCGGTGCTGAAAACTAAGAAGGTCCCTAAAGGAGTCCAGTTCGCTTTTAATTTGCAAACTCTTTTCAGCATGGCCGTTACGTCCGCGAGTTTTGTATGTACCTCGACCTCAAAAGTGATATTGAAGAAAGAATCAAAAACCCATAAGGCAGCGGCAGAGAGATTAATTATAGCTTTTAGGATGAACAATCTGTGAACCAACAGCCGAGCTCAGTTATGGTTCAATAGCCGCTTGGCTAGTCTTCACGATCTATGAGTAAATGTTTCTTAAAAGAGCAGGCTGTTCCATTCACAAGTGACCTGTATACGTTCCTCTGCAGGGCAGGCACAGGCCTTTTGTCATAGTGAAAGATAGATAAAGTATGTGCAATTTTAAGGTACCGTACTGCAAAAGGAAAAACGGAACCTTTATAGGATCACTTTGTTGTCCATCCGTCCGTCCGTCCATCCGTCTGTTTGTCTAGACCCTTTATCTCGGGAACGCGTGGAGGTATCAAAATTAGAACCATATACTCAGGTCTAAAGTCCCTTGAAGCTGTCGAAAAATCAAACTTCTAAGTTAACGTAAAAAAAGTAATGGCCGTTTATGCCACAAAATGGTTATGGAATTAAGTCCGCTGTGTTGTACGTTAAGTTAAGAGCAATAAAAACATTAAATAATAATAAAATACGTACCTATATTTCGACACTTTCAAAGGAATCAAAATTTATACTTTCCGTTGACCTAGAACTATGAAATTTGACAAGTAATATCGTGATTGCAAATACAGGAAAAGATCCGGAAACTATTATTGTAAAAAATTTACTTTAAAGTTCGGGAAAAGCTCGGAAAAAATGCGAGACTACAAATTTGTATGGAACCCTCGGTGAGCGAGTCCGGCTCGCATTTGTCCAGTTTTTTTATTATTAAAGTTATTGAGCTGATTTGTGCGTATCAGCTCAATAATTTTTTTCTTATTTTTTATTTAGCCTATATGTACACGTCCCACTGCAGGGCACAGGTCTTCTCTCAGAGAGACAGAGAGTATACGCAACGCATACCGCGGAATGGCAATTTCAAGCGCTGAGCTATGCGAACATCTTAGACACTCAGGTTTCCTCACGATGATTTCCTTTACGGTTAGCGAGTGGTATTGCTACTATAACTTCACCATTGCACGTAACATAGAAAACAAAGTCATTGGTACCGGGATTTGAACCCACGACCTCTCGAATCAGAATTTTGTCAATTTCACCCTGAAAAGCTGACCAGATAAAACACGTACTTACTCATGAACAAAAATAAGGCAGCGATTCCAGCTTGTTATTTCCCAAAGGTGGATAGAACACGTGAGCTGAATCAGCCAACGAGTGGAGGAACGTTTTCCTGTCTCATCCAAATTCTTAAACGAAAATAGCTGATTAAGCGGAACACTAAAATATGGTTCGAATGCGGTATCACGTCAGTGATTACCATGGCTGAGGTCGTGGGTTCGATTTCCACTGGGGGCCGCCACGCCATACATTTGTACAAATGGCCTTAGTTTGGGTGTATTTACATAAACATAACATGAGCAGCCTATATACGTTCCACTGTAGGGCACAGGCCTTCTCTCAGGGAGAGAGTATGGGCTTAATCACCATGCGTGCCCACCGCGGATTGGCGATTTCAAGCACTGAGGTATGTGAATAGCTCAGACACTCAGGTTCCCTCACGATGTTTTCCTTCACCGTTAGCGAGTGGTATTGCTACTATAACTTCACAAATGTACATAACTTAGAAAACCAAGTCATAGGTACATGCCCGCACCGGGGATCGAACCTGGGTCTCCCACTTCCGAGTCCGAGGTTCTACCCACAAGGCTACCATCGCTGGGCGTATTTACATGTTTGTAATGCCCTTGCCTGGTTACCATAGCACAGGGCATTGTAGTTTGTGACCAGGACAAGTCATTTTGTGAAAGTTATTTATTTATTTCTAATATGTTTTATGACAGTTTTTCCGATATCTCTACATAGGTACATATAAGCTACATAATCTCTGTTATCAGCTAGGTACGTCACCGGTACTTACTTAAACAAACATAACATAACATAAACTCACGCCTGTATCCCAGAGGGGTAGGCAGAGACCAGGGACTGCCACTTGCTACGATCCTGACGGATCACTTTCGCTTCCTCAACATTCATTAGCCGTTGCATGCACGCACGCCGGTTTCCGGTACTTTTTATCTAGCCCTTTGCTAATATAACCCCTATTTGGTCGAAGTATGTCCGTCTGGGTCGTCCCTTACCGGCCCTTCCATCCACATTCGCTCGATATATTTGTTTTGTCAATCTTTCTTCCTTCATCCTCTCCACATGTCCAAACCAACGCAACCTTCCTTTCTCAATTCTAGTCACTACATCCTCTTTCAGTCCACAACGTTCTCTAATCACACTATTGCGTATCCTGTCATTCAAAGTAACACCAGCCGTACTTCTCAAGGACCTCATTTCTACTGCATTAATCCTACTTTCTTACTTAAACAAAGTAGTCACTTATTAGATTAGAACTCTTAATTATATACACCAGAAAAATAAACATTAATTATTATTATTTAGTTAATTTTTTTTTCTGAACCTGAATTTACTGTTTTTTGTTAAGGCCAAATGATCGAGTCAACAAGGAATAAACCTAGAGGAAAAACTATTCTTACAACTAATGAGGGCTTTTCAAAGCGTCATTAAAAAAAAATACAGTACCGCAAGTTACCGATAGATGGTGCTGACGTCACATAATATGTCAAAATTGACATGACATCACTGTACCTTCTCTGTGGTTTCTGTCACGTCGCCTGCTTGTTTCGTTGACGAGAGAAGGGAGGTTTAGATTATCACAGATTAATAACGATATAAAACCAAGAATGTGTAAAACGTATGATGACATTTGTTCTCCTTGCAGCGCCATCTAGTTTTTTTTAATGAAACTCAAGTGAAAGCTGTCATTGTAGCCCTCATTCATTACTTAAAGCCCAACGTCCAAGCCAAGTTTCACGCAATGAATAACGAATGCGCTGGGATTTAAAAGTTTAAGTATTGATTAACGACTAAGCCGTACTTTAATTTACATTTTAGGATGTCGTACATGCAATCCGAGTAGCCAATTTAATTTAATAAGGTTAGATAAGAATATTCTGCACTGTACACTAAAGCACAATGACATAAAAACAGAACAGTCGACAGCAAATCAACCTTTACGTCAGTACACTCTACTCAGTTAAAAATCTCTTCATGACCTTAGCTGACAAGATGGAGGAAGGAAGAGGAAAGGCGGAGGACTGGGTGTAGAGCCATTCTTACGTGGCCTTGTATGGAGGAAGAGGGGAAGAGGGGGGTGGAATGGCCAAAATCGCCCTACGCAATTAATGAATGGCCTTTTTATGGCTTCATCAACACGCGTGCCCACCCGGATTGGCGAATGCAACCGCTGAAGTGTGTGAATTGCTCCGACACTTAAGTTTCCCCACGACGTTTTCCTTCACCGTTAACGAGTGTTATTGCTGCTATAATTTCACAAATGTGCATACTCGTAACTTAGTCAGAGTAGCAGAGAATATTTTAACAATCACAAATAACTTAAACAGACAATGGCCAAAGTTTAAGTGGACAATGTGAACTTAAACGTGTTCTGTTGCTTCGGTCCCAACTTTCAAATGACCCCGTATATAGTTTCGTAAATTGGTACTTTTAACAAATTTCGAAAGCGTTCGTCATTAATTTGAGGTATTTCTGTCGACAAATGAGTTTACTACAAGTAAATAGTGATTTACACATCCGCTCGTAACTACAAGGGTTGTTTGAATTCCGTATCTAAAGTATTAAACTATTCATGGCAATTAAACGAGATCCAACTGAGACTTTCCTGCTGGAGGTACTTGGTTCTGTCTATGGAGACGTTACTTTGATCTAATGAATGGCGCATGAATAGGTCGCCCTCAGTTCCTTCCGAGGCACTTCAGAAACACATTTCAGAAACTTTGTTTTTGTAACTACTAAGAACAAGTTAACGACCAAAACAATCCGTCAAAGTAATAAGGTTCTAGTTCTATTTCGACTATCGATGTCCGCACCTAGCCTCATTGCCATTGTACGTAGCAAGTGCTGTGGTGTGTAAATACCTCAGACACTAGGGTTTCCTCACGATGTTTTCCGCCACAATTAACGAGTGTTATTGCTACTAGAACTTGACAAATGTACGTAACTTAGAAAACCAATAAACAAACATGCAACATGGGATTCGAACCCACGACCTTCCGAATGAGAAGACGGCATTCTACCGTTCCGCTACCACCGCGTTAGTAATAAGGTTATATGGTGTACTTTATATTTCATACCAGCGCTATAATAATAATAATAATAAAATTTATTTCAGAAAATAATGTTTCCATAGTTACATTATATGACATATTAAATTACTTACATTAGATACATTTGATTAAATTTTGATTTAAATTACATAACATTCTTACGTTATTTACGTTATTATTAACGTGTTTTTTTGAGTTCAAAATTTAAAAATAATTATTATAAAAGATTATAAGGGTCTACTACAACTGTGTGTAGTTGCATCCAATGCCCCATCATCGGGGAGTCCCATTTAGCAACAAATGTGCTCAGGATGGTGTTGGTGGTGCCGCGGAGGCGAGCAAGTAGCGACGCGCACCGCTTTCGAATAATGGCGTGAAAGCCGTCAGTGCGGCGCTCGGCAAACATGCCTGACGCGCTGCACCTTCGCGGCAGCACAAACAGCACCCTGAACGCGTTATTGTACTGGACGCGCACGGCGCTATAATTAAGCTTAATGGGCCCGAATAAAAAATTGCGCATGAATTAAAATTGAGTATTCATCCAATAGGGCCAACCGGTCAGCTGTGAACTTTTAGCTTCATAACGCACTAGTTATCAGGAAATAAGTAACAATGATTGTTTATTATTAACAAACACTTTGCATCAGCGAAGAGCATTAAATTCCGGCATTTAGTTAGTTTTTTTTTTCCATTAATGGATCGATGTATGTCTGGGCTTGCCATTAATAAATGCAACTCTAAAACAAATACACATACCTAGAACCAATCAATTCCTATTCATTCAATATCAACAACATTAAAAAGATTCATGTATTCGGTAGTAATGGGAATGGGAATGTTCGGTGGGAATCGCTCGTAGCCCCGGCCGCCTGAGTGATCTTAAACGATCACGAAGGTTAAGCAACACAGGGCGCGTTCAGTGCATGGATGGATCGCCGTCTATGCCTAACGCTAGTGGCATTTTTCCGAGCGGTTCCGTGCTTCGCAAGGCACGTTAAGCTGTTGGTGCCGGCTGCCGTCGATAGATGGCAGTCGTTAAGCCAAGTCAGAGGCCTTAGGGCGGCTTGACAACTTCTGACAGTAGACGAGCCACTAGTCTACAAGCCTCCACCAATCCAAACTTGGCCCCCGTGGTGGAATATGGCCTATACCTTCCTCAGGGAAGAGACCCGTGCCCCTCGGTGGGGACATAATGGGTTGCTGATGATGATTCGGTAGTAATCCGAGTATATCAATGTGCTACAAAGGTATTCAGTAGCGATTGCAATATGCGGTTGGAATCTCAGAAAGACGCTGCTGCCCGTCTCCTAGTATTTTATTTCCTTAGTCGCCTTTTACGACATCCACGGAAGGAAATGGAGTGATGCTATTCTTAATCCGGCGCCACACGTAACGGCGCAACACGGCAACGTTATAGTGAGAAACAATTATAATGAATTGGACAAATGGCGTGCCAATTATGTACTCATAATTGCACCAACTACCCGTCTCCCTTTCTCCTTTGGAAACCTTTCAACGTCACAAGGTTATATATATAATACAATCAGCCTATATACGTCCCACTGTAGGGCACAGGCCTTCTCTCAAGGAGAGAGTATGGGCTTAATCACCACGCGTGCCCAC
The DNA here is from genome assembly GCA_947308005.1 of Yponomeuta malinellus. NCBI lineage: Eukaryota > Metazoa > Arthropoda > Insecta > Lepidoptera > Yponomeutidae > Yponomeuta > Yponomeuta malinellus. The sequence continues at coordinate 13,290,412 of OX371012.1, forward strand.
CGCGGATTGGCTGCCCACCGCGGATTGGCAAGGTTGTCTGGAAGAAATTGCTGTTAGCAATAAGACCGCCCATTGTAATTTTTCATTGTAACTTTCATATTTTATGTCTCGCTTCTTGTGTGCAATAAAGAATATTCTTATGAACTATAATGTGTGCATAGCATAGCATAGCATACAAAAGGGCCATATCTCAGTGTTCGTATTTGCCTGAAGGCAAAGTACTGATTTTCAGTTGTAGCCCGCCGAGGAAACGCGCAGCTCGTTATAGAGACTAATTTCATATGGATATGCTGTGTTTTATATTTTATAACTGAGGGACAGAATAAATAAACCATAATTGCCTGATATTCATGACGATATAGTTTCCAAAATTAAAAAAGGTTTAACAGTTCATTTTCTCTTAATGATAAGATAAGATAAGACAAGATAAGATAAGATAAGAGCTCCTCGCGAGGAGGATCTCGGCTGTGTAATTGCAATCTCACTACTATCTTTCTTCCTTATATATTTATATCTACTTATGTTGCTACAGTTTATATGTGTATATTATATATATTATATGTATATGTTTATTTATATTATGTATGATAAGTTTATAGTATTAATATTTACTTATTTATTGTTGAGTATTCGTCTTCTTATGTAATTTTAGTTAAAGTTATTCGTTTTATCCGTTTACTTCGTATGCCTACCAGTTAATTTCTTGCACCTCCTGTGGTTGACTGGTAGAAAATGCTTGTAGCATTAAGTCCGCCACATTTCCATTGTATTTTTTACTTATGTGCAGTAAACGTATTAATAATAATAAAAATAAGATAAGAATATTCTTTATTGTATACCGGAAAAAAATATACAGAAACAACAATGACAAAAGAAAAGATACAATTGGTGGCCTTATTTCTAATAGCAATCTATCTTGATATCTTTTTTCTACAAAATTATTACGAGTTTTGAATGGATTATTGAATAACCATGTTTTGCCAAGATCAAAGATGTTTTACGCTTAACTTACATATTAATTAGAAACAGAATTGCTTAGATGTCATTTTAAACAAGTTCTAAGGCAGAAGAACTTGGCAATCGTATAGATGCTCGGCCTGTGCTGCGGGATGCAGGGCATCCTACAGCGCTGATTTTTAGGGAAGCCCAAATCTTACAAGTAATAAAGTTTTCAATTGATATTCTGTATTCGTCGACTTTGAATTTTTTTGTGTGAAGTTTTCCTCTTTATTTATCAAATGTGACTTATTTTTACTTCATCATCATCAGCCATTTGACGCCCACTGCAGGACATAGGCCTCCCTCATAGTTTTCCTAACCATGAGGAGTTTTGCCATAATCGCCACGCTTGGTAGGCGGGTTGGCGATCGCAGTATGCGGTTGAAATCTCAGGAAAACGCTGCTGCCCGTCTCTTGGTAATATATTTCCTTAGTCGCCTTCTACGACATCCACGGAAGGAAATGGAGTGACGCTATTCTAAATCCGGCGCCACAGGGTTATTTTTACTTATTAGGCTGAAACATGCGCGTGCACGCAACGTCTATTAAATGTTGATGAAGCGAAAGTGTTTTGTCAAGATCGAGGCAAGTGGCAAGCCCTGGTCTCTGCCTACCCCTCCGGAATAGACGTGTGAGTCTCTTTATGTGGGATTAGAATCAAATCTAACACGATTAAAGTACCATGCTGATTGAGTCTATTCGTAGAGATATTGTAAAAATAAATATATTGGTATTCAGATAATGATAAAAACAAGGTCAAACTTAGTGATTCTTCGTGTTTACATCTTGCTGAATAAAATAATAGGGGTTAAAGTATGAAATTGCCGTTTTATTGCAATAGGTTCTTTGAATTGACATAGAATCTTCATGGTTTGAGGTTTTCGAATGAAACTTTTTTCAAATGGTTTCTATGATGTTCTTTTTTTAAAAAATGTGAAACATTTGAATATCGAATATTGAATATCAACAAGGCAACACAAGTTTCAACACGCGTTTCTTTCTGCAGATCAGTCAAATCATGAGGCACCCATTTTTCGTATTTTTTTATTTTATTGATTTGACGCAAGTGAGTCAATATTGTGGGTAAGGTAACGTTAAACCATGCCGCTAATTCCTGGGTAGTTTGACTAGGGTCGGCTTCCACTATCTCTCTTAATTCATCGTTATTCACCTGTGTGGACGGTCTTCCTCGTGGCTCGTTCTTTAAGTCGAAATTTCCATCACGAAAGCGTTTAAACCAAAATCGCACGGTGCGTTCATTAGTAGACCCCTCTCCAAACGCAGCATTGATATTGCGGGCTGTTTCTGCCGCGTTAGTTCCGCGTCGGAACTCGTATTCAAAAATCACTCGAATTTTCGCAGTATCCATCTTTCTTGTCTAAATTGAATAACAAAAACAATTGAAAGTCGATATTCAAATGTTTCACATTTTTTAAAAAAAGAACATCATAGAAACCATTTGAAAAAAGTTTCATTCGAAAACCTCAAACCATGAAGATTCTATGTCAATTCAAAGAACCTATTGCAATAAAACGGCAATTTCATACTTTAACCCCTATTCTAATAGCCATTCCCCAATTTTGTTGTTCCATAACTTTAGATAGGAACTTGAAGTAATTTAATTTCGGAATGCCCCGTTTTATAATACTACTCTGGACGTAAATAATTTGACATCGCATAAGTTCAGTTTCATATTTGACTGCCTTATTGGTCTAGCGGTATCATCAGACGATTAACATGTCGGAGGTCGTAGGTTCGACTCTCCCTGGGGCCGCCGAGCCGTACATTTATACAAATGGCCTCAGTCTGTGTGTTTTTCCATGTTTATGATGTCCTTTCCAAGTTACCATAGTACAGGGTATCCTAGTTTGGAACCAGGACAAGTGATTGTGTTTTCTGGATGTTAGGTCTTATCATACAAAAAAATCGTTGAATTATAGGCTGAAATTTTCTCTACGGGATCTTTAAGGGACTGATATTTGATAATTATTTCAACTTGATTGCTCTACATTTTACTGTGAAAAAAAGTATTGAAACACGGACGGAAGGATGACAAAGTGATAGAGCCCGTTTTTTTTAGTTACGGAACCGTAAAGCGCCTTGCATTGTAAGCAAGTATCCAGCCAAATAACCAGCGTCGAAGAACTTTCTGGGTTGGCAAAAAGAAAAGGGCAATATGCAATGTGACGGCAACCTCCAGCAGTTGAGAGGCATTGGAATAAATGGTAGGTATCCATTATAATGTGTAGAATGCAAAATATGAATCCATTTTATCGCTAACTTCTGAACAACGACATCAATATAAAATATAATTCTTATACAATGTTGTTGAAATAATGAAAAATCTGAAAACCATTTCTTCAGTATCCGTACTAATTCTTCCACCTGGTTACGGTGGCGGGGAGTCGCTGGGGGCGACACAAGACCGGGAAGCTTGGAAAACCATGAGTTAGGCCTATGTCCTGCAGTGGGCGTCAAATGGCTGATGATGATACTAATTCTTATCGCAAACGTCAGCCTTCTCACAGAATTCGGTGCGCATAATTAGGCTTCAGTCTCTGATTATAAATTCGTAACGATTATTTTACAATGATATGGCATGTCCCGCACTGCCCGGCGTAATTTGGATAGACCTTCAATTATTTTATTGAAACACAATAATACAGCATTGACTTCGAGAGTAGAGGGCGGCTCTTTATTAAATTTTCCGTCGTTATCATAAAGTGACACAAAACCCACAGAAAGTCTACTATGACCGACTTTACGAGTTCGATGAACAAGTTAAAGTCTTCAAACGACCTAGTAAAAGAACTATCTTTATTTAGTATTAGATGTTTTATAAATTTGTGAGTTAATAAGTATACCAAATGGATTTCAGATTTTTCAGAGACGAGCAACCGAGCTCCGTCTCTACTCGCCATGATTAAGCTCTTTGAATAAGAGCGAAACCTGTTCGGACTCTTCCACCAAAAATTCAAGTGAGTGATTCCGGAATAAAGTTAATATTTTTTGAGATGACGACTCTATTCACAAGAAATAGCATGATACCTACTTATAGTAACTGTAGAGCGCATCAGAAAGTAAAGGTTTGGCTAAATTATTTTTAAAAAACCGGTCAAGTGCGTGTCGGACCACGCGCGTGTAGTGTTCCGTAGTTGGTTATGAAAATATATAAACTTGTAAGGATTGGTTTTTAATTAATATTAGGATTTTATTTCACTTACATTAACTAACTCCTTTACGGAATTAACAACTTCATCAAAGTAACTTTCAATGGAAAGTTTTCCTTCTGTAAGTTGGTCGACTATTACTCGTTAACTTATAAAGCCTACTTAGCCGCATAGTATTCCTTTTGATTTCATGGAGAACTTCACTAAAAATGTTTTAATATAATAGGAGAGGTCATCTTAAAAGATAAATAAACGTGGTATTTTTTTTCTCCACGATTTATGCTTTTAATAAAGAACCTGTCGAAAAGTAAATGTAGTCACGTGGTACACAGACGCTCCATACAAATCGGACTCAAACATCATGTCACAACTTGCACGTAACAACTTCTATTGTTTGTTTGTTTGTTACACTTTATTGCACAAAATACAAAATATATATGGAGTGTTTATCAATATTTGAGTTATCTCGCAAAATAATGTTTTTTCACTCCATCTGCTCGAAATGATGCATTTTAATGCCCAAATTTAGGACCCAAAACACGCTATTGTTGTTCAAGCTAAGATGCATCAAAGAAAATAGACTCAAAATTGGGTTTTGAATCTATTTACCTATTTACCTATTTATATTTATCTATTTAGGTACCTTTAAGTAAATAGACTCAAAAACCAATTTCGAATTTATATACTAATGTACTCATTTACTAAGAAGTCGGACTTTTCTTTCACTCTTGAGGATTCGTCCTCTATCTATTTCGCTCCAACCCAAGCAATAAGTTTTAAAACCGAGTTTGGAACTACTTACTGAACTACCAAACTCTTTGCTGGAAAACTTTTAAGTACCTAATTGTCAAATATTTGAAATTGGAACGCAAGTTTTTTTTCTATGCAAAAAATCAATAACACAGAAAATAAGTGAAAATAGACAAAAAGAGCGCGCCACGCTTTTTTTTGTCTATTTTCACTTATTTTCTCTGGAAAATGTCGTCAAGCGATGATGATAGTGTCTTCTTAACACCAGAATATATAAAAAAACAGGCAACACAAGCAATTCAAAACCTCCTGCCAGAAGTTACATTTCGTATGTAAGTGTTATCTTTTAATAGGGGTTAAAGTATGAAATTGCCGTTTTATTGCAATAGGTTCTTTGAATTGACATAGAATCTTCATGGTTTGAGGTTTTCGAATGAAACTTTTTTCAAATGGTTTCTATGCTGTTCTTTTTTAAAAAAATGTGAAACATTTGAATATCGACTTTCAATTGTTTTTGTTATTCAATTTAGACAAGAAAGATGGATACTGCGAAAATTCGAGTGATTTTTGAATACGAGTTCCGACGCGGAACTAACGCGGCAGAAACAGCCCGCAATATCAATGCTGCGTTTGGAGAGGGGTCTACTAATGAACGCACCGTGCGATTGTTCTGAAACTCATGCATTGAACTGGCTTTAATTCCAGACATCATTGTCATCTAAATAATCTTTAATATTATAGTAGCTTTTTTGGCACAAAGTGCGCTTCACACATTTTTTGAACCGCGTTTCTGGCAAGCTTATTATATCCTCAGGGATCTTATTGTAAAAACGTATACAATGCCCCATAAAGGATGTATTAACCTTTGCCAGCCTAAATTTTGGGAACGAAAGTTTATGTCTATTTCTAGTATTTACATTGTGTTGGCTACCTACAGTTTTAAAGTCACTGATATTTTTCCTAACATACATAATATTTTCATAGATATATTTTTATTGTTTTATTTTTTATATGTTTTCCATGCTATAAAAGCAATGTCACTCCAATCTAAGTTAGACGCTAGTTCCCTATTATACGTGCCAGCACAGCTACGTTTCTACAGAGGTAGTTTCTACCTACCGGATCAACGAAGCATTTCTGCGCCATCTTATTTTGTGCTCTTCGATAGCCGAGTTTCAGAAGTGAGTGAGCCCGTTAATTGATTTTGTATTTACAAAGGTAAGTTCGGCTATTATGTTACGGTCTGACTCGACGCGGCCGATATTGCTTCAAATACCTTTTAGTTTTGAGAACAGTTGCTATCGTGTCGTTCTTAAGTTTGTGACTAAAATTAATTCATCTTGAATAAACACAGTTGTGCTCGCTGTTAACATGAAAGAATTAGCATATTGATCATAAGTGACTGAAATAGCTTTATAAGTCTTGGCTACCTTCTACGATCTCAAGTGATTATAAGCCGGGTTTTGAGGGTCTCAGTACGCTCGGACCGTGTGCGTACAGTTTTAGTTGATAATGACGACGCACTCGGTCCGAGAGCACTGACCGTCGTCATAATCAACTAATACTGTACGCACACGGTCCGAGCGTACTGAGACCGTCAAAACCGAGCGAGACTTAGCATGTGCCTACCGTGTTTTTACACCTGCTTACACAAAACAAGAGTGCAATGTTTTCAGTGTTAATGTACCTACGTTTGTCCGTTTACTTATCTCGCCACGACTTCTAAACGCTAGAAAAACGATTCCAGCCTGAAACCGTCTTTGCAGTGTGTGGTGTTAATTAAATAATTGTGTCATTTGGGCTGCAGAGGGACCAGCCACAAGATGGACAGATGACCTCATCCAAGTGGTAGGAAGACGCTGGATGCAGGCCGCTTCCAACCGGTCTTTTTCGAAATCCATGGAGGAGGCCTATGTCCAGCAGTGGACTTATTGCGGTTGAATGATGATAATGATGATACTTTGTTACACACAAAACATAAAACCTTTTGTCCTCATACATTCTCTAAGTTGTAAATCTTCACAACATGTTACTCTTGAACTTACAAACCATTAAAATATGTAGCCAATAATATAAATAGCTTAAAACATGAACAATTTGAATGGATCTTAAAATTTAAAAAAAACTAGTACGCTCCTAAACGTTCAATTTGAATTCCAGCGCTCCTAACACGACAAACTCTCATAAACTGTTTCGTATTTAATACTTTTTTAATTTATCATTAATTCTGCATGCAAGATTTTTTTTGTAAGAAAGTGACTGTTGTTGGCTGTCTATAGATATACGTATACTTACAGAAAGATAATAGCTGGAATATTTATTTTCTTTTTCAGTGACCAATTACAACCTTGACTATGAAAATAAAGGATATGGGTTTAATTCCCACTGGAGCCCGCCGCACTTGTTACCTACAAGCGGCCTCAGTCTGAGCGTATTTCAATGTTTGTGATGTTCTTGCCTGGTTACCACAATACAGGGTATCAGGGAAAAGTGATTGTGTCATCACAAGAAGTCCACTGCCGGACATAGGCCTCCTCCATGGATTTCCAAAAAGACCGGTTGGAAGCGGCTTGCATCCAGCATCTTCCTGCCACTTGGATGAGGTCATCTGTCCATCTTGTGGCTGGTCGTCCTAGGCTGAGTGATTGTGTATGTGGAAGTAATTAGTATTATACTATGGAATTATTTCCATTTAGGGGAAAAGAATAGGAAAAAATCTATTTATCTCATCAGTCCATAAACAGAGGCAACCGTTGGGCATAGGCCCCTCTTCTTTCACGCCAACCTATCCGCTCCTTTGCTAGTCTCGTCCAACGAGTGGCAGCCAAGAACGGGTCAGCGCGACATTGTGAAGGCGGCCGGAAAACATTCAACGAAAAAAAATACGAAAGATTATTTAATTACCTACCAAACAATGGGTACCTTGCGTCAAACTTAGATTGAGGTGAATTTGCGTTCAGATCACATAAGACTGAGGAAAAATTTGAAATAAACGCTAAAAATATTTTTTTCGGGCTGTTCAGGGTCCCAAAAAATGCGAAGAATCAAGTTACTCTAATAATAGAAAATATAATGGATTTCGTTTTTTCATTGAATTCCAAACATTTTCTAGAAAGGGTGTAGATGCGTAAAAACATTATTTTACTAGATAACTCGAATATTGATAAATGCTTTATACATTATTATTACATTATGCCTGCAAGTGGTGGTGCCTAATAAGTAGAACATTGGATTCGGAAGCCCGAGACCCAGGTTCGATTCCCAGTGCGAGCATGTACCCATGACTTTCTTCTTCTTCTTCTAAGTTATGTACATTTGTGAAGTTATATTACTACTCGCTAACTGTGAAGGAAAACATCGTGAGGAAACCTGGGTGTCTGAGCTATTCACATACCTCAGCGCTTGAAATCGCCAATCCGCGATGGGCACGCGTGGTGATTAAGCGCATACTCTCTTTCTGAGAGAAGGCCTGTGCCCTACAGTGGGACGCTATAGGCTGCTTATGATACCTGCAACTTTTCGACAGGTCGCATTATGAAAAGTATTGGTCGTAGAGAAAAAAAATTAACCACGTTTATTTATCTTTTAACATGGCCTCTTCGAATATATTAAAACATTTTTAGTGCAAGTTCTCCATTAGACTATCCCCAGCGCCAACGTATAACTTGACTCACGGTTGAATTTCAAACAGAGGGTGTTATGGCCATAGCGAGGTCAAACGTATGGTAATGTAAGCGGCAACTTGTAGACTTGTGCTCTCTTATTCTCTTAGCCTGCAGTTGTTGTTTTTAGGGATCCGTACCCGAACGGTGCCAAACGGGACCCTATTACTAAGACTTCACTGCCCGTCAGTCTGTTTGTATATCACCAGGCTGTATCTAGACATTGACATCTTTATTCATAATCATTAATTACACGTCAATTGATAATTCGGATACAATAATTAAAAATTTACAATTATCACAATAATTACAATCATCACAATAATTACAATTAATTCCACTTACTAATAGTAAGAAAAAGTAACAAAATAATCAGACTAGCTAATTAAGCCAGCCATCATAGCTGTAGATCGTTTGCTTGACAAGCCACTTTTTTAGTTTTGTGGCGAGCACATGTCAACTCTGTGCGCGCACTATAAACTATTATTATAGTGCGCGCACAGATATATTCCTGCATCGCGCAAGCAAAATGTTTCACATGACTTATCATAAATATAACGTCCGACAAACATCAGTTGGACCGGCCGTCCCCAGGCATACGATCTGCCTGGCGGGAAATATCCCTTTATAGTGGAAGAGCACGATCACCCGCTCTTCCCTATAGTTTAATTTTAAAACATTGCGATGATGTTGAATTAATTATATCACTTGGCAGGCGGTTGTACACTTTCGGTCCCATAACATGAATTAGCTTACCTGATTTAGTAAGCTTGTGGGACACAGATGATCTCATGAACCGGAACAGCTAGGCAGTTGAAATTTTCACAGATGATGTATTTCTGTTGCCGCTTTAACCAAATACTAAAAACAGAATAAAATACCTCCCACGAAACAAACGTATTTTTTTTGCCGAGAGGGTTTTAAAGAGGGTTTTTTTATCTGCGAAATTTTACTTTTATAAGTTGGTTGCCTATTACTCGGTATTAAAAAACCAATTTAGAGGCTTAAGTAAAGCCTAGTGAAGCCTACTTGACTGTGATAGTTTTCCTTTTAAGTTCACTATTATGTGCTACTGCCCTTTTCACGTTTCTATAATCCGCCATTTAGCCAGGAGAGGGCGGGGGGGGACGCCCTACTCGGACAACATTTTGAGCTTTAAAGCTTAATATTCGCAAACGGAACCCTAAATTAAAAAAAATTGTACACCTACATACATTATTTTTGAACGAGTAATCCAACGATATACCACACTATGGTGTAGGCGAGAAAAAAAATTGCGTTCCTAATTTATGTGTACGGGTGGTACCCTAAATATATGTTATTCGAGGTTTTATGATACTATTTTGTTGGCGTTATACATATGTATATCTAAGCCAAATTTCAGCGGACGGATAGACACGCAGACGGACGGACATAGCGAAACTATAAGGGTACCTTGTCCACTATGGAACCCTAAAAATGAAAACATTTTATAACTAAAGTGGGCATGGAGACTTGCAAAAGTTGTCATTGTGCTACCGATTGTATTGAAATGAAATAAAAGTAACAAAGCGCAATAGTGGACATCATGCTATGAAACCGTTTAGGAGACGGTCTTATTCATTAAAGTTATCTCTTCCAGACAACGTTTGGACCGAGGATATACCAGCGAGTGCAAACATGCGCAAATTCTTGTACCTATATGAAGCAATACACCACTCACTATATAAACTATCACGGACATTTTCGTAATACAAACATTTACTGAGTACAAGGATTGTGGTAAAATTGGGTTGACTAAATATGAGGAAAAAATATAATAAATACACATTTTTACCGAGAAAACCGGAACCGACCGAAGTTAGCGCAAAACAAATCAAATGTAATGAAAACGAATAAAAATTGAAGATAGCAAAATAAACAGGGTGGTCGAAAATTTTGTAATAAAAAACAAAAGAGCGCGGGAAGAAAAAAAAAAACCAAAAAGGTTAGAAAAAGAAAATAACTAAAAAGTTCGATTTATCTGGCGGAAAGGAGGTTGCGATAGCAAATGCAATGATTTAGTAAAGTTAGCATAGATTATTTAAGTCAGGGCCCTTGTTATGAAAAATGCGATATTATCGGAAGTGTCGTCAACGTCGCGCTTGAACGGTTTTTTTTAATAGTTTCCATAGTTGAATCATTATCATCATAATCAGCCAGTGTCAGTCCACTGTCCTCTCCCAAGATACGCCACCGAGCCCGATCTTCGGCTCTTCTTTTCCAGTCACTGCCCACCGCTTTGCGAATGTCGTCGCTCCACCTGGTCACAGGGCGTCCTACGCTACGTTTGCCGATTCGCGTTCTCCACTCTAGAACCAGTCTACCCCAACGGCTATCGGTCCTGCGGCAGATATGACCAGCCCACTGCCACTTCAGTTTGCTAATCCATTCAGCTATGTCGATTACCTTAGTACTCTGGCGAATTACTTCGTTTCGGATTCGATCCCGCAGAGAAACACCGAGCATAGCTCTCTCCATAGAGCTGTCTCGGCTCAGTATGTCATGACGGGTAGGACGCTCTGATTAGTTGACAACCCTAGTTGAATAGTTTAGTTGAATAGTAATAGCTATTATAAAAAAGAAACATATTTGTCACTAGATTCGAGTGAATTTTCGGGCTCAAGTGTGACGTTGACGACCCTTCCGATGATGTCGCAGCTTCCTAATAAGGGCCCAGTTCATACTGCTATAAAACTAACATGAACATCACAATAATTACCTGGACATCCATTAGTATTTTTTCCTTAACCCAAGCATTAATTATTCATTCGGAAAGCATCGCCGTAAGCCGGTTCCTTAATTGAAACGTGGAACATGTTGTTTTTGTTGGGAGCCTCGACACTGGAATATCTGGCGCTGAATTTGGCGTAAATAAGATAATAAATTGGAAAATGTACATTGTTACCTACAAAAATTACAATTCCTGACATGCCGTCACTACAGTTTGTGTTATAAAACAATTCTTGTTCTATGAGTTTGTTTCTCAGATTTATATTCATACCTGTGTGTATCGTCGTTTCAATGGCAACGTCTGAATATTGTAGAGTACGTACAGTGTTCGGGACGCTGTTCAAAATCGTTTTCTTTTAACAGTATGTCTGTTTATTTTTTTCTCACATGCGTTATAAAAATAAACTGTTAATGCAATATAATGTAATGTTGAACAATTTAATAAATAACGCAAATAAATAAATAAGTCAAAGTACCTGGATGACCGAGCTTTGTTCGGTGTTTTTTTTTTGATTGTGTTTTTGGTAATTATATCGATTTATCGCCCGCGAAACTGTATATATATATATATATATATATATATATATATATATATATATATATATATATATATACTGCCACTTCAGTTTGCTAATCCATTCAGCTATGTCGATTACCTTAGTACTCTGGCGAATTACTTCGTTTCGGATTCGATCCCGCAGAGAAACACCGAGCATAGCTCTCTCCATAGAGCTGTCTCGGCTCCGTATGTCATGACGGGTAGGACGCTCTGATTAGTTGACAACCCTAGTTGAATAGTTTAGTTGAATAGTAATAGCTATTATAAAAAAGAAACATATTTGTCACTAGATTCGAGTGAATTTTCGGGCTCAAGTGTGACGTTGACGATCCTTCCGATGATGTCGCAGCTTCCTAATAAGGGCCCAGTTCATACTGCTATAAAACTAACATGAACATCACAATAATTACCTGGACATCCATTAGTATTTTTTCCTTAACCCAAGCATTAATTATTCATTCGGAAAGCATCGCCGTAAGCCGGTTCCTTAATTGAAACGTGGAACATGTTGTTTTTGTTGGGAGCCTCGACACTGGAATATCTGGCGCTGAATTTGGCGTAAATAAGATAATAAATTGGAAAATGTACATTGTTACCTACAAAAATTACAATTCCTGACATGCCGTCACTACAGTTTGTGTTATAAAACAATTCTTGTTCTATGAGTTTGTTTCTCAGATTTATATTCATACCTGTGTGTATCGTCGTTTCAATGGCAACGTCTGAATATTGTAGAGTACGTACAGTGTTCGGGACGCTGTTCAAAATCGTTTTCTTTTAACAGTATGTCTGTTTATTTTTTTCTCACATGCGTTATAAAAATAAACTGTTAATGCAATATAATGTAATGTTGAACAATTTAATAAATAACGCAAATAAATAAATAAGTCAAAGTACCTGGATGACCGAGCTTTGTTCGGTGTTTTTTTTTGGTTGTGTTTTTGGTAATTATATCGATTTATCGCCCGCGAAACTGTATATATATATATATATATATATATATATATATATATATATATATATATATATACAGTCGTCATCATCAGCCATTTGATTACCTTATATGAGCTTATTTCAATTTGGAGTACTTCTACTCTTTTACTTCCTGTGTTCTGCAATGGGATACATAACGGTCGTATATTCATATAATGTATTTGCCTTTACGTGTACGATACTGACATGCTTCTGCATATTAAATAGGTTTTCCAGCCACTCACATCCCGGTATCCGATTCTTGGAACTACTTTTTTAGCATTAGGTTTTTCCGCCTGCCGAAAAGTATGCAACCTCCTTGCTCGATCAAACTTATTCTTTTTATGCCAGCAAAAAAAAAAAACCTTTAATTGTAATGAAAAGTCGTCGTATTTTTTCTACCAGGATTTAAAGGAAGAGATAAATCTTTTCAATTACCTATAATTTACGTACCTTGGGAATCAATCAATGGCCTTTATTCGGGAGATATGCCCCAGCATATAACGGATCTCGCTGGCTGTTCAAAGTGGTGTAGGTTTATGGATGCAGCTATACAAAACGATGTTGTGGTCTTCAACTTACGTTAAGCAGCGATGTTGGTTTTAACCAATGAAAACATCCAGTCCTCGGTGCACTTAAGCGTTTATTCCAAGCACACACCTCAAGAAGCAAGTACGAGATAATTTACGGAAGGAGAAAAGATGCAAGCATAGATGTGGAAGTACTCATTACTATAGGCGAGCGAGCAGAACATAAGCGAGCGGGTGGCGCAAGGCGACATGCGTTTCGTGCCTGATCAATGGAGAGACTGCTGCGCCGGCGGCGCACCGAATGTTCTCGCGCCCGGTCGCAAAACCAGTCCAGGCGCGGTGACGTAGTTGCCGCGCGCATCTACTAATAAAATGCAGTCGTCTTGTCCGATCAACATACAATTTTCTCATGCAAAACATAGTATATAATTAATATCTAATTTTAAGTGTATATAATAAATAGTTGATTTTAACTTAGCTTTTATTATAATAATTAAAATTAATAAATTAGATTAAAATTGCTTGTACATAACATTTGATAAAAACAATTCGATTAATAATTATAATTCAATTTGATTAGCTATAATAATTTATGACTTGATATTAAAATTGACAACTGTAATTATTTTACATAATCATTGATTGTCATAATTATAAATATCAAAATAAACAAATTCATTATCGTTGACTGCGTAAATAATTTCATTTGACATAATTGAATAAAACAATAAATTAAATTATAAGTGTAAAAGTAAAATTAAAATTTCATAATATTTATTTACAATTAAATTAACTCAACGTCGGCGTGCAGGACGCCACATCACCCACCCCCAGAGACCGAGCTAAGGGCGATAATAATTTGGAAAATGAACGACACGTCCTGACCGCGTCCGCTTGACATCATTATCCTCAGTCCTTACCGTAGGTTTGGTGGTGTCTTTGTGAGTGTAATTACGTATGTTTGTTTCATGTGTTGTGTTGTCGGTATGTGTGTCGTGCAGTATGTAGGCCGGCTTGATGCGGTCTATCGATACCGTCACTGACCTACCGTTGACAAGTAAGGTGAACACTTTGGTACCTCTCTTCAAGACCTTGTGAGGCCCGGTATAGGCTGGTCTCAATGATTTGGTCAAACCATCATCTCTGAGGAAGACATGTGATGACGTTGACAAATCATTAAAGATGAACGTACGACGCTGACCAATGTGGCGGGAAGCTGGCGTCGGCTGTAGGTTTTTCGTAAAGGTGCGCAGCCGAGACAGGTAATCCGTCACATCTGGAATTGTGTCAGTGCTAGGGTTGAAGAACTCGCCCGGCATTCTTAACGGCTGTCCATATACCAACTCTGCGGATGAGGCTTGAAGGTCTTCCTTATAAGCATTCCGTACGCCCAGCAAAACCAGTGGGAGTGACTCAACCCACGTGCTGTTGGCGTGACATGTTATCGCGGCCTTCAACTGGCGATGGAATCTTTCCACCATGCCGTTGCAGGCAGGATGATAAGCAGTGGTACGCTTATGTTCAAAGCCCGCTAATTCGGACAGCCGCTTAAAGAGTGCAGACTCGAACTGCCTGCCTCTGTCTGTCACAATGTCGACGGGGCATCCGAACCGAGCGATCCATTCGTGAAGTAAGGCTTGAGCGACTGTTTCCGCCGAGATGTCTTGAAGTGGGATTGCCTCAGGCCATCGCGTGAAACGGTCAATGGCGGTGAGGCAATACCTAAAGCCTTTGCAGGGTGGTAGTGGGCCAATCAGGTCTATGTGTATGTTCATGAACCTGGTCTTAGGTATTCTGAACGAGGACAGTGGAGCGAAGACGTGTCGGGTGACCTTTGACCGTTGGCAAGCCAAACAGTTTCTGGTCCACTCTCTGCAGTCTTTGCGTACCCCGGGCCAAACATACCTTTCGGCCACGAGTCTTGCTGAAGTTTTCGCGCCTGGGTGACTAAACGAGTGGAGGCTCTCGAACACCTTTCGCCTTAATGCTTCTGGCACGTAAGGTCTCGCGGTTGCAGCCCCACTCCTCTCGTCGCAGTACAGCCCAGCACCAGTCCCTGGTATCTGGACTTTCGTCAGGCACAATGAGTTATCGCCGCTCAGTAGCTGTACCAACTCCGGGTCGGTGCTCTGCGCTGCAGCTAGTTCACTCATGTCCACGGGAGGTGAGATTTCCTCTACCCTGGAGAGTGTATCAGCTACAACGTTGTCCTTGCCCGCGATGTGCCTGATGTCTGTGGTGAACTGCGATATAAAATCCAGGTGGCGAAACTGTCTGGGTGAACAGTTCTCCTTGCGCGAATGAAAGGCGAAGCATAGGGGCTTATGGTCGGTATATATCCTGAAGTCGCGGGCTTCAACCATGTGCCTGAAATACTTTACCGCTTCGTATATCGCCAATAGTTCGCGATCGTAAGGTGAGTACTTCTGTTGTGCAGGACTCAATTTACGCGAGAAGAACCCCAATGGCTCCCAACCTTTCTCGTCGTTAAACTGCTGCAAAACAGCACCCATCGCCACGTCCGAAGCATCTGTGACGATGCACAGCTGTGCGTGAGCATCTGGATGAGCCAGCAGTGCTGCCTGGCACAAGTCCTGTTTGCACCGCTCGAATGCGTCCTGCTGCTCTGGCGAAAGTTGGACGGGATGAGAGCCCTTCACTGTACCTGTGAGAAGGTCGTTCAAAGGAGCTTGGTGTTGAGCTGCATTGGGAACAAACCGGCGGTAAAAATTGAGCATGCCTAAGAATCGCCTGAGCTCCTTGGCGGTCCTCGGCATGGGAAAGCTGTTGATGGCCTCAACCTTGGTTGGCAGTGGCTTGGTACCCTCAGCCGAAATACGGTAACCCAAAAATGTGACCTCTGGTGCGCCAAAAACGCATTTAGAGGTGTTGATTACCATGCCGTACTCCTGCAGACGAATGAAGATCTGCTTAAGATGGGCCTTGTGGGTCTCCTCGTCCTTCGAGAAAACCAGGAAGTCGTCCAGATAGCTATAGCAGAATTCCAACCCTCGCAGCATTTCGTCCACGAAGCGCTGGAACGTTTGGGCCGCGTTACGAAGCCCAAAATTCATGAACGGGAATTCGTAGAGACCAAACGGCGTTGTTATGGCAGTCTTCTGGATGTCTTCAGCGCTGACGGGGATCTGGTTGTAAGCCTTGACGAGATCTATAGTGGAGAAAATTTTGCAACCCGAAATACTGTGGGCGAAGTCCTGAATATGACGTATAGGATAGCGATCAGGTATGGTGCGCGCATTCAGCATCCTATAGTCACCACATGGTCTCCAGCCGTTGTCCTTCTTGGAGGTCAAATGCAGAGGTGAAGTCCAAGGAGATTCGGAGGGTCTGGCTGTGCCACAGGCGAGCATCGCTGCAAACTCCTCCTTCGCTATTTTTAATTTGTCAGGGGCCAACCTACGTGGCGCACTAAAGACGGGAGGTCCCGGTGTTGTGCGGATGTGATGTACTGTGGAGTGTTTTATTTCACGGTGTATGCCGGAAGGGCGAGTAATGTCGGGGTATTCCTGTAGTATTGTGTGGTATGCAGACTCACCAGTTACAACCTTGACTGAGGAAATGATGTCAGACGGTCGCGCAGGCAAAGCCGCGGTCACGAGCGTAGTATTACCATCGATGAGGCGTTGCTTCCTGCAATCGACAATTAAGTTATAGTGACATAAAAAATCTACGCCTATTATAGCCTTTGTGACGTCCGCTACAATAAATCGCCAAACGAAGTCGCGGCGCAAACCTATATTGAGCACTAAATGCACGTAACCGTACGTGCTTATTATGGTCCCGTTAGCCGCGCACAAACTATAGTTCGTTGGATTTCTGCGATCTGTTAGTTTATTACGCGGAAACACGCACAAATCACTTCCCGTATCTACCAGGAACGGCACTTTAGTCTTAGAGTCTACGACAAACAAGCGACCTGTGTTTGGGCAGCCGCCCGTCGCCATCATCGACTGCCCGATGCATTTCCCGACGGAAAGTCGCACGGCTTGATACACTTTCGCGCTTGATCTCCGAAATTGTGATGATACCAGCAGGTAGGGAACTTCCTGTAATTGGAGCTGGACCTCTTAGATCTGGATCTGTGACTCTGACGGGAATTGCCCGACGATCTTCCCCTGGGTCGTGACATTCTGTCTACTTTGGAGTCTAGGGCCTTCATTTGCCTGCTGAGCGCCGCGATTTGAAGTGCTAGAGGGTCACTGGAGGTGCTGGGTGGCGCGGTTGCTGCTGCCACCTGGGTAGGTGCGACGACATCATGGAGACGGTCGGCCAAGTCCGCCAAGTCCTCTAGCGAAGATTTCAGTTGTGTCGCGACGATGTCCTGCGTTCTTTGGGGTAATCTAGTGGTCCAAATAGAGCGCAGGAAGTCCTCTGGTAGACCTGGGCCGGCCAGGTTCTGCAGATGTCGGAGAAATTGGGAAGGTTTCCGGTCGCCCAACTCTTCATGTACTAGGACTTGCTGTACCTTCTTTTCCCGTGATGCAGAAAGGCGTTTTATCAACTCGGTTTTTAACTTGTCGTATTTGTCCTGGGCTGGAGGAGAAGTAATAATGTCCTCTACTTCCGCTGCGTATTGTGGCTCCAACTGCGCCATGGCATAGTAAAATTTGGTCTCGTCCGCTGTAATTTTGGATAGCGAAAACTGTCCCTCCAATTGCGCGAACCACAGTGCTGGTTTCTCGGGATAAAACGGTGGTATCCGTACGCCCACTCGACATGATTCAGCCGTTAGCTGGCCGGTGCCATCTTGTAACGGTTTTCCTTTGTTCTCCGGTTCGAGCATTTTGCCGTATTCTGTGCGGGTCACCAGTGTAGGTTTATGGATGCAGCTATACAAAACGATGTTGTGGTCTTCAACTTACGTTAAGCAGCGATGTTGGTTTTAACCAATGAAAACATCCAGTCCTCGGTGCACTTAAGCGTTTATTCCAAGCACACACCTCAAGAAGCAAGTACGAGATAATTTACGGAAGGAGAAAAGATGCAAGCATAGATGTGGAAGTACTCATTACTATAGGCGAGCGAGCAGAACATAAGCGAGCGGGTGGCGCAAGGCGACATGCGTTTCGTGCCTGATCAATGGAGAGACTGCTGCGCCGGCGGCGCACCGAATGTTCTCGCGCCCGGTCGCAAAACCAGTCCAGGCGCGGTGACGTAGTTGCCGCGCGCATCTACTAATAAAATGCAGTCGTCTTGTCCGATCAACATACAATTTTCTCATGCAAAACATAGTATATAATTAATATCTAATTTTAAGTGTATATAATAAATAGTTGATTTTAACTTAGCTTTTATTATAATAATTAAAATTAATAAATTAGATTAAAATTGCTTGTACATAACATTTGATAAAAACAATTCGATTAATAATTATAATTCAATTTGATTAGCTATAATAATTTATGACTTGATATTAAAATTGACAACTGTAATTATTTTACATAATCATTGATTGTCATAATTATAAATATCAAAATAAACAAATTCATTATCGTTGACTGCGTAAATAATTTCATTTGACATAATTGAATAAAACAATAAATTAAATTATAAGTGTAAAAGTAAAATTAAAATTTCATAATATTTATTTACAATTAAATTAACTCAACGTCGGCGTGCAGGACGCCACAGTGGCAATGCAGCCAGTGTTATGGGGACATTCGCGACAGATATGGTCCGGAGTGACTAAAAAGGTTGCTTTGCTTAATTGCTTTATATGGAATTTTATAATGTAACCTATTTAATCTTTTGACGATGCCTATGGTGAATTTATTATTATTATTTTGTTTATTCGTTTATATTGTTGTTTTAGGTATTTTGCGAAAATAAACATATTGTGTTCCACATCAATGGCTTAGGAGTTAAGCGAAGCACTTTGTTTTTGCAGTATTTTATATTTTCATTGTTGATGAAGCGAAAAACGTTTAGAGGATAGTTGTAGACCCTCTCTTCCTACCCCTGCTTCATATATTCTCAAGGCCCGTTATCGAAACATCTTATAAAAAATGATATATTTTTTACAGTTCGTCTGTCTTGGAGTGACGCTGTTTGATAGATAATGCTTGAAACCATCATTATTTGTTGAATCTATGGGCATTCTTCAATACAGGATAAAAAATACTACTGAAGACTGTTATACAAGTGTAAAGTAAATACGTGTAAAGCGCGAATTAAGAAAAAACAAATCTGAGAAAAAGCAAAAACTCTATATGGGTGTCTCAGCAATTGCGCATTTTAAAAATAATGCTGAAGTGGACAACGGACGGATTTAAAGTGAGGGCCATAGATGAATCCTCTCGAAATAAATCCGTTTTATTCAAGAGTTGCATACGATACTTTATACCATGACTACGAGAAAAAGAAAGATTTAAGCGAAAATAAAATATATATTTAATGAAGAAAAAAGTAAGGTTAAATTAAGTAAAATGCACATTAAAATAAGAAAAATTACTAAAATTAAGAGTAATTTTCTTATTATTACTATAAGAATGGTCAACTTGTTTACTACAAAGAAAGAATACGTTTATTTTGACAGCAAAGAATACGTTTTTATTATATTGCTAAACTCCTTGTCGGAAATGTCGACTAATCAAATCTCGAGGAGTTTTTTTGCACAAGAAGTTTGTATGTCGAGTATTTTTTGCGCAAGGAGGTTTTATAACATTGAGGTGGTGTGTTCTAAATTCAAACACCAAAATAGTGATTAAAAGGCTTTTTTAATTCACTGTTTTCAGTGAACAAAATAAGCTTTTTAGAGTGGGAATAGTATTAAATAACTAATCACCATTCTAGAATAGTAGTCCGACTTTGTAGGCCACTCGATAACAAGCGGGTATGACTGAATAGAACATTGTATCGGTGACTCTGAATGTTCTTCAAAGGCTTTGTAATCACATGTATTTGTTGCAGTCTGGTCTCATTAGTATTGTTGGCTGTTACAATATTCTAAACAGGATTAATTCTAAAATGCTCAATTTCCGAAACATGCCGGTTAGAGTTTGTCATTTAGAACTTTTGCCAACCTTTTAAAAATACATTATGTGCTTTTACGATTTTTAGGGTTCCGTACCAAAAGAGTAAGGGACCTTATTACTAAGACTCCACCGTCCCCCTGTCTGTCTGTCTGTCGCCAGGTTGTATCTCACGAACTAGCTATCACAGATAGTTGAAATGTGCTGCTATAACAAAAAATACTAAAAACAGAATAATATAAATATTTAAGTGCGGCTCCCATGCAACTAACGTGATTTATTTGATGATTTTGCTCGATACTAATAACGGCAACAGGTATACGCTTGAACTATTCAAATGTTGTATAGATAATGGTACGGAACCCCTCGTGCGTCCGACTGGCACTTGGCCAGTTTTCCGACTTGCCGTGGCGCTGTTTGGTAAACAGAAATAAATAATAAATAATTTTTATGCAATCAAATTATTTACCGTCAGCTGCGACATTGAAGCGCGAATTTAATTAAATCCGATGTTTGACAAAATACGAATCTGAGAAAAATATCATAGAACAAAAATTGTCCTAAAGCACTAATTTTAATTTTGTTTCAGAAACAATTTAGACAATTTAGAGGTAACAATACCTACATGTTTTGATCACCATGTTCTTCGACAAAAAAATCCTAGTAGCCTTGAATCGGGCACACAAAGACCCAATGCCCCACTGGAGCGAGAGCGTGATGTTATAAATCCACCTGAAGACGGTCAAGTCCAGCGGCCAGTAGTTTGAGGATGAATATGGATGAGTTTGAATCAACGCGGCGCAAAATTGGCTACTATGGAAATCTGTTTTGCTGACTCCTGTGGCCTCAGTCTGGGTGTATTTCCTTGTTTGTGACGTCTTTACCTGGTCTTTACCTGGACAAGTGATTGTGTTGTGTCAAAGTTATTTATTTAGTTACCTATGCTGCCCTGTTGAGTGCACAGGTGCCACCTATGTACTAAACCTTAAAGTTTCAGATACAGAGACCATTACGCTTAGTAGGACATTTTTAGACTGTCCGGACAGTCCTTAATTAATGTATTTTGGCAAGTAATGTGTTCTTTACTGCCTTATCTTCTCTTAAAAAAGTTCGTTTTAAAAATAAATGTTTCTGGACTAATTTATCACATTACTATCTGTTGCCCGCGACTTCGTTCGCGTGGTAATTTTGATGTTTATTTTTCCGGGATAAAAATAGCCTATGTGCTAATCCAGAGTACAATCTATCTCTGTGCAAAATTTCATCCGGATCCGTTCAGCCGTTTTTGCGTGGAAGAGTAACAAACAACCATCCATACATACAAACTTTCGCGTTTAATAATATTAGTAAGGATTTCTATCAATGTTTGAAGCTTGATAGAATTTTTCTCCATATCTCAGTGGCAAAATTTGTGTCGCAGGGATTTGATCAAAACTGATAGGTATTAGAGATTTGATCAATTCCCGCAAGACATTTTTCTTTTATCAAACTTGTGTATTTTATTTTTATGTATTGTTGGCATACGATTATATTATCTTATCTTGCGATACTCTAGTGCAATGAAAAATCAAATGAACGCACTTTTAAATTAATACGGTCTATTGCCACTCAAGGTGCTACGAATCGACATGTTTGAATAAAAATATATGAACAATAGTTCTCAATTGTCATAATTATTGCTATTATTAGAGCGTTGGTAGCCTAGTGGGTAGAACATCGGACTCGGAAGCGAGAGACCCAGGTTCGATCCCAAGTGCGGGCATGTACGTATGACTTGGTTTTCTAAGTTATGTACATTGTGAAGTTATAGTAGCAATACCACACGCTAACTGTGAAGGAAAACATCGTGAGGAAACCTGAGTGTCTGAGCTATTCACATACCTCAGCGCTTGAAATCGCCAATCCGCGGTGGGCACGCGTGGTGAATAAGCTCATACTCTCTCCTTGAGAGAAGGCCTGTGCCCTACAGTGGGACGCATATAGGCTGATTATGCTTGCTATTATTGCTATTAGCAATAAGGCCGCCAATTTTACTGTATCTTTATAAATATTTTATGTTGTGTTTATCCTGGTACAATAAAGAATATTCTTATCTTATCTTATACTTCTAGCTATATAAGCAGCCTATATACGTCCCACCGTAGGGCACAGGCCTTCTGTCAGGGAGAGAGTATGGGCTTAATCACCACGCGTGCCCATCGCAGATTGGCGATTTCAAGTGCCGAGGTATGTGAATAGCTCAGAGACGCAGGTTTCCTCACAATGTTTTTCCTTCACCGTTAGCGAGTGGTATTGCTTCTATAACTTCACAAATGTACATAACTTAGAAAACAAAGTCATACGTACATGCCCGCACTGGGAATCGAACCTGGGTCTCTCGCTTCCGAGTCCAATTTTCGACCCACTAGGCTTCTACCGCTATCCACTAGGCTACCCACTTCTAGCTACCTCTTGTATAAAGCTAGCTTTGTTTTTTTTTTGGTTTGTTTAACTTTGTTGGGAACGAATAACTTGATTTGTGTTTTCTGTGATCATGCTGCATTAATTGACGCACTTATCAAAGCTAGGCTAAAAAGAAATACTTTGAAATATAAACAAAAGTATTTTTGTCATTTTACTATGTAAGTAACGATCTTAGTTATAAAAACACGATTCCTTAAAATGCTCGATAAACGCCACTTAAAACAGCGTGTGGTAGAGATTTTACGGGGAAAAGACGTAACCACAGATTAACTAAACTGCCTCTGAGGAGTATTTGAGGAATCGTATTTTTATACAGGAAACAGGGATCTAGAGCATAGCTCCACCTAGTAGGGTTCATCTGAAATGGTTTGCCTAAGTTGGCAACTGGTTAACCACGAGGCAACTGACTCCTCGACTAAATAAGACCTTTAGAGTTCCCTTTAGAAACTTAATCAAATAGACATTTTAGAAAAATAATCTTCTTTAGTTACAAATATTTTAACATCTCACATAAATCGATAATCTGTCTTAAAGGTTTGATCAAACCCGGTTTTGGTCATATCTCTGCGATATATAGATAAAAACAAACTGTGAAAGTCTCTTTCTCCCTTAATACCCATCGCGAACAAGGCCACCAAAATTACATGATATATAGAATACAAATTGGTTGGCGACCATAAATTAATTACCCTGATTAATGAGTACGTGGAGATCCAATTAATTAAAACCGGAGAGCGCTTTTCGATCGAACTTTTTGATTGAGTGTTCAATTTTTAAACGGTGTAAAGTGCCAACGATCTATGAGTAAAGTGAACGAGCAAAATACTTTCTCTTCCTTATTTGTGTGTAAGCGCAGGAACTTACCAAGAGCAACAGAAAATTCCATTTAAGGTACCGGTCAATCAGATAGTATCAAGTGAAGGCGTATAATACGCCTGTACCCAAGAGGAACAGGCGGGGTGGGTTTACCACATACCACGATCCTCACTAAACTCTTTCGCTTCAGTTCCGTTTATTAGTCGCTGCGCGCACGCACCGGTTTCTAGCACTTTTTTTTATCTCGCCCTTCGTTAATAAATATTATGGGCCTTATTTTTAGTTATTAGTTAATAAGAAATTATAATCAGTTTACACTGTTGTTGTTCCTAATAAAGTAAAATAAAATAAATAAATCCCCTATTCGGTCAAAGTATGTCCACCCGGGACGTCCATTACCAGCCTTCCACCCACTTTCACTCGATATATTTATGCCGTCAATCTTGTCATCCTCTCCCTATATGCAACATTCCTCTGCTGCATTAATCATTCTTTCTAAGGTTGTCAGGAAGAAATTTCGGTAAGCAATAAGGCCGCCCATTGTAATTTTTCATTGTACCTAACTTTCATTTTTTATGTCTCTGGTTTCTTGTGTGCAACAAAGAATATTCTTTATCTTACCTTATGAAAATTATCTTGATCATACGGAAAACATACAGCAAGTTAGAATATTATGAAATATTGTTCGTACAATCGATTTGACGTTGTAATAACCAAATCTGTACATTGGGATAATAGTAGTTTTAGTTATAGCTATTTATATAAGCAAATTGTTACTGTTACAAATATTGTTTTTGTTATTAAATTAACTAGTTTAAATAATAATCCGTGTGGCGCCGGATTAAGAATAACGTCACTCCATTTCCTTCCGTGGATGTCGTAGAAGGCGACTAAGGAAATCAATTGGAGATGGGCAGCAGCGTCTTCCTGAGATTCCAACCGCATACTGCGATCGCCAACCCGCCTGTCAAGCGTGGCGATTATGGCAAAACCCCTCATGGTTATAAAAAACACGAAGGAGGCCTATGTCCTGCAGTGGGCGTTAAATGGCTGATGATGAATAATAACTTTTATACTAATAAAAAGTCGTAAAGAATAAAAGTAATGATTTTAGTACTTTTTAGGGTTCCGTACCCAAAGGGTAACTGACAGTTGACAGACTGCTATTATGTAATCAATTAAATGATCATAGACAAACTGAAAGACTGAAAAAATATTTTTAAGCGTTTTTCTCACAAGTTGCGTATTGCGGGTTGGAATGTTTCTGCTTAACACGGTTCAATTCAAAGAGTTTAGATTCTTATTTTAAAACCTAGAACATGTGCAATTGTGCATTGAACTGGTTTTAATGCTAGACATCTTTGTCGTCTAAGTAATCTTCAATGTAGCCCTTTTGCACAAAGTATACGTTGAAATTACGAAGTTTTGTATGGAATAGAATAGAATATTCACCAAGAAAATATTACAATACCAACGGAAATGAGTGAAAAAAGCTGATCGTACAAAAGAAAGGTAAATACGTCCCTCGTTACTCGGCTACGGAACTCTAGAAAAAATTTGAAAGGTCCGTTGTTCAGATTATTCCTTTTGTGAGGAGGGTGACTTTAAGATATTCTTTTGAAATTGTTTGGAATATTCATGAATTTTATTTGCGTTCTCACCTTTTAGCACGATTATTATCACAGCTTCCTCTTTTTCGAGGCCGAGATTTAATGCATGCTCATAAAAAAATATGATTTAACTTACATTGCACCTTTTATTAGTTGTATCTTGGACCACAGTGAAAAGGTTCGATGAAAATAAGATTAAATCTGTCCCATAAAAAAAACTGTTATATTAAGGCTGGTGTTGTCTCGCTCGCACATTCTAACATTATTAATTATTGTAAAAAATATACTTTTAATAAATATAGTCTGAGAGTTTGATAGATAATAAAAAAGCGCAGGGTATCCTAGTTTGGGACGAGTACAAGTTATTATGTTGTGTGGAAGTTAGTGTTTTAGTTAGTTGTGTGCTATTAGCACTGAGACTGCCAATTGTATCTTTTCTTTTGTCATTGCTGTTTCTGTAACATTTTTTCCGGTATTCAATAAAGAATATTCTTATCTTGTCTTAGTTACTGTAAATAAATGTTTTCTTTCTTTCTTATTATTATTATTAAGCCAGACATGTTTGTCTTCTAAATAATTCTTAATGTTATAGTAGGCTTGTTTTACAGAGTGCGCTTTGAGCTTAACACACTTTTTACCCTCTATTAGGGATGTGCTACAGTCGCGTAGATACTACCTTTTGTATAACCTTGTATACAGTTCCCGTGGCACAATTATTTTATTGAGGTACAAAGACAAGCTACTCTTGATGTTAAACGCGTATGAACTTCGACTTAGACCACATTGCTATACATTACCACTGCTGCAATGGAAAACCTGCGCATACGCTCTGCAACTGCACTTTCGTAGCTATGATAAATCCAGTCATTTCCATACACATTGCAATCTGTCAACGTCCTTAGTCGCCTAGAGAAATACTGACACGGCTTTATGAAAGTTAAAGACGTAAAATCATTTTTTTCACAATACCGCAACTGGTGCAATTCGAACTGAATGAAAGAAAACATTTTTAATAAGTGCTCATGGGTTCTCAATATGTCACCGACCAAATGTGGTAAGTATGGAACCCGCGGTGCGCGAGGCCGACTTGCACTTTGCTGTTTTATTATGAAAACTTGTCTGCGTGACAACGTTGCTTAGCAATGTTGTTGTCGCACTTAATTCTACTCTCTCTCTCTCTCTATCTCTCCCTCTCTCTCTCTCTCTCTCTCTCTCTCTCTCTCTCTCTGAAAGAAAGGTACAGACCCTGCCTTGGGAAGTATAAGCATTTTACTTCCGATTGTACCCCGGTTAACGAGCTGCTGACAGACTGTTGGCGGTTTTTAGGGTTCCGTACTCAAGTAGTCAACAAAGAACACTTACATTTTCGCCATGTGCGAGTGTGGCCTACAGCCCTGTTTTTTTTCACATGCAGTAAACTTAAAAGGAAACCTATCTCGGATAAGTAGGCTTTATAAGTTAAGGAGTAAAAGGCGACCATTTACAAAAGGAAAATTTCGTACAATTTCCATTGAAAATTACTTTAATGAAGTTGTTACTTCCGTAAAGTAGGTAAAAAATCTCCTTCTACGGTACCCTACCCTGCGTGTGGCCCGATACGCACTTGGCTGATTTTTCTGACAACTGAAGGCTTACTAGCGTAAGGCGGGGGTTAAGGCTGTTTGTGTAGCTTACAGTACACAGTGGTATATGCAAAACTTCTTAAGCCTAACGTGGATTCTATACATCTTCGTACTAGCTTAAGACTATTTACACTGAGAATCCTGACCTTCTACTTAGCTACCATTAAACCTGAGCCGCTTTATCTCAGTTCGTGACATTAAATATTCACAAAAGCGAGTAACGAATGAATGAGTGTACTTACCAAAGAGAATCCACTATCTGTAGATATCCCGTCCGTCCGTTTGTTACGAAATCTCATTACGTCGTAAATTAAGTTTTAAAAATTCATAAAAAGCATAATGGAGAGAGTATTGATGGAGAAAATTCGTTTCGGAATTGAAATGTTGAGCAGCAATTGTTATGCAAATTTATCAGATATTAACTGGTCTGTTTCCAAGCCTTCGATCACAGAAGTTTTTTAAGTCAAAATAAAGGAGTGTAATCGATTTTAAAATCCTCGTAAAAAAAATACCTTTTAATTATACGTGATCTGTTGGTTTTTTCTTTAATTTTAACTCTTAAAAAACAGTCAAAAAAAGTGGTAGTCAATTTTGTGAAAGGAACATTTTAAGAAATGGACATTCTGTGAAAGGAACACTTTGCGAATGAGACACTCTGAGAACTGTAATACGCTATTTTATTAAAATTCAAATTAAGGGAAAATATATTTTTTATTACTCTTTTTCATCGATGCCCTAGCCTAGCTGGGGATCCACCGACATCTAAAACAAAAACGTAACGATTCCCTTCAAAATATTCAAAATACGACGAGAAGGCTCTGCCAGCCAGCTTCTATAAAGGAGAATCGTTACAGAACTGGCCATTTTGCGAACGGTAGACATTTTGCGACGGAGCGAATGCACGTTGAAGTTTGCGCACTTGAGATACTATAATATTCGGGTTAATCTCACCCGTAATTGCGGGTAATTATGTAAATATGAATTTTGTTATTTTACTAGTATATTTGAACAATACAATTGCAACATAGAAAAAATATTATTATTAGATAAATAAAGAGTACATCTGACAGTTTAGGTACCCTAGGAACTTCAATACCATGCAAATAAAATTTAGAAGTTGTGGTTGAATAAATAAACGGACAAACATGAATACATGAACCCTCTCTTCTTAGCGTAACGACGCCAAACGAATTTTGCCATCGTAATGAAAGGATTTGCCCGCTGATTGGCGGGAGAATAAGCTTTATTTGACAACATGACAATATTATTATTCATTATTGTTCTAATTTTGTGCAGTAAAGTAAAGTAAGAAACAAACAAAATTCGTGCTAAAAGGTAAGATAAGATAAGATAACATGAGAAAAGAATATTCTTTATTGTACCAGAAAAAACACGAACATAACATATTTCCAAACATACAGTACAATTGGCGGCCTTATTGCTTATAGCGATTTCTTCCAGGCAACCAAAGATGGAGAGTTGCTGAAGGAAAAGTGAGACGGGTAGTCGGTGCAAATATGAACATTGATTTACATACTTTTTCGTAATGTTTCTAATTACACAGTAGTACATAATAAATTAATAAACCAGAATACAATTTAGCACAAATATAACTTTAGAAATACACAGTTGTGACAAATGGGCCAGTTTTTTTATTTTTAAATTAAAAAAAAAATATCAGTGTACAAAGAACTGATAAGGTGAAAATTCCACAAGTGATTTTCTTGTACCAGCCGGATTTTCTCAATCTTTAACGATACAAGGATCAAACAGAATAAAGAACTTTGGACGAGCAAGAGGCACATTAAAGCAAAGAGGCACATACATGTTGTTCGAGCTTAAGACAACGCGAGCATAGGCAAATTGATACGGCAAGTGCTACCGTTTAGACGTTCGGCAAATTTGAAGAAACCCAATATACACGGCTAGCGTAGACGAGATGCTTGCCTTTACGAGGCCAGCTAGATAAACGATACCAAGCGTTGGCTAGGCAGGGCAAATATGCTGTCTATTTCATTCGGTATCGTTTGAGCCAACGTGTATTGGCACCTTAAGTACATGGGTGTGAAAAGCATGCACTCTTTAAGTCAACCCTGAAAACATTATTCTCCTTTATTGTTCGGGCAGTTATTTTAAACGTGTTTAAATATATTGCAATCACGGAACATAATGGTTTCGCGGTTGCCAGCGGAAAACGGTTAACAACAAATTTATGGGCCGGTTTCACATTGAACGGTAATCGTTGCACGTTGGACCAGTATTCGTATAACGCTTACACAACGTACGAACAACGGCCTTAGTATAATGCCCAGCGTTTTTTTTTTGTGTATAGTCTTATACGTCCCACTGCAGGGCACAAACCTTCTCTCAGAGAGAGAGCTTAATTACTATGCGGGTCCAACTATTAATTGACTTTGACCGCACATGGACCTATTTCGGGTCTCGTTGTCGGAAGACGCGGGATGTGACTTAGAATTCTGCGGACTTTAGTCAAATCAAAAAATGATTAAAAAAATCCTCTTAGGTGTCCCTCGCGTTTTTGGTCAAATTAACTGCCGGGCGTTATAAATGTATGAAACTACATGATACCGTGATAATATCGTGTCATTACGGTCATCGTTATGTGAAATTAACCGGCTACTCTGTGGATTCCCTAATGGGATAGAGTTCAGTCGTTAAACCATGAATGGACTGACACTACGTTATCGCAAGTGACGCGTGACCAGCTAATGAGGTCTCCATTGATGTAACAGTCGGTAAGGGAGCGAGGCTCTCTAAATCAGGTCGGCTAATGGTCAACTGGACACTGCAGATGGCTTAATGGTTCACAGGGCGGCGCGGCGGCGAGCATGATATAGCACTTCTTGGATCATAGAAGGCACAGTGAAAGAACTCATAGATGAATAGCTCTGGTTAGTTGGATGATGATTGTGTCTAGTGTTCAACACATTAATGAGTAATAATTTTTAAGTTGAAAACTTTGTTAATTATGACTAAAAAAAAATAAACTTTTTTGAAAAGAGTAAATGTGGAGTTTCTTTGTTAGCTTCTTCTCCACGTAATCTATTAATTGTGCAAGTGACAACTTTGTCTTTTATTAAGTTAACATTTTGCTTTTATAATGAATGATGAAAATACTTGAATTGAATTGAGTTTTCACAATATTCAGAATTCTTAGTTGTAATAAAACAAAAAAAAAAATATCGGAAAGGCAGGCGAAAAATCAATAAAAGTCGGACAAAACCTGAATATTCATGATTATCAAAGGAATTGTGTAAATAAAGATTTACTAAGTAATGAAAACAACATATTCATTATTTTATGACGTTTTTATTATAGTTACATTGTAATATCTGGTTCTTCCAACAGATTTAAAACATTTTGGCACATAGGTACCGACTTTTTACTAACTAATTTTCTTAGTCCTGTTATGTAAGGATCGGAAGACACTAAAAGTCGTTTGAAGGTGTCTTCCATAGCCAATTCCCTAGAAAATTTCCTAGAAAATCGCTCCCTGTAGTTTCTTACGTCCTTATTCCTGCTTTCTTGCGCATCTTCACTCATTAATCCTATGGCCATTTCGCATTTTTCTATTAAACTTGACTCATTGATAAGTATTTTGTGCAACGTGGTTGGCATGTAGTACCATGGGTAATTCCATACAAAAACAGCTGCTGTTTTGTTGCAAAATGTTTGAAATTTCCCGAGATTGATTTTATACCCACATGACATAACTTTCAAAATGGTCTGAAGTTTATTTAAGAGCTGAAGACTGACACCTGTTATTTCAGCAACTTCTTCTGCATGCTGAAAGATGGCGCGCGCAGTATTGCCATCAGTGGACGTACCTCCACCCTGTCTTGGTTTGTCAACATGCAAACCTAGTTTTTGCCAAAATTCCGTCTGTATACGGAATTTTTCAGCTGCTACCAAATCTTTGCCGTGTGCATCTCTTACTTGCCATTTTGAAATCTTTAATTTGTAGTCTATATGCAAAATGAATTCCGCAAACCTTATCCAGGCATGTAATGACGAAACACCATAGATAAGGACTTCTTCAGAGAGTGGATTTGACATGCAGAATTTTATCCTGTTGAAGTCCTTCGATGTGGCTTGACAAATAAAGCAACGCATGGCAGACTTTGTGTCAGTTAAGACGTTAACCATCTTCCCATCAACCATCGTCATCATTAACTTGTGCCTTACTACAAGTTCTTCTTCAGTTGCAACTATAATTGTTGATGTTAAATTTTCAATTTGAGCTTGAACATTTTGAGCTATGGATCTTGAGAGTTCTGGAGTTTCATGACCCATTTCTAACCTCAACGGACGGCAATATCTCGGGAACGAGGGACGGGGATTTTGCCAGATGAGCACAGGTTTTTCGTGGTCAGATAACAGTTGAATTGTATCTATTGAAGTTATTACCATATGCGTGTCAGACTGATCGGCATTTTCAAATGTCTGTTTGTATTGGGAATGGCAACCTGATCCGTCACACCCCCATTTCGATATCAGGCGAAGATATTTTATCCTGTCTGTTGTAAGCGATTGCAGGACTTTATTTAGGGATAAGCACAATCTTTGTGTAGTGTGGTCCATTAAACACTGAAGAGGAACTTCAGCACTCGTTTCCGAACAAATAATACTTTCTGGGTAGCACCTTTTCTTAGCTTCAGTTACACTTTCATAATTTGGGTACAGATTGCATTTCATCTCCATTGCTGAGGTCCGCAAGGTATTGTACTGAAATTTAGTCAATTGCCCTTTAACCACCAATGACAAAGTTTTGTCAGACGAAAGGCTTCCATGTGTTTCGGGGACATTGAATTTGCCACTGGGACCAGCAAGAGCAACTTCTTTTATTATGCTTGACGTATGGACATCACCACGTGCACGATATTCCACCTGGGCTGCAAAAGCCAGTTCATTTGGTTCAAATTGTTTTCGAACATCCTCCGTCTTTCTGCGTTTTGTACGTTCAGTACATTCTTCAAAGCTCTTGCTGGGTCGACCGCCATGGCCACCACTTATCTTTTGGGTACGAGTCGCAATAGGAAATGTAATCTTAGTTTCAAACCAGTCTTTGTTTCCGCTGACACATCGAGAAAAATTACGATGTGCTATCCAAGCAAGAGTTTCGTCTTATAATCACTCACTAGTTTTCGAAGAGAAAGTTTTATTTCATCGCTAAGTTTATTAACTTTCAGAGCGCTTTGTACTTTGTTTAGCAGATATAACATTTTATCTTGCTCCTTTCGAGATGATTCCTCCCTATAGAAGCCGACTAAAGTAAATCGGCTAAAGCTCTCTTCCTCGTCGGTTGACCCTAAAATAATATCAATTAATATTTAGAACCAATAAAAGAACCAATTCAATAAAATATTGCTTTTTGTGATTAACCGACCACGTTTGATTATACAAGTTATTAACTTAAAAATAAAATTTTGTTGAACGGTCGCGTACGGTCGCATCAAATAATGATTGTATGTAAAAAAGAAAACTCTGTAGTTTTTAACATGGCTAATATCTAAGCCGGATCTATCAGGAAGTTATACTTTATCTCTTTGTGATGTTAAAAATGGCGAGAAAAATATAAGGTCGTAGAAATATTATTTTTATTAATAGATGAATCATCACTTGCGCTACCCGGGTGTCTAGCGTGCATTGTTTATCGGGTTAACCGATAAGATTGTTTTTTACCTGCTGGGGATTATTTCAAGATTTTAGGTTTTGTCCGACTTTTATTGATTTTTCGCCTGTGTGGCTCGGTGCGACACTTGTCCGCAAAACAGGCTTAGACTCATTTGAATGGGGAATATGCCTCACACTTAGATTTGGAGTAAAATTGTATTTTTACATAGAAAAATTCAGGCACATTTAAAAAAATCTATAAAAATCTGGTTTCATAGGTCTCAAAAAAATGTAAATACATTATGCCACGTTTTCGTACCACATTACTTGAACTACTTTTCAGCAAGATTTAATAATAGTGTTAGTCGAAAAGGGCAAGATAGAAAGTACCCGAAACCGGCGTGCGGAAGCGAAAGTGATCTGCCAGGATCGTGGCAAGTGGCAGTCTCTGAACTCTGCCTACCCTCTGGGATACAGGCGATAGTTTATGTATATATGTAGTCCTAGAAAAAAAAAATTTACTATTATTTAAATTTTAACATGACATCCATAAGCATAAATATAAAAATGAAATAAATATATACCAAATTTAAACGTAAATATATACACTAAACAATAATAAACATACATATAAATATATTACACAGACTACTAATATATACTGAATATTATTTCACAGGCCGACTTGACAACATTGTCCGACCATCGGGCTGTTGGTCTACCCAACTCTTCTATCATCATCATCATCATCATCATCATCATCATCATTCAGCCACAAGAAGTCTACTGCTCAAAATAGGCCTCCTCTATGGATTTCCAAAAAAAACCGGTTGGAAGCGGCTTGCATCCAGCGTCTTCCTGCCACTTGGATGAGGTCATCTGTCCATCTTGTGGCTGGTCGTCCTACGCTGCGCTTGCCGAAATGTGGTCTCCATTCGAGAACTTTTCAGCCCCATCGGCCATCAGTTCTGCGTGCTATGTGCCCCGCCCACTGCCACTTCAACATTACTAATCCGCTGGGCTATGTCGACGACTTTCTCTCGTCTATGGATCTCATCATTTCTGATTCGATCTCGTAGAGAAATTCCGCGCATAGCTCTTTCCATAGCTCTTCTATACGTCTATCCTATTTTTCTCTAGATCTCTAAAATTCCTTGGAGATCTTGGTTGTTCTGGCTGTAGTTATTTTGTGCGGATAGTGAGTTAAGGCCAAACGACTATAGTGCCTTTAGGTGGTGTAGGTGGTGTAGTATCATGTAGTATTCGGGTTTTCAGGCGAGAATTTATTGTTAAGGAGTTCGGGTCTCAACACAAAATGGTTTCTTGTGAGGAAATTCGAGAAGTGGAATAACATCCCCACAAGACAATCGGTTGTCACAATCAATATATAGGTTTTGGTATACATTGCTCTTTTTTAGGGTTCCGTACACCGTACAAAAAAAGAAACCCTTATTTGTACGGTGTACGGCGTGCGTCTGTCTCTCCGTCCGTCTGTCACAGCCAATTTACTCCGAATATATTGGACCAAATCTGGTGAAATTTGGTAGGATCCTATGACCCAAACACAGTTGTGCAATGTAAATAAATATTTTTTTAAATAAGGTTCATTTTCGGGGAACAAATTTAAAAAAAAATTGCAAACCTTACTGTGTCATATATCAAATGAAGGGCTCGTTATGAGAATCTCAAATATATTATTGTTGTTATTGTAAAATAAATAATTTTGATTTTAATCATGAAAGAAGATGAAAATGGACCATTTCCCCCTCTCATCTCCGAAACTACTGAGCCTAAAATTTTTAAAAATATAAAAATATACTTCATTGCTTGTAGATTACAGGAACACCTATAAGAATTCTATCAATTGAAAATAAAGTGGTAAACTCATTAAAATACTTTCACTTACGGAAAATAGGTAGTTCACTAAAACACCACTAGATGGCGTTGATAGTAGTTAACACTAGATAGCGCTGATAGTAGTTAAAAACATTTGACTTTGGCATTGTACGGAACCCTCTGCACGCGAGTTCAACTCGCACTTGACCGGTTTTTTTTTTTCACAAAATTTAGAAGTACGCCTTATCCATAAAAGTATTGTTCCTGATTGTTCATTAGATTTGCAGCCGTGCAGTGTGCCATCCACACCAGCCCCTATACAGCTGGATTGTGCACAGCAGCATGGAGGCAAGCCTAGCCGTCAGGTTGTAAGCGGGTGCAGAGCTACATCCACCAGTGCCAGCAAAATGTATGGTCGGCTGCAGTCGGGGCCCACCCGCAGCTCGGTTCAAGACACTCCCTTTAAAACCCTAATTTTTTCTGACAAAATAGGTGTAGGTTTAGGTACCAAGCTACAGTACAACTTAAGACAGCATGTAGAGAATGTATGTATGCCAAATGCCTCTTATATTCAAATAGTCAACCTTTTGCTCAGCAAACAATATGATAGAAATACAACTATTGTATTATTAATGGGGAACAGCACAGGGATTCAAGAAAGTGACTAAATAAATTATTATGAGTCCATAGTAGCTTTGCAAGTAAGAAAAATTATCATCTGTGCTTTTCCCTATTCAAAAACTCTCTCAGAGGCACAAAATGACCGGATAGATAAATTAAACCGGCTATTATATAATATGACCTTCGGTCATCGAGACCAAGTACCTACTTTTTTTCGATACAAATAAATTTATTCGAAATTTTATATTAACTAGGGACACATTGTATGTGCCCCTCTCTTCTAAGCGACATATTGCCAAATTATTGGCATTCAATGTATATGACCCCCTTATTGTTAAGACAATAGCACAGGGACCTCTAGGCTATACAAAATGTAAGAAAATTGATACTTCCCAACCTCTGTACTCTGAGGTTGTGAAAAAACCTAGTTTAAGTAGGTTAAACTTGACCGCTGATTTAAACTGTCAGCGCAGACAAAAGAAAAGCCCCCCTTAAATAAATTAATTTTAGCTAATCAGAATATACAGGGTGGCTTTTCTGGAAAGTTATTAGAATTAGAGTTGTTCTTAGAACAATATAGAGTGGACATACTTTGCGTCACAGAGCACTGGCTACCAGAAACACAAATGAATTTATCTGTGAATAACTATCAAATAGCCAGTTGCTTCAATAGAAAGTCTGCAAGGCACGGGGGATCCTTGATACTAGCAAAAAATTGTTTGAAATTTAAAGAACGGAAAGACATTTGCAGACTTTCTGTTGAAAAAGTAATTGAAATATCATGTGTTGAACTGTCTAGACACATTGTAGTAGCCATATACAGGCCCCCTACCAGCGATTACAGTTCATTTGAATCGATATTAGAGGATGTTTTGAAGGTAGCCTCTAGCAGTAATAAGAAAGTCATAGTCTGTGGTGACTTCAATATCGACTTATTGGTAGACTCGGCTTTAAATACCAAATTGACAATAATTTTCAAGTCGTTTAATTTAGTAAATATTTTCTTGGAGCCTTCTAGAATAACCGAAACTACTGCCACCTGCATAGATAATGTTTACTGCGATTGCGACTTTTCAGATAATTCTACAGTAAATTGTTTGAAGTCAGACCACAGTGGTCAAATTGTTCATTTTGAAATAGATAGAAAAAACGCAGAACAGGTTATTCTCTGCCGGCCCGTAACAAGTAAAAAATTAGAGTCATTTAAAGTAGACCTTGAAAGTAGCATAAAAACTCAAGAAAATTACCAAAATGCTAATGCTCATTATGTAGACTTTTTCAAAGTCGTGTCGGGTAGTTTTGAAAAAGTTTTTAAATTGCGGCAGCTAACAAATAATGAGAATAAAGTAGGATTTAGTGAATGGGCAACCTCGGGTATCCGGAAAAGTAGAGACACACTTTATGAACTGTATGACAAAAAGACTTATACATATGACACCAAATTCATACAGCACGTAAAAAAATATTCCAAATTATTTAAGGCCGTCTGCCATAAGGCTAAATGCGATCATATAAAGAATAAAATCTTACAGTCACCGAATAAAATTAAAACAATTTGGACAATAATAAATAGAGAAACGGGTAAAACAAAATTAGGAGATCGAGATATTTCGCTTAAGATTGATGACAAAATAATAACGACTAATGAAGATATCGCTGCAGCATTTGAACAGTTCTTCACTAATGTTCCAATCGTGACTACAGCTCCGTTAGACTCGTCACCTGATCGTGCAGCAACATTACTAAAAGACCATGTCTCCTCGTGCGAACACGATTTCTCATTTAATTACATTGAGCCCCATAACGTTCTTAAAAAATTTAAATTATTGAATCTTAAAAAAACCGAGGACTTGTGGGGTATGTCAGTAAAAATTGTTAGTTCAGTGATCCATGTCCTAGCTTTACCGTTAGCAAAAATTTTCAATAAATGTGTAGATGAGGGAGTATTTCCGGACCTCATGAAATATAGTAGACTAGTACCCTTATTTAAAAGCGGTGATAAACACGACCCAACCAATTTTAGGCCCATCTCAGTACTACCAGTATTAAGTAAAATATTTGAGAAGATCATCTTAGATCAATTACTTACGCATTTCAATAATTACCAACTCTTTCATAGCCAGCAATTTGGTTTTACTAAAGGGCGGAATACAACAGACGCCGGAGTTATGTTACTTAAACATATTTTCAGCGCGTGGGAGGATCGCAAGGATGCAGTAGGCATATTTTGTGATTTATCAAAAGCATTTGATTGTGTAGACCACGAAACGCTACTCCTAAAGTTAAAACACTACGGCATAAAGGGTGCAGGTTTAGATCTTTTAAGATCGTATTTAGAAGGAAGGGTCCAAAAAGCAGACGTAAATCGTATTAAATCCTCGGGTTCACTTGTAAAAATAGGAGTCCCGCAGGGATCTATTTTAGGGCCGCTCCTTTTCCTAGTCTATATAAATGATTTACCGTTTATGGTACAAAAAATGTCTGAGATAGTGTTATTTGCTGATGACACGTCACTTATTTTTAAAATAAGGAGACAAGAAAATAATATTGACGATGCAAATAATGCTCTCTCGCAAGTACTAGATTGGTTCACAGCAAATAATCTGCTGTTAAATTCTAAAAAGACAAAATGTATAAAGTTTTCCTTACCTAACGTACGAGTAGTTGAGAACAACATAGTAATTGGACATGAACAACTAGAATTTGTAGATGATACTGTATTTCTGGGCATCACAATCGATGCAAAACTACAATGGGGTCCACATATTGTAAAATTAGCACACAGACTTAGCTCTGCAGCATATGCAGTGAAAAGAATTAGGGAACTCACTGACGTTGCAACTGCTAGGCTTGTTTATTTTAGTTACTTCCATAGTATTATGTCCTACGGTATACTACTATGGGGCCGGGCAGCAGACATTGAGACTATCTTCATCTTGCAGAAGAGAGCCATCCGATTTATTTACAAGTTAGGTAGTAGGGATTCGCTAAGAGATTTCTTAAAAGAAACAAACATCTTAACAGTTGCATGTCAATACATTTATGAAAATATTATGTACGTTAGAAAAAATATCAAAGACTTCGAAAATGTTGGTGGCCACCATAATGTTAATACTAGAAATAAACATAAATTGTCATTTTCACTATTTAGACTTGCAAAAGTTAACACATCCTTTATGGGGCACTGTATAAGGTTCTACAACAAAATTCCTCAAGATATATTAGAGTTACCTCCAACGCGATTTAAAAAATGTGTTAAGCACATTTTGTGCAAAAAGGCTTACTATAACATCAAGGATTATTTAGAAGACAAAGATGTTTGGCATTAAACAGTAGATTAATATTATTTAAAGGACGATTGTGACTAGTGTTCAACACATTCATGACTAATATTTTAAGATGAAAACTCTGTTAATTAAGTTAAAACGTGTTTTGAAAAGAATAAATGTTGAGTTTCTTTGTTAGCTTCTTCTCCACATAATCCATTAATTGTGAAACTAACAACTTTGACGTTCATTAAGTAAACATTCTGTTTTTACAATGAATAAAAATATTTGAATTGAATTGAAAGGAATAATTTTTTCTTTGTCATTTACCTATTTGATCAGAACAATACAAATACGAGACGACATAATTTGGTATGAAAAAAGGTAAAATAAAATAAATTAAAATTGTGGTGGTGCAGTTTATTTTTCATGAGTAATCATCGTTTCGTGCTGCCCACTTTTCAAAAATGCGTGAATTCGATTCCATTTTTTATTAAATTAAATTTTGTCTTCGTTTAGCGAAACGTCCGAAGTACCCTCCGCCACACAGCATAGCCGTGGGACACCATTTGATTCTTATCCTCAATAATTCATCCTGTTTGAAAAGAAAAACCCCTGAGTCGATGAGCATAATTTTTCCAGCGCCTTTCGACTCAAGGTCTTTTCTAGGCAGTTATCAGCTAGCACAAGTAGGGCTTAACCCTTGTCAGACTAGTGCCAGAAACAGAAAGTCTTCAAAAATAATTATTCCACAACGCCTTCGGGCAAGAAGGATTAATCAGTACCTAACCCGGCGAGTTGAAATAAATTAAGTTCCTCGGCAGATTTGACAGATTCTTTAATAAAAAATAAAAAAAAACAGACAAGTGCGAGTCAGACTCACCCACCGAGGATTCCGTACAAATAGTACAGGAATCAAGTCTCGCAGTTTTTCCGAGCTTTTCTCAAACTTCAAAGGCAATTTTTATACGATTTAATTACAAGTTTTCAGATTTTTCCCTGTACTTGTAGTATACGTTATTTCATGGTTCTAGGTCGATGGAAAGTACCCTATAAATTTTGATTCCGGTCGTAACTTATTTTACGTTTGCTTAGAAGTTTGATTTTTTCACAGGTAATTTATAATGAAGTTCTGAAGTAATTGAATGTCTAGTGCGTTTCATCATTTCACCCTAATTGAATTCTTGACATAAACGAAGATAGAGGTCGTGGGTTCGATTCCCACTGGGGGGCCCCCGAACATTTGTACAAATGGCCTTAGTCTGGGTGTAGGTTTATGTTTGTGATGTCCTTGCCTGGTTCCCATAGCACAGGGTATCCTAGTTTGGGACCAGGTCAAGTGACTGTGTTGTGTGGAAATTGTTATTATTATTATTATTATATAATCAATGGTGACTCCGCTTAAAAAAATATATAAAAAGTGAGGATGGGTACGTACGGGCCTAACGTTTTCATCTCACACGGCACAAATTAGTATTTTTACTAAATCGTACAAATCTAATGTAGAAACACACTGAGCTCACGTACGCCACGTACGCGATGTGATTTGGCACCATACGCTATTTTTACTACTCCAGGTGCACAAGTATTCTGTACAACCTCTGTGAAATTTAATATGATGTCTGATTCTCAGAGTGAGTTTCCAAAACGATTTACGAGTTAGCCATTTCTAAATAAATATGCGCGTGCGCAACAAAAAATAATAATAATAGAATAGTGATACCATAAATTACATCGTATCGCCTAAACGAATCAATAATTCATTCCTCTCCAAACTCGAACCCCCACCTGGACATGTGATCGGTACTTTGGCCGACATGGGCCGCAGCCTGATTAGTTCAGTCTCTTTGGTATTGTTTGCCTTTTCGTACGAGTACAGCCAAAGTGAGTGGCCGTTCTATAATCTCTTTGAACTGAAGGTTTAACGCGTTTGTTTGAACTTATAATTTATAACGCCCGACAGACAACTTGAACGTAAATACGCGCATTGAGTCCAATTTGCAATGGACACGTCAGAGCAAATTTAAGTATTGATTTTTTTGACTCAACGAGATTCCGTAGAATCACATCCCGCGTCTTTCGCCAAATAGACCAGAAATACGTCCGTGCGAAGTCTAAGTCATTTGTTTAATTTATTTGGCGGGCACTATACGTGATCAAGTAGGTGGTAGCGGTAGATATACAAATGGGTTTTTACACGTTTCGATATTTCAAGTTTCTACATTACACTTGTCTACAATATTTTAGTTTTTTATTGTTCATTAATCTGTTTGTCACCAGCCTGTATCTCATGAGCTAGACACTTGAAATTTTTACAGATGATGCATTTTTATTACCGCCAACATACTAAAAACAAAATAAAATAAATATTTAAGTGGGGCTTCTGTACAACAAACGTGATTTTTTTGCCGTTTTTTGCTCGATATTAATAACGGCAACAAGAAGACGCTTGAAATATTCAAATGTTGTATAGATAATGGTAATAATAGTGATAATGCTACGGAACCCTCTCTGCGCGAGTCAGACTCGCACTTGGCCGATTTTTTGTATACAAATGGGATTTTACTCGTTTTTTTCTTTTTGTGTTAGCATGATGTCTATTTTTTTTTCTTTTTTATTATTCTGAAGCGTTCTTGGTACAGCTCAAAGGCCTTTTGATCTGTACCTTCTGTTAGCATAATGTCTATGTTTTTCTTCTTTTTTATTATTCTGAAGCGTTCTTGGTACAGATCAAAGGCCTTTTGCAATATGAACAAGTTGGATACAGAAAGGTCGATGTGCTATTGACTGAAGTACCTACCCACACAAGGCCAAACTAGCTAACACTGTGTTTTGTTAGGTCTCAGAAAGACGCAGTGCCGTCGGTAGAGTAAACTAAGGTGCCTTTGGTGAATATAACAGTGCTAAAGTTCTACAGCAGGGTTAAGGTGGCGGCCATTATGTTCCATCTTGTAAAGACTCGTTATAAAACTCCTCGATAAGTCCCTGTTATTCAAAATTGCATGAGAAAAACTTTAATTGACGTGCCCATCCTAAGTTCGTTTGTTTCATGCGTTCGTTCGTCCGTTCGTCCGTCCATCCGTCCGTTGTAAGAAAACTACTAGCTGGTGATGTTTAACGAGACGCATGCGTACTTCCGTGTGGCGCCGGATTAAGAGTAGCGTCACTCCATTTCCTTCCGTGGATGTCGTAAAGAAATCAAATACCAGGAGACGGGAAGCAGCGTCTTCCTGAGAATCCAACCGCATACTGCGATCGCCAACCCGCCTGCCGAGCGTGGCGATTATGGCAAAACCCCTCATGGTTATCAAAACCACGAGGGAGGCCTATGTCCTGCAGTGGGCTTTGAATGGCTGTTGATGATGATGTACAGTCAGCGAAAAAAATGCTGAAATAAAAAATAATATATTTTTATGCCAATCGATCCTATTTCGTGTGGGGATCAAAAGACTCTATGGGACCATTTAAGATCCCCACACGAAATAGGATCGATTGGCATAAAATATATTTTTTTGTATTTCAGCATTTTTTCGCTGACTGTACATTTTCTCCAAAATCTATGAATGAAGAAGAAGAAGAAGAAAGACATTTATTATACCAACAAGATACATCACAGAAACAAAATAAGCAGATAAGTAACATAATATGCACAACAACAGAAAGAAAACTAAATACACAACAGACAAAACGAATAAATAAAACAGGACCACAGATGGAGCCTGTGGTGTATCTACGTTGCCACAAAAGGCAGCTGACTCAGCGTTGCAGTTCATAATATCTTAAAAAGTTGGGATGGTGTCCTAGGAACGTTTTCCTGTAACTATAACGATTAAGGTACCTGCCCTTACTGACCCGTCTCAAAAATCCACCCTATAAGGGCTTTGAGGTGTAACCACACTGCACCTACTCGTTTAGTCAACGGTACCTGGATGACAGCTTTACTTGGTATTTTTTTGTGTTTAGTGTACAGTTTTTATAAACATAAGATAAGATAAGAATACTCTTTATAAACATAACCTCAGAGTACGAAAATACTTACAAAAGTGCTATTCCGCGATCTTTGAGACAAAAAATTTATAACCATAAATAATATTAACATTTTTCTCAATTCTTAATTTCTCTTTATGCGAGTAAATTCCGCATCACTGCTTGCGACCCAACTGAGGCAACATGGCAGCGCCGCGAAGTTCGAGTCGCATCGCTCTCTCGTGTGCATAAGGAGTTTTCCAACGTACCTACGTTGGATATCTCTGAATATTCTCGCTTAGGAAACAATACCGCTCAAGTCGAAATTTGACAGTTTTGACATATATACCTATAAAATTCAAGCATTCAGACCTGTAGGTTCACGCAAGTATTTTTTCTACGGGACAAACTGTTCACAAAAATAAAAAGTTGACTGTCTCTCCTGTAAAGTGGGGAAAAATGACTTGCACCGTGTGGTTGCTTAGCGACGATATGTCGTAGGATTTTGTGATAATGGAGTCCCTAGCTAAAATCGTAGGCTGTTGGAAAAGAAGCAGACAACTACACTAAACTACAGAATTCTTTC
The DNA here is from genome assembly GCA_947308005.1 of Yponomeuta malinellus. NCBI lineage: Eukaryota > Metazoa > Arthropoda > Insecta > Lepidoptera > Yponomeutidae > Yponomeuta > Yponomeuta malinellus. The sequence continues at coordinate 13,333,217 of OX371012.1, forward strand.
TCTATCATCCTATATAATCTTTGCAAAGATACAAGTTCGTCGGATGTTTGAAATCTTGATCGTGGCAGTTGTGTCACCAAGACCACCAATTGTATAGAATTTACGGTTTACTAATGTATTGCCAAAAATCGTTTCCCAAAGTATTACTTCCCAAACTATTTTCCGCAAATTATCACTTGGCAAAAAAACATTTCTCAAAACAACTTAAAGCAAATAAACAGTTAGCAAAAGTTATTATGGCAAGTTATTGTTTACCAAATAAATACTGGTGTCTGTGGGGGGTCACAGTTCTAACCTAACCTAACCCACTTTTCTGGTAACAGTAGGTGTCTGTGGGGATCGCAGTTCTAACCTAACCTAACCCACTTTTCTGGTAACAGTAGGTGTCTGTAGGGGTCGCAGTTCTAACCTAACCTAACCCACTTTTCTGGTAACAGTTCGTGTCTGTGGGGGTCGCAGACGTTTGTCTTAATAAAACTTGACGCAGTAAAATTATGCGAAATGATAATTTGACCAAATGAATAAAATGCGAAATGAAAACTTGCTAAAGTTTCATTTGGGAAATGAAACTGATGCCATAAGTTTATTGGGAAGTAAAATTTGGCGAAAAATACTTTGGCTAAACGGCGGTATCCCATAATTTACAAAACCAGATTTGCTAAGGTACCTAATTAGACAATTAATCAGCCCATTTTAGTTCACTATTCGATTAAGACTTCCCCCAGTACGATACTTATTTTCGTCCTCGGCCAGCTGCTACCAGCAATCTGCCTTAGATCCTCGGCACATTGAGCTGACCCTAGAGTCAAAGCCCTAGAGTGATATAAGCACGACAATACTTGTTATTTGCGTCTATTCAGTAGTCTACTAAGCAAAAGCAGTACAAGACCATTCCAATGGTATAATCCGCCTAAATGAAATAGGCGACTCTCGCGAAAAAGATTGAATCGCGCGAGGCGCAGAGTTAAGTAGCACGTGTTGTTCCATTGCAATGCGATTGGTTACTAGACTACCAACAGTGTCAATGAAACAACTATTACTGTTTATATTATTTTTGTTGCACTGACCCGTGCTGAGGAAAATTAAAAAAAAAACCAATTTAGAGGCTAAAATTCCACCCATGCCGGGACTTGAACCCGCGACCTCTGGCTAACCGTGCCAGCGCTCTCCCAACTGAGTCCATTTGGGCAAGTGCAGGCATCAGTGAAATTTCGAGCCTCTTTACAAACTTCTCTGTTTTACGTACTGGCAGCGACATCTAGCCGAAGCAATTTACATCGCTTGCAGCCCCGAGTAGCCTCTAAATAGGTTTTTAAAACTATTACTGTGTGACTCTATTGAACGACTGTGCATTTTAGTTGTTCAATAGTTATACAGTAAAAGTTGGTTGGCGTTTTACGCTGCGTTTGCCCGTTCGTGGTCTCGATTCGGCAGATTTCATACCCCATCAGCTATTGGTTACTTAGCACAGAAGTACCTAAAGTGGGTTCTGCGGAACTCAAGAGTTCCGTGGTAAAGTCACTGGGGTTGCCTGAATTACATTTGTCGCTGATTCGACGGATAATTTTGAATTCCTCGGCTACAAATACCACACTATTTTGGATGAATTTAATGGGACAGGGGCCATAGCTTTAGGAGCTTAAAGCTTGATGTTTCGATGTGGGGTCCCGTACAATAAAAGAGGTCGTTAGTGTTGCATAGCCTTGAAAGTACCGGAGATGTGCCTAAATATAGTGTTTTTTTTGTGCGAAATATTAGTTACTTATGTTACTAAAAGCAGTCCTTTTTTTGTCAAAAAAAAGTTCTCCAGTTCCAATTAATCTTATTCCGCTTCCCATCTCCACCCTCAATCTAAAGTCGAGTGACTCTTTATAAATCGTCAAATATATTTGAACGTTCATTTGGGATTCCATCCGCGCGCGCATGATAAGTAAGGCCTTGGACATTCCTGAAAAAGTTCTCTCGAGGAATATTCAATACCTCGCGATCAGAAAATAAGAGAGAGGGTCGGTGCGGGTCGCGTTTTTATAGGGTTTCGTACCCGAAGGGTGCCAAACGGGACCCTATTACTAAGACTTCATTGTCCGTCTTTATGTCTGTCTGTCACCAGGCTGTATCTCATGAACCGTAATATATTTTTACAGATGATATATTTCTGTTGCCGCTATAAATACTTAAAACAGAACAAAATAAATATTTAAGGGGGGCTCCTATACATCAAACGTTGTCTAAAGACAACGCTCGCCATCTAGCGGCCATCTATGTAGCCTTTACAGCGCCGATGACATATTGTCTTTAAATGTCAATTTTAAACGCTTCTTGTTGGATTCTAAAGATGGCCCTGTTCTCAAATTTGATCTTTGTCTAATGTTGTATAGATAATGGTACGGAACCTTTCGTGCGCGAGTCCCACTCGCACTTGGCCGGATTTTAGGTTTGAATTTCATATCTGACAGGTACTTAAGAATAGCTACGAAAAATCTGACATACGAAGAATATATTCAGCGTAGTGGTGGAAGTCAGCTTTATATTTTTTTAATTGTTAATTTTTCAATAGTTTTCTACGGGGCGGCTAAAAAGTTATTAAGAAAGGTAAGCTACTTATTTGAAAAAAAAAACCTTAATTTGTAATGCTTCCAGTTTATTTAGGGCATACGCGGTGATTAACCACATAGGTACTCTCTCTTTGAGAGTCGGCCCTACAATGGAACGTTTATAAGCTATCATTTTATATAAATAAATTGAATAGTAATAAATCATGTAAAAGTATATTATGGTGTTTTGAATAAACAATAGGTAGGAATATTCTTTATTGTAAACCAGGAAATTACGTGAACACTTAAGAAAAACAACAAAGGCGCATAAAAGGATAAAATATCAACACTTCCTTTCCGTGTGTTTGCAAATTTACTTCACTGTTTAAGAGACCCTCTTGAACGTGTTAAACATTCCCTACATACCTTCAGGGAATATTTAAAATTTAAATATTTACATTTTATGTGAATAGGGTCCTTTTACGTAAAACGGTCAATACCAGAAATTGGGTTAATGCCGTTATTATGGTGAGTTAATTTCATTCACTGGGCTACCACCGCTTGGAATTTTATGTTTTAATTTCAATTCAATTCAAACTCACGCCTGTATTCCGGAGGGGTAAGCAAAGATCAAGGTCGGCCACTTGCCACGATGAAAGAAAACGAAACAATAAATTTTGTTTAAATTTCTAATTTTGATATTATTGAGTAGAATATTGGTAGTTCAATTAAGATTGAAACAATAATTAAATTTTACGAGCATTTTCATTGTGTTTTGCAATTAAATTAAATTAGTTTGATTATAACTAGCATAATTATCTGTAACGAAGAAATGGCCCAAGCTCCTTGTAGGAGCAATGAAATGAAAGGAGAGGCTTACCTATTTTTTATGAATTATGTCATAGTTTACTTACATAAGCAGCCTATATATGCCTTCTCTCAGGGAGAAAGTATGGGTTTAATCACCACGCGTGCCCACAGCGGCGATTTCAAGAGCTGAGGTATGTGAATAGCTCCGACACTCTGGTTTCCTCTCGATGTTTTCCTTCACCGTTAGCGAGTGGTATTGCTACTATAACTTCACAAATGTACCTACATAACTTAGAAAACAAAGTCATAGGTACATGCCCGCACTGGGAATCGAACCTGGTTTCTCTCGCTTCCGAGTCCAATGTTCTACACACTAGGCTACCACCGCTCTTACAGACGTTGGATATTTGAATCGTGTGATTTTAAAACGACACATGTCCTCTCATTACAACTTTGCAGGAAATAGAAAAAACTGATTTATTCAAATACTAATATCTACAACAGCAATATTTTAGCATATTATATTGATTTCTGTATGAATAAACTACATTTTTTTTTCTAATGTAAATCAATAGGTAGGTGTAAATAATTTAATAAAAAAAAAATTGGCAAGTGTTATTTTAAAAACACATGTGACTTGTGTTGTTTTAAAATCACACGATTCATTTACGCACTAGTGGTTTTTTGCATAGTTGTACTTTACACCCGACAATGTCATTGAATCACAAATATTTTCTTATAAGGGTGTAAATGCATAAAACAATATTTCACGACATAACTCAAATGTTCATAAACGCTACATACCTACATTCTAAGGCGTTACGCGTAAGGTGTGACGTCATAGTTTGAGCCCGTTTTGTATGGCGCGTTTATGTACCACGTGACTAGAATGAGTTTTCTACGGGTTGCATAATGAAAATAATTAGACGTTAAAACATTTTCGGTGCAAGTTCACCATTGATACACAGATTATAGAGACTTCATTCATTCATTCGCCAAAGAACGAATGAATGAATGAAGTAAGCTCTGACTGCAGCGGAAAACGCCGGGGCCCTCGCCGGCTGCGGTGGAGCTGCCAAACAATGTCCTCTTCGGTAACCTCCGTCATTAGTTGACATCGCAGAGGACATACACGTCATTCGCTATAACTTGTCCCTTGCCACCGTCATGTTTGCACGCTATGACAGGGGCACAGAGTACATTATTGAACAGGGCACTTCTTATGGTGGACGCACTGTAGGGCAGACCGATAGGCTAAGGCAGGTGTTACAAAACCGAAGTAACCCCAGTTTGCCATTAAGTTAACCGTTAGTTCAACCCCGAACTATTAGTTTAATGGAACAATATGCCGCGCGGTTATCGAATATAACGTCGAACAATCGCTAAACGCTGAAGCGTCAAATTATTTTAAGGTACAGTGGACAGCAACCTCTACATAGGTGCACTTTAATCAGTTGCATTAAGTGCGATTTTGCAATTAAAATGTAGAGGTTGCCCTGCTGCCGACTGTACCTCAAACCAAAGCGGTGGCGGTGGCGATCTGCGTTCTACGATCGGCGGGGAAAAGGTCATTGTGCGACGAAAACATAAAATTGAAGAAGTGTGAATTATCCTTGTTAAATAATAGACTGGGAAGCTTAAAAAACTATGAGGGAGGCCTATGTCCTGCAGTGGGCCTTAAATGGCTGATGATGATGATGATATATGTGAGGAAATCTAAGTGTCAGAGGGGTTCACGTACCTCAGTGCTTGAAATTGCCAATCCTTGGTGGGCACGCGTGGTAACTATACCCATATTTTCTCTCTGAGAGAATGTCTGTGCCCTACAGTGGGACATGTAATATTATTTATTTTTTTAGGGTTTCGTACCCAAAGGCTAAGGGACCCTAATACCAAGCCTCTGTCCGTTCGTCCGTCCGTCCGTCTCACCAGGCTGTATCTCATGAACCGTGATAGTTAGACAGTTGAATTTTCACATATGATGTATTTCTGTTTCTGCTATAACAACAAATACAAAAAACCGAATAAAATAAACATTTAAGTGGGGCTGCCATACAACAAACGTTGTCTAAAGACACCGCTCACCATCTAGCGGCCTATGGAATCTTCACAGCGCCGGTGACAAAGAGACAGACGTCTCAGTAATAGCGTCCTGTTTGGTACCCTTCGGGTACAATCAGATCTTTGTACCATGACTTTTTATGGGACGAAAAATTACCTTAATTTTATAACTTTTTTTTTTACGTAGCCTCGTTTGCGTCCCACTGCTGGGCAAAAGCCTCCCCCAACTCAGACCACATGTTTCTGTCTTGTGCCACCTCAGCCCACTCCGGCATGTGTCGGTCGAGGTCGTCTCGCCAACGTCTTCTTGGCCTACCTCTCCTGCGACTTTATAAGTAATGAATCATTATACCCCTCCCTCATTGTGCCATATTGTGAATTTCGAAAATGATTAGGCATATTGTGTGTTTATTACTAGCAAGACTCATCATCATCAGCCATTTGACGTCCACTGCAGGACATAGGCTGCCTTCGTGGTTTTCATAACTATGCGGGGTTAAGCCGAATCTGTGAATAAAATATTGATGACTAAATATCATATTTTGGGCGAATTATACAAGAAATGCTTGCCATAAAAGAATGTCGATGACTTTCTTAAAACTACTTGCTGAAAGATACTGTTCAGATACTGATCCTGTTTTCAATCGTATTTGCAAAGGCGGCACGATTATTTATTATTCCGTAAAATTCGTCTTAGGCCAATATTGCTGTGTCAATCGCACTCGTTGGGGAAACGAGAGGCGACGTCAATAAAACTACATTATTTAGCAACTTTTATACCCAAAGACTGTAAACAAGTCGCTTAGGAAAAAATACATATTTTTTCCCAATACCAAAATTGCTCTACATGATTTAAGACAAGACAATCGGAAAAACGATATTAAAAATAATTAAGGCATGCGTGTCAACGTGTGCAAGCTACGTTAAACTGAATGGCCTCAATTAATTACCGTAAATACTTACAAATGTACAAATGTACTCACTTAGCATTATTAAGTAGTAAACCAATACGGAACGTATTAGAAAAATGAGACATTTCATAGTACTGAGTGATACTTCACTGAGTGAACGGCAGAAGTATAACCGCCTCAGTCCTGACCTTGAAAATAACAATTGAAAACCATTATTATGTTCAAGGTCAAGACTGAGGAGGTTAATAGATTTTATTGATGAATAAATGAATAATTGGAGTCATATAGACAGTGGGTGACTTAGTCTTAGAATAATTTAATTTCACCGGCTGTTGTAATAATTATTATATTAAATAGGTGTTTTTTTGGTTACTTTGATACTCCCAAGCAACTGAATTTTACTGAGTAAGGGTTATTTGACAATTTCTTACACTAGGAAATGTTGTATATTTCTTTTACATAAAACATAGCACTAGGTTAGATAACGAGAGATTATAATTTACTTAATTATATTTAAAAAGTTCCTTCTTTTTGAGGTTATCGTCATGTTTCTCTGCTTTTACTTTATATTTTACGCAAACAATCGAATTCACTTCGTTTTTAGCAAATAAAATAAATCTGTTACAAACTGCTATGGGAATGATGCTAGTGGGAATTGCCATGTCTTAGAAACAAATGTTATTGCAAAAAAAAAATTAAAAAAAGGTAGACAATAAGAAATAAAACATTTAACGCTAACATAATTTTTTATTCTAATATTCAGTTTCTGCAGCACAAATTGCCGGACAACAACTTGGTCCTATATATTTAATTCATTAGTTCCTACATTCACTCCGTCTATCTCTACAACAAAACGTCAAACCAATCTGTAGTTCTGTTAAACTGTTGATAATTTCGGCGGAATTACATTTTTGCCGAAAATTATTATTTTCTAAGCATGGCTTAGACCAAATGCCGCACCCATCTCCATTTTAGCCTTATGATTCGTGTGCCTACATGTTCGACTTTGGTTTTATGCCGAATATCGATGCTTCGCACACGATCAATAAATGAGATGCCTAGCATAGCCCGCTCCATAGCCCTATAGCCTATAGTCGGTGGGTAGACCACCAGCCCGGTGGGTCGGCGACATTGTGAAAACGGCTGGGAAACATTGAACGAGACTGGCATGGGACCGGATGTGCTGGCGTGAGACTGGCCTATGCCCAACAGTGGGCTCTGTTTATATGCCTCACATGTTCTCTTCACGATTGTTTTGTTTTATTTCTGTTTTGTTGACGTTTGTGTCCCTCGTTTCGATGTTTACTTTGTGTTTCTGTGACAATTTAAATAAAAATCCTCTTTCTTTCTTTTATGGGCTGATTAGATAGATAAATTACACCAGTTTTAGTGAAATATAATGCGTTTGTGCTTAAACTAGTTTTAGTAAGGCTTAACGTGTTAGTCTGAACAAAGTGATTCTTCTGGAATATCGTGTTTTTTAATCGAGTGGTGTTTGTTTGCTGCTTATTATATTCTAGACTCATGTAAGTGTACCAAACAATTCGTCGCGCATTAAGGTTGTTGTTACGTTTACGTTTTTAGATTTAAACGAAGAATATATTCTTTACGTTCATTAGTCTGAGGCTTTGCTAGATAATAAAAACGGATGTTTAAGGTATAATTCTGTTTTTCTATAGTTGTTGATAAAGAAAAGTTGATACTAAAATGGTTCATTTTAGTTACAATTTTTTTTTAGTCAAAAACTCAATTAAAAAGTAAATTATAACAAAAAATAACTAAAATGTCAGTAATTTTATTACTAAGCAAAGTCTGAGATCATATATACCAAAATTTAAAAATATTAGAATGTGTTAAAAATGTTAGCGAGAAGAAATGCAGTTAGATATAATCCTTAAATTGACGCTCCATAGAAGATAGGATATTTTATGGAAGGGAGGACGGCACTAAAAGTTGGCTAGTGTAAAATATTCTACAAAGACGCTCTTATTTCTTAGAACATAATTTCATAACATAATTTGATGAAGCAGTAATCTTAATTAATCGTTACCCTACATTTTTTTATTAAAAAGTAGCTTAAGACATTAGCGGACATTCATATGTGATCTATTGTTCTTTTATTGTTATCGAATGCTGTAGCATCCACTGTCCGGGAAAGTGTTAACCAGATGGTTGTTTGGAAGAAATCACTTCTAGTAATAATTATAATTATTACTTAGCAATAAATATTGTAAGTAATGGCTAGTGAACGTATAATGAAGAATATTCTATCTATCTAACCAGAGGACAAGAGCTATTTTTCTCAGACAAATAGGCTATTTATTAAAAATCTATTTAGAGGCTGAAAATTCCACCTATGCCGGGACTTGAACTCGCGACCTCTGGCTAACCGTGCCAGCGCTTTTCCAAGTGAGCTAATGGGCAAATGCGCCTGCAATCGGCGAAATTTCGAACCTCCTTACAAACAGCGACATCTGGCTGAAGTCATTTACATCATTTGCAGCCCCGAGTACCCACTTTTATGCAGTTAGGTTTTACATCGGAATGATATCGCTGTACCTACACGATTATCGTATTTTTGTTGCACTAAGCTAAGACTATTTATTACCTACTTCGTGCCCCGTGTTCTAGACAAGTTGTACCTAACAAGCGCAACGCAAGTTGAAACACATTTTAATAACCTATTTAGTGTATTTAAAAAATCTGTAGATAAGTAAAAACTGTACGTCGAAGATGTTTAGAAACAAATTACTCCAGGGCTTGAAGAATCAAATTATCTTTAAACGAACAATTCTTCAATCTCGGAAATGGCTCCAACTGTTATCATGAAATTTAGTATACATAGGGATTCGGAGACGATGAATCGATATAGCTGGTTCCATTTTTAGAAAATGTCGTTTTATGCGTGTTTGTCCGCAATGAAAAAACTGCTAAAATGTCATTAGAATACGAAGGTAAATTTCGTCACCATCTACATGGTTGTAATAGATCAGGTGGGAGTTCGGGCGGTCCCGAAACCAGAAGATGCCGATTCGAGCCTGTCTCCAGTCCAATTTTTTTTTCCTTTTGTTTCCCCTTTTGTTTCATTCAAAAAAACAAGATTAACAAAAAAAACATACCGAGTTAAGCTCGGTCATCCAGGTACTAAGTCATAAAACGCCAAAATGTTTGTCATTTTTAATTAAAAAGGAGCTACTTATAATAAGAAAATAATATGAGAATCACACGTTTGCAAATGGACTGTCATGTCAAGTGAATTCAACAAATAAATTCCCGTATAAAAATTCACAAGCCCCTTCAGACCTTCAAAAGATCACTACATCATCACCAGAGGTCGGAATAGCGGCACAAGTGTGGGTTTGGGCCAACTCCACGAGGCCTCAAGAAACGACCTGATTTTATTATCATATAAACAGCTGGCTCTGACATTTCTGAGAGCCCGAAGTCGTCAAGGAGACCACCACCGGCTGCCTAGCGACCACTGTCAATGAAAAGGCAGCGGCCCAATAGGAAGGCGCGCTTCCCGACAAGACTTCGTAATAGTCTGTACTTCAAGTCTAGGTCTTGCAAAATTTACAAATTCCGGATGAAAATGGCACAAAACTGTCAGTTTGTCCAAAACAAACTATGAGTGACAGTGATTTTATGTACTTAGTTAATGTATGCCTAGATCTAAATATAATAATCCAGTAAGTCGTTACATCAGTGGTCGATGTCGCAGGCTGCAGGTCCGTCCTCGAATGCCTGCAGCTAAGACAACGCCTGCGCGTCTTCGGGACTCGCGCAGTGTCTGTTATGCTCTTAACCTCGTTATTTCAAAGGGCAGAGAGGGCTTCGCATCCACGTGGGGAAGAGCCACAAAAGCTACCAAAACCACAACCCCAGGAGCTCCAGCCCCAGAGTCGGTCAAGAGTTCTGGCAAACCCTGGGACAACTTAAGTCCAGTACACTCTTTGTGAAGAGAATTCCACGAGGAGCCGGAATATCGGTGGCTTCCTCTCTGTCGAAAGTCCTGAAAAACGTGTTAGACAAAAACGACAAAACGAGCTGGGAGGAGCTACTAACCTTCTCCTACAGAAAACTGCACGTGCGTCGGGGTGGAGACAGTGGCTCCCTTACACAAAAAATTAAAGACAACTGCCACCAAGCTCTTCCAAACACCCCAGACATTACCCCGGACAGATTCAAGCGTTCACACCCCTTAAAATCAATAGTAGAAATAAAAATTAACGACGGAGATGTCAAGGGAGCCGCTCAGGTCTTCTTCTCTAACGACGCGGTCGCCTCAGACAGCCCTGAGACAGTACAGGCGTTAATGTCCAAACATCCTGCGGCTTCCCCTCTCTGTCAATTTCCAGATCCACCGTCCTCGTCAGATCTGGGTCTGGGTATGATCTGTATCGTCAGACCTAGATATTTCGACAGGTTATACATGAATGAAGTCAATGGTTTAACGTTTTTGTATAAAACCAATCATCAGTTACGCTGTCACTTACTATCGCCCAATCAACGTACACGTCGTCACGCATGGTGCACAGAATGAACCAATCACAGAGTGATTAACTCTGCAGCACATCTTGCGCTCATTTCATTGGTAAATACTAATCGAGTGGACTGGGGCCGTTTTTGAGTGTGGATTTTGTAGGAAGAAATACTTCTATGATTTTTTTATTCGGCAATGGGCCGACAACAATTTCATTGCAGCCAATATCCATCGCAATAACACGTGTGGTAGCACTAACGTGTGGATGCACCACAACAGAAGCTACCTACGTAAATCACACGTGATTCTAAGTGAAACACACTGTACGCAGAGTTTATTTAAGTGTTGGCAATGTAAATTTAATTATCCACGATGCTTATGCCACGGATCTTTATTATTACCGTAGTTTTGTACAATGACTGGATTGAGTACCCACATATACTTTTTTTGCAAAATACACCATTTAGTTTCTCCACTTTTGCAAAATAGGTACACTTTTTAATGGCCTCACCGCTGGCATGAAATTATCATTAAACGGAAGAGTAGTGCTCTCACTGTATAGTGTTTATTGAAGATGATGTTAGATAATACATGCCAAAGAAAATACGTAGTGAACTCACTGTTTGATCAAGAGTGATATCAGTCGGAAAGTAAATTATGTGGAACGTTACAACGTACAAATAAATTTTCTAATTTTAATTTTGAATTCAATAGTTTCACTGCGACTGGTGAGCCATGAAAATATTTCGCAAATAAACAGTTATCAGTCGTGTTTGGTAGACAACGGAATAAGGGATAACTTATATTGAAAAGTGATTTAATAGATTCAAGACCTAAAACTATTAAAAAAAAAATTACGGTAACAATGCAGTGACTTATTAATAAAATCCTTACGCCCTAAAAATAACGTATAATGAAAACTGTGTAAACAAAAGTGAAAATAATACGAATAAGTACTAACCAATTAAAAATCACCTACCTGAATACCAGAATCATGAGAAAATATCACATAAATCAAGTTATTAACAAGGAAGGAAAAGGTAAGTTAGTATTATTAAATAATAATAATAACTTCCACACAACACAATCACATGACCTGGTCTAAAACTAGGATATCCTGTGCTATGGCAACCAGACAAGGACATCAGAAACACCCAGACTGAGACCATTTGTACAAATGTACGGCGGCCCCGGTGGGAATCGAACTCACGACCTCTAACTTGGTAGTAAGCGCCTCAACGGCTAACCCAACGAAGCAGTTATAAAATAAATAAAAACTGGACAAGTTCAAGCCGGACTCACGCACAAAGGGTTCCGCGCCGTTATCTATACAACATTAGACACAAAGATCGAGAAAAAACGGCAAAATTTCCGTTTTTTGTATGGGAGCCCCCTTAAATGTTTATTTTATTCTATTTTATATTTTATATATTTTAATATAGAACTAAATATTCTGTGAATATTTCAAGCGTCTACCTGTTCCCATTATTAATATGGAGCAAAAAATGTGAAAAAAATACGTTTATTGTATGGGAGCCCCCCTTAAATATTTATTTTACAGAACAAAATATACATTTAAGGGGGCTCCCATAAAAAACGTGATTTTTTTGCCGCTTTTTGCTCTACAACAATAACGGCAACAAGTAGCAGCTTGAAATATTCAAATGTTGTATAGATCATGGTACGGAGCGGAGATCATGGTACCTTCGTGCGCGAGTCCGACGTGGCAGGTTTTTCTTTTCTTCTTAAAATTAATTTTTTCAACTCAAGGGCGATACAAGAGATAAGAGTCTTATCAATACGTCCTAAGTCATGATGACAAAAGAATGTGTTTATACTACACCTGCTTGGAAAGTACCTTGATACTTTATCAAATTTACGGTAGAAAGTACGTCATTGCATATCGAACAAATATGCGGGGAGAAAACGCATCTGAGCGGGAGAGAAAAGTGTATGAACATCCATTTCTTACGTGGTTTTTCTTTTTTAATTTTGGGTAAGACTATGCGCCGGTAACCAAATATCAAAAGCCAAAAAGTTTTTACAGTGAGTTTTTATCTCCAAGTTCGCAAAATGACACTGGCCACTAGCTGTGTGTTGGATGGTGTCGGGCTGGCAGTGCGACCCTGCGGCGGCAGGATAAACAATTTGAAAAAAGAACATGTGAAAATTGCAGACGCCATTGGCGCCATTTCCAATTTGTGTGTTGTTTGAGGATTCAGTTTTCGTAGAAAGTAAAATAAAACTATCAAAATGATAAGTAGTGATAGTGATGATGAAGATTTTTTAAGCAGGTGTAGTATAAAGCACTATGTTCACTCGAGAGAAACTGCGATTCCCGATCTCGGGTGTTTTAAAGCCCTCGCCTACGGCTCGGGCTTCAAACGACACCCTCGACGGTAATCGGTCACTTTCTCCTCTCGGTGAACAATGTACTATTCTCTTCAACAGGTGCTACGAAAAACCTGAGCGACGAAATGAAAAAACTTGAAGAAGCTCTGGAACTATGTCGCTTTGGACGATTCCACATTCGTTTGCTGCTCGCATCGCTAGCAGGATTCATGTCAGCATCGGTCAACTCAACAACATCATCATTTGTCCTGACGAATGCCGAGTGCGATTTGAATTTAAACCAAATGCAAAAGGGACTTGTCATAGCTGCACCGTTTATGGGTACGACTTTTGTTTGTTCTGAGGCAAAATATGACAAATCCGTTACACAATAAAAGTTTCAAACGAAAACTAGTTTAACCGACCACTCGCATTTATCGCAGGGATGTGACATAAGCAAAGCAGTGGTAGCGCGGCAGAACACTTGACTAACATTGATACATCGTGGGTTCGAGTCCCAGATTATAGGAATGGACTCTGTTTTTTAAATTACGTACCTTTGTGAGTTGATAGTTGCAATACTACTCACAAAGCATGAAGGAAAACATCGTAAGGAAACCTGAGTGCTTGAGGTACCTATTCACAAACCTGAGCGCTCGGGATTGTCTTGTGGGAGTGGGAAAGTCTGTGCTCTACAGTGGGACTTAGGGCCGATTTCTGTATTAAGAATGTCACTAAGTAAATACTTAAGTAACGTTCTGTCACGCTCTTTTCTAAGACATTCGAAGAGACAGCACTACAGTTAACCATTTACTTAGCGAAATTCGCAAATCAGAAACTGGCCCTCAGTCACTAAGTAAATACTTAAGTAATGTTGTGTCACACTCTTTTCTGAGAAATTCGAAGAGACAGCCCTACATTTAATCATTTACTTAGCGAAATTCTCAATTCAGAAACTGGCCGTTAGGCTGCGTTAATATTATTAGCAACAATAAAAAAAACTAAAATAAAAAATAAACAACAACCCGACTGCTGAGAATTAACTGCTAAGCAGGCGGGACCAACCTAAGGAGTTAGGTACATTGCTGAATTTTGGTCCCGTCTGCTTAGTAGTTAATGCCCAGCAGTCGGGTTGTTGGTTATTTTTTTATTTCAGTTTTTTATTTTTGTCTTTGTAGTGATTTTTAATGCTGATTTATATACAGCCTATGACACCCGCGTACCGATGTTTTACACACATTACACGTGATTGGCGTAGTTAAACAAAAAATAAGATCCGAGTATAATAAATTAAATATAACAGCGCGATCTAATGACTCATGGTTGTACTATAACGTTACTTTATAGCGAGTTTTGTTTTTTGTTACTTTTCTGTTCCATCAATGCTAATTTAATATAACCTATGACATCCGCACAGGTATGACGAATCGATTGAGACCTTATTTGTCAAAATCTAACCATTGGTTAAGGAGTTATGAGGGAAAATAGAATCGGACATACTTACATACCTATATACATACGGGCTAAACACATTACCCTCTCTTTGGGCTCCGCCGCAGTCGAGCAATAAACGTTTATCATTTGTCTTATCAAAGATAAATGAATATGACACAAAACTTGCTTTACTTTAACTATATTATTCGAATTATGAGATTGTCATACACATTAGATAATTTTACGTAAAGTGTTCTAATATAATTTTATTCACAAGCATTTGTTTATTATACATGTAGGACAGTATCGTGTATGAACTTGACTTATTGCATTAGATTAGATTAATACTCTTTATTGCACACCATAGATTATAAAAATACATGAAAATTTTAAATATCTGAGTTACATAGTATACAACTGGCGGTCTCATCGCTAAAGCGATCTCTTCCAGACAACCTTAGGATAGATAGAACAGTAAGATGGAGAGAGTAGGTAGGTGTACATAAATTATATAAGAACATGAACATCGTGACGAAACCTGAGTGTCTGAGCTATTCATATACCTCAGCGCTTAAAATCGCCAATCCGCGGTGGGCACGCCCATACTCTCTCTCTGACTAAAGGCATGTTCTCTACAGTGGGACAAATAAGACCAGATGACTCGCATTATTCAATGTGGACTTTTTTTCAGGCCAAGTGATACTCTCATTTATAGCGGGAATTGTTGCTGATGCATTTGGAAGGAAACCGTGTTTGGTATACGGATACTGTGTCATGTTCGTTTGCTGCATCATAGAAGGATCAAGCCAAACGTTCTTTATGCTACTGTTCTCTAAACTTTTTGCAGGAATGGCGTAAGTATTAAGATTTAATTATTTTTTAACAGACTTCAAAAAGGAAGGTTCGAACAAAAAAAGAATCGTCGAAATATATATGTATATATATATATATATATTTCGACGTTTTTTTTTGTTCGAATAGATATAACGTCCCATTGGTCCCATTTCAATTTGGTAAAGATCTGATGAAGACATTCAGAGATTGAGAACGGAACTCTTCAATGGACAGCAGTAAATAAGGCCTAATGGGGCCCATCCTTCAGTAATATCCGTATGTTTCATAAAATAACGTGAAATTAAGAAATCTCGATTCTCCAATCGTAAAACGTGTTTCCAGATTGTGTTTTTGCTTCAACGGCGTTGGCACGATGCTCGCAGAGTTGACTCACAAGGGGCTACGCGACAGAGTAATGCTTATTGGCATGACCTTCGGTCCGTTCACACAAATTATGGTCGTAGTTCTGGCATGGGCGGTATTGCCGCACAGGTGGACCTTCGTGTTGTGGAAAGGATATTTTGGTTCGTATATTTTGTTTACATTTTCACTGAAACTGGCGATATAATACGTTCACGCAATTAAAATTTACTATTTAGTGGAATTGAAACGTTAGTGTATACCTAGGTCGATACAAATGGTGTACGGTAGGGTGATAATAGCATGACAAAAGCGATTAACATAAGCACCCTATATACGTCCCACTGTAGGGCACAGGTCTTCTGTCAGGGAGACAGCATTGGCTTAATCACTACGCGTGCCCACCGCCCATGGCGATTTCAAGCTCTGAGGTATGTGAATAGCTCAGACACTCAGGTTTCCTCACGATGTTTTCCTTCACAGTTAGCGAGTGGTATTGCTACTATAACTTAACATAACTTAGAAAACTCGCACTGGGAATTGAACTTGGGTCTCTCGCTTCCGAGTCCAATGTTCTACCGACTGGGCTACCACCACTGTTTGATACTATATTGTGCGGATATCTCGGATACCTCGCGCGAAGCACGAGTTAAGTACCACGAGTTATACCATTGGGATGCAAACAATGTCAATGAAACAGCAGAGCTATTATCGTGCTAATATCATTAGTAGTAGTTCGAGAATTAATTCAAATTATTTAGTCATTACTACTGCTAAAATACACTTTTCGGGATTCCCATTTAAGTATGAAATTCTGGTGACAGGGAAAGCCCTTCAACTTCAAAGGAAGGGGTTTACTTCGTAAAACAACACATGAATTAATTCACTACATATCTTATTGTATATCCTTACCCTGAATAGTTCACATAATATTTTATATTCTCTAATATTCATATAGTATTAATAATAGGGGTTAAAGTATGAAATTGCCGTTTTATTGCAATAGGTTCTTTGAATTGACATAGAATCTGCATGGTTTGAGGTTTTCGAATGAAACTTTTTTCAAATGGTTTCTATGATGTTCTTTTTTTAACAAATGTGAAACATTTGAATATCGACTTTCAATTGTTTTTGTTATTCAATTTAGACAAGAAAGATGGATACTGCGAAAATTCGAGTGATTTTTGAATACGAGTTCCGACGCGGAACTAACGCGGCAGAAACAGCCCGCAATATCAATGCTGCGTTTGGAGAGGGGTCTACTAATGAACGCACCGTGCGATTTTGGTTTAAACGCTTTCGTGATGGAAATTTCGACTTAAAGAACGAGCCACGAGGAAGACCGCCTACACAGGTGAATAACGATGAATTAAGAGAGATAGTGGAAGCCGACCCTAGTCAAACTACCCAGGAATTAGCGGCATGGTTTAACGTTACCTTATTCACAATATTGACTCACTTGCGTCAAATCAATAAAATAAAAAAATACGAAAAATGGGTGCCTCATAATCACTCGAATTTTCGCAGTATCCATCTTTCTTGTCTAAATTGAATAACAAAAACAATTGAAATTCGATATTCAAATGTTTCACTTTTTTTAAAAAAAGAACATCATAGAAACCATTTGAAAAAAGTTTCATTCGAAAACCTCAAACCATGAAGATTCTATGTCAATTCAAAGAACCTATTGCAATAAAACGGCAATTTCATACTTTAACCCCTAATATTAGAGCTCGCACAACAAATGAAGTCCCTTGGTAATGTCCTTGTTGACTCATGGGGATTCATTCCCTTCAGCGTTCAGTGTTCGTCGTTCTATCGCTCTTAGTGAGCAATTAAAGAGCGTTATGCTCTTTTATGCTCCGTGTGGCGCCGGATTAAGAATAGCGTCACTCCATTTCCTTCCGTGGATGTTGTAGAAGGTGACTAAGGAAATCAATTACCAGAAGACGGGCAGCAGCGTCTTCCTGAAATTTCAACCGCATACTGCGATCGCCAACCCGCCTGCCAAGCGTGGCGATTATGGCAAAACCCCTCATGGTTTTGAAGACCACGAAGGAGGCCTATGTCCTGCAGTGGGCGTCAAATGGCTGATTATGATGATGCCATTTTATTTTATGCATTTAAAATTCAAAACATCCCTTCCATCCATCATTTTAGGACAAAGTGTATTGGTTTTCAATATTTATTTGCTGTTACGTGAACAGGTAGCTAATATTATAATTAACAAAAAAAAATATTGCCTTATTTATGAAAAGTCGATTCCGCTAAAACTCTCTTAAGCCGAAGTTATAGCTAGTTCATAGCAGGCGTTCCTGACATAAACCGGCTTTAACTCCGCCTTAAGAACGTTTGAGTGGAGTCGACTTTTTTATAAATATCATTTAATTTTCAGTTTTGCACTCATGGAACATATATACTTATGTGTGTGCGATCTTCAGTCTCCTTGCGGCGTTGCAATTTTATTACCTACCAGAGAGTCCCAAATACCTTCTAGCGCATAGGAGCCACGACAAGGCTCTACAAAATTTGAAGAAAATATACAAAGAAAACACTGGCCAGCCTGTTGAGAGTTTTCCGGTAAGTCATACTTTGTGGGCGCTGTAAATCATGTAACAGTCATCCTTTTTGCTATATTTAGATTCATTCATAAATGTCCAAGTGGAAATACAATAACCCAAAAAGGACGTTCCACTCAGGTTGTGCCATTTGGGTGCTATTCACGCTGAAAGCATTTACCTTTACAAATACGTAGATACGTTGTACGGAAAAGATCCTTATTGACAAGGAGGCAAAATTAGTGTTTTATTGGATACGATGCTTTACCTACACATACGAATTGTATAGTTGGTTAGACCTTAAATTTCCGCACTTAGCCTCATTGTTGGACTGAAGGCTGAGGTATGTAAATACCTCAGACGCAAAGGTCTCCTCACGACGTTTCCCTTCGCAGTTAGCGCGTGGTATTGCTACGAAAAATTCACAAATGTACGTAACTTAGAAAATAAAGTCATGCCGTGATTCGAACCCACGACCTCCTGAGGCCAGCGTTGTAACGTTCCAAAACCACCGCTCTACGAAAATAGTATTTGGAAGAATCATACATACCTACTGCATCCGTGTTATTGAAACATCGTATAAACCGAAAGTAGTTTCTTGAGTATGTATTTAAAATACTTCGAATAGGAAAACTTTCAATTCAATTTTTTATGAAATCTTTAAGCTTAGAGCGGATGATTTGAAATAGACAAATAGAAAAATAGACAAAAAATTTCAAATGTTAAACGTATATACTTTACGAATACATTGTAGAGACTTTTTTTAGAAATAAATTCATTATAGTGGCAAACACTGGCAGAGGCCTACCCTTCCCGGACGCAGGCGTTTATGAAGTTTATGAAGTGCAATTTCATTATACAGCGTCTATACAATATCTTTAATTTTCACCACAATTTATATTACAATTTATGTTTATTTAATCATAGCAAGCGGTGGTAGCCTAGTGGGTAGAACATTGGACTCGGACGCGGGAGACGCAGGTTCGATTCCCAGTGCGGGCATGTACCTATGACTTTGTTTTATAAGTTATGTACGTTTGTGAAGTTATAGTAGCAATACCACTAGCTAACGGTGAAGGAAAACATCGTGAGGAAACCTGGGTGTCTGAGCTACAGCGCTTGAAATCGCCAATCCGCGGCGGGCACGCGTGGTGATTAAGCCCATACTCTCTCTCTGAGAGAAGACCTGTGCCCTACAGTGGGACGTATATAGGCTGCTTATGATGATGAATCATGGCAAGGCTCTTTTTACTAATACAGCCAATTTCCAATTTTAACGAATTTCTTTTACGGTCTCTGCAAACACTGTTCAACAAGCTGCCTTAGGCTCACTAATCAGTTTTTACAATACTTTCCTATGTCCACAGTTATTCCATGGAGAAGTTTAGGCAATTTTACAAAACCACCAAGGTTTGCTTGTGGGACAATTGTTTTGGCCAAAAAGCACCAAATTTACTCTGGGGACCAAGGTTGTTCTTGTAAATAGCGTCTAAATTTTAATCACTTCTACAATGTTCTCACTAAGCAGTAGGTATTGATAGAAAAAGCAGAAGGATGCTGTTAATACGAATTGTAGCCATAGATCGGATGCCTTTTCGCAAAACTCTGCATTTCTTTCAGATCAAGTCTCTGACTAATTGTCCGGAAACTCTAAAGATTGAGAAACTAACTTTTAAGGAACATTTGGCCGGTGCATCCAGCTGCGTCAAAGAACTATTCAAGCCACCGCTGCTCTGTCCATTGTTTCTGACTTGTGCTATATGTTTCTGCAGTTTGTCAACGTAAGTATTACCCCTTCTAAATTTAAATTCTTAATGGCACTGATTACATTGTAAATGTACAAGGGCGTGCTTAATGCAAGAAGCATTCTTCTGCATTAATGGAAGAAGCGTATCTTTGGTGTCGAAGAGACTGGCGACGTGTAGTGCAAGAAAAATATGAAATACAATAATAAAGTTACGTACACATAGGGAAATACATTAACTTAGACTTTGAGGGCGGGGTGAGGGCGGGATTAATATAGAAATTATGTTAAACCTACATAAAATGATATACGTACATACATATTGAAGATAATTACTAATCACGATTACTTATATACCAATAAGCAATAAAATAAAATAACTGGTGATAGGTTACTGCTTATTCTGCAAATCAAGGAAGGGGTTAAAAACTTTCTTTATGAAAATCTCCAGGGTTGAAGCCTGACGAATATCCAGAGGCAGGCTGTTCCACAACCGAATTGCAGTCACTGTAAAAGAATTAAAATATCCCGCCGCATCATTCATATAAATACACTGCTAAGCAACAATAAATCGAATTCATAACGAAAGATTCGTTCAAATAGTAAATTGGTTATCTCCAGTGCACCTAACGACGATTTTTTTCTTGTTTTGCCCATAGTGTAGAGTACAGTTGAATAGGTCGTTTACGTACCGTTGGGGTAAATGAAAAGCATTTTTCGATTTAGGGATCCGTTTGCGAAATATTAAGCTTTAAAGCGCAATATTTATTAAAGTATCGGCAGAATTTGACAATTGGTGAAGGAGTTATGAGGGAACATACAATCGGACATTCTTAAAAACATTTTTTATGTAGCCTATTTTCGTCCCATTGCGGGGCACAGGCCTTCTCTCAGAGAGAGATTATGGGCTTAATCACCACGCGTGCCCACCGCGGATTGGCAATTTCAGGTTTTCCCATGATGTTTTCCTTCACAGTTAGCGAGTGGTATTGCTGCTATAACTTCACAAATGTACGTAACTACGTAACTAAGAAAACAAAGTCATTGGTACATGCCGGGATTGGAGCCCACGGCCTCCCGAATGAGAAGCCGGCGTTCTACCGCTCCGCTACCACCGCTGCCTTGGTAAAAACATGTTCATAACAATTTTTATTAGGTAATTTGTATCTTTGGTACATAGGGGTTCTCGTACACCTGACATGCTCTCTCGCTCCCACGTTCTAAAATGTTTAATGGTTGTGATACAATTTATATGCTTTTGATAAATGTGGTCTGAGGGTTTGATAGATAATAAAATTACTGATATTCAAGACGTATTCTTATCCTGTGCCTAGTTTTTGATTAAGAAAACTTGAAACTAAAATTAATAAATTTGTAAACAACGTTTCTTTATTAAATCCTAAATGTAGAAAAACAAAAATGTATGTAAGAAGTCCGTACTTTTATTATCTATCACACCCTCAGACGACAATTATCAAAAGTATAATAATTTTATTACATACGTACATAAACTCACGCCTGTATCCCAGAGGGGTAGGCAGAGACCAGGGACTGCCACTTGCCACGATCCTGACAGATCACTTTCGCTTCAACATTTTTTCAACGTTAGTTGAGTTGCATGCACGCACGCCGGTTTCGGGTACTTTTTATCTAGGCCTTTGCCCTTCCACCCACATTCGCTCGATATATGGGTATCCTAGTTTGGGACCAGGTCAAGTGATTGTGTTGTGTGGAAGTTATTAGTATTATTGTATATTACAATCGTTAAAAATATTCGATTTTGCGAGCGATATCAGCATAAAAGACGTAAAGGCAACCTAAAGTGTATTTTATTTTATTTTATTGAGTCTACAGAACAGAATACAGTCGATTGTTTTACAAAATAAACTTAGAAATAAACTATTTGTGTTCTGGACTGTAGTCCAAGGTATGTAAACATAGAAGTTTGCCAAAATGGAAGTGGGATATGCAGTACTTAAGCCTAAATTAAACCTAAATAGCCTTAACATTAAGCCTAAATAAAACATAAAGTAGATAATTTATAACTAAAGCAGCTTTAATTATTTAATTAATGGGTAAAGCGTTGGACGAAGACGGGTTAGATATTATAAAACTAATAATTTTGATGAATTTCGAAGGCCTTGGTTCAAATATGTCAATACCAGAAGATTCGGCGAACAGGTTGTTATATAGACGACACATTCTAGAAATAGGGTTGTAATACGAGGTGTTGTTCTTGTACACGCGCAGGTGAAATGGTCTGTATTTA
This sequence comes from Yponomeuta malinellus, assembly GCA_947308005.1. Lineage (NCBI taxonomy): Eukaryota > Metazoa > Arthropoda > Insecta > Lepidoptera > Yponomeutidae > Yponomeuta > Yponomeuta malinellus. Next base: position 13,355,546 of record OX371012.1, read on the forward strand.
CGGGTTCTAAAATAACAATTGATGTCGAGGAGACTAACCAAGAAGGGAGAATCTATCTTAGAATGTAGGATCTTGTGAAGTAGTTTGAGATCAAGAATTTTTCTTCGATTTTCTAAGGAAACAAGGTTAAGTTTTCTCAGGCGTTGTTTATAATTTAAGAGCGTGCTTTCCATACCATGCCGATAGGATAGTATTTTTAGCATTTTGTTTTGAATACTATCAATGTTATTGATGTGAACGGCATAAAAGGGGGGCCATATTTGGCTTCCATATTCAAGCACACTTCTTATAAGAGTCTGGAAGAGCTAAATGAGATGTATTTAATAACTTTGTCTCTCTGATTTGAAGCACGAGCGCAATCAGGCTCTGGTATCCGCAGTTCTCTACAATAATCGAAAACTACCGAGGAGAGCACAACGAGACCACATACTTCTGCACAATGATTGACTCCTTCTTCAAGAATGGACAAAGCAATCAATCCATCCCAGTAGTATCTGATATTCAGGAGACAGTCTGTGTACCTGTAAGTATGGTTCCCGGGATCTTATCGTATACTTTATTTTATCCTACTAACAGGTAATATTCGACAAAAGAGCGTGCTGGCCGAGAACAACAAATCGTAAAAACAAAATAAAATAATAAAATAAATATTCAAGGGGGGCTCCCATACAAGAGACGTAATTTTCTTGCCGTTTTTTGCTCGATATTAATAACGGCGATAGGTAGACGCTTGAAATATTCATGGAATATTTACTTCTATATTCGCTTCAAAAATAAATAAGTAAAATAAAATAAATATTTAAAGGGGGCTCCCATACAACAAACGTAATTTTACACGCCGTTTTTTCTCGATCGTTGTGTATAATGTTGTATAGATAATGGTGCGGAACCCTTCGTGCGCGAGTCCGACTCGCACTTGCCCGTTTTTTTTTTTAATAAACAGTCGACAGTAGACCGACTTTAATATTTTTGAAAGTCGTCCGCAACGTAACTGAAAATATTTTTTGTGAAGGTCAATGTACTTATTAAGCACCGAATAGGTGCCGCTACTTTTCTTTTTAATTCATTGTACCAAGACTACTCGCTTGTTACTCGAAGTTAAAGTAGCAATACCACTCGCTAACCGTGAAGGAAAACATCGTGAGAAAACCTGAGTGCCCGAGATATTCACATACCTCAGCGCAAGAAATCGCCAATCCGCGGTGGGCACGCGTGGTGATTAAGCCCATACACTCTCCCTGAGAGAAGGTCTGTGCCCTACAGTGGGACGTGTATAGGCTGCTTATGTTATTGTACCAGGAAAAAGAGAAAGTATTTTATTGTGTACATGATTCTGTACAAAGTTAGTATTGAAAACCAACTGTGTACGTTATTTAGTTAAAAAATCCTGTGTTACGGCTATATAGCCGTATATAGGTTTATGTATAGCTAATATGACATGGTATTTCTCTTTCAGATAATCAGCGGTCCTGAGACGTATTACAATTCGATTTTCATCTACTTTCTGCCAGCCGTAATACTGATAGCTAGCGTTTTGCTAGTAAACTGCTTTGGACAAAAGCCACTGACCTTTATCAGTATAGTGTCAGCTGCTTCTACGTTGTCTGGGCTGTTCTGGGCCAAAACGCCTCTACAAGTCGCTAGTATCGTAGCATTAACGAACGCTTTTAACAATGCTCAATACTTTTTGCTGTCTTCTATGACCTTGCGGATATTCCCTACGACTTCAAGGTATATTTTATTAGAACTATTCTTTTCTTACGATTCGAAAATCATGTGCCAGACATCTTTCGTTTGCCGTGCCGTAACCTGTGTTGGTAACCTTTATTTTCTAAAGCTACGTACATTTGTGAAGTTGTAGTAGCAATTCCACTCGCTGAAAAACATCGTGACGAAACCTGAGTTTCTGAGGTGCACACGTAACTCGGCGCTTGAAATGTCCAATCCGCGGTAGGCACTCGTGGTCATTAAGCCCATTCTCTCTCTCTGAGAGAAGGCCTGCGCCCTGCAGTGGGACGTTTCATAAACAAACCTGTGTTCAGCGAATATTATTCAACTCGCCTTTATGACGCTGTAACGCAATAAAAAATCATGTCTATTTTGATGTATTTTGTTCATAGTCTGTCAACTGATTGTTAAATAAAAGACACCTGAGCCGAGCTTCATAAAATTAGATGAAGTTGTGAACAAAATTTGATTACACTTGTTAATCTGTGGGTGACTGCAATTTACATCGCATTGTCATAGTAAACCATGAATTGTAATTTTATGAAACAGGCGCCTGGGGCATAATCGATACTTAACATTGAATACCTAACTTAACACGCATAAGGACGTAAGTTGTTTCTATTAAGAGTTTTGCTTCGGTATTTAAACAACTTGCTTACTTACAGATCAATAGCGATGGCTCTGAGTTTGATGTCAGGACGGATCGGATCCCTCTTCGGTAATATCCTATTACCAGCGTTGCTGGGCCTTGGCTGCTCAGTGCCGTTTGAGGCGATGATAATAGCAATTATGTGTAAGTCACCTTCCTAATTCAAATTGGGTACATTTCCACACACATAAAAGTAGATTGGTGGTAGCGCATCGGTATAACGCTAGCCTCACATTGGAAAGGTCGTAGGTTGTAGTAATGACTTTGTTTTCTAAGTTACGTACATTGAGAATTTCTAGTAGCAATACCACGTGCTAACAGTGGTGGAAAACCTCGTGAGGAAACCCGAGTGGCTGATGCTTACGTGCCTCAGCGCTGGAAATCGCCAATCCGCGGGGGACACGCGTGGTGATTAATAAGCAACCTATATATGTCCCACTGTAGGGCACAGGCCTTCTCTTAGAAAGAGAGTTGGGCTTAATTACCACGCGTGCCCACCGCGGATTGGCGATTTCAACCGCTGAGGTATGTGAATAGCTCAGACACTCAGGTTTCCTCACGATGTTTTCCTTCACCGTTAGCGAATGTTATTGCTATTATAACTACACAAATGTACATAACTTAGAAAACAAAGTCATAGGTACATGCCCGCACTGGGAATCGAACCTGGGTCTCCCGCTTCCGAGTCCAACGTTCTACCCACTAGGCCACCACCGCATGATAGTATATTATTTACAATCAAGTCATATAAGCCGTTACATTCAGAAAAATCTCAGATGAGAATAAAACTCATAGAACAAAAGTTGTTGCACAAAACAAATTCTAACATGGGTTCTTTAGGAATTACGCATCTTAGAGGGTTCAGTATGTAAATCCACAATAGTAACCGGCGAAATATAGAAATAGACAAAAGTTTTACGAAACGAAATATGACAGTATACAATAATAATAATAACTTCCACACAACACAATCATTTGTCTGGTACCTGGCAAGGACATCATAAACATGGAAATACACTCAGACTGAGGCCATTTTTACGGCGGCCCCCAGTGGGAATCGAACCCACGAACTCCGGCATGGTAATCAGACGTGATTCCGCTTATATTATGTTTCACTTAGCTTCGGTCTGCACTTAAATCTTGGAAGGACGGTAATAATGTCCAACAAGTTGGTTGCTCGTCGTAGGTCATTCTATCATTCATCTCATTGATTCAAGAAATCCAATCGAATTTAATCAGTCGGCCCCTCGATGCTGAGGATCCTGGTCGCATTGACGAGGATGGATGTAGAGTGCTCTCAATCTGGACCTGTCGGTTCGCTGTGTGGACCGCCTGGTGAATCTTGAGTTTGGTTTTCTTGGTGATCTGGTTACTCCATTTAGCGGGTGGTCTGCCTCGAGCTCTCTTCTCCTCTGTTTGGGTCACAATCAAACATAAGAAATTATTGTGTAAGTGGACTGTATTAATATTATAGAAATAGAAAAATGACTGACACAACCTTCCAGTAATGGGTGCAGATGCGTAGTGAAAATTAACCAAAGACAACTCTTTAGCATAAAACTAAAAATAACCTTTTTACAACGTGCCATGCACCTTCTTGATGTACTGTTTCGTACACCCTCCGCTTTAATAAACAAAAACCCCTGTTATGATACATACGTTTCGGGTACTTTTTATCTTGCCCTTTGCTAATGCATCCCCTATTTGGTCGAAGTATGTCCGCCTGGGATGTCCCTTACCGGCCATACCACCCACATTCGCTCGATATATTTGTTTCGTCAATCTTTCTTCCTTCAACTCCTTTTATCAATTTCTTGATATTACTTCCTTGTATCCTGTTGTCCCTCTTGAGGAACATAGAGCTTCTATGCCTTTCTTGACATCGCTGTAGTATGAAAAAAAATGTCAACACGAATAGAATATTCATTTTATGTAATTTTATTTTATTTTATTTATTAATTTGCTTGCACAATTACAAAAAGGTAGATGTGGTAAACGAGGAGTAACTGACGATTCTTTTTGTTTTTTCAGTTTCCGCTGTCCTCGTATGTTTTCTGCCGAACCCCAGCAAAGAAAATAAAGAAACCGGCGATGGATAAAGATATCAGAATACGACCTCTTCTTTTCGATTGCATCGCTCAACCTCTTAATTTTACTAGTTTTAATAAAATTTACATTAACTTAATTCCGGATTCACTTACTTGGTTTTTTTTCGGAAGAGTCTGACCAGGTTAAATACTTATTTATCTATTTACATACGAGAATGTGGCGTTTTACCCGTCACTATTAACAAATAATATTACTGTGGCGAAATGTTTGGAATTGCGAAAGAAATATCAGGAATCGCGTAAAAAATATTAGCTCTAATGGCATAAAAATGTATAAGGCTTATCATTTTTTTAATTTCAAAGTTTTTCGTACAATAAAAATCATTCGTATTTTAAAAGAAAGAAAGACGACATTTATTTAGATTTATTTAAATTTTCCAGATGATGTGCTGTTTAAAGCTTTTATGATATGTTTTGTTTACCGTTCATTGATGAGCTCCGGTGTATAATTAACTTAATGAACATGAATGTTTATTCATCAAAGAAATCGCACATTTTACGTCAAGTCAAATAAAACATTTATACAAGTGTTTCAGAAAGAACAAGCAAGAAAAACATACACACACACACACACTCCAGGGTCGTCTTAAACTATGCTGGGGCCCTTGGGCACACAAGAATCTAATTATTATAATATAAATATACCAATTAATATACTAAATTTTTTCTTGTATCTATTATGAATAAGTAATCAATTATGCAGGTTTTATGGTTACAATCTCAGGTTACAATAACGGCTTCTTTCGAGATTTCAAAACGGCAAAATCTTCTATGATATCCTCAAAGTCAATTTGTTGAAGAATGTCGCTTTCTATGCTCAATGACATCGTTATTAGTCGTTTTTGTGATGTTCCCACTTTTTTTATTTTCTTAAGCTGCGAAAATGAACGCTCCCCACTTCAATTGCCATTAGGCAAAGGACTATTCTTGTAGCAACTTCAACGATTGGAAAAGTTTCTTGTAATTTATCTGACTTTATTAGCTTGTGTAAGGTTGAGATATTAAAATCCGCTTATTGCTTTGCTATATTTTTTTTAATATTGGCTTAAATGAAAACATTCTGTTTTGAGCTCATCTTCAGTAATGTCTTCATAAAAAAATTTTTGCAAATTCTTTGCATTTATTGGTCAACTCGCCAGATTCGATTGTGGTTAACTGACAAAGAAGACTAAATCGATTATCAATTTCTTGGTATGCGGCCGGACGTTTTTTTAAATGTGTATTTAATGTGTCAATTATGCGAATGAAAGTACCAACACGAAACTTTTCCTTGCCTCTCAACTGTGCAGGCTCTGATGATGCTTAAAAAAAATGATTCGTGTGCTGCGAATTCCTTTTCTCAGAAATTTATCTTTGTATTCAGATTCTGGATTTTTTTCTCTGCGTGCGTTATTGACATAACTTTTCAAAGATTCGTAAAGTGCTATAATGTCAATGGCCATTGTGCTATTTTGTAAATTTAAACTTGTTTCATTCATTATTCCCAAAAGATCATTCCATATTTTGGAATATAGAACACAACTTTCAAATCTTTCAGACTGAGACACAGATTCATGAAGTATGTAAATGAAAGCCATGATTGTAAAATACCTACATACATACAAACTCACGCCTGTATCCCAGAGGGGTAGGCAGAGACCAGGGACTTCCACTTGCCACGATCCTGACAGATCACTTTCGCGTCCTCAATATTCATTAGTCGTTGCATGCACGCACGACATGCATGCATGCGTTTATTGCAAAATTTCGATTTATTTTATTTTATTATTAATCTTTTATTATTTCAGACCCCTGAGGGTGCTTTCTAGTGTGAGAATCTAATCATCTCAACGGGTTCAAAAAGGCACTCTTTTCTTAAATACGAACAACTTTTTCTGTGGGGAAAACTATGAAATCGCGAAAAGAGATAGAGAATAAGGGCACCGCGGTCAGGTCTCACGATGTGTTCCTTTAGGTGGGCGAAATATAAATTGCTATCACAAGGTCTATCCACGGCCGGTAACGTACGGGCGGCACGATTTCAGTCTAAAATAATCCTTAAATACTTATCAAGTTAGAGTTTACAATGCAAGTGCAAAACAAGCCCATCGTCGAGAACGACCGCACGGGGCCGGGCTTTTGTGCGCTAGTAATGTAGTCTCTAACCTTTAATGTATAAAATTTACTTCAGTTTGTATCGTTGGGCTCGTACGTCGCCGGCTCGTTGTTATGTGAATATTCCCTAAGAACCATTTATGAACACGATCAGGAGGTCGTGGGTTCGAATGCATGGCATGTAGGCATGTAAAAATGACTTCGTTTGAAGTTGTAGTAGCAATACACTCGCTAACCGTGAAGAAAAACATCGTGAGGAAACCTGAGCGTCTGAGGTCTTCACATACCACAGCTCTTAAAATTGCCAATCCGCGGTGGGCACGCGAGGTAACTAAGCCCATACTGTCTCCCTAAGAGAAGGCCTGTGCCCTGTAGTGGGACGTAAATAGGCTACATAAAAACTAACAACATTCTATAAACTAGCTCTTTCATATACTAATTCTATACGCGCTAATTTCTAGGTGGTTTGAAAGCCGCAGTTAATTATTGATAAAAAATGGCATGTATTATGTTTAAGTATGTACTATTCGTATTTGCACCAACTACCCGTCTCTCTTTCTCCTTCGGAAACCTTTCCGTTACAAGGTTGTCTGGAAGAAATTGCTGTTAGTAACTTTCATATTTTATGTCTCGCTTCTTGTGTGCAATAAAGAATATTCTTATCTTCTTATCTGCTTAGACTCCTATTTTTAAGTACAGACGTAAATAAAAAATAAAATAGTCCAGAAAACTTGTTTCGGGTTGAGAAATCTTGTTTAAAAAAATGCGCCAACAATTAGGACCGCCTCTCCGTCTAACAGAACAATGACCCGCGGACCCGCGGCACGCACGCACCGCTCTAGATGGCTACTAATGGTTTTAATAGATTCGAGTTTGTGTCGAGATATTTTTTACAAGTACGTTTTTTAAAATACAAACTAGCGTATTCGATAGCTATTGTCAGGCACGTTCATTTTGCTATGTCTTTCAAACAACTAAAAATTATTGCAGTATAAGTATAAGTTTCCGTGTGGCGCCGGATTAAGAATAGCGTCACTCCATTTCCTCCCGTGGATGTCGTAGAAGGCGACTAAGGAAATAAATTACCAGGAGACGGGCAGCAGCGTCTACCTGAGATCCCAACCCCCCTGCCTAGCGTGGCGATTATGGCAAAACCCCACATGGTTATGAAAACCATGAGGGAGGTCTATGTCCTGCAGTAGGCGTCAAGTGGCTGATGATGATGATTTTGATGAAGTATAAGTTCCACGCGACGGACATAGCAAACGTGGCAGACCAAGGCGAAGATGGAGAGACGACCTCACAGCTTTCCTAACAGATTGATTGGCAAAGGGAGGCTGAGAACAAGGAGGATTCGAGATTCCAAGGGGAGGCCTTTGCCCAGCAGCAAGCAGACACTAAAATGCCTACATAAAAAAAAGCAAGTAAAACATCTCGCGCACATACGTAAAGTCCAGTCTTCAACAAAATGAGTATATCGCAGTACCCAACGTAACTAGGCCGATACAAATTAGTTTTCGTATGTCATCGACGGAATCCCAAGTGAAATAAAATTATTATGATGTGACCTGAATTACGTAATTGGACCCAGATTTGCTGCGGCTCGCGGGATATGATGATCGTGGCATATGTTATAACTACAACACAAGCGACACAATAACCAGAAGTTTGACTCTTGAGTACGTATATTGTGTATGTTGTTTGTTCTAATAGCAATACAAACTAAACCATCCGTAAAGGGCCTATTACATTATACTTTTTATAGGACGATCTTGGTCACAGCTGTAAGCCGGTTTTTTTCATATGGTTGAATTATCGTGTCGTAAATTACGTAGAATAAGTTTTAGGTGGCTTTACGATAGATGGAAAAAGGTGAAAATAATATTTATTCAAGTAGTTGTCGGAATTATTGTATCGCAGTTGTAGCACGATTAATTTAAGTATTTTATAGTTATCTAGTCACTTTATTCGATTAAAAGTACAAAACAGTCTCATAAAAATATTTTTTATTTACGTTATGAATTTCAAAAGGGATTTGTTAACAATGAATTAGGAATGCTGTATCTTTTTTTTAGTACATTGTTGTTCTATATACAATTTTGCCAGATTATGAGTTAATTGTTGACGAATCGTTTTGAAACTCATAACCGAGAAAAGGACGCGAATGCGAAGCGATGCATGATCTCAGCAGGGGGGCTGGCAAGAGCTGGATGAGAGTAGTCGAGGACCGTGTTCAGTGGCGTGCAATAGGACTGGCCTATGTCCAGCAGTGGACAAGCGTAGGCCCATGATGATGATGAAGAACCGAGAAAATCAGGCGTTGATTTTTAGAACTACAATTCATGGTTTGCCACCCAGATTACACAGTATAATAAAATTTCACAGTTATTACCAGTTATCAATATACCTAACACTAACTTGTTTTCACGAAATAGATTTCTTCAATACAAACCTACACTCAATACGTTTAAGCCGGTTTTGTACGACCTTAGCGCACTCGGTCCGAGTGAGCTAAAATGGCTACTCGGATGCTACTCGTATCGTGTACACCACCGATCTTAGTAGACTCTGATAAAAACTGCCTTTTAATCGGCCGTTTTCGTTAGAGTGTACCAAGATCGCCGGTGTACACGATGCGAATAGCTTCCGAGAAGCTATAATAATGGGTCACTCGCCTACAGTACACTTGCCTGGATGAAATTCCTATTAGCAGTTAGGCCGCCAATTGTACTGTATCTTTATAAATATTTTATGTTGTGTTTTTCCTGGTACAATAAAGAATATTCTTATCTTATCTTACACTAAGATCGTGAAAACGCGGCTTTATTTAGTGTACTCATTGCGAATGGATTATACCTATAGTTATGTTAAACACCTGCCTAAACAGAAATATGATATGTATTTTAAATAATCCTTTTGACTTTGTAGTCTACAGTTAGTATTACGTGTTTGACTAAGTGTGAAGTCCATTGACATTTTAGTTTAATTTGTATCTACAGGCCAGAATCTGTTACCAGCTCTTAATTGCCTATTTTTATTCAATTGGTATGATTTAAACGCTGACGATTCTCCGATCTGAATAAATGAATAAATACAAATACTTAGAATACTATAATACAATTAATATACAACTACGTAAGTCCGAAGTGATCATGAATTCTACTTTTAAACACATCGGCTGACGGGGCCTGGTGTGTAGAGGGGTAGCGCGTTCGACAAGCGCACTGCTGTCACAGTGAAGGAATTCGAAATTGGATCATGGGATCGGGGTATCCCGGGGCGGTAGTTTTAGGGTTCCGTACCCGAAGGGTGCCAAACGGGGGTTACTAAGACTAAGACTTCACTGTCCGTCTGTCTGTCTGTCTGTATCTGAAAAACCGTGATAGCTAGGCAGTTGAAATTTTCACAGATGATGTATTTCTGTTGCCGCTATAACAACAAAAACTGAAAATATAATAAAATAAATATTTAAAGTGGGCTCCCATACAACAAATGTTGTCTAAAGACTGCGCTCGCCATCTAGCGGCCATCTTTGTAACCTTCACAGCGCCGATACCATGTCGTTAAATGTCAATCTTAAACGCTTTTTGTCGGTTAGTATAGATAGCGCAGTTATCAAATTCGATCTTTGTCTAATGTTGTATAGATAATGGTACGGAAGCCTTCCTGCGCGAGTCCGACTCCCACTTGGCCGGTTTTTTTGCTTTATGTTGCTACTTTATATAGCGAAACTTGGAACGGTTGCCTAGGTACTATATACTAACTAGTCTAGGCAAAGGTAAGTCTGAGACGATTCCTTCCTCTGGAGAAGAAAGCAAGGGAAAACCCCTTCTTCTCATACCGCTCCTAGATCGTTAGTTCGAGTCGGAATACTAAATGATGTTTTGGGAAGTGTAAATGGTTCAATTAGAGAACCGGGTGCTCGTTCTAACGTGGAATTGCCTGGATAATTTACGATAAATGTCCGCGGCTACCGGATCGCCTTGGCCGGGTACTATTGGCGGTTCTAGTGATTGATTTTAGTTGCTTAACTTTACTACTCTAGACTAGAAGGCATTAGTTTCGTTGAGTGAACGAAGGATATTGGACTAGTTAAGATGATATCATCTTATCATCATCAGTCATATGACTGTACCTCAAAAGGCAAAAACGGATCCCTTATGTCATATTACGAATTTCATTTATTCTTTTGTAATATGTGGTTGTGTCAGAAATGCGTTGTTGTTGTAAATTACTAGAAGAGAATTGACGAAGTTTTGCGAGGTTTTTTGAAACTCGAATTGGAATTGAAGAAACTCAAAAAAAGGATGGAAAATGTCGAATATGTACCTCCTAAGACGAAGAAAAGTAGGTGCAATTGCAATTTTTGGCCGCCATAATTGCTTGTTTTGGGAACACTGACAGAAACAACTGTTTGTGTTTGACATTAATTCACTCATGTGGTGCACAGTGCACACCAGAGATTAAAGCCATTGCTTAAAGTAGGTTTAAGGGACATTTAACGGGGCTTTAGTTGAAGAGGGTTGAAAGCATAACTAAGGTGGAGATTTCACTTTATACATCATAATTTTGTTAAGATCTGTCTTAACACTGACTTATGTCTGACTGAGGGCTGTTTTAGTGGAATCGTTTTTTATAAATAAGACTGTTAGATTGTAGGTAGAAGAGATAATAGATCAAAACCAGCATTAATCAGAAAGTATAATGCCTTGAAGTTTATAAGAATACGCAGACAGAGGTTACATCAATAAGCATGGTTTCTCGCAACTCAGCGTTTGCTGAGCAAAATGTTATGTTTACCGACTTTTCAACAAGTTCGTAAGCCTGAAAATACATTGGACTAAACTTGCTCTTAGAAGCCTGTTACCGTGTGAATTACTTAAGACATTAGACAATGCCAGAAAGTTGTTAGCAAGCTTCAAACACTTGATGGATTGGAAACCATGTTACACTCGACTACATATAGATTGAACAATGATTCTAAAGGAATCAATGTATGACCAAATGTGGTCTAAAGGGGCAATAGAGAGTAAAATATTATAGGCCGCCAATTGTACTGTGTATTTTTAAAATTTTTATGTCATGTACTCTAGTGTACAATAATAGTACATAACTTCAGAGGGAAGAAAGTGACAGTTCCATACCGAGATTATGGCATTTGCGCCACGAGCTTGCGAGGGGCGCAAACCATTTGAGGTATGGAACTGTACTTTATCCTGAGGTATGTATAGTGCTTTTTATTACAGCTACGAGGAAAATTATAGACATAAATGCATAGAAAAATAATTTCGTTTTTAATTTTCTGTATGCACCAAGGAGGTTGGTAACTGGTAAAAAAAAACTGTATGTGGCCAGTAACAATTTACTTGAAATTTAATTAGTAGACAGTTAAAGTCTCTTTGCAGTATGACTGCTGACAAATTAAAAAAAAAACCGGGTATGTAATGGAATTTCATACATACTTCCCACCCTTGGGTCGGAAGGATTTTCATACAAACTTCCATACCTTGGGATGAAAGGATTTGAAGGGCGGGATAAAGGCGTTTCTTCCCTCTAATTGGTATAATTAGTATGTATTTTCAGAGCAGGTGTGATAAAAAGAATATTCTTATCTTATCTTACACTAGACTAGATATGGGACAAATGGGTCTTTTCTTTTCGTGTTTCGGTGTTTTTCAAATAATAAAAATTGTTTCTATTGGTTATCAGAATGAACCCCTTAACTTTCATCGGACCTTTCTCAAACGCCCAGTAGAGCGTAAAAATAGTTATAGTTGCTTGAGAAAATTCGAAATTAAGTGTGCCAGAACAACAAAACAAAGTGGACACACAGGAACTCACGCGATTGCGGTGATTTACAGCGCTTGATTGTGGACAAAAACTTTAATGTATGCGCTATTTTACGTGAAGCATAGTGTGTGTCGCATTGCCAGTTCATAGTAGTTGAAACAAGAAGCATCAATCCAGTGGCATAGGTTTATTGTTTTATTTCGTTTAGCTTTTGTTTGAGTGTAATCAGTGTAAGCAATTAAGCGGCTTGACGGACGGTATTGTCTCACGTACTTTGCCGATTGATGTCAACGGTTTGTTTATTATGGACTGAAGCTGAGTGAAGTGAATTATACGTACGCTGTTAAGTTGCTTTTGTATAATATGCATAATATATAAAGGTTGAGCGCTTCGCCAGCAAACTGCTTTGGCGAAAAATTATATTAAGGTTTTTAAAATAAATAGAGAAACATATAAAAAAATTTAAGCGTTGTACATCTAGCAACCTACACTTTTCATAGTTCCGTATCTCTAAAGGGAAGAAATCCGTCCGCCCGGTCGCTCGCTGTCCGTGCGCACGTGCCTCCGCCCGTTCGTGCACCGGTCCGTCTGTCAAGATTCAGGAACGGAAAAGGTTACGGAGAAAATTGAATTGAATCGGAGACTTAGAAACATAGAAGAAAATACAGTCCCACAAAAATCTGATAAAACCTAAACATTTATATATTTTTTAATGGAAAATTGAACAAAACAATTCAAAAAGTTGTGGAACAAAAGTTATTGTAAATAAGTAACCAATTGTTATTGGCGTGTTTTAGGAATAGCGCATTTTCCAGGTACAAATTCAAATATGTTTATTTCCTCAATCCAAAAATAGTAGAAATAGTTTGTGGAAAGGCCGAAGCCTAAACTAAACCTTTTAGGTTACTCTGTATAAGTATTTATTAGACAGATAGAATATTTTTTATTTTAATGTAAGCAACGACAAGCAATCTCTACATGAAATAAAAACAGGTTTTGTGTTACTCACATAACCACTAAGAGGCCATAGAGTGTGAATTTAGGCAGGAGGCAAGGCCTCCTGTCACCATAAACGGATCAAATAAAAAAGCACTACAAAAATTTCTCTCCTCACCATGTTGTTCCTATGAAGGAAGACGAGGCGAGGAAACCTTTGTGTCAGACGTATACACATATCTCAGCGCCAGCGCATGAAATCCCCAATGCGCGATGGGTGACGCGCAGTGATGAGGCCCATATTTTTCTGAGATAAAGCTTGTGTCTATGGCGAGCACATGTCAACTCTGCGCGCGCACTATAAACTGCATTCGACATTCCTGCATCGCGCAAGCAAAATGTTTCACATGACATACTCCTACCATAAATGTAACGTCCGACGAACAGCAGTCGGACCAGCCGTCCCCAGGCATAAGATCTGCCTGGCGGGAAATTTCCCTTTATAGTGGAAGAGCACGATCACCCGCTCTTCCCTATATGTCCTACAGTAGTTTATAACATACTGAAGATGAGTAAAATAACATTAAAAATCTGCAAGTCTTCCGAAACCAATTCCACTGCGATTTCATTGTTATTTAATTATTAATATAATAATTTATTTAGTTTTAAAAAGGTGTACTGACGACGTGATTGCACATTAATAACTATAGCACACATTTTATAGCTAACAAGAACACAATCTGCAGGTTTGCTAAAGGTCATTCGAATGGTGGCGTGGTGGCCGGGTCACCTATCTCCCTCTAAAATGGTTGAGACTGGTGATGGCTGACCCCTGCGTTATGCTCGTGAGCGGGTGCTGTTTGTGTCTGGCCGCAGCATTAATGTTTTTCCTACTTTTGTAAGAAGTGTTATTTTGGCTTTTAAAGTTATTGGTGGCTATCACGGAATCATATCATATACAGGCTTTGATGTATACGTTTAAGATGATTTGAGAAAAGATGGTCAGAGTGGAGTTTTTGTTCCCGCTGCCTTTTTCTCCACTACAAATACGGCCCGAAGGCAGCGGCTAACATAGTAACATAGTACATTGACATTCAGCAAACAGAATGTAAATTCTTTACGTTGAAATAAATTATTGATTTCTGATTTCTGAAATCTGAGAATTTTCCCAGAATTTCAGGTGGTTAGTGAACTCAAGCGGTTATTTTGTTCAGTATCTGTCACAGTGCCGCTGAGTCGGTTTATTTGCCACAGGTGATTTAGTTGTTCTCCAGATTAACTAACGCCTGAGGCTTAAATGTTGTAAAGAAGCCTTAGATTCAACTTGCAGTCTTTGTTTTCGATCCCAAGAGTTTTTGCTTGGAATGTGGTCTCGTTGTACAGCGAGCTTTATTTTAATCGAATTGCAGGCTTTTCCCCGTGGGGTTCCTTGTATAAGCATATTATAACAATAACTTCGATTCCTTCCTTTGGGTGTCGTAAGTAGCAACTAAGAGAATTCCTGGAGGTGAAGTCGCCTCTTTCGTGTACTACAAGTACACCTCTAGTGCTATCACCAATCTGGGGCCTATTTCATAAAACTACAATTCATGGTTTACTATGACAGTTTGATGTACAATTTGATGCCGTCAGGATGGTATAGGTGCTGGGCAAGCCTACGCTACCTAAAAAACAATGTCCCAGGCACTGCAGCGTCCAAGTGGTCCCTTCACCCATATAGTATGAGTGAAAGTGCCACTGGATGCTGAATAATCATCTCATTATGTAGATGCAAAGGCCAAAGTTTTGATGTACATTGCCAAGTCGACTAACCCACAGGTTAACAAGTAGGAAGACTGCCGCGCAATGTACATCGAATTATCGTAGTAAACTACGAATTGTAGTTTTATGAAACTCGGCCCTGCCTGCCCCGCAAAATGATTACCGGTAAAGCCCCCCCAGCAATGGACCATTGGATGACAACTGACTAACAGGCATTTTCGTCCACATACCGAAGTTTGGGCTTAACTGAAAAACTGAAAAAGGCTCAAGAAGACCATCTGAAACTAAAGGGGGCCCTCTACTCTCAATGTTATGGTGCTCCAAATTACCCTACAATTATTTGCAATACGTCACAAATAACAACATAGTCTATGTGTATCTCCAATAGGAGTTACAGGACCAGAGGTGAAGAACGAAATAGGAGATGTTTTAGTTATAAGAAATATCATTAAACGTATATAGACTGAACGCATGGGGGACACGAGGCGTTATTTTGTTAAATTGATAAATCAACACCCTCAAAAAAACAACATCCAAAAATGTTTATTTTGATGGCACGTCTAAGATTAATAATCATGATTTTCTCTGTAACTAATATTATCTCTAGAAAATTATATAGTCGAGTGGTTAAGAAATGCTCTATGCAAACCTAGTACAAGCGGTGACGTCACAAGTTGCTAATGACGCCTTACAATTAATAGTATAAGCTTGAAGCATTTGTCAATATTTGAGCTGTCTCGTACCAATTATTTTATGTGTCGTTTGATCTACTCTTTGTAGAAAACGGTTAGAAATTAGTGTAAAAACAAATAAAAAAAATGTGTTTGTTTATCAGAGAAAAGAAAAAAAATGAGACTTGTACAACCCCGAAAATATATTATTGTTTTATTTTTCGTGACTGTCTCACATTTATGGTAAATACAATATCAGTCCAATATAATTTGGGGCACTTGGCCTAGTTTGACTGTATATTTTGCGGCATTTACCATAGTTTGCAGACTGGAGGATCCAGCAACTAGCAAATTCTCAGAATCCATTGACCACAGCGGTCTATGGCTAATTAACATTACTCGCTTCGCTCAGGCTCCAGGGACCAGCTCACGTCGCACTCGCTTAGTTAGACACGTACATTCGGCAGCAGGTCAATATTCACAATTTTGTGCAAAATTCCTCGAAACGTAACTGCAGTGCACGTATGTTCTGTTGTACTGTCGACTGTACTACTACCATAAATGTTGTTCCAAGTTTTAGCCTCTAAATAGGTTTTTCAAATTAAAATAACTTCAATAATAAATCACCGGGAAAAAATATTTCTCTACTAGAATTATTTTTCTCTGTGATTTTTATTCTATTTTGATGTCCTACAAAACCGGCACGGTCCTACCGGCGCCGGCGTGCGTGCATGCAACGACTAATGAATGATGATGAAGCGAATGTAATCTGTCAGGATCGTGGCAAGTGGCAGCCCCTGGTCTCTGCCTACCCCTCTGGGATACAAGCGTGAGTACGTAAGTACGTAAGTATGTATGTATGTTTGAGGTTCTTTTTTTTGCTAGATTACTGAAGAAAGAAAGCGTTAATCATGAAAAACCTCTTTAATATACAGGGTGTTACAAATCTCCATATTATATTTGAGACAACAAAGAATATATCAGATGTTTCAAACATTTTAATGAGGTATTCGGTAATGTACGAACAGTTGATAATTTTTGAGCGAATTTGAAGTTTTTACTATACCGGGTGTTAAAAGACCGCAGCCGGATCGGGAAACCACGCATTCCCTATACCATACCGAACATTTTTTCCCAAGAAACCATAGTTGGGAAATCAACGGTTTACGAGATATTGAGGTGCAAAGTCGAGACTTTTTTTTCCATTTTTTTGCAGAAATAGAACTAGAACCGTATAAACAATATTTCTTCCATAGAAACTCCATGTGAATTATCAATATTTCAAAACAAAAAACTGCAACTGCAGCGCTTAGCAGCAGACGTGTTATCGGTTGCGCTCTGCAAATATATAAATCTACGTACCTACTAATATCAATTCAATTACTGCAGCAATTGTGATCATTTTACAAAATCAAGTGAACAAGGATAAATTCTCGCATCGGCAAATCAACAGGCGCGAGACCGACCTTCACCCCCTCGGGTATCTCGAATGCTCACGAGCCATCCCGAGGCACCGTCGACGACGCCACGAACGGTTGAGCCGGTATGTCCTATTCACCTAAATCCACTACGGTCGCAAACGAAGCGAGACCGCAGCAGGGCCCAAGCGGTTCTAAGTCTAAGGAGAATGAATTACTAAGTAGAAAGAGGGAGAGGGAGTGTTGTGACATCTCAGAAAGGCTAGCCAAAATCGAGGAGACGATGATGAGTAATTTCAATAAATTATTTGAAACTCAAGGGCACAAAATCACAAAGTTAATGGAAGGTTTAAGCCTAAAAATCGACAAGCTGCAGGATTCCCAAAATCTAATTACTATCGAACAAAAGAAAATCCGAGATGAGCTCTCTATGCTTAAAAAACAAAGCCAGGCCACAGACGAAAAACTAAAAAATATGGAAGCTGACATAGAAACCATAAAAACAGATTATTCGCAACCAGAAACAACTACATCACTAGCATTAGCTGAATCTGAAAAAATTATGAATGAATTACAAGATCGAGCTCAAAGGGAGAAGAACTTAATTATCATTGGAATTGAAGAACCAGCACAAGAGAATCCAATCGAACGGAATACTCACGATCGCAAGGAGGTTCTAGCCGTTATGAAATCAGTATATCCGGAATGTCCGGATCCAGTAAAAATGGTGCGCCTTGGTAGATATAATCCTGAGACCAAAAGATCTATAAAAGTCATATTTGAGTCAAGTGCCATAGCAAAACGCATACTAAAAAACAAGCATAACGCAGAAGAAAAAATTAGAATCTACTCAGATCAGACACCCATGCAGAAGAACTTCCTCAAATCACTGAAAGAGGAACTTAAATCAAGAGTACAAAATGGAGAACAGAACCTCACAATAAAATACATTAAAGGATCACCAAAAATAATACATAACCAATCAAAAAACTAAACAGAGTAATAAAAGCCGAAGTAAACAGCTCAAAAGAACATAACATAATCCACCAAATCGCAGATACATACGAGAAACTAATAATACATGATGGATCTTTGAAGTTTTTCTATGCCAATACCCGAAGTATTCTGAAGAAAGGAAAGTTTGATGAGCTTAAAAGTGTAATAAAAGCAATGAAGGCAACCATCCATTTAATACTACTAACAGAAACATGGATTCAATCACAAAACGATGCCGAAATGTTAAAAATGGATAACTACACCCACTACTATAATTATAGGACTGACACTATAGGCGGAGGAGTTTCAATTTATGCACACAATAGCCTTCAACACTCACAGGTCGAGGAGAGCTATACCGCAGGAACCAACTATCTCTGGATTCATCTGAAAAAACTCTCTCTAGATGTCGGAGTAGTTTACAAACCAGGCGAAACTAAAACTAAATGGAACGCAAATTTTGCAGACTTTGTAGAGAATTATGAACCACAACTACTGAAAAGGAAACGAGCAATTGTTTTTGGTGATTTTAATCAAGACCTTCTAAATCCTAACACAGACACAAATTACTATAAAGAGATTATAAGCGAAGCAGGTTATTCTATACTGAACAAAATTGATGAAAATTATGGTACTCGTGTAACTGCAAACAGCAGAACAATACTAGATCACGTATCCACAAATCTGACAGATAATGTGTTCAACCTAACAATAATAGACTCAGCCATGTCCGATCATAACCAAATATACGTTGAAATTAAAACACCCCAGCCGACACCAAAAGATAAGGTTCAATATAAAGCTGTGGACTACAAAAAGCTATACGAATCATTCGAAAGCATAAAATCTGCTAACGACAGTACATATGAAGAATTGGAAGAACATATAAGAGACACCATAAACAAAAGTACAGTGACTAAAACTAAAATACAGAATGCAAAGCGAGAAGACTGGATAAACAAAGCTATAGTTACAGAAATAAACGAAAGGAATATATTGTGGCGTAAAACGAAAGAATTTCCTGACTGCCAACCATTAAAACATAAATTTATTAAGAAAAGAAATAGTCTATTTACTCTAATAAGAAAAACTAAACATAATTACTATATTAAAGCTTTTGATCAATGTATAAAAAAACCGAAGAAGATGTGGAGTTTAATAAATAGTTTGGCAAGGAATACAATAGGACAAAGTTGTGCACCCTCAAAACTAGAAGTCTCATCTGGGCTAATAACAGACAAAAAAGATATTTGTGAAACTTTCAACACTTTCTTCTCTACTATAGGCACTGTATTGGCACAAAAAATTCCACAAAAATATCACACATACAGCATAAGTTCTATTGCACACACTAATACACATACTCTTTCCGACCTCACTCCATGCACTAAAGAGGAAGTTAACAAAATAATAGATAACTTAGACCCTAACACAAGTACGGGAATCGATGGTATAAGTACAAAAAGTATTAAATGTATAAAACCACTTATTACAGAGGGTCTCACAAAATGTCTCAATAAGTGCTTAACGGATGGCACGTTCCCAAACAGCATGAAACTCGCGAAAGTAATTCCAATCTACAAATCTGGCAATAAAGCTACACCAGGTAACTATAGACCGGTGTCAGTTCTGCCTGTAACATCCAAAATATTAGAAAAAATTATTTACAGTCGCCTTGAATCACACCTCTCACAGATTAACTTTCTCTCAGACAAACAGTATGGATTTAGGCCACGCTCAAATACACTATCTGCCACGATCGATTTAGTTACAGACATTCAAGTTAATATAGATAGCAAAAAACTAGTTCTTGGTATCTTTATCGATCTACAAAAAGCTTTTGATACCGTGAGTCATAGAATCCTACAGGAAAAACTAAAAAACATAGGGCTAACAGGGGCTGCATCTAAAATGTTTGAGTCTTATCTAACAGACAGGTACCAAAAGGTAAAAATCGATGAAATAGAAAGTGAGCCTCACGGTATTGAGTGCGGTGTGCCGCAAGGCTCAGTCTTGGGTTCACTGCTCTTTTTGGTGTATGTCAACAATATTAGTGAGATGGGATTACACGGGAACATTGCCCTTTATGCTGACGACACTTGTCTGTTTTATTCCGGAAACACAATTAATGAAATTCTCAAATTGGCCCAAGACGATCTAGATAAACTGTCAGAATGGTTCCAGTATAACCTACTCTCTATAAACACCTCAAAAACTAGCTACATAATTTTTTCAGCTAAAAACAGGAAAACTGGTGACCATGAACCACTAACTATAAACGGCACTACGTTACAGCAATCAATACAAGAGAAATACCTGGGCCTTATACTAGACCCACAATTAACATGGCAGGAACACATAAAACGTCTAAAATCAAAAATAACATCCCTTACAGGAGCGTTACGCAGAGTTTCAGGATGCTTTCCAAGACGAGTGCGATACACTATTTATAACTCACTGATAAAACCACACTTAGAATATCTTATCGAAATCTGGGGCACAGCAGCTAAGGTACACTTACAAAAACTACAAAGAGCACAAAATAAACTTATTAAAGCTCTGTTTGGATATAACTACTTAACTCCCACTGACAAAATCTACCAGGATACCAAAATAATGCACATAAACCAAATGTACACATTTAAAACCTGTTTGTTAATACACAAAATAATAACAAAATCGACACATTCAAACCTTTCATTTACAAAAAAGTCACACAAATACAACACTAGAAATCCCCACAACGTGGAAACTATATCACCAAGAACCAATTATGGCAAGAGGAGCATAAAATTTGAGGGAACGCAACTATACAATAAACTACCAAAATATATCAAAGAATCAGAAAAACTCAACATCTTCAAGAAACGTTTAGCAAAATACGTCCGCGAAAATACCGCTCGAATAGTTTAGTCGATCCATTAAGATTGTAATTGTTTAACAGAATACGGCCGCGTAAATAAGTTTAGCCGATAACTTTTTAGATCACCTGCGTTTGTAGTGATTGTTTTGTATTCTACCTACACTACAAATTAATGTATGCAACCGATATTGCACTCACCTTATTACAACATACAACTACCTACATTATACGGAACTATTGTCTACTGGAACCTTAATTTTAAATTGTTGTTATTTTATAAGCTCATGCATGTATTAACTAAATTAATTAGTCATTAATTCTCATTTCAAGTGAACATCTGTATTGTTCTTATGAGAATAAACGTCTTAAACCATAAACCATAAAACCGATTTTGAAATTTCGCCGCGCAATCTATTCGCTACCCCTTCAAACGTCGCATCCATCTATCACACAAACATAGCTACGCAACTACGCAACGCGCGCGGCGCGGCGCAGCGCTATCAGGTGTTTTGTTTGAGGTCAGCCGCGGTCGCGCGCGCCATTGGGGTTCCTTGACCCGGGCCGACCGGACACTCGGGCAAGTAAGTGGGTAGAGTCCGCGAAAGCTAGGATAACCCATTTTGTTCGATTGACGCACGTATCCCGTGCGTAGTAAGAGCTACCATTGTTTTTACATTACGCCCATATCCGTGACGCACGTGGCTCGGGGTACGAAGTCATCAAAGTGGGAATAATCATAATGCTACAGGTTTACAAACGACCGCGGTGTTTGCCAATTCTGCCATCATTTTGGTTTTGTGATGTCAGGTGAATCGGGTTCATACAGAAACATTAGGCTTGTAAAATTTCCAAACTTACACCATTGTATTCGTCCATTTAATGAGAGGACACACTTTAAGTTACTACGAATACCTACCACCATTGAATTTTAAAATTCAATGCTACCACAAAAAATTACATTAATCAAGAATACTCGGACGGAGGTATCAAACCGAACATGGTTCCGTTGAATGGCAGCTTGTGTTTGATAAACAAACCACACACGCTGCCGCTGCCTGCCGGCGGTGCGGCGCTGCCGACAGTGGAGCGCGCTCCAGAAAGTACCTACCTACACACGCGCCGCTGCTGCAGACGGCGGAGCGAGCTGCAGACGGCGGAGTGTGCTCCACGAAGTAACTTCCTACCACACACGCGCCGCTGCTGCAGACGGCGGAGCGCGCTCCACAAAATAACTACCTACCATACGCGCCGCTGCTGCAGACAACGGAGCGCGCTGCAGACGGCGGGGCGCGCTGCAGACGGCGAGGCGCGCTCAACAAAGTTCCTACCTACCACACACGCGCCGCTCCTGCCGGCCGGCGGCGGCGCTGCAGACGGCGTGGCGCTGCAGACGGAGCGGCGCTGCAGACGGCGCTGCGCTGCAGACGGCGCGGCGCTGCAGACGGCAGAGCGCGCTCCACAAAGTACTTACCTACCACACACGCGCCGCTGCTGCAGACGGCGGAGCGCGCTCCACAAAATAACTACCTACCACACGCGCCGCTGCTGCAGACAACGCAGCGCGCTGCAGACGGCGGGGCGCGCTCAACAAAGTACCTACCTACCACACACGCGCCGCTGCTGCCGGCCGGCGGCGCGGCGCTGCAGACGGCGTGGCGCTGCAGACGGAGCGGCGCTGCAGACGGTGCGGCGCTGCTGCAGATGGCGCGGCGCTGCTGCAGACGGCACGGCGCTGCAGACGGCGGAGCGCGCTCCACAGAGTACCTACCTACCCCACACGCACCGCTGCTGCAGACGGCGGAGCGCGCTCCACAGAGTACCTACCTACCCCACACGCACCGCTGCTGCAGACGGCGGAGCGCGCTGCACACCATGGTTTAGCGACGGTGGCAACAAGAAACAGCCGCTGCCGCCGCGCAGCAATACCTATTTTACCTAATATCGTTGACCTAACTAGATTCTTGTTATAAAAAACCCGGCAAGTGCTAGGTGGACTCGCGCACTGTGGATTCCGTACTAACATACATATCTATCCTGTGCTATGCTAATATTTAAAAAAAAAACAGCCAAGTGCGAGTCGCACTCGCGCATTGAGGGTTCTGTACTATTACACAAAACCTAATCTGTGGTATGCCATTATGACCGTTTCTTCTTTCTGCTCTATCATAAGAACGGTCATAAGCCCTGTATGACCGTTCTTACGATAGATCAAAAAGAAGAAATTACTGGTTTTTTGTATGGCGACCCCTTGTACACTTTATTATTTAGATAGATAAATCATTTATTTACACAAGACACACACACGTATACAAAGCATTAACATAGCACAAAACAAAAGCACACATGAAGAGCAAAAGCATTTAGATTTGAAATACACGGTACGCTAATGTACCAATTGGTGAAAAGAGTGGCAACGCAGGTGTGGCAAATGTAAATGGTAAATGTATTTGTTAGGTAATCCGCTATACCACACACACAAGCCTGTGAAAATTTTGACCGGCTAAGAGACCCCCCACACTAGCGTTTTACGAACGTCGTCGTTGTGTCAGCGTCCGCGGCAACGTGACGCCTGCGCTGCGTAAACCCACGTTCGGTAGACGGCCAGCACCGGTGGCGTCGCGTCGCCGCGGCGTCGACGTCACGTCGACGCTGTGCGGACGCTGGCACGACGATGACGCTCGAAAAACGTTAGTGTAGGGGGTCTCTCACTATTACGGTTCCAGTGATAAGTTAGGACAGACAAACAGACAGAAAGACAGACAGAACGACAGACGAACAGACAGTGGAGGCAGAATGATAAGGTCCCGTTTATAGGAATATCCCTGTATTAGGAACCCTAAAAACACTGCAAGCTTGTCACAACTTCACAAGCGGAGGCGCGGCGCGGGCGACTCAAACGAAAACGCACGCCGCCAGCCTATCAACAAAGGGCGCCGACGATCCGTTCAAGGCCACAATACCACGTGGTATCGCCGTATCGTTCAGGGTACGAATAAAGATTGTTACACACCCGTTATGTACAAGCTAAAAGGAATTACATCGTTTCTTAATTTAATGTTTTCTTTCGTTTGATTAAATGCTCGTAATTAATCTGATCTGGTTATGAAAACCACGGAGGAGGCCCGTGTCCTGCAGTGGGCGTCAAATGGCTGATGATGATGATGATGAATCTAATCTAGCGCCATCAATAAAAAAGTAACAACTTCTTGTACACACCTAAGTTTTTGCAAAAAGTGGTAACAAGAAAAATCTAGTCAGTATGTAGCGATTTTTAGATCCTAGGTTACTGCCAAGAACTTTTAACCGGGATTGTTTTAGATACCTAGACCTACGTTCATGGCCCTAGGTTTTAGATCCTAGGTCTTTTAATCCCTGCTACCCGGATTTTCGGAAACCCACTTTTTGCCAAAATGGATTCGTCCTCCACCGATCTCAACATTGGAGTTCCATATTTTACCCACGACTTAACAAAGTAAAATTAGATTTCCATGGGATGAGATGGAAAACATACTGTCAGAAGTTTGCGGCCGCGATATTTTTTACTTATTTTTTTTAAACATGAAATTCGCTTATTAAAATCAGAAAATTACTAATGATTGTTTTTTTAAAAAGAAGAGGGGAATGCAGAGGCACCAACCCCGTGACACTTTCATAACTTTATACTTAGCGGTAACGGTTTTGTCATACAAACTTTGCATAAACCCACTTTCAAAAGACTTTATGCTCAGTGAAAATACCAAGATGTTTGATGTGAGGGACTTAAGCGCCCTTTTACATTTGGCAGCCATTTCGCTCGTACATTCTAACATTTTTATTGCAAAAGCATTAAGCATTTGACAATTGTGTTCTGATAACTTTGAACGTAATAAAATCATGGATATTTTAAGCGTATTGTAATTTTCTTCTGCCTACTTTTGATAGATAAAAAGGGGGTTTGAAAACTACAAACTTCAAATGTCTCATTATCATTTTCAAACTAAGTGTATGAAAATTGCAATACATCTAAAATGTCAGTGATTTTAATTTTGTTGAAAGTTATCAAAATAATACATTATTAAAATAATACATTTTATCAAATGCCTATTAATTATTTTGCCATTATTGAACATGATAGAAAGTGCGAGCGGGAGGGCTGCCAAATGTAAGCGGGCTCTTCAATTTGCTCGAGCTTGGGAGTCATCCAGTGGAATGTAAAACTATTGAAAGAAATTTCAAGTTTTAGTAACATTTTCCTTCGACAATTGCATGCACAACATTCCCTATAAGCCCTACTGCCATCAATCATAATTACTAACTAGGGGGGGTTCAATAAGTAATGAGAATGAATAAGATGCAATTAACTTTTATCAAATGTTATTTTATTTGTCAACAAGTCACCTTTTAGTTGTATACACTTAGCATATCTTTTCTCCATTTTCGATTACTCGTTGCAACAGAACACAAGTA
Source organism: Yponomeuta malinellus (assembly GCA_947308005.1). Classification (NCBI taxonomy): domain Eukaryota; kingdom Metazoa; phylum Arthropoda; class Insecta; order Lepidoptera; family Yponomeutidae; genus Yponomeuta; species Yponomeuta malinellus. The sequence goes on from OX371012.1 coordinate 13,381,006, forward strand.
AGAACCTTGTATGATTTAAAAAACAAAAGAGCATCAAACTTTTTTTATTTTATTCTGTCGAAAAATAGGTGGGCTATGCCTGTCAGTATTTTCTTTTATTCTATCCAAGAAGTTTATACCTCATTCTCACTACTTATTGAACACCCCTGGTATGTTCATTTGTAAAGCATAAAACATACCAACGCAGTGGCGATGGCGGTGGTGTTCCACACAAAATACTACTGCCTTAAAAGATTTATGTATGGCCATCGCCACCGCCACCGCGTTGGTGTGTGTCATTCTTGATACCTGCGCTTGGTCGTAGGAGGTTCGTTATTTTTATCAAATCATATTACAAAAGAAACTATTATGATTTTTTACAATAGTGGCATCGCTAGTGTCTTAGTCAAGCTAAGAAAAAAAGAGCTCGCGGGTCCAAATAGTTAAATTCAACTTGAAATTCCTCCATTAAATACCTAGGTACTTTAGTAAAAGTGAGTGCCTAAAAGTTAGGGAATCTTGCTGAAATTGAGAGTCAGATTCACAAACTAAAATAATAAACGACCCAACTTCAAGTAGGTACTTTTCTAGGTTTGAAGGAAAGTCTGTCACAGTGTGATGAGACCTTTATAAGGAACGAAAGTTTGTTTGACTCACTCATTTCAATAAAGTTCAATCAATGCAATTTCTTTCCTTCAGTCCGCTTTCTCGCGTCATCGGATGCGCATGCACATTACCATTGAATTACATTACCTACGTATAGCTTCGCTTGTCGCGGTTTTTTTAATTTTGTACTGTGTTCTTTGTGATAGTAAACTACAATGCCTCATCAATACAGTGCTAGGGAGTATCTGGATATGATATTCTGCTACGGCATAGCAGAGGGAAATGCAGCTGATCAGCTCATCAACCAACGGAGTCCAGGGTGATTCTACGAGCTGTTTATCGAGTCTTGGAAAATCGGCCGGTCGTGCCCGTTGCAGAAGGCGGCGGTCGTCAAATACGTCCTGCAACTGAACAGGCAATTCTCGCTCTGGTGGAAGAGAACCCGCGCTTGGGCGTCCGGACGGCGGCGCGCGTGCTGCGCCGGCGGCACGGTCATCGTGCGCGACATCGGGTGTCTTACGTCACAGTTTGGAAGGTTCTGAAGAAGGATAGACAGCGGCCCTATAAAATCCACAAGGTGCAAGCCTCAGAACATTGTGTTCTGAGGTGCAAGCTCTCGTGCCAGGCGATGCAGAACGCCGTATGGCGTATTGCAGGTGGTTGCTGCAGCACAATGAAAATGATCCGGCTTTTGTGCGAAATGTTATTTTCACGGATGAAAGCACCTTCACAAACAACGGTATGTGGAATCGGAGAAACGCCCATTGGTGGGGTTCCGAGAACCCATTCCAGATACAGGAGACGGGGTTCCAGACAAGGTGGAAGTGGAATGTGTGGGCCGGTATCGTTGGTGAAAAAATTTTGGGCCCCGTATTTTTGCCGCCCAGAATGAATGGTGCTGCCTACTTGCAGCTGCTCAACGGCTACGTAGCAGATTGTCTCGATGAAATGCCCCTGGCTCGGTTGCAGCAAACATGGTTCCAGCACGACGGCGCGCCACCACATTGCACGCTGCTGGTGCGGCAGCGGCTAAATGAGCTGTTCGACCGTCGCTGGATCGGCCGCCATGGTCCTCACGCTTGGCCAGCACGTTCACCCGACCGACCTAACCCCATTGGACTTTTTTTTATGGGGTTATGTTAAAGAGCGAGTGTTTGACCGGCCCTGTGAGACCGCTGAGGACATGAGGGAAAAGATTGTCGCGGTTTTCGACGACCTGAAGCGAGCATCTGCACGGGAAGGGCTGTTACAGCTGGTTCACCGACAAACGTTGCACCGGGCGCGCGTTTGCCTTCAAGTAGACGGTCGCCAGTTCGAGCCGTATCTTGTCCGTGCTGAGCGGCCCCTTCCCGACGAAGACACAGACGTCGAGTAGGTAAGTAGGTACCTAGATATTATTTATACTTACTCAAATGTGCTTCAGAAAATCTTCTCGTGTCAAATTTACACCTCAAACCACGTGACCTCAAAAACGTGTACCACACACATCTTGCCGGCTGCTGCTGCCCACTACTACAGCGACAACTTTACAACCCAACTGTGATGGCTGTAGGTACGGTCAGCGACACGCTAGGATAGCCCATTGTAGCTCTTATCGCACAGGCATAAGTGTGTCAATCGAACAAAAAGTGGTATCCTACCGTATTGCTGACTACCAAGGTCGTTGTGTACCTACATCCTTGTTATAAAAACGTGTAGTAAACGAGTGCGGGTGCGGCCACGGCCCGGACGATCGAATTGAGACGAGTGAGTGAGTGAGACCGAATCGAGCTCGCGGTCGTCGTTACCTACGTCGGTACCCCGCCACCCGCCACTCTGTGTGTCGTTCAATTGCATGCGTTTCATTGCGCGCAAGTAAAAAGTATTTATTTTGATACCTAAAAAATAAAAATAATTGCCCAGCGGTATTTTTTGGTTAAATTATATTAATTTGTTGTCAGATATGCATACGTTACGGCTCCGGCGGCTGTCCTTTAACACCCTGTATAAGAAGTTGTACGTATTGTCGATCCCCATTTACGGATTTGGTTATACCCTGTATAGTGTAAGATAATACTGCGTTTTATTGTACTTTTTACAGCGCACATAACATCATGTTGCCGATTTATTAACGCCGTAAAAGTTCTCATTTCGCGAACGAACCATTTTCGGGCGTTTTTCCACTAGCCGACTTGGCACCGGGACCGATTTTCCTGATGCTGGGCCGCGGCCAGTACCAACAGCGTCACTGGTTGGATTGCCAACCTCAGCACAACGCTGAGTCAGCCGCCTTTTGTGGCAACTTAGATACACCACAGGCTCCATCTGTGGTCCTGTTTCATTTATTCGTTTTGTCTGTTGTGTATTTAGTTTTCTTTCTGTTGTTGTGCATATTATGTTACTTATCTGCTTATTTTGTTTCTGTGATGTATCTTGTTGGTATAATAATAAATGTCTTTCTTCTTCTTCTTCTTAGCCTAAAGTAAAATTCGATGGCCAGAACCACTTTTTTCAAAATTTTTGCTTCCACGAATGCCGGCCGGTGGTAAAATGACTATTGCGAGAGTTGAGGTTTTCCAGGAAACACCGCTGAGGGCCAATTTTTCATTAGTCAGATAAAACTTAACGGGAGAACAAATTGCATGCTATCACTGTCTAAATCATACGACAAGACAGTGACAACATCACTTTTATTCTCGAGTTAAGTTTTATCCGACTATTGGAAAATACAGTAGACTGGACTTTTCAATAGTCAGATAAAACTTAACTGGAGAATAAAACTGATGTTGTCACTGTCTTGTCGTATGATTTAGACAGTGATAGCATGCAATTTATTCTCCAGCTAAGTTTTATCTGACTATTGAAAAATTGGCTCTTACAAAGGTAAATTGGACCGTGTTATAAGTTATATCATTCAGTTAAATATTGTCGTTGACTGACAATTTATAGTAACAAACTCAATTCCACTCTACGTCAGCAAGATCCAAAGTCTATAACAGCGTGAATAGTAGGTACAGCTGCATCGGTGATCTTTTGAATGTAGTATGTACCAGTAAGGTTAATGACAGGTCAACTTTTTAGCCAAGCCAAAGTGACCTTTGAGTAGAGTGTAACGTATGATTTGTATATTTTTATTATATCAGTACACGGTCGACGTCACGTCGTCTGAATGTATCGACTTCACCACCGTTCCATTATCGTTTTAAACTTCTTTACACAACATTTGCATTAGCAGTGTTTGTACTTTGGTATTCTTTTTAGGGTTCCATGTCCGAACGGTCCCAAAACGACCCTATACTCACCTAAGATTATGCCGTGTGCGTGTGCGTCTCTCATACTTACCTTACCTTTAAAGGTAAGTAAGGCAGGCGTTGTTTTTTTGTTTGTGTCTATGTCTGTGTATGTGAATATAGATTTTTTTTAAATACAAACCCCTAAACAATTGATTGGTTTGAAAATTATATATTGTTCTAATTTGCCAATAATGTTTTAATTTTCGTATATTTTCTTGTGTACCATTATGAATACCTGGAACAAACAGTCCAGTTGGGTAAGTCCAACTTCGAGAAAGAGGTTACTCGTCGAATCCAACTCGGATAGGCAGCGTGCGGGAAACTAAAACACATTTTCGCATCCAAAATACCTGTGTCTCAAGACAAAGGTGTATAACCAATGTGTGTTACCAGTGATGACTCATGGATGTGAGACCTGGTCGCTGACTGTGGGCCTCATAAGAAGGCTCAAGGTTGCCCAACGAGCAATGGAGAGAGCTATGTTAGGAGTTTCACTGCTTGATCGAATTAGAAATGAGGAGATCCACAGAAGAACCCGTGTTACTGATGTAGCTCGAAGATTACTCAGTTGAAGTGGCAGTGGGCGGGGCACGTAGCTAGGAGAACTGATGGCCGTTGGGGCGAAAAAGTTCTGACATGGCGACCGCGGACCGGACAACGCAGTGTGGGAAGGCCCCCCGGTCTGATGACCATCTGATGGGGTTACGGTGGTGGAGAGTCGCTGGATGCGGGTGGCACAAGACCGGGAAGCTTGGAAAACCATGAGGGAGGTTTATGTCCTGCAGTGGGCGCCAAATGGCTGATGATGATGATGATATTTTCTTGAATCGTTTTTGGTATTTCTGTGCACTCTGTGGAGTAATCCTTCTGGTTTCGCTTATGCTATGTAGCGCTTTTAGGCTTCCCTTAGTTCCCAGAAGGGTCATAATTCTTGTTAAGAGGCTTCCGTTCTTAGATATGAAAGGAACTTCTTCGGCCTCAGATTATTGGGTATTGCGAGACTTACAAGTGTAAATTTTGATGTAAACCCCTTCGGGTAGCGGATGCGAGGCTGTTAGTTGGAAGCACAAAAACCTTTATATCCGTACCCTCTACTCAGTTACGTTGCAACTAAACGTAAAGGTTATATGCCGTCAACTGTACCGTTATATTATCTGTTTGGTGATCTCTTTAAGCAGCGTGTCACTGAAATAACAAAAACCCTAAAAACAATTTTTTTTGTGCCGATAGTTCAACCACTCTCAATGGAAAAAGGTAATCTGTTTTTCTTTTTTCCTTTAAATCGGCCCCATCAAGTTTCATGATCGTATATGTAAAAACATGTACAGAAGAGATTTCCACGTTTTCCCTGGTATAAAAGAAGAGTATAAGTAAAACCGGCCAAGTGCGATTCGGACTTGCGCACGGAGGGTTCCGTACCATTATCTATGCAACATTTAAATATTTCAAGCGTCTATCTGTTGCCGTTATTAATATCGAGCAAAAAAACGGCAAAAACATCATGTTGTATGGGAGCCTCGCTTAAATATTTGTTATATTCTGTTTTTAGTATTTTTTGTCATAGCGGCAACAAAAACACATCATCTGTGAAAATTTTAACCTATCACAGTTCATGAGATACAGACTGGTGACAAACGGACGGACGGACGGACAGCGGAGTCTTAGTAATAGGGTCCCTTACCCTTTGGGTACGGAACCCTAAAAACTACATAAAGTCACGCGGTACCCTGTAGAAGTAGACATTATTATTTACTAGTGTTGTAACTTTGCTTATTATTTTAGGTACATATTTAAAACATTACATTAACTTTTCAGCATTTTGCGTAGTCTTTGAGGCCGCAGTTAGCTGTCCTGATATAAAATTGCCAGGAGTGAAGAATATGGTGAATATCTTATCATGCGAAATGAACCTTTATTGTCTTGACATACAGGCCAGCAAGGGAGTGCCATTAAGTCCCGGGTTACTTTTTGCTCCGGACCCATTAGGGCAAACAAAAGAAAAGAAAACAATTGGATTTTTGCTTATTTTGCCTCTCCTACTTGCCTCTGTTTGTACAGTCGTCCACAAGCAGACAGAGCCCATCGCTCCCAGCAGTGTAAGTACAAATATCAAATAATACAAATTTTAATCTTTTCGTCGCTCTCTATTCTCATAATCCCTCTTCATTGGAAATTGTTTAATTATAATAATTAACCAATTTTCGATGCTATCCAATCCTCAATTTTGTTTTTAAATTCGTCGTCCAATTCTGATTCTCGACGCGATCAATTTTTAAGGTTCCATGCCCAAAGGGTAAGGGACCCTATTGCTAAGACTCCGTCCGTCCGTCTGTCACCAGGCTGTATCTCATGAACTGTGATAGTTAGATAGTTGAAATTTTCGCAGATTATGTATTTCTGTTGCCGCTATAATAAAAAAATACTAAAAACAGAATAAAATAAATATTTAAGGGATAGTCCCATGCAACAAACGTGATTTTTTTGCCGTTTTTTGCTCGATATTAGTAACGGCAACAGGTATCCTTGAAATATTCAAATTTTGTGTAGATAATGGTACCCAACCCTTCGTGCGTGAGTCCGACTCGCACTTGGCCTGTTTTTTATGTGAAATATCTGGGTCGATTACGGAATTAGCAGTAGCGGTAGATCATATGTCTCACATACATCTGAAAGGACGGTAATAAGGACTTCGTTTTCTAAGGTCGGCTTCTACCAACACTATCTGTCCGCACTATCCATCGGTTTATCCATGGGTAAGCCTTAACCAAAAGTACAAAAACGTCTTGCACAATGACGTTTTCAGAGCTATCCAAATGATAGACAAATGAGCAACTGACAACCCTGTCAATCAAATATTTATCTGTTTATCTCTTAATAACATACATACTTAAATACATACATAAACTCACGCCTGTATACCAGAGGGGTAGGCAGAGACCAGGGACTGCTACTTCCCACGATCCTGACTCATCACTTTCGCTTCCTCAACATTCATTAGTCGTTGCATGCAGGCCCGCTAGTTTCGGACACTTTTTATCTTGTCCTTTGCTAATATACATCCTCTATTTGGTCGAAATGTCCGCCTGGGATGTCCCTTTCCGGGCCTTCCACCCACATTCGCTCGATATATTATTTGTTTCGTCAATCTTTCTTCCTTCATCCTCTCCACATGTTCAACCAAACCAACGCAACATTCCTCTCTCAATTCTAGTCGCTACATCCTCTTTCAGCCTACAACATCCTCTAATCAAACTATTGAGTATCCCTGGATAAGTATTAATCCATTTATTTGCTTATACAGTGATTTGGCCTAAGTCACCCTAAGTGCACGTATACAATGTCAAACTACGTACGTTTTCTTTGAGCAAGCGCTTTGAACATAGTCGACGTAAATACAATACGGCAGAATTTCTAACGTAGACCATTACGTACTTTACGAAACATTTCAGTTATTCGCTGAGCACTTTTATGCTTCTGTTAAGGAAAGAAGAAATTATATTGTATCATTGCGAATTCTCATTTATATGTACTTTCTTGTAAAATAAAGCCGTATTAGGATCAGCCCGACCATACAAAGTGGGAATGCCGTCAAGATCTTAGGAACTCCCTAGCGGCAGCAAGCTCGACGAGATTGTTCTCTTTCAGAATTAAAAACGAGTGTTAACAATAATAATAATTTAATGTCTCATTTTGAAGTGTTAATTAATATAAAGGGCTGGCCTTTCCCATAAAAAAACTATAAACTTGAAAACTGGCCAAGTGTGAGTCGGGCTCGCGCACCGAGGGTTCCGTACGTATTTGTCTTACTAAGTAAAATCTTATTATCAGTACGGGACATTTAGCAATACAAAACACTTGGCTGATCCTTTATTATTTGTTTGACATATGTATGAATTACCGTTTTAACGATAACCAGAAACCGAAAAAAAAGTGAAAATATGGGACACCCTGTATTATAAATTTTATTTAATTAGAAGATGGGTATTTCGCCATAATAACGCATATCAGTAAAAAATCAACTGACATGGCTTGAATTACAGTTCAAGAGAAAAAGCTCTTTATAAATCAAACATACATAAAAACAGAAAGGCCGACTTGCACCACTTTCTTAAATGTGGCTTAAACAGCATATTATTATAGCTAAACTTTTTCACACAAAAGTCGATTTAAATGGCGACCTAAATGACTTTTAAGAAGTTTTGCAAGTTGGCCTAAGACTCTATGAGTACGAAACCTTACAAAGACTTAAGCAAAAAAAAAAAAAATGCCTATTAATATAAATATGTATGGTATTGCTCTCAACGCATCACACCGTGGTGATTTTGTCAGCGCAGGATACCCTTACTGGTATAGTGATATAGTATAGTATATAGTATAATATCATTTGACTATCATTTTAGAAGTCATGGGTTCAAAATGTCTGGTTTTCATATCACAGAGTATCCTATAAAGAGGATTTAACTAATGGTTTTCAATTGTTATTTTCAAGGTCAGGACTGAGGAGGTTAAAGTAAAAGAGTTGTTGGTATTAACGCCCGTCTTTTTGGGAAGATGCTACACCCTGTAAATGGTAACATCGCTTAGCTATACTGCGTTCCACGAGTCGAACTCCTAGGGAACCAAATACTCGCATCTCATTGGTCAATGCGCGCGGCTAGAGATAGGTAAGCGAAGACGTTAAGTGAAGCGTCCGTGTGTAGCCATTAACCAATGGGCGCACATGGTAGCTTTTCTTCTGGAGCTTGTTTCGTGGAATGGGGTATAGGAACAATGACAAAAAGTCCCCAAACTGGGAATTCCGAAGTTAATCAAGTTCCAGTTCTAGTTTTTGCGAAGGAAAGTTTGCGTGAAGGGGAAGTGCTCACAACATTCACAATCCACGGTACGAGTAATCCCAACATTTTTTGCAGGTTTACCCAAAAGTATTGTTGTAGAGGTGAGGCGTAATTAACAGAACATTGTCATTCTAACGTAAGATAAGATAATATTCTTTATTGTATACCGGAAAACTAGTAACAGAACCAGCAGTTACAAAACATACAATTGGCGGCCTTATTGCTAATAGCAATTTCTTCCAGGCAACCTCACTACGTTGGCAACGTAGTACAAGACGACTGAAGTAAAAAATAACTAATAACCTGACTGCTGAGTATTTGTAGTTAATATCCGTGTGGCGCCGGTTTAAGAATAGTGTCACTCCATTACCTTCCGTGGATATCGTAGGAGGCGACTAAGGAAATACATTACCAGGAGACGGGCAGCAGCGTTTTCCTATGATTCCAACCACATACTGCGATCGCCAATCCGCCTGCCAAGCGTGGCGATTACGGCAAAACCCTTCATGGTTAAGAAATCCATGAGGGAGGCCTATGTCCTGCAGTGGGCGTCATATGGCTGATGATGATGATGATGACCTGCAATAAGCTACCTACATTATTGAACTTGGGTCTTGCCTGCTTAGTAGTTAATGCTCAGCAACCGAGTAGTGTATTTTCTGAAGACGCGAAAGTCGATGATTGCAGCACGCTTTGCCTACTGTAATCCAACTTTACTCGTTGTTATCCGGTTACCCTACTGTAGAATTACCCTTCTGACCAGAATTACCCTACTCACTAGAATTACTCTACTGACCAGAATTACCCCACTGACCAGAATTACCCTACTGACCAGAATTACCCATCCGACCAGAATTACCCAACTGACCAGAATTACCCATCCGACCAGAATTACCCTACTGACCAGAATTACCATACTGGCCCATATAGTCAGCCTTTGCGTCCCTCGACAAATAGCCCCCAAACAAACTTATAAATATGGCTGACGCGAAGAAAGAAGCGTTAAGCTTGTAACGGTGCAAACCTTCTTACACCATTTCTGTTATTTCCTTTCTTTCACTTCCTGCAAAGTGGGTTACTCGGTGCTGCAAGTGATGTAAATGCTTCGGCCAGATGTCGCTGCCTGTACGTAATACAGAGAAGTTTGTAAAGAGGCTCGAAATTTCGCCGATGTCGGCACTTGCCCATTGGCTCAGTTGGGAGAGCGCTGGCACGGTTCGCCAGAGGTCACGGGTTCAAGTCCCGGCACGGGTGGAATTTTTAGCCTCTAAATAGGTTTTTAAGCAAATTGGGTACTTCGGAGTCTTAGTGTGCTATTTAAAAAAAATCTTTCGGTAAGCAATAACGAAGAGCACGTGCAATAATCAGGTCTTAGAACACAGTGAAACTTACTGCAGCAGCATCTTTCAACTTTCACATTTTAGTTGCCAAGTCATTGTAACCGAATAGAGTGCACTTTCGTAAAGGTTGATGTGCTGTTGACTGTCCCATCTCAAATTACTACTCTAACGTCATACTGCAGGGCACCACAGGCTTTCTCTCGATGAAAGAGAATACAGAACTAGGGCCGACTTGCACCACTTCTTAAATGTCACTTAAGTCGCCATTTAAATCGACTTTTGTATGAAGAACGTTAGTTAAATGGTGTTTAAGCCACATTTAAGAAATTGTATGAAATCAGGCGTTACTCCGCCAATCCGCGGTGGGCACGCGTGGTGATTAAGCCCATACTCTCTCCCTGAGAGAAGGCCTGTGCCCTACAGTGGGACGTATATAGGCTGCTTATGCTTATGCAGGCGTTACTTTGCGGAAATCCATAATAGCATTAAAATGTGAAAATTAGTTTGCTAAATTCCGCTAAAATTGTGGCGGAATTTAGCAAAGTGATTTTTACATTTTAATGCCACATTTATGAAAGTTGTGCAAGTCGGCTTGAGTCTTATAATTGTAATTTTCTTTTTTATGTACAATAATGTGTTCTCTGTCCATCCTAAATAAAACGACGCACTTACTTAACTTCTTTCTATAATCAAGGTACTTTGGTCCAAGGAAAATACGTGTAAAGACCACTAATGTACCTTTAATTTGCTAAAAGGTCAGAAAGGGAAACAGGGAATCACAAGATAAAACTTTTACTAATGGATAAATAAATATAAAATAGTTCAAGGGTTCAAGTCCCGGCATGGGAAGTGTCGGCGTGGAATTTTTAGCCTCTAATAGGTTTTTAAGAATTGTCCTCAGCCCGGGTTAGTGCAACAAAAAGAATATAAAATATAAAATAAACTATCGCTTGTATCCTTGCAGCGTGCAGCCAGAGAACAAGGTTTGCCACTTGCCACGATCCTGACAAACTGCTACACAACACACAATCACTTGTCCTGATCCCAAACTAGGGTACAAATCAACAACAAAACAATTTGCACAAATCAAGTACCTCACGGCCTCTGCATTGTTGGTCAAGCGTGTTAACCGCTAGAAGAACGAGGCAGCCAGTATACCTATGTTAACAATTTTGTTAAAGAATTCTTCAAACTCGAATTTTAATTACCAATATCGTCCAACTCATCCGATATGAGATGAAGATATTTGCTACTGGATATAAAACGTCAAACAGGTGGGATAGTATTCAACTTACAATCCGTAATTCTGAAAGAAAGGTGAACCAAACAGATTTTACTTTTTATGTTCTATAATTTTATAATTTATCATGATTTATGATTTTATAATTTATCAATTTGTCAGAGGCAAGAGGAAAAGTCTGTTCGAAAAGAGCTCAAAGCCTTCTGTCATCTTTTCATCAAATGAAAAAAATTCCCTGTGAATCTTAACCTGAAAGCTCTTGTTGCATTTTAGGGTTCCGTAGTCAACAAGGAACCCTTATAGTTTCGCCATGTCCGTCGGTCTGTCTTTCCGTCTGTCTGTCCGCGTCTTAGCATCGAGACGATAAGTACTGGACTATACGGTGTAATAAAATATAGAAAAAATATATATTTAAAGTCCCTCCCTTACACCTGCATTAGGGACACATTTTTTTACATATTTTCATTGGATTGGTCGTTTAAAAAAATTGTGGGGGTAGGAAAACCATTTCTCGATTTAGAGCTCCGTTTGCGAAATATTAAGCTTAAAGCTTAATATTAAAGCGTAAAGTTTTTTCTGAGTAGGGCATTCCACTTTCTCCAGACTAAACGGTTGATTTGTACAAACGTGCAAAAATCGGATGTCACATATGATGAAATTAAAAGGAAAACTATCACGGCTAAGTAGGCAACCAATTTTCGTACAAACAAAGTTCGTACAAAATCCATTGAAATGTAATGAAGTTATTAGTTCTGTAAAGCAGATAAAAAAACCCTCTTTCTACGAAACCCTACACTGCGCGTGGCCCGACACACACTTGGCCGATTTTTTGATATTTTTGTTTAAGAGGTCGTGGATTCGAATGAATTTATTTATTTGAATGTATGTTTACTAAGTTACGTATATTTGTAAAAGTAGTACGTGTTGGGCACGCGCGGTGAATAACCCAACACTCTTTCTATGAGAGAATGTCTGTGACCTTCACGTGGAATTATTTAGGCTGCATAATTATGCCCTACACAATTAACCTCTAAAAGACAGGCCATACCTACAATCATAGCCATAATAACACTTGATTGCACGAGTTTAAATCACCTAACTACCCGGCCAGGCTATTTGGCATGCATCGTTACCACTTAAATTAAAATATAACCCCGTCCTAGCTCCCGAGCGGTCGCTACTCTGAAATATTAGGATTTGATCTAGCACGGTCGGGTTGCGTTCGGTTCCTTGGTTCACGTGCTTAAAAAAATATAGTTTTTTTATTATTTATTTATTTTGTAAGCACCGCATAATGACTAACTTAACTTCTGATTCACTTACTTGAATTTTACCGACGACGCAGGCTATGCGTCTACTCTGGTGACTTGGTTTTAAGTTACACACGAACATTTAATTTTGTGAACAGCAAGGAATCAAAAATGCCTCGACGTTGTCGAATCACGTAGCCGCAGGGACAATAACACTCGCTAACAGTCACGGAAACCATCATGAAGACCTTAGGTACATACATCAGCGCTTGAAATTGCCAATCCGCTGTCGGCACGCGTGGTAAGCCCATACTCTTTATATGAGAGAAGGCCTGTGCCCTGCAGTGTTACGTGCAGGCTACAGAAAAAAAAGCCCTGCCAATCTGAGCAAAACCAGTCGCCTATTACACAAAACTACAATTCATGGTTTACTATGACAATTCGATGTACATTACAAAGTTAAACCAGAGATTAACAAGAAGACTCTGCTACGCAATGTACTCGTACGTCAAATCGTAATTATGAACTACGAATCATAGTTTCATGAAACGCGGCCCTGGTCGGACTCTGCCGACAAAAACTCAAATAATTCGAAACGAGGTGATCCGACAGAGAACCAAAGTCACCGACATAGCCCACCGAATTAGCATGCTGAAGTGGCAGTGGGCCGGCCATATCATCCGAAGAACTGATAACCGATGGGGTAGACGAGTTCTTGAGTGGAGACCGCGGATCGGTAAACGTAGTGTAGGACGTCCTCAGACTCGGTGGAGCGATGATCTTCGCAGGGCGGCTGGCAAGAGCTGAATGAGAATAGCCGAGGACCGTGCTCAGTGGCGTGCAATAGGAGAGGCCTATGTCCAGCAGTGGACAAGCATAGGCTGATGATGATGATGATGATGATTGGTAAGGTAATATTCAGTAAGTGTCGTATCCATTTGAAATTTCGCCATAGGCTATTTGAGAGGTTTCTGAAAACCATCTCAAATTTTTTGTTGGTGCTCAGAAAGTGGTAATTTTAAATTCCTTTGTATATCTTCTAATATCTTCGTGTATGTATTCCGTGTGGCGCCGGATTAAGAATAGCGTCACTCCATTTCCTTCCGTGGATGTCGTAGAAGGCGACTGAGGAAATCAATTACCTGGAGACGGGCAGCAGCGTCTTCCTGAGATTCCAACCGCATACTGCGATCACCAACCCGCCTGCTAAGCGTGGCGATTATGGCAAAACCCCTCATGGTTATTAAAACCACGAAGGAGGCCCATGTCCTGCAGTGGGCGTCAAATGGCTGATGACGATGATCATGATGATGATGATGATGTCTTCTAAAAAACAGCAAATACAAATTCGCTTTTAAAATAAGCCGCCAAAACGCTATCTTGGGCAATATCGCGGCGCACAGGAATCAGTGACGTCACTGGTCAGTAAGGAAACAAACGTCAACTCCACAGAAGAATGTCGACTCCATAGAAAAAAGAGGGTCACTAAAATTGACTGTAATGCCATCTAGTGCCCCCAGAGCGGGAACTTTATATGTTAGGGCGCGGAAAAGCAAATAGGTGTACCTCTCAGAACACAAAAAGAAGGAGAAGTGCCATATGGGCGTGGCACTGTCGACCAACGTTAGCCCGGTTGGGCTAACCTCGGCGAAACTTTTAAATATGGCCGTCAATCGCCTCGCGCCAGCTATCGCCGTAACATATGTGAAAAATGCCTGATTACCTACAGAAATCGCAGTGATACATGCTATTCAAATAACAGTGCAGTGTCTTTTCACCGGTAAGCCTATTTTACTCACTATATCCATCTTTAAACTACGAAAAATCATAATTATAATAATTTTCCTGTGCAATATGCATTCCAGTACTAAGAACATAAATGAGACGTATTTATATCGTCGGGTTTACTCCACTGCTGTTTTTATGTAGAATTTTCGTGGAGGTTTTCTAACATGGAAAAGCAAGCCCGCAATGGACCGTCTCGCAAAACTGACTATTGTTCTATGCGATGAATTGCGGTGTTTCGTGGTACGGCCGCATGTATTTGCCGTGAACTGTCAAAGTCACCAGTAGGTGTCAGCGGGAGTCATAGTGATGGGGTAGTTGCTTTCTTTCCAGACTGATTAAGTATCGATACTTCGTCGCATTTACACTCGTTCGTCCAGACTATTACTAGAACCAATTATATTGTACGACTAGGTAGCTATTGTCCGCGACTCCGTCCACGTGGACCTCAGTTGCTAAGGAAGCTTCTACTTTAGTGGCAGATTTTGTCGTAATATAAACAGGCTTACTTTTCACCACGTATTTCAAAAAGTTTTTAATAAAGATTTAATTTCAGGTTTCCCAAACTAACAAACTACAGGGAGATTGCTTAACTGGCTTCCTCTCAAATCAAATACCGGTTACTCCATCCATTTTACGGAGAAATGTTTCCAGATGCTGCAGAGTGGAAAAAATATTAACGTGGGCAGGTCCTGCTTTGAAAATACCAGTAATAAGGAGTTCCATAAATGTTGAGGTACCAATATATCTAAAATTACGGCATAATTATATTTTACATGGTGTGGAATATTCGATTGTTACTTTATTCTGATTCTCTATTTCAGGTGACAATGGACGCCACGACGCATAACTCTGCAAAAGAAAGTATTTCTAAAGAAACAAGTCAGGTGATGTGGTTATGGTGCTAAATAATATTCTTATAATTTTTTATGAGCCTAATCTTATAAATTAAATTCGATTAATTTAAAATAAAGTAAATGAAGTGTTTTCAATAATTTAATAATTTATTTACTATTTTAGATCCGTATTAGAAAGTTTCGGATATTGTTACTGTTGAAACATGCGTTCCTGAAGAAATAACAGGTGACCAGGTAATGTTTTTAATATTTTCATAATTTATTTAATATTTTAGATCCCCTTGGAAGTAAGGGATATTTTTTTGTCAAAAAATGCTGCGAATGTCAAAGCCCCCTGTAATTGTCAGACATAGAGGAATGTCCATTCGATTGAACACATAATTTATCGGTCATATAGCGCCGCCACAGACTAGAAAATCGAAAAATCATATGAACAAAGTTGAAAATATAACATCGAGTTTTCAAAAGTCGTAAAACAAAGTTGTTGTAAATGACTTACTTTAATTGACGTGTTTCAGGAATTGTGTTAACTTAAAAATGGCCCTGTATATTAGATTTTTTACAAATGCATACTTTTTGTATTTTAGATACAGCAACGAGTTGCCGAAGGTCCAGAAACTGGTAGATTTATGTCGAATGAACAAAAAACCTCGAAAAAAAAAATCACGCAAAACATTGAACAATGTCAACAAGTGCTAAATAAATATTTACCTTTTAAGGGAACAGTAAAATATTCTCTGCAGGATCTCAGTCGGATGATGATGTTATCTTTTTAATGTAAATGTGTTTCGAAAGTTTCTTTAAGTTTATGTTTCACAAGTTTCTTTTGGCCAGTTTCTGAATTGAGAATTTCGCTAAGTAAATGGTTAACTGTAGTGCTGTCTCTTCGATTTTTTCACAAAAGAGCGTGACAGAACGTTACTTATGTTTTTACTTAGTGAAATTCTCAATTCAGAAACCGGCCCTTTGAGTTCTTACTACCTAATGTATTTTTCACAAGTTAATAAAAATATTATTTATGTGATATTATTGAGAATGTTTTTTATGTACCCATCACAGTTGTCACCCACCAAGGCAATGAAAATTTTAATCCAAGCTCAGAAACATCTACAGTCACTGCTAATTAATTCACGAGTTAAAATAAGTAGTTCAAGATTTTTTAAGGTGTGCGCTATACAAAAACGCGCATAAGGTGAAGGCAAGGCGCAGGCATCTTGCCGCTTCAAACAAAAATTACGCAGGCGATATGTTTTGAATTATATTCAAGCGGCGCGGCACAGCCAACGTCGTTTCGTCGCCTATGTAGGTTTTCATACCTACATTTTGTAGGTAAATCAGCAAATGTTCTCTAAACTTTGTCATTTAGAATATTGTATGATTAGAATTTACGATGAAACGGAATTCACGAATTATACGATAGGTAGGTATGAACAAAACTGACATATTTAGGAATTAACACATTGGTAGGCAAAGCCTGTAAAAATAAAAGCTTAGGCAGCCTTTTGCAAAGGATTACTACAACGAAATAAAGTAGTTACAGACTACGCGACGTAGAGAAATAATTAGTTACTATTTAGGTATAGATGGCAAGAAAAAAATCGACATAATGTACAAAAAAGTTTTTGTACGATGTACGATTTTTTTTAAGTATAATCGATAATGTACTTTTTTGTCCCCATCACTAATGTTGTGCTGCTCTTCTCATTGGCTGTTTCATTTGTGTAAACAGCGAATAGTGAGCCGGTTGTTTATGTTGTAATCAAATAGAGATTATGAGGACAATGTAGCTGTGTGAGTAAGTGGCGACATCGGTTTTCTAGCAAACGGGCCATTATAACACTTCTCCTTCTTTTTGTGTTCTGAGGTGTACCTACTACTTTAGGTTCCTTGAAAAATCTGAGAAATTTGGGGACTCTAAACTTGACAGATGCTGGCATTCTGACCTAGGCGTCATCATAGATTCGGCCAATCTAAGGCCGTTTTCGATAAAATGGCTACAGATAAAAAAATATCAAGTTTTATCCTGGTTTTTTTTTATAAATTATCCTTTTTTTTTTCAGTAAAAATGCCTTAAATCGGTGGTAAAACTCATAATTTATACGATAATAATTTAATACTTTTTTTCACACTGTCAAATAGCCTATTGTATGTAATTCGGATGGCACAATAATTTGATATCTGATGATATAACTCTTCAATTTAAAAAAAAGTTCCTTTTTAAGAACTGTTTAACTGACTTCAAAAAAAGAGAAGGTTATCAATTCGACGCGTAATATAGATTTTTTCCTATGCTCTTACATTTTTAACCCTCAAATCTTAACCGATTTCGACAATTCTTTTTTTGTTCGAATAGATATTACGTACATGGGTCCCATTTTCATTTGGTGAAGATCAAATTAAGACTTTCAGAGATGGAGAATAGAACTCTTCAATGGACATCAGTAAATAAGGCCTAATAGAGCCTGTCCTTTAGTAATATCCGTATTTTTATTTTATTTTTTATTTTATTTTATTTTAATACAAAACCCACAGCACAAGTTAACTGTTTCATAACATAGCGTAAAGGTAGTAGTCATCATCATCATCATCAGGCATTTGACGCCCACTGCAGGACACAGGCCTCCTTCGTGGTTTTCATAGCCATGAAGGGTTTTGCCGTAATCGCCACGCTTGGCAGGCGGATTGGCGATCGCAGTACGCGGTTGGAATCTCAGGTAGACGCTGTTGCCCGTCTCCTGCTAATGTATTTCCTTAGTCGCCTTCTACGACATCCACGGAAGGAAATGGAGTAACGCTATTCTTGATCCGGCGCCACACGGGACAGGTAGTAGTAGTAGTAGTAGTTAATTTTTATGTCAGTGCTCTAGTGTACAATAAAGAATATTCTTATCTTATCTTAATCCCAAGGTAATTGGGCGATGTTCTGGTGAAGACTTTCGGAGATGGATATTGTGAACATCAAATTTTAAAGCAACGAATTAGGTAGGGTAAATTATGGTTATAAGGGACTTGTTTATTTTTCTGCCGCTTCCCCACTAAAAATTGACAAATATTTTTTTTTAAATAAAAACCGATTCAAAATACCCAGTTTCATGACACCGACTACAAATTATACTTCTACAATACCTATATGTATACATACTTCTAATTGAAAGGTATTGTTTTAAATTATTTCTAACTTTTTAGTGCTGTAGTGTTTTTCTTTTCTTTTTTTCTTGTATATTTTTTTTCTTAGGTCACTTGACTGAACTGCGGACTCAAATTCCGAAGCTCAACAATTTTGTCGTCTAGAATCACACCCCAAGTACTTGCCAGCAATAATTGGTGCCATTTTCCATTTTGGATTGCAGCCGTTCGCCAAATAGCTTACGACTACATGTAGTTTTTCGTCCAAATTATTGTACGAGTTTCGGACGCAGTGACGTTTTATTAGCCACCAAATTTTGGTACAGTGTAGTGTGTTTTAGGCCGACTTGCATCACTTTATTAAATGTATTTAACTAAAACTCTTCATAGAAAATTGAATTTGAATGGCGACTTAAGTGACATTTAACAAGTGGTGCAAGTCGGCCTAATTAACGTTAGTAAACGACGATATTATTACTGACGACCTGGTTACGGTGGCGGGGTGGTCGAATCGGAAGTCTAGATGCGGGCGGCACAAGACCGGGAAGCTTGGAAAACCATCAAGGAGGCCTATCTCCTGCAGTGGGCATCAAATGGCCGATGATGATGATGATGAATATTGTTACTGGTTGTTCGAAGTGAGAGACGTTAAATTCATTGCTTAATTTAGGTTTTGAAAGAAGTACAGGGTGATTTTGAAATCATTAGCAATCTTTTGAGGGAATGTTCTTTTCATTGTGAAAAATTCTTTTACAGATCGTATTTGCAAAAAGTGTGTGTACAATCCCTCAATCATGTTAACAGTGATTTTTAGGACCCACGACAAAGAACCCAGGATCACGAACCTGGGCCTAGATAGCATTTATGCCAAAAACGGCCGTTTTTGCCTCAGGTTGACGGCCATGGGTCCTAAGAGATTGTACAAACACGTACATTTTGCAAATTCGATCTGTAAAAGACAGTTTTTTCCGCGGTGGGGAAAAAAGGAGCCCCTTAAGAGTCTGTCGTCCGATATGCGTAAACAGTTGAAAAAAAAAACAATTGAGTTGGCCGGCGCCGACCATAAGACGCTATAGTTTTTTTTGGATTTTTATTACTTTTCGTCCTGATATTGTTTATGCTTAAGAGAAGTAATAAAAATCATTTTTAACGGTGATAACCATATTTTTCTAAGTTATGGTTAGAATGTCCCCTTGAAAGACGGTAAATTAATTCAAAGTCACCCTGTAGATAGTTTCGTCAGCTACAGTCATTTCTTTCATGGAATAATAGATAGATACATAGATTGATTTATTTCCATAAGACACACATACGTATACAAAGCACAGGAAAATAATTTGGTCTAATGCTTCTTTCCTCATATACCTATACGGTGTAGTCAAAAGAGGGAAACAAAAACCATTATCACAAGATGACATAAAAACACCACAAGTAATAGAAAAACATTACAACGTTTACATGTGTGTCATATAATCGTATCAATTTACGAAGAACATGATACAAATAGAAACAGAGAAAATATTTATATCGGAGGTCAGAGCCCCTTTCTGCGATTTGACCTCTGATGGCTTTGCCCTATTTTCGGAGACCTCCGACGTTATTTTCTTCGTGCAGACTAATTAGTAGCGGTAACTAATTACCCAGAATTCTAAAAATCCTACACTGAAATTATCCATAATGAAATGATTCTAATGGATGTTAGAAGAAGAAGAAGAAGAAGAAGAAAGACGTTTATTTGGTGAAGCAAAGGGGATCTGTCAGGATCGTGGCAAGTAGCAGACCCTGGTGTCTGCCTACCGCTCCAGAATACAGGCGTGAGTTTATGTTACACGCGCATGGGGGACACAAAAGCTTAAAAATAAATAAAAAAGTAACTTCCGCTCAACACAATCACTTGTGCCGGATGGAGAGGAATACGAATATCGAGAATAATATTTCCGATTTATTTAAGCTAGGTAGTGGGGACTCGTTAAGGGATTTCTTTAAATAAATTAACATTTTAACAGTTGCGAGTCAATACATAAAATATTTAGCAACTAAACATTTTGTTTTTAAAGTGAATAAAATTTTTGACTTTGAATTCTTTGTTTTTGTTTATTAGGCATGTAAAACAGGTAACAATCTTAAAATAACAATATTGGAGCATACTAGTTTTAAGCTAGATTGACACCCAAAGTACCGAAATTATACAAATAATTTTAGAAAGCATAATTGAAAGTTTACTCCAACAATTGGAATTCGAAAGAGAATACGGTAAACAGAAACAGATTTTGCTATATATTATCACGTTCACAAACCGCTCCGAACAGCTGAACAACTTGAACCATACAACGAAGTATTAACTAGTTTAACCACCCTGTATGAGCAGAGAGTATAATTTGCAAAATCACACTTCGCTGGCTTCCAACCACAAACTTTGATCATCGGGTGAAGTACTGCTTAGCCTTAAACATAGGGTGAGGCACCGAGCGCACAGTATAGGGCTTTTAACAAGGAGTGGATTTTTAATATACATTATTGTATAATACACAAGATCCCCATATACGGAAAGGTTGTCTGGAAGAGATTACTTTTAGTGATAATCATAAGTTAAGAAATATGTGTTGGGTTATGGGCAGTGTGACGCAGTGGATAATAGCGTAGTAGCGTAGGAAAAGCACTGAATTATGTGATAATAAAATAAGTCTGTATTTTCATCACAGTTGTGACATGATAAGTAAACAGAAAAGTCAAAGTAACATTAGACGCAAATAAAACTTACGGCCAGTAACTTGTAATGTGCCAGACCTCCAACAAACACCGCCTCAAATTACAAGTTCTTGATCTGACCTTACCAAACAAATTAAATTCCAAAATAACAAAACAAAACTTAAATTCCTTCAAGTACTAAGTTAAAAATCAGCAGGGCTTGACTCCCAAGCCATGAGTACACTTAAAATGTTTAGCGCTTGGCAGTGGCTTGGTCAACACATCTGCCAGCATGTCTCCGGTAGGTACATGGCTTAACATAATATTCTTATTGTCCCTTAAAACCCCCCTAATAAAATGGAATTTAATGTCAATGTGTTTACTCCTGGCATGGAACACCGGATCCTGAGCAAGAAAAATAGCAGCGCGACTATCGGCATACATTGAGATAGGGGCATATTTGTTAAATCCTATTTCCTCTAATAAGCTTTGTAAATACAATCCTTCCTTCATCGCCTCTGCTAAACTCACATACTCTGCCTCACAGCTGGAGGTGGCTACGGTTCTTTGTTTCCGCGAGCTCCATGATATGCATGCACCGCCTAAACTGAAAGTATATCCCGAGAAAGATCGTCTATCGATGGAGCACCCTCCCCAGTCTGCATCAGAATAGCCTTCAATAGACTTACCCGTCTTCTTGTATACCAATCCATAATTAGATGTACTCTTTACGTAGCGAAGAATACGTTTCGCGGCATTCCAATGCTCTATCTTCGGGTTCGTGGTAAACTGAGCCAATTTTATTACAGAATTGCTTATATCCGGTCTGGTGCCTACACTCAAATACATTAAGGAACCTATAAGTTCTCTATAGGGCCATTGCTTTTGCTCAACATTAGTTTTCTCTTCTCGTTGGCTTGCAGATGGGTTAGATACTTCCATAGGGGTTTTACAGCTATTACAATTTTCCATTTCGAAACTTGCCAAAATATCTTTTGTGTATTTCTCTTGTGACATAACAATGACATTGTCAGTTCGCTTAATGTCTATGCCCAGAAAATATTTGGCCCGACCGTAATCCTTTAACTCAAACTCTTTTCGTAACTCATTTTTAAAGCGAATGATACGATCTTCTTTTTCTGACGCCACCAGAATATCATCTACGAATACCAACACCAATAGATGTTCGTTATTTTGGATCCTTGTATAAAGACAAGGCTCATTGAGGCTCTGTTTCAGTCCCATATCTTTTAGCTTCTTGTCTAGTTTTATGTTCCACTGCCGGCCTGCTTGCTTTAGTCCGTATAAGGATTTCTTTAACAAGCAAGTATCACCGCCTGAATCAATGCTATCCAGCATTACTTCTGCATTTTTAACCACGCGAGGGTCCTCCTCTTTACTATGAGCAAGCTTCATCAGGCACTCTTTTAATAGTCTAGGTGTCCGCATATATATTTCCTCATCAAGGTCTCCATTCAAGTAAGCTGTATTAATATCTAACTGATGTATTTCCAAGTCCAATTCCACAGCTAGAGCCATTAACATTCTTACAGAGTCTAGTCTAGCTACTGGTGCAAATGTTTTGTCATAGTCGACTCCGAAGCGCTGACTAAATCCTTGTGCTACAAGTCTAGCCTTCTTTTTTGTTGTTTTATCCACATTGAGTTTTGTGGTCAGGACATACCTACAACCAACAACATTTCTGTTTTTAGGCTTTTCTACTATCTCCCACGTGCCTTTATTTACTAAGCTTCTTACTTCTGAGAGAATTGCTTCCTCCCATTCGACCCTTTCGTCACTTTGTAGAGCATCGTCGAGAGATATGCCTGCCACCCCTGCAAAGTCGACGCAATCTGTGAACACATCATCCGATGATTCATAACTTTGTATTTCTGATTCTTGTTGTTCAGTAGGGGTCAGAGATGTTTCTGGCTCTGAACGTTCGGGGGCTATGATTATATCCACTGGGTGTGGATCTTCTTCTACCTCTACAACTCTATAAATTTTTCTTGGACGACCTACTTGTCCAGTACGCTCTATCCTCGGCCTACCGACTCCCCTTTTTAAAATCACTTGTGGAACTACAGTATTTTCTACATGATCTGTCTCCACGTGACTGATTCTGTCTTCCGTCTCAGTCTCTACGGAAGATGTCGCAGGTTCTGGGTTTCTCAAATCAGTCTCCACAGAAGATGTAGCAGGTCCTGAGACTCTCGTATCATCTCGTATAGGCCTAGATTTATTATTATCTTTTATTAGGTCAATTTCTATAAATTTCTTTTCGATTTCATCTCTATTCTCAATCTCCATCATAGTCTTGGGTGCATTTGTAGGTACAGGATTCTTTATTCCCAGTGTCTCGTGAAACTTTATATCTCTCGCTGTAGTAAATCGCCTTTCTCCGGGTATCCAGACCCGCAACCCCTTTGAAGTCCTTGGATATCCTACAAATATCCCAGATATTCCACGTGCAGCGAATTTGTCTTTATTTGGACTTTTATCTAGAATATTGACTTCAGTTCCAAACTTTCTAAGATAACCAATCTTGACAGGTTTCTCAAACCACTTCTCATAGGGTATTTCTCCGCCTAAGCTGCTAGTCGGACAGCGGTTTCTAATATAACAGGCCGTATCTACAGCCTCGGCCCAAAATACCGTTGGCAGCTCACAGTTCAATAACATGCATCTCGCCATTTCAACGAGAGTTCGGTTCATCCTCTCCGCTACTCCATTCTGCTGTGGCGTGTGGGGAACCGTTAGTCTTCTCGATATGCCCTCCTTACGTAGAAAATCATCAAACTCAGCACTACAATATTCCCCACCATTGTCTGTTTGGAAATATTTAATTCTCGATCCTGTAAGGTTTTCAACGTGACTTTTATATATTTTAAAAGCCTCCAAAGCCTTTCCCTTGGTACTAAGGAAATACACCTCACACCAACGAGTGCAATCATCAATGAAGGTGATGAAGTATTTGGCACCTGTTTTAGACTGGCACCTCATCGGGCCTACTATATCGGAATAAACTATGCTTAATTTCTCAGAACAAGGTCCTGCTGAGTCGGAGAAGGTCGATGCATGCATTTTACCCTTTGCGCAAATTTCACAGTCACGCAAGAAACGTACATCATTTTCACCCACATGTTCCCCTATTCTATTCAATAACTTAGCAACATCTCTTCCATTTAAATGCCCTAAACGTTCATGCCAACAGCGTATATCATCTACCTTATTATTTACTATAGCGTTAGCCGATTCGCACTCCTGTAGGCAGTACAGATTACCCCGGCGAAATGCTGTCAATATAACTTTACCACTACCATCGATTACAGTTGCTAAATCACGAGTGAAATTTACGTTGTATCCCTTATCAGTAATTTTAGCTACGGAAATCAGATAGCTTCCTCTAAACCTGTAACATTTAGACAAATTAATCCCTCATCCACATTAATATTAGCATTAAAATTATAATACGCATTTACATTATTTTGACGACAGTCCGATGCTTTATGCCCAGGGCGATTACAACGATAACATTTTATCGACTTCTCTATCAGTTGCCAGTTTTTGCGATTCTTATCTCCATTTCTCAAACTTCTCTGGTCGTGGTATGGAAACCTCTCATTCTGACGAGCATACATCACTTGGGTTTCACTATTCTCATTCCTAGACTCGTACTCCTCTAGTATCTTCACTTTTAACACCTCTGGCTTAGGGAGATCGTCTCTACTTTCTATAGCACAGCGAAAGTTCTCAAAGTTTATTGGCAAACTGTATAGTAACAGAACCGATACTAAGTCTTCATGTATCATGACCTCCATACCTTCGAGTCTATCTACAATATCAAAGAAGATACCCATTCCTTCTCGTATGTCACCAGAGTCGCCCATTTTATGTAGTAGTAGTCGCTTTAGTAATGTAGCCTTCTTGGCAGGTCCACGTGAAGCGAATACGGTATGCAGTTGGATCCAAACTTGATTCGAAGTGGTACAACCTCTTATATGTCGTAATTCTGATGCACTTATAGAAAGAATCACATCGGCCTTTGCCTTCGCATCTTCACTCTCCCATTTAGATATAGCTACTTCATCTGCCAGAGGTTTTTGCTTCTTACCACAAACATAGTCCCATAGTTCAGACTTTACCAAAAGGGCCTCCATGTGGAGTTTCCAACTCTCAAAGTTCTCCTTGTGGAGAGGCTCTATGCGTAAAGTAGACATCATGTATAGTCAGGCTCTAATTCACACGAGCTACTTTACAAGTTTAAATCCCCAAGACTTGAAAATATTACTCTACGCTACATTCCTGGGCCCATAACCTTTGTTGGGTTATGGGCAGTGTGACGCAGTGGATAATAGCGTAGTAGCGTAGGAAAAGCACTGAATTATGTGATAATAAAATAAGTCTGTATTTTCATCACAGTTGTGACACGATAAGTAAACAGAAAAGTCAAAGTAACATTAGACGCAAATAAAACTTACGGCCAGTAACTTGTAATGTGCCAGACCTCCAACAATATGTGTGTAATTTCCTTATTTATTGTACACTAAAGTGTGTTAAAGATAATTTGTGTAGGCTTGGCAACTCATCGGTCTCCTCGGGCTCGCTGCTCTGCGTCAGTTCTTGTCAGGCGATTTAAGGCGTTTTCCAGGCACCACAAATTATTCTTCGACATCCATAGGGCGAAAAGAAACTCTTACGCAGCAACATGCACGCACGCCGGTTCCGGTTTCTTTCTGTGTCCACGCACCACATAAGGTTTTTAGTGGATGCATTGGTAATTTATTTCAACAATTATGTTTTTAAACTGAAGGCGTAAACTTTTACGCGCGAGATGATTTGAATTTCAAACCCGTATCAAATACGAGTTTTGTTTACTATTCCGCGCCTAAGTTAAAACGGAACAGGGTTTTAGTGAAGTTTTATAACCTCGTTCCGCACGGCAACTATTATTTTACTGTTCTGATGATAGTTTTTGAATGAACAATCAAACATAAAAATGTAAATTTTTTGCGTTCTAGCAGTTTTAGAAGGAACACGAACATGGAGAACGTGGAAAATTTATTTAGATCTTTATGCAATTAATGGGTCGAGTCCTTACAAATACTAGAATTCCTCTTTGGAAGAGAGAGCCCTCCCTCAAGGGTCAAATTAAGCGCGCAGAAGGCTTACATCTCGTCAAAACACACACAACGCCCTATTTGGGGTGAGGTATCGCCTACCGGCTACAGGCTAAAGGATGAGACAATACATTACGTGCGAGAAGTAATTTATGAGCCATCTATTAGTCATTTGGGGCATTTTAATATCGGTTATCTTATCGCGTTGATATTAGACACTATGATAAACGACAAGGGCCTCTTTATATCCAACCTATGAAAATGTGGACTTATGTTGCCTCTAATTGATCAAATTTCTTTGTAAAATGTTTGGCATTGTGTCGTCAATGAAAAAATGTTTTTACTGTTCTACATAACATAAGCAGCCTATATACGTCCCACTGTGGGGCACAGGGCCGTCTCTCAGGGACAGAGTAAGGGCTTAATCACCAAGCGTGCCCACCGCTGATTGGCAGTTTCAAGCGCTGAGGTATGTGAACACCTCAGACACTCAGGTTTCCTCATGATGTTTTCTTTCACCATTAGCGAGTGGTATTGCTACTATAATTTCACAAATTACTTAGAAAATAAAGTCATAGGTACATGCCCGCACTAGGAATCGAACCTGGATCTCTCGCTTCCGAGTCCACTGTTTTTACCGCTCTTTATTTGATTGAATTCTTTTCTTAGATTTTCGCAGGCGTTTAAGGATATTATACGGCCTATATACGTCCCGATATAAGGTACAGGTCTTCTTTGTTATTGGGAATAAATGGTTGTTAATTAATTCATTCATTCATTCTTTCAGAGATAGACAGTATGAGCTTAGTCATTTCGCGTGCCAACCGCGGATTGGCAATTTCAAGCGCTGAGACACTCAGGTTTCCTCACGATATTTTCCTTGACGCTTAGGTTTTAAAACATTTACTACTTATATCCTTCTAAAGAATAAGGCCACAAAATCGTATATCCTAGAGCGGCATATCAACTCCTTGAGAACGTTGATATTTCTTCACATCTGGTGGATATTGTATGCTTAGGAAAGTCGAGATCGGATAGAAAATTATGGCACAATCTCCGATTAAATTTAATTACAATACGGAATATTGTATACGTAATAATAGAGATATGAGCACAGAAAGCTGATGAAACCACATCCCCGAGCCTTGATTACATTTCAGCCTCACCCACCTACTATCACGAGGGCTGACATTTTCGTTCCAATCTGTATTTAATTTTGTTCCTCTCTTTTGATGGTACATTAAGTGAATTTTACTATTATAAATTAACTTACGATTTGTTAATTTCAATCGGGTGTTAAATACAAAAAGACTGGTTTATTTACAATACCCAAATTGCGATGCAGGATATTTTATCGCATGTTTATAGACACTTATTTACTATACTAATAATATAAAAAGGAAAAGTTTGTAATCTCCGAAAGTACTTGTCCGATTTCAAAAATTATTTCATCGGAATTGAGAATGGATCTTTAGGGTAGACATAGGCTGTAGGTTACTCCGTTAACCCCACGAACGTAGTCGCCAGCACTGCTAGTATCGAATAAAAACTCAGCCTAACAGAATTAAGCCCAAGATTGGGTCGAAAGTTACGCAGCAACCATCTCAACTATTGATTACGTGGCTCTGATGGCAATCAAAATTATTGAGGGATACTATTCGCACGGCGAGGCGGTATTAGTACAAATTAGTGGCTGATTGCAATTGAGCGTATGAAATAGACAGCCTGCAGTAGGACGCAAGTGCGCCATTCCGAGACCACGAAGTCCTCCGAATTTTAATAAGAACGCTCAAAAGGCTAGGGCCTAGAGTCTAATACACACATAGTTGTTCAATAGAATGATATTAGAAAGACAATTATAGCTGTTTTTTTAGCCTGTAGCCTATGTAGGTACGTCTTACTGCAGGGCACAGGCCTTCTCCCAGAGAGAGAGAGATTATAGCTGTTATTTGCCTCTATTTGCTAGCCTTTACAAACAATAGCAGTACAATGAAATTCCAATAGTACAACCCGCGCACATTAAATAGGCATCTCCCACGAAAAAGATGGAATGGCCCGAGGCGCTGGGTTAAGTTTCGCGGTTTACCAGTCGCATACCATTAGAATGCGACTGGTTAGTAGACTACGAATGGTGTGCAACAAATATTAACGTACTAATGTCACTCTATTGAACAACTATGTATTTAAGAGACTCCCCACCCAGGTTGTAATCTGTGCTAGCTTATGTGCAAATTTCAACTAACATTTTTTTTTTGTTTTGTTCTTCAGTTTGGCAACAGCTTTAGATACATGCCATCGTGGTTAATCAACAATGTGAGTTGCTAATACTGGAAAGCCTAATTTCAGAGAAGAGGTTCTATTTTCAAGAGGAAACTGGCCATTTGTGACTTCAGTCACATCTTATTAACCATCAGTATGTCACAATGTCAGCATGTCAGCACATCAATTTTTACGTACGTGCACTCTAATCAGTCAGTTACATTAAGGGCTAATTTGCATCGAAAATGTAAAGGCTACTGTCGATCGTACTTAACAGCTAGGTCTTCAAAAGAATAAAATGAAAAAAAAAAATTGGATGAAATCTTACTACGTTGCGTGCAAATTAAACTAAGATACGAGGATAGTGCAGTTGCTGAACTAAAAAATATACTCAGTTAAAATATACAGGGTGCAACAGAATCCTAGGGGAAAAGTTTCAAAATGACGAAAAAAAAATTCAGCTTTTCCACACATTTTAATCCCGCAGTTTTCATGATTTCACAGTTTGCCTCAAAAAAAAATTCTTCATATTGACGAGGACGTCTGAGTGGTCACTTTTGCTATCTACAGCGTGACTTTGAATTCGTTCACCGTTTTTACTTTACCGAGTACTTAATTACGTACACTTAGTTAGTAGTACTTTATTAGCTATATTTAATTAAGTTTCACGGGCTGCGCTGAAAATCAGCGCTGTTTTTAGGATAGATCTATCCAACAGCATTATGCTGAGCGTATGTCTGATTGTCATGCATTCCTACTGATAGGACCTTGTGCAAACCACATTAGTTTAAGTTTGTATAGTCAAGTCCTGTCTACTAGCTATAGTTTAATTACTGTAAATCTTGCATGGCAATAAATGATTCTTCTTCTTCTTTTTAAGACCTTGCTAGTTTTTGAAAAAATCCGCGCATAAAAATCTTTTTTAATGGATAATTCAGTTAAGCCATAAACTACGAATCGTCTTGCGAGAAGACTCGATGAGTTTCAGCCACCTGATCAGGCCGGTTTTCAATCGGGTTACGGCACCATAGACCACATTCACACAGTGCGGCAAATTGTACAAAAGAACGAAGAGTATAATCGGCCCCTGTGCTTAGCGTTTGTGTCAAGTCGACTGCCGATACATCCAAGTGTTGAGAGGTCTGTATAACGCCGCTACTATGGCCGTCCAATTCCAGAACCGGCAATCTGAGCCTATCCCCATACATAGTGGTGTGAGACAAGCAGATGTTATTTCCCCCAAATTATTCACAAATGCAATGGAGAATGTGTTGAAGACACTGGACTGGAAAGGGTACGGCATTAACATAAACGGCGAGTACCTTTCACACTTGTGATTTGCAGACGACATCGTCATCATGGCGGAAACGCTGCAAGATCTACAACGTATGCTGAGTGGCCTAGCTGATTCTACCCAACGCATTGGTCTCCAGATGAACTTGAATAAAACCAAGGTTATGTTCAATGAACACCTATATCTGGAGCCAATTGCAGTTTCAAGCAATATTCTCGAAGTGGTTAAGGAGTATGTTTACCTCGGGCAAATCATTCAGTTGGGTAAAAACAACATCGAGAAAGAGGCCAATAGAACAATACAGCTGGGCCGGGGCAGCGTATGGAAAACTACGTCAAGTCTTCTCATCGCCAATCCCACAGATTCTAAAGACAAGTCTTCAATCAGTGCGTCCTACCCGTCATGACATACGGTGCCGTAACGTGGACACTCACGGTGGGGCTGGTACACAAATTTAAAGTAGCTCAGCGTGCTATGGAAAGGGCTATGCTCGGGGTTTCTCTGAAAGATCGAACGCGAAACGAGGTGATCCGACAGAAATCCAAAGTCACCAACATAGCCTACCAAATTTGCATGCTGAAGTGGCGGTGGGCCGGCCATATCACCCATAGAACTGATAACCGATGGGGTAGACGAGTTCTTGAGTGGAGACCGCATATCGGTAAACGTAGCGTAGGATGTCCTCAGACTCAGTGGAGCGATGACCTTTGCAGAGCAGCTGGCAAGAGCTGGATGAGAGTAACCGAGAACCGTGCTCAGTGGCGTGCAATAGGAGAGGCCTATGTCCAGTAGTGGACAAGCGTAGGCCGATGATAATGATGATGATGATGCATATTGGATGACAGACTCTGAAACAGAAAATATTTTTCATCGTTATGATACTCGTACTTTCTATCATTTCGAATTTGGATTCACAGTCTCGGGCCAAAGGTCAGAAATCACGAATATTAACAAATATATTACATCATTTTTTGCCACATTGCCACAAACATATCTAGCACTCATGCACAAGTCTTGAGCGTTCAAAAATATCCAAGAGATACATTTGCTCTTCAGCAACTTAATGGTTTCATTTCATTTTGCGAAGCGTGAGCGTCCTTTGTCTGAAAAGTCATACCACGAGGGGAGTGTGTCGCAAGCTGCATTTAATCTTGTGTATTCTTTTAGCCGCTGTAAAAAGTTTACGTCAACCTTAACAAAGTCGGGGGATTTGCGAATATATTGCGGAAACTCCACCCCCCTACCGTGGCATACTTACTCGAAATAGAAGTAAACGATTAACAGTGTTGTTTCTAAAAACATTCTTCAAATACAGTTTAAATAGTCTGTGGTATTTCTCGGATTTGTATGGAACTTACTGCGCTGCGTGAGCGAAAAGTAGGAGGAATTTTTAATTATTAATTTTAAAAATAACAGAACTATAAATCATATGTATAGACGAACGACCTCACTAACACATTCAGTGATAGTAATTTTGGTATATTTTTGTTATTCAAAACTCAGTACAGCTCAAATAAAACCATATCTAGTGATAGCTTAGACTCATGTTAGCGATTTTTTTTATGCTATAAAGTTTAAAAAAATTAAAAAAAAATAGGATATGAAAAGTTTTTTCTTTTCAGATTTCAAATACTAACCTCCCGCAACTCTACCTATACTGCATTAAATTTGGGTGGTTTGAAAGACATATCAAAATGAACGTGCCTAACAATAGCTATCGAATGCGGCATTTAGTTTTTTAAAAAAACGCACTTTTCAAAAATATCTCGATACAAACTCGAATCTATTAGAACCAGTAGCCATCCAGAGCGGTGCGTGCATGCCGCGGGTCCGCGGTTCATTGTTCTGTTAGACGGAGAGGCGGTGCTGCTGATTGTTCGAGCATTTCCAAACAATATTTCTCAACTCGAAATAAGATTTTTCAACTTTTAGTTTTATTTATTTACGTGTATACTTAAAATTAATAGTCTAAATAGTTGCAATTTTTAATTAATTATTACTAGAGACCGGATTATATGCAACATAAAAAGCCCAAAATATTCATGCAAATATGCGTGAAAAATAGCTGAATCATATATAAAAAGTGCCTAAATATTCAACATGAAGCAATAAAAAAGTCATACTTTTAGACGTGTTTCATTTTACACACAATCAATCGTATCTGCGAATATATCAATTACAAAATATATTTCTCAATTAAATTAATAATTTACCCTTACAAATGTATACGGTTAAGTACCGTTCTAAATGTCCCGTAGACAAATTTTGTCTACGATCTCTTAATACCTTTTTGTAAGTGGAATTCTACGTCCTCTGAGGTGACTGTGCAGAACAAAAATTGGGTGACATAAGGTTTCAAACTCTTCAGTACGTTTTTGAAACAAGTTTGATTTGAGTTTATTCGCGATCAAAATCAAAATCAAAATTTTTTATTCAAAGTAGCACAGAAACTGCGACTTAATGAACGTTACAAGTTAAACTAGGTTTGTAAATTTTTTAAGACAAATTTTCTTCGTATTTTCCGCATTTCTTCGGACCGAGATCGAGATAGAGCTTAAATTTTTTTAAATAAGCATGATTTCCGAACGTTTGCTAAATCATGTAACTACCTCTAAAAAGAGCAAATGCATATGATCCGGTCTCTACTAATGACATAACCGCGGCTTTCAAACCACCCAGAAATCAGCGTGTATTATTGAGAATCCCAAGTACGGGCACGGGACGTCATAAAATAAGACACCGCTTAGCAGTTAAATGAAAAATATTCGCCTTGAGAGACGACAGTTTTTTGTCTTCCTCTTTGTATTAACTTTTGCATCCGGGTTGGAGCAAATCCTTAAAGGCCGGTACCGGAACATTTTTTATCTACACTAATGTTGTAACATTCTACTTATGTTTTCAATACTTGACTTATAATTACTACTGTTATAGCGCAGACAACAAAACACTCAATTTAAGCAATTTCCCATGATGGTATAATATTCACATCGATATCGTAAAATCTCATTATAACATCAATAAAACGCGACCAACTTGATTGCAGGGCCAATCAGGTTGGTCGCGTTTTATTGAAGCGCGCAGCTGCGCTCTCATTGGTTAAATTTTAATGGCGGCAAAATCACTGTGATTATACACGTACGCGTGAATTTAATTTAATAAATTAAAAGTTAATTTTACTCTTGTTGTTTTTTATTCGACCTAAATATTACATAAGTACAAAACACAATCACATGGCCTGGTCCCAAATTAGGATACCCTGTGCTGTGGTAACCAGACAAGGATATCACAAACATGGAAATACACCCAGACTGAGGCCATTTGTACAAATATGCGGCGGCCCCCAGTGGCAATCGAACCCACACCTCCGGCGGGGTAATCAGAGGTGATACCGCTAAAACAACGAGGCATTTGAGTAAATAAGACAGAATACATCAATTAATCGACTTATATGTAATAAATAAATATAACATATAAGTTGATATCTATAGATAGCTCTGCAAATGTCATGATGAAAGGCGTTTTTAGACTTAGTCACTAGACAGAGTTTACCGTGTATAAACAGATAGTAGTGTCACATAGCGTTGGTGCAGGCCAGTTAAGCCTGCCACACACTCGGGCTAGCGGTGGGCGTCGCTGTTTGCGGGCGGGCGCCCACAAACATTGGCCCGTAAAATAACATTATAAAGCCTGCCAGGCAGGATTTCTATATTCGAGACAGTCCACGAATGGAGATGGTGAGGCGACATAAGTGGAACAGGGCCCAGCAGTGGTCTGATATGTTGATCATAATCATAATGCATTTATTCGTGTATTATGAGTACTTTTCCATTCGTTGTTTGTCAAAATGCAATAAAAATCATACCTATGCATTGAAATTTCAGTTTGTTTAAAGTTTGTTACAAAACCTACAAAATAAAGTACATACTTAAATTTAAAAAAACCGGTCAAGTGTGAGTCGGACTTGGGCACGAAGCGTTCCGTATCATTAACTATACAACATTAGACACAAAAATGGAGAAAAAACGGCAAAAAATGACGTTTGTTGTATGGGAGCCCCCTTTAAAGGTTTATTTTATTCTGTATTTAGTATGTATTCTTATAGCGGCAACCGAAATACATCATCTATGAAAATTTCAACTGTCTACAACTGCCAACAGCCTGGTGAGAGAGAGACAGACGAACAGATAGACAGAGGGACAGTAAAGTCTTAGTAATAGGGTCCCGTTTGGCAACCTACGCGTACGGAACCCTAAAAACAGATGACACGATGAACAAATAACATCTGTAATAAATACGCTATGTATTGAGAACACATAAAGAAAGAAAGAGGATATTTATTTAAATTGTCACAGAAACACAAAGTAAACACAAAGGTACTGTAAACAGGATGGGGGGTCCCTCAAATAAATTAAATGCGAGACGCCACCACCCCACGCAAATAAAATATATAAACATATAAAAATAACCTGAAGGGTTGTAAAATTTTCTGAAAATAATTGGCCAATGAAAATAGTCGTGATCGTCTAGTTAAGTAATAAAGACCCATACGTTGTGTTGAGAAATTATAAAGACGAATAATTTAACAATGATAAAGAAAGTAAATAATAATCCGCGATTAAATTAACCGTACACATAATCAGTTTAAGTAAAGAAAACATGCAACTTAGCTTCGGTCAGTAATCGTAAACGCCCCAAGAAGACAAGCATCGAGACTCGATTAGCCTCAATGTCCGCGACTAGTGAGAGAGTGAGCACTGCAATCCTTCTGTACACTACAACTATGCATGTCGATGCGTTACACGATGCTTCTCTAGGAAGACTTTTAGCACACGCGCCTAATCAGTTTCACTCGCGAATAGCGCATCACAAAAATAATAACACGTACAGTATATTAATACATAATATGATAAAATACAAAGTATAGATAATATGTCATTATCGAAATATAGGAATGAAAAGAAGAACTTATGTAGATCGTAGTCAGCAGATCTCCTTCCTGTAAATAAATGGAATTGGGAGGGGTTCTAGACTTCCAGGAGGAAATCTAGAAGAAGTTTTGTTTCCCTAGCGTGATGACGATGGGCTCTCTTCCAACCTACACCCACCCCCACGAGCTTCCACAAGAAACTCGCTCCTTCAGAATCCATCGGGACACAACGTATCACCCTATCACATCCAAACCTTCACTTAACGCCCAACATTCACCGAATACAGCATTCATTCATGTACTTCTGTCGTGGTTCTAAAGAACAAAACCAAATGTGCTAGAGTTTTCGCAAATGTATTACCCATTTGACCTCCGGACTATGGAACAGGCTCCCTTCCTACACACGTCATTTAAGACAGGGATTCCGGCTAGCCGTAGAGGACCACTTCGTCCATCCAGCCGAGTCGTACATCCGCGAAAACCTTCGTCACATCATCTTCACAAATGTACCTCGAGTTGTACACCCGTGGAGATACTAAAAACTCTACTAGAACACTCACGACGTACATCCACATAATTACTCAATTTCGACTCTCAACCCTAGCTAAAGTGAAGATAGAACGGATAGAACGTTCCCGATGTAACCTGTAGTATCCATGATGATGTAAGAATCCTTGTAGTGATGTAGATCAGTAAGCAATCCATAATGATGCAGCTCCGCTTGTTGTAGTAAATATAGAAGATTAACTCCGCCATTTCTCCAAAACCGCAGCTCCATTCAGATGACATTATGTTAGTAAAACCTCCTTCCGTAGACAAAGTATTGTGTTGTCCGTTCCATTCTGCTTCTGTCGATGAGTCCTAATTCCTAGCTAAATTCGAAGGATAAACGCAGAACCCATGTGGGAAGCACCGCGCCTTCTGCTCTCGCTAGTTAATGTGGAATCTAAAAATAGAACTGGAAGAATGAAAGTAAGACTGAAGGATTATATATACATGTATAACAAAATACATAGAATACATAGATAAAAATTAAATATCACTCGCGTCGCGGAAATTAGAAAAATACTTTGTTCGGTTAAGGAAATTCGCCCCTCGATGGAAAATCTTTTGTTTCGCGGAAAACTGTCTGATGCGACGCACTCTTTCTCTACTTTGCGAGTTCTCTGCTGGCTAGCTTATTATTGCACTCACGAAGTCTTCACTTAGGACTTGTCCTAATAAAACACTTGTAACGCGGTAAGTCTAGATGCTAGACTCTGGAGAGGATTGCACGCGCGTTTGTAAGTTCCGGTAGAACTACCACTCTCTTCGACGGCTCCGACTTGACTCACGATGATTTCTTCCTGATTTACCAGCTCTCCTCGGTTCAATCCTCGACTCCTCCCACAAAACCATTCATCATCCATTTTATGACTTGCCCGAAATCTTGGTCCCACGTACTTGAAATCTGAACCCGTACAAAATTTCGTCGAACACTTCGAAGCTAGTTTAGATTAGAGAATATTGTTTACATTACGCAGTGTATTCCCGTTTGACCCACTGCATCTAAGGATTGTATGGCAAAGAATGGAAATTCTAGAATATTGTAGATTCGTGATTGAAAATATAACTCCATGCATTGGAAAAATATGATGGCATCTGTACATGTCGTGTCATTAGAAAATCTTACGGGTTTGTTTGCAAAAATATTTGTTGTTCTGTCTAGACTAAACTTTTATACTAACTATGTAATACATTATGACAATTGTAATTCTCGAAATTACCCAATAAATGCATTTTTCCCATACAAAGATGAGTTCCAAACCTGAGGGATAGATGAGGACAAACCCATGATTTCTTGAAAGTGGAGTCCCCGTAAGGCGGCGTAATTCTAACCCTTTTGTCCCTAGCCGACAAATAATTAAATTTAATAAACATTCATACAATATTTACTTTAAATTCATACAGAGACCCTTTGTTCTCATTTATTTCTTAGAACAAAGTCCGAATGACGTATCAGAGGCCACATGTAAATGTTAACTTTAGCTTTAATAATCACGCCCTATTATCATATGAATAAGGTCGACGTTGCTCTAGAAAATAAAATACTTTTGCCACAGCAAAATGGCATTATGCTGTTTAGTTTCGGGGACAGTTATGATTTCGACGAATCTTGCTTGTAAATGTGTGTGTAAGAGTTACACGGTTGGCATGACTTAAACGATCTTCGAGTGTATCAATGTAACTTTAAGATACATTATTCTATACCTGCAGAAGTTTGTGTTCCCCCCCAATGGGTGGAGCATCCTTACCTCTATCCCTTCCTATAGTAGAAAACTTCTTTAAGATCACAATAGATGGCGATACTCGTATCGATTTTAGAAATATGTTGCTGAAAACTGTAAGGGTGAAAGGGTTCACCATTTCAGCCGTTACAGTACACAAGACACGAACGTCAACAAAACCGAAATAAAAACAAAAAAATCGTGAAGAGATCATGTGAGGCATATAGAGTCAAAGGCAGCCGGATACCATACAGTAATGTGTGGCACCCAGCCACCTTGGACCCCAAACGCCTCAGGTGACAACAAAAAAGGAGCTCCAACTCAGCATACTTTACTGTTGTGTGCTATAGTTAGCATAACACCAGCAAAACTGATTTTCAATTGAGACCATAGGATTTTTCCTTGGATTTTTTATGTAGTATGTATGTTTGTATATACATCTCGCTGCAGGGCACAGGCCTTCTCTCAGAGAGAGAGTGCGGGTTTAGTTACCACGCGTGCTCATCGCGGGATTTGAAGCGCAAAATAGAAAAGTGAAGCATCGGAAATAGATCTGCACTTAATAATTGAGCACGCTCCATTCGAACCAACCACTTCGACCCTCGCCTTTGACAAAACAAAACCGTTTCGACTAACCCATAACTTCGGGACTCAATTGCACTTAAAAAAGGACCATTCAGTTCGAAATAAAATTCCCAACTGAGTTTTGAGCACAAACTGTTTTGCAAAAGAACAAGTTGCCTGTTCCATTCACGTAACTTTTTAATCCACGTATGGTTGCGACAAAAGGATTTCACGCATCGGATTTGCCTCGGCGTATTTTACATTTCGCGATGAAAGTTTCACTTTAGGAGTGTACACCTACATTTGGCGCATTATAGCAGCAGAAGAACCAGGCTATCTATATTAACAGGTCTGTATAAGCAACTAAATTATTGAAAGGCGGACAGCGTGTAGGGCGACTTGTGCTCTGTGACGTCATCTTAATACTGTTTAGTGTTTAATGTGACAGTTGAGAGCAGGCAAAATGTTCAGCATGCTAAGCCACAGAGCGGTGCGTGCGTGCCGCGGGTCCGCGGGTCATTGTTCTGTTAGACAAGATTTCTCAACTCGAAACAGGTCTGTATAAGCAACTAAATTATTGAAAGACGGTCAGCGTGTAGGGCGACTTGTGCTTGTGCCCCTTCCTAAATGTGGCTTTGGCGCTTAGCTACAAAGACAGAGGTCGTGGGTTCGGTTCCCACCGGGGGCCGCCGTATATTTGTGCAAATGGCCTCAGTCTGGGTGTATTTTCATGTTTGTGACGTCCTTGCCTGGTTGCCATAGCACAGGGTATTCTAGTTTGGGACCAGGTCAAGTGATTGTATTGCGTGGAAGTTATTACTATTGTGTGGCATTTATCTGAAATTTTTTATACAAAACCAGTTGTCAAAATCACCTACATCTATCTATCTTTTTTTTAGTTCTCACCATATTAAATTTGCCTGCAAGTGCAGGCAGATTAATTAGCTACAAAATGACCAATTAAGTCAAATTGATTGAATGTCTTCCTGGGATTCCAACCGCATACTGCGATCGCCAACCCGCCTGCCAAGCGTGGCGATTATGGCAAAACCCCTCATGGTTATGAAAACCATGAGGGGGGCCTATGTCCTGCAGTGGGCGTCAAAGGGCTGATGATGATGAAACTACGTCAAATCAAAGTAAATGTAATTGATCAAATAAAATCAAATCATATTAATTTAAATTAAACTGACAAATTAAGTTAAATTACACCAAATTAAATTAAATTATGATGACACCAAATTAAATTAAATTAAATGAGATTGAGTAAAATTTAAATAAAGTAACTAAAATTAAATCAATGAAATCAATTCATTTAAAACTAAATCATTGCATGAGTATGATTTTAAATAAATCATCCTAGGCTTCCTTTATTCTGTGTGGCGCCGGATTAAGAATAGCGTCACTCCATTTCCTCCCGTGGATGTCGTAGAAGGCGACTAAGGAAATAAATTACCAGGAGACGGGCAGCAGCATCTTCCTGAGATTCCAACCGCATACTGCGATCGCCAACCCGCCTGCCAAGCGTGGCGATTATGGCAAAACCCCTCATTGTTATGAAAACCATGAGGGAGGCCTATGCCCTGCAGTAGGCGTCAAAGGGCTGATGATGATGATGAGGCTTCCTTTAAAAAATCTGATATTTTTAATAACAATTATAGCTGACGCACTTATTGCTTAAACCTTTTATTCATTCATCAAAATCAGCCATAACATTATCATCATCATCAGCCCTTTGACGCCCATCATTTGTCGCCCACTGGACATAGGACTCCTTCGTGGTTTTCATAACCATGGGGGGGTTTCGCCATAATCGCCACGCTTGACAGGCAGGTTGGCGATCGCAGTGTGCGGTTGGAATCTCAGGAAGACGCTGCTGCCCGTCTCCTGGTACCTAATTGATTTCCTTAGTCACCTTCTACGACATCCACGGAAGGAAATGGAGTGATGCTATTCTTAATCCGGTGCCACACGGAACATAACATTATACAATTAAATATATAAGACCCAAAATCATAAGCCGCCATTAATTTTTAACATTAATTAACTTTCACAAACGGGTAAAAATTATAAATACACATTTGCGGTCTTATTTATAAGAAGACTCCGTAGAGGCAGTTTATTTAATCTGTGGTTAGGTCTTTTCCTTGTAAACCACCACCACAGACTACTTTAATTGGCGTTTTTAGAGTGTTTTAAGGAATCGTGTTTTTATAAATAAGACCGTGTGTACGTATGAATCACACCTAAAAACTCAAACAAAGTTATCCTTTTATCCGAAATATATTTCACGAGTTCAGTCCAGCTATTTACTCTATGACCCGAACAGAGTTGCTGCGGTTAATTAAAGCAAAAAGGTTTTGACGCAAAAGCTTTATTTTTAGGGTTCCGTAGTCCGGCAAAGAACCCGCAAGTTTCGCCATGTCCGTCTGTCTGCCTTTCTTTCTGACCGTCCACGGCCTAGCGCAAAGACCAGTGGTGCTAGAAAGCTGTAATTTGGTTTGTGTACACATATTTATCGCGCCGATATTTTTTTATTGAGGTACAGTATCAAAAATTAACATGAAAAGTGGATTTTTTTCTCGTGGCTAAACGGTTGATTGTAGAAACGTGAAGAAATTCAAGGTAGTAATGAACTTAAAAGGAAAAGTATCACGGCTAAGTAGGCTTTACTAGTTTTATTTATTTTATTTGGAGAAAATACAGGCACAGATAATAAATATTTTATGGATATGGTCTTATCTGCCCTATGGAACATTCCTCACTTATAGTTCAAGCAGGTAGTGTAAAGGTAAAGTTAACGAGTGATAGGTAACCAACCTATAAAAGTAAATGAATTTGTTAGTTCTGTAAAGCAGATAAAAAGAACCCTCTTTCTACGGAACCTTACGCGTGGCCGACACGCACCTGGCCGGTTTTTTTTTTTCGTTTTAATCCCCCTGTGCGCTTCAGTTGTTGCTTAGCGAGTTTTGCACTTTAAAGGGCATATTCCACAGCGATAATATTCCTATTATTATATTTTAATGTGTACATTACAAAGAAATGTTTACGAAACGAGACGCTACGTAAATGTTGAAACTGGCAATTAGAACAACTTGGCGAAGTGAGACGCGGATAAAGAGGGATCCGAACCAGAATACAATATTATAATACTGGGAACCCATACAATAAGGATTTTGTAACTTTTATTCGTTTTATTATACGTTGGTCAAATCCCTGTAATAAATTTTCTAAATTAAATTACTTTTTGAAATTTTCAACGGTCTACCTATTAGGCTTCAAGAGAATAGGTCCATTTTAGGTCAGTCAGATAGACAGACACTAAAAGCCTCCAGTCGGCTCCCATCGCGTAAGGAACCCTAAGAACACGGCGATGAAAATTCTAATTTCGAATTCAATTTCGTCACTGTGAAGCTAGAACAAGAGAGAGTCATTTGAAAACGTTCAAATTAATTTCACTGTAAATAACCAACCGCGAAATTACTTTTCTTTTTCGGAAATGTGACGAGGGAGCTGCTTTTCATTGTAATTTTACTTAAAAGTTCATCTGCGATCGGTTTGCTGTGAATGAATATGTATTAAGTACAAATAACATTCCTTCGAGCTTTTTTGTTTGTGCTGAAAATGTTGATTGCATCAAAACTTTCTCTACCTTTCTACGCCATTGTCTATTTTTCAATATTTTCGCCATTGGCAATATTTAATGTTTCGAGGTTTTGAATACCTGTGAATAAAATTATTCCCAGAAATTAAGAATAATTTCATTGTACACTCAAACGCGTCTGCAGCGCCAGTAAAGGCGCGTTCAGACGACACGCGCGTACGAGCACCGATCGCGCACAACACACGCGTGTAATGTCAGTGCCTACTACTACAAGTGTTGTGTGTGTGATTGGGAGTTTTATATTTGCATTTTGACACACACGCGTGTGTGTATGTGAGTGTGTGTGTGTGTGTGCGTGCGTGCGTGCGTGCGTGCGTGCGTGCGTGCGTGCGTGCGTGCGTGCGTGCGTGCGTGTATGTGTGTGTGTGTGTGCTTGCAAGTTTTGTGTGTTTGTGGAAGAGTGGGCCCTTCTGGGACAGGTATTTCTATACTTACTAGGAGGGTCCAGCCCCTGTATTTGACTTGTAAATTTATAGTGAAATAAATAATGTTGATGTATTTTAGATGGATTTTGAATTTCCCGAGCGATTGCAGCCAGAATGCCACCCTCGCGTTTGTCGCGGAGCGCTGAGCCAGCGCGCGCGAGCGGGCGTATTTTATATCGAACTTTATATTACAACAGACAAGAATTTGATTCCAGTGTTTCTAAAGGGGCAGCGATGCTTACGCGATGCGCGTGCTGTGTCAGCGTGGAGTCAGCGGAAAAAAATTCGCGCTCGTGTGAACGCAGCCTAACGGTTTTCATTATCAATAATTGGAAATATTGATTGTGTACTTAATTTTATCAGTATTCATGACTTTTTCTTTAGTCTGAGATATACATATTTCATCTGTTTAATTCACTTCACTTCAAAATTATATGTTGCAGAATACTTGCAAACATATTGCTCATCTACAAAAACAGGGGCAATTTTATTTTTTGAGGTCACGTACGATAATATAAGACAAGGCCGCCGTCAGTACTTTCGGGTTAAGAAGTACCTGTGGAATTTCCAATTCTATGTACAATAAAGTGTTCTGTGTCTATCTAACATTATATATGTAAAGCTACAATCCGGTATATTATTATTATTAATACGTTTATTGCACATATGTAAAAATACAATGGCAATGTGGTGGACTTAATGCTATAAGCATTTTCTACCCGTCAACCACAGGTGGTGCAAGAAATTAACTGGTAAAACGAATTACTTAACGTATACTCACTGACTGACTGACTGATATAGGTTTTCTCGAAAACGGTATGAGCTACGTGAAAATTATGTATGAGAAAGTTGTAGGAAATGTAAAGTGATTGCAGCTATAGTGACATCTGTAACTGTTAAAAAAAAAATTATGGCCCTGAAAATTAAATACACCTTTTATTCTATGTAAGTATTGCGCTGTTAAATTTGCCACCAAAAAGGTTCACGCCGTAAATTGGACCTCTAGAATAGACCTACATAGTACATTTGGCAAAAGTAGTACCAATTAATCTGAACAAAAGTGCCCAGTGGGTTCAACCGCTTGGAACGGGGCCAACGTAAGCCACTGCAACATTTTCTAAACGGGCCCACGTAAGCAGAGGCTCGGAATACTGTGCAGTGTGCTGGGCTTAAAAATCCTAGATGGATAACATATGGGACGGTTTCGAGAGAATTTTTACCTTGTGGTTTTGACGGCGATCTTTTATGCTGTACGTCTAGTACATCCTTTGTGCTCTAGACTTCTAAAGCTCAGTTGCCCTCCGGATCTAGACTCAAGTTGTTTTACCTCTTTTTTTATGCTAGTTTCTGGACATTCTATTTTTTACTCTTTTGTAAGTGAATACGAATAGAGGTTGTGAATTCAGGAACTCCTTAAGTGAAACGCTTTTTATTAAGTTGTCGTGATTTCGTGAAACATCATCATCATCATCATCATCATCAGCCATTTGACGCCCACTGCAGGACATAGGCCGCCCTCATGGTTTTCCAAGCTACCTAGTCTTGAAACACGTTTTGGTAAAATCCTGTTTTTCGTATGTTTTTACCCCATAATCAGAAGGTTTCAAAGGAATCGATTTTAATAAATAAGACTGCAATTATTTATAAAAGCTGTTTAACAATATTGTTCTGTTTAACAATACACTGGGCAGACACGCTAAGGGTTGCAACATTACAAAATAAAGATTTTTAACGCGTTCTTAAGCCCTTGCTCTAGCATTGATAAAGATAAATTATTTAACAAAAGCAGGTATGTTACTCGTAAATATGATTGAAAGAGTCAGGGTATTGGGTAATTTCTTAATTATGGGTAGGTTTTATTATCTAAACTAATAGAACCGCTGTTGAATAGTACAAATCAAGTACGGCATCCTTCAGTGCGAATCGAACCCTCTTTTTTGGGTAATTAAGACTGTTATTGCATTTTCAACCCAAGCAGGCGGGACCCTTCAAATGCGATTAATTTGCGTATGGAAGGGTCAAGGCTTTACAACATCCTTGGCGTAAGTAATTAGAGCAAAGTGGACCAAAACTTTAAGTGGAACTCGTTGGACACATCTTACGATTATTTATACCGACTGCCAAAGAGCTAGCGGCAAATTGATAGGTACTGATCCAGATTTCGATCCAGACCGTTCCACAACAAGATTACGGTACAGTAACCATCCACTATAGGAACTTTCGTCGGCTATACAAAAGTAGCTCTTGTGGATTTGTGGCGCATTATGTAAGAGCGAGTACTTAGCCTCAAGGATATCTTTTTCGGCTAACCGTACAAGGCCAACCAAACAAGCTTAGAGCAAATTTTGGTTTGTGAAGGGCTTATCGTAAGTTAGAAACTACGATGACGGTACAAACATTTTATGAACAAAAATAAACAAGAATGGAGATATTGAAGCAAATAAATGGCTCGACAATTTTATTGACCTACTATGATTGTACCGTTTGTGTATACGGACATTGCCATTGATATTGAGCTATAATAAAATTAAATCTTCAAGGTTTCTGTTTCGCTCGCACATTTTCACATTTTTAGGGTTGCCAAACGGGACCCTATTACTAAGACTTCACTGTCTGCCTGTTTTGTCTGTCAGTCCGTTTGTCTGTCTGTCTAAAGACACCGCACGCTATCTATGTAATCTTCACAGCGCCTAAGTCAATGTTCAACGTTTCTTGTTGGTTTCTATAGATGGTGCTGTTCTCAAATTCGATCTTTGTATAGATAATGGTACGGAACCCTTCGTGCGCGAGTCCGACTGGCACTTAGCCGATTTTTGAGGGTATACCGACTGGCACTAAGCGGTTTACCTTTCTTTGACTTTGGATTTACAGTAATGGTAGCATCACAGAGATACACTTTATTGTACGTAAAAAAAAGGAAATTTAACAGATTTTCTTAACCTAAGAGCACAGATGGCAGCCTTATCACTAAAATCTCTTCCAGACAACCTTTGGATGGACTGGACCAATACATTGGATAAGAAAGGATCACAATATGCTTAGTGAGAATTTGCTAGAGTCTACCTTTTCAGATGTAAACACATATTTAACTAAACTTAAGTATTGAACTAATGTTATGCAGGTTGGCAGAAATACATCTCATGTTTTTTTCTGTATTTATTTGAATAAAAAAATTTCAATAAATCAATTTACAGCCAATCTTAACTCTATCATTACATTGCGATATGTACAGCGAATAAACATTATTATCTAAACTAATGTTAATATTCC
The DNA here is from genome assembly GCA_947308005.1 of Yponomeuta malinellus. Classification (NCBI taxonomy): domain Eukaryota; kingdom Metazoa; phylum Arthropoda; class Insecta; order Lepidoptera; family Yponomeutidae; genus Yponomeuta; species Yponomeuta malinellus. The sequence continues at coordinate 13,425,774 of OX371012.1, forward strand.
ATCGTATTCTTTTATACAATAGCACCCTTCTGTACATTATTAATGTAGAGATCTCCTTACATAATTAACGTCAAAAACTACTTAATATTAAGTGGAGTTTTGTTTTCTTAATACATACATACATACATTAACTCACGTCTGTATCCCAGAGGGGTAGGCAGAGACCAGAGACTGCCACTTGCCTCTTTGCTAATACATCCTTATTTCTTCTTTCATCCTTTTGTTTTCTTAATGTGTGATATTGATAATAATGGTAATGGCCTGTTTCATGATTAACAGATTGTGAAAAAAGAAACCCAACATTTATTCTTCCTCATCATCATCAGCCATTTGACGCCCACTGCAGGACATAGGACTTTTTCGTGGTTTTCAAAACCATGAGGGGTTTTGCCATAATCGCCACGCTTGGCAGGCGGGTTGGCGATCGCAGTATGCGGTTGGAATCTCAGGAAGACGCTGCTGTTCGTCTCCTGGTAATTGATTTCCTTAGTCGCCTTCTACGACACCGAAGGAAACGGAATGACGCTATTCCGGCGCCACATGGATGTTCTTCCTAATTTTATTTAACAAAGTTTTTATCTAATTTTTTGAGCACTAGCAGACACAATCTTTTACTAAAATACCTGATAACATTATTGTAACATTTAACACTAGACATCTTTGTGTTCTAATTGTTTTGCATGGAGTATGTTTAACACTTTCCATGATTTGTGCCTCAGGTAAAAATAAAATATTGTAGAATCTTATGTTTGCACGATTCAAGTTACAGATTGTAAAGAAAAAGAGACCTTTTCATAACAGTCGACAACATATCAGCCTTTACACGCGAGTACTATAGTCGATTACGTTACGGGCGACTTTGCAACAAAAAAGCGAAGGTTGACCTGCTGTTGACTGTGCAAGGGTTTTAGCGGTAGCAAAGGAGCTAAACAGCGCGCTACGCAGAGCTGCAAGAGTTAAACTTAAACCGGGTCTCTAGTTTGTTGTTTCTCTAGTGTCACATGTTTTTCAGGAAAACTTACACAGAACAATTTGTTCTCTGCGCCCAAAACAATATTTTTATTTTCCTTCCCGTAGCAAGGAAATGGTTTTGCGCATGGAAAAAAATATTGTTTTATTTAATGTTTTATAGCAGGAGATTTTTTATGCTAGTTGGAGTCCAGCTCGTGGTATACCCTTCAGGCAGGGATTCCCAAACATATCCGTTTACAGCACACTTAAACTTTGGCCTTTGCATCTACGTAATGGTATGATTTATAGTGTCCAGTGGCACCTTCACTCACACTTGATGGGTGAAGGGACCACTTGGATGCTGCAGTGCCTAGGACATTGTTTTTTGATGGAGTAAGCTTGCCCAGCACCTGTACCATCCTGACAGCTTAGTCGGCCTAGCACACAGGAAAGCAGCCAAGCCAACCAAGCGGGTTTCCTCACGATCTTGTTCTTCGCAGATTGCGCACGAATTCGCAAATGTATCTAACTTTAAAAATAAACAAAGTCATACGTACATGAGCGCACTGGGAATCAAACCTGGGTCTCTCGCTTCCGAGTCCGTTGTTCTACCCACTGGGCTACCACCGCCGATAATTTTGTCATGGCGCTCTAGTCGAAACATGAGTACAGTTGACAGCAGGTCAACCTTTACATTTTCGTTGCAAAGTCGTCGTTAATGAATCTGATTAGGGTGCTCGTGTGTAAAAGTTGGTGTGGACTGTATAGTCATTTAATGTACCGTGACCGGGAATATTCCCATTTTGCCCAGGCACGGATGTACCACTAACAAAGGCTCACGCCGCGCTAGCTGAGTGGACGCCTTCTGCGTATTGTTAGTGAAAATAGCGCAGGCGCCCTTTTGTTCTTATTCCATTTGTGACCGAGCGTATTGGTAACATTTCCAGGTACGGTACAGTCGTTAGTACATCAACCTTCACGTGCGTGCACTCTGTTCAGTTGCATTACGGGCGATTTTGTAACTAAAATGTAAAGGTTGAATTTCTGTCGACTGTACATCAGTAGTTAAATTGACAGTACATCAATCTTTACATCATTAAGGGCTAAGGTGTAGCTACTACTGACTGTACAATAACAGTGCTACAGAAATGAAAACAGCTTACAAAGTAAATCTAGTTTCCTGAGAAGAGAAAAAGGGGCGCCTCGCAGCGATCTTACTTTCCACGGCTCCCTAGGGGGTCGCGGTGCATAGTTTGAGAACCCCTGCTTGGAGCTAAGCGTCACCGATAATGAAACGCGGATTTCCTAGATCCTGTTTTGACCTTTCACCGATGTAACGGTCTCGGGAAATGAAGGTCGCGAATTCAATTTGATCAGGGGACGGTTTGTGGACAGAACTAAGATTAGAGACAGAGCGCGTAGGATTGTCTTAGTTTTTTGGGCGTCAGGGAGTTCGTAAAGTTGCGACTTAGTTGAAAAAGCCCACGTCTCGACTCACTTGTGATTTTTATAAAAATTTTCATTCATTAGACAGACTGTGTAACTCACCTAACATATTCTCTAAATATGTTCGTATTGGAAGTAGAACCCGCTTCTACTTGCGAATACGAACATGATTTCCTATGGAGACCACTTAAAAGGCATACTTTTTGGTATCGTAGTATCGTAATTATTTCTTCTAGTTGTATAATAAAGTGTTCTCTACATAAGCAGCCTATATTATACGTCCCACTGTAGGGCACAGACCTTCTCTCAGGGAGCGAGTATGGGCTTAATCACCATGCGTGCCCACCGCGGATTGGCGATTTCAAGCGCTGAGGTATGTGAATAGCTCAGACACTCAGGCTTCCTCGCGATGTTTTCCTTCACAGTTAGCGAATTGTATTGCTATTATAACTTCACAAATATTGCGATATATTTAGTTTTAAAGCGCAAATTCTCGTAACACAACCCTCCCCCCCCCCTTCCTTGACGGTTGATTGTAGAAATGTGAAAGAATTTGAGCAGTAGCACTTATAATGAAGTTAACGTGTAATAGTCGACCAACTATAAAAGGACCAAATTCAAATTCCATTGAAAACTACTTTGATAACGTTGTAACTTTACACAAGTAACAACTTCATCAAAGCAGCCAGTTAATGCAAGTAAAATAAAATCATCAAATAAAACCCTCCTTCTATGTTCGTATATTTTAACGAACAACTACGGAACCCCACACTGCGCGTGGCCAGAGTGTTTTCTGTACAATTTTTATATACATGTGTTTTCTGAAGGAACTGTGGCTCCAATTTGTCGATACTTGCACTCGGTAAATAGGCACCTAGTAACTTTAACGCAAAGAAATTCGAATCAGCCAACATCTCAATATGAAAATCGTATTTATTGCTAGAAACACGCACAAAGGAAGTAAGATCCTTTGTTATAAATTGTATGGTCGAGTTTATTAAGCGTTCGAAGTGTCTTCATCAAAGCGTAACATAGGCAAATTGATGTCGAATTTGCAGGTAATATTTTGGCCGGATATTGTCTAAGGATTCCACACTTAATTATTATCTTCGTTATTTTCAACAGTTATGACTGCGGTAGCGCGCTTGACTGCCAAACTTGGGTTCGATTCCCGAATAGAGGCCGCTATACTTGGCCTGCCAGCGTTATTTGGCTCGAGTATGTCTCGGGGCGGTTTGCTTGACAGTTTATTTATCGTTTGTATTCTTGTGTGTGTATGTGTAGGTATATATTTTTTCCGTTCTGGACATCTTGGTTCTTATGTATATTTTATTTTTATCACTTTGGACGAAACATTTGTGGATGTGTTATTTTTTTTTGCTTTTGTAATATTGTCTAATGGCTTTGGTCTGGATGTATTTCTATGACTGTATTTAGTTGGTCAACCCTGAGATTTCCTCACTTAGCCTCACTGTTGAGCCATTGTATTACTTACTTCATCATTACTATAACTTCACAAATGTACGTAACTTAAAAACAAAGTCATTGGTACATGCCGGGATTCGAACCCACGACCTCCCGAATGAGAAGCCGGCATTCTACCGCTCTGCTACCACCGCTCCTGATGTTTATAATGTGCTTGCCTGTAACCAGCTCATTAGGTATAGCTCGTTAAATCGCAACTGGTGTGCAATAAAGAGTTATTGATTGATTGATCACTAATATGTAGTTCATTAATTATAGGCCTAATCAGGTTCCTACCTACCTGTATTAAATAAAACCCGCCAAGTGCGAGTCGGACTCGCGCACGAAGGGTTCCGTACCATTATCTATAGATACAACATTAGCAAAGATCGAGACAAGATAGATTAGCTACATTGAGAACAGCGCCATCTATAGAAACCAACAAAAAACGTTTAACATTGGCATTTAACGACACGACATCAGCGCTGGGAATATTACATATATAGCCACTAGATGGCGAGCGCTGTCTTAAGACAACGTTTTTTGTATGGGAATATATATATTTTATTCTGTTTTTAGTATTTTTTGTTATAGCGGCAACATAAATACATAATCTGTGAAAATTTCAACTATCTATCTATCACGGTTCAAGAGATACAGCCTGGTGACAGACAGCCAGACAGACAGAGAAACGGACAGTGGAGTCTTAGTATGGGGTCCCTTACCCCTTTGAAGAATAAGAAGAAGAAATACTTTTATTGGGACAAATTAACACATCACAAGAAAAACAAAAGCATAACAAGTAACATAAACAAGTACAAAAGAAAAACAAGCCACATAAATACAAAGTGTGGTGTGTCAAAGTTGCCACAAAGGGCATCTGACTCAGCATTGTGCTGAGGGTGTGAGCTCTCAGCGCACGGAACTTGGGTACGGAACCCTAATAGGATTGAATTTAGGGAAAGGTACCCTCACCATAGCACAAGGTATCCTAGTTTGGGACCAAGACAAGTGATTCAGGCCCGAGGCCTATGCCTAGCAGTGAGCTCGTTTTATGGGCAAGCTATTTCCATTGCTTGTTGCTGAGAAGAGAACTATTATTCAGTGTCCCTATAACATCGTAGAGGGTAGCGCGTTGATCGGCCTCCACCCTAGTATTATATTACTGAAAAGGGTCAGTCGGCAGCCTAATTCAACCGCCTGCCAAGTTTGGAATACTCCCGTTGCTCTCGGAATAAACTTGCCTATCGACCGTGTGGCGCCGGATTAAGAATAACGTCACTCCATTCCCTTCCGTGGATGTCGCAGAAGGCGACTAAGGAAATCAATTACCAGGAGACGGGCAGCAGTGTCTTCCTGAGATTCCAACCGCATACTGCGATCGCCAACCCGCTTGCCAAGCGTGGCGATTATGGCAAAACCCCTCATGGTTACGAAAAGTGGGCGTCAAATGGCTGATGATGATGATCGAAAACTGAGTATTTGAACAAAAACATTCAGAGGTTTATTACTAGTTTAGTAGATGAGACTCAATAGTAAATTATATTGGAGGTCGTAAATGCACTAATTTCTTCGAAGATTACCAATAAGCATTCGTACTACTTATTAACTTTCACAATAATAGCTTCATTAATTTTCTGTCACAAGCAGACTCACAGACTATGGTTTCAAACTTACAAGAGCGTATATGTTTTGTTTTGTTCTCAAGAGTGAGTTTACATGCTTAAATGGTTTTCGCCACGAAAGGACTGTTTAGTATTTAATATTAATTTCCATCTTCAGAGCTTTACCAATTTCTGGAACGAGCAATTCTAAAAAATGGACGGAAAGACTTTACTAAGTTTCGCCGCTCAGCCGAGTTGGATTCGACGATTGACCTCTTTCACGAAGTTGGACTGGCCTAGTTGGACTGTTTGTCCGGTTATGTAACCCACAAAAGTAAAATGTTCATCAAGCAGTCCATTTTTTTTTCTCTAGCCTATTAACGTCCCCGTATTATTTTTTTCTGTAGCCATTTACGTCCCACTGTAGGACACAGGTCTTCTTCCAGAGAAAGAGATGGGCTTAATTCTGCGCGTCCACAGTTACAGTAAAATTATAGTCAATCATTAATAGTACAATTATCTCTTACATAGATAAGCTCGCGTTAATACATGTCATTTCTTATGTCATCGTCATCATTCAGCCACAAGAAGCCCACTGCTGGACATAGGCCTCCGCCGTGGATTTCCAAAAAGACCGGTTGCAAGCAGCTTGCATCCAGCGTCTTCCTGCCACTTCTTATGTAATGTCTTGTATTAAAAATAGTCCATATAGTTAAAATCGACGTCACAAAAACGAGTGAGCCCTTTCAGAAGCCCTGTCCCTCCTGCTGCTGATTTATCGTTCAGCTCGTTACGAGGGTACTAACTTTATTAGAGCCTCCAAAGCTCTGGATACCGAATAAATTAACACTGTATCACTTGTGATTTGGCCCGAGCAGCTATTTGCCTATGCGAAACAATAAAGTGACCCTCTAGGGATGTTCGTATTGGCACATAAACGAAAGGCACTCCTAGAATTGGCCCGACGACGGTTGCTCGGGCATTCTATTCGAACTCCACAACTTCACAAGTGGCAATAACGTTGGGAGAAGGTTGAAGATACCTAAAAATATTATTTTCATCATAAGATAAAAATTGCGTGTCAGATTTTCTGCAGATTGAGAAAATGTGACGCTAGAGAAAATTTTGAGACGGCTGTGTAGAAACCTTATAAAGGTTTTGTTTGCTTAGAGAATTCGACGGTGTGACATTCAGTTACCCCCGGTTTCTCGTACACTAACAAGCTGTTAGTCTACTGTTAACAGTTGTCAGTGGTTTTTTTGTATGCACTTTGATCAATTGACAGCTGTTGAATTGAAGAGGAACTGGGGGTTAGCACTTAAGCAGATACAGGGCCGGGTTATAGATTTTTTACTTTTAATACTTGTAAAGTCATAAACTCACGATACAGAAGTTTATGAATGTATATATGTTTTATGATACTTATACCTGGGACGCGGCATCAATATCAATGGCGAGTACATCACGCACCTTCGATTTGCCGACGATATAGTAGTCATGGCAGAAACGATGGAAGACCTCGGCATAATGCTCGACGACCTCAGTCGAGTTTCCCAACGTGTGGGCCTTAAAATGAACATGGACAAAACGAAGGTCATGTCGAACGCCCGTGTTGTGCCCACCCCAATAACATTGGGGAACACGACTCTCGAAGTTGTAGACGAATACGTCTACTTAGGACAAACAGTCCAACTAGGCCGGTCCAACTTCGTGAAAGAGGTCAATCGTCGAATCCAACTCGGCTGGGCAGCTTTCGGGAAACTTAGAAAAGTCTTTTCGTCTAATATACCTCAATCGCTCAAGACAAAATTATACAACCAGTGTGTGTTACCAGTGATGACTTATGGCACTGAAACGTGGTCTCTCACTATGGGCCTCATAAGAAGGCTCAAGGTCACGCAACGAGCTATGGAAAGGGCTATGCTCGGAATTTCTCTACGAGATCGAATCAGAAATGATGAGATCCGTAGACGAACGAAAGTCATCGACATAGCCCAGCGGATTAGTAAGTTGAAGTGGCAGTGGGCGGGGCACATAGCACGCAGAACTGATGGCCGATGGGGCCGAAAAGTTCTCGAATGGAGACCACATATCGGCAAGCGCAGCGTGGGACGACCAGCCACAAGATGGACAGATGACGTCATTCAAGTGGCAGGAAGACGCTGGATGCAGGCCGCTTCCAACCGGTCTTTTTGGAAATCCATGGAGGAGGCCTATGTCCAGCAGTGGACTTCTTGTGGCTGAATGATGATGATGATGATACCTGCTTACCCTCCTTTACAACGTGTAATTGAAATGGCGCAAAAAAGAGCAAAAGTTTGAAATTCCCAATTTTTTTTTTATCCAATCATAAACCTTTACACAATAAATTTAAATACAAATAGAAAATAAATCTATGATTTTTATGATTTATTCAATTATCTTAGATGCTGAAGAAACATTTCACTATTGTGCTTATGGAGGCATAAATGTTGGAATCCAGCTGAATAATTCGAAAATATAAATGCAAATCAGCATTCACGGAATTCGCTCCAGACACACTCAAACCGCGCGACTTTCTTTGCGCTGCATCGCAAGTCGAAAACTACAACAAACATGACGTTCATTTTTAAAACACTGTCACTGAATACTTGTTTAAACCAGAAGTTCGAGTAGTGTACAATTTGTCTGTATAAAATAAAATTAAAATTAAAAAATCCTTTATTACCATTTAGAGACACTGTATAAGAGTTTTAACATATGTACTTAAAACTTGCATGGAGACAAATTTTCTTATTATCATCATCATCATCAGCCATTTGACGCCCACTGCAGGACATGGGCCTCCTTCTTGGTTTTCATAACCATGAGGAGTTTTTCCATAATCGCCACGCTTGGCAGGCGTGTTGGCGATCGCAGTATGCGGTTGGAATCTCAGGAAGACGCTGCTGCCCGTCTTCTGGTAATTGATTTCCTTAGTCACCTTCTACGACATCCACGGAAGTTTAACGGAACGGAAGTAACGTAACAAGTTAAACTTTAAATTAAACCTAAGGGTCCACAGGGGTGAAGGCCTCCTCCAGATAAGCCCAGCAGTCCCTATCTCAGGCTCTATATGTAAATAGGTACTTAAAAAAAAAATGTTGCTACCAACATTGACAAAATAATAAAGTAACACAATATACTTATTCCCTTCTGCCAAACTGTACCGTAGTTTAACGGCAATAACCGGTCACTGTTGTTTAATATAAACAACAGTGACCAGTTATATCAGTCACCTGCTAATAGTTAGTACCAAAAGGTGTATAACTATAAATAAAGGCAATGTATGTTTACGTAACATCAGATAAGTAAGATAAGACATACTTTTTAAACTAAGCGGAATTATAAAACAACTAGTCGAATGTACAATATTGCCTCACGGTATCCAAATACTAGAGAAATCGTGTTATAACACTAAGGCCCGGTTTCTGAATCGAGAACTACACTAAGTATATACTTTAGTAACGTTCTGTCATGCTCTTCTCTTAGGAATTCGAAGAGACAACACTACAGTTAACTATTTACTTAGCGAAATTTTCAATTCGTAAACTGGTCTTAAGTAGGCTTCTGCGCCGCGCAGTGGAATTTACAAAGTAAAATCACCCGAGAAACAACTGTGAAAAGCGGCTTCCTTCAAACACAAAATGTAGGGTTCCCATTCAAGAGGTTCCCTTATTTCCGGACTAGTGTGCATGTTTCATGCTTTTTAAGTGTCCGTCCACGTTGAAATGGACCGTGCGGACGCAACGATGCAAATTAAAATAGTCCTTAAATACTAACGAATTTAAAGACTACAGTAGTAACTTATGTTGTACAATATCCTTTGTTTTCAGGTCCGGCGTCAGTTTAATACCATGACGTATATATACGTAAGCCCTACTACAGGGCAAGCCGGGATTGAGAGTTAATATATTAATGACTAAGCGTGCCCACCGCGGGTCGGCGATTTCAACATACCTCAGACACTCCGGTTTCCTCACAATGTATTTAAATCTGTATCATGCGTTTTTTTTAAGAACAGAGTATGGGGTGTTATCGGTTCGATTTTAGCGATTGGCGACTACGGCACTGAGGTAAGCTAGTACTTTTTCCTCTACCGTTAGCGTGTTGTATATTAAAACTGCGTACATAAACTCGCGCCTATGTCCCAAAAAGGTAAGTAGCGATTAGGTTTTGCCACTATTTTTATTTATTTATTCGTTCTTTTATAACTTTATTTGCTCGCTCACTTACCCACTAACTCACAAAAGCAATCCTCACTTACTCACTCAATCACTCACTCACTCACTCACTCACTCACTCACTCACTCACTCACTGACTCGCTCGCTCACTCACTCACTCATTCACTCACTGGGGCCTAACCAGCTACTTTTATTTCAAGACAAATGCGACCTTTACATAAACAGTCCAATCTACAGATTTACCCAAGCCTCCATAAAATCAATCCAAGTTGACCATTGACTTCGAAGTCTTTATGATTGAAAGGCAACGCTGTCGTTCTGTTTCATTGTTTTAAAAGAAACAGTGCTCAGACCGCGGGATATCTCTCGAGGTTTATCGTAGGAGCCACTCTTTAAAATGGCTTTTTGAAAGCATTGGATTTTGAAATAGTTTAAAAGAAGTTCTCTGACGCCGTTCTCGACTCGAGGATTGCTTTTAGCTGACAGATCTCGTGAATGTTCTTTTCAATGAGACCAGACGCGGCTCTACATTTTAATTCGGTATGCGATTTGTTTTATACTTAGGAGATGGAATGGTAGGAAAATTTTATAGAAAATCCTCGTAGAATGAATTCTTGTCAGTATTTTTATTTTGGCATGCAGTAATACACGTAAAAATGCATACAAATGAAACATAGGCAGAAATGTATCGCATTATCCATATATGGAACACAAATTATTGCTCGTAGGTATGTAATTTTCGTGGCCCGCAAATACTGGCGATAACCCGTAAACAATGTAAATTGTACAGTCGACAGCAACTTGACCTTTACATTTTAGTTGCCCGTAACACAACTTAATAATGTGCAACACATGGAAAGATTTCTGTGTTGTCAACTTTATACTAATTCCAGTAGAAACTGTGGTAAGAAATATTACTTTTTTGTTACTTTCTTGACTGTGATTGTTTGTACACGATTATCGCCTGTCGTCACAAGCACAACTCACTCACTAAACTCACGCCTGTGTCCCAGAGCGGTAGGCAGAGACCAGGGACTGCCACTTGCCACGATTCTGACAGATCACTTTCGCTTCCTCAACCTTCATTAGTCGTTGCATGCACGCACACCGGCTTCGCATACTTTTTAGCTTGCCCTTTGCTAATACATCGCCTATTTGGTCGAAGTATGTCCGCCTGGGACGTCCCTTACCGACCCTTCCACCCACATTCGCTCGATATATTTGTTTCGTCAATCTTTCTTCATTCATCCTCTCACAGAGGCTAAATTACTTCAAGCATTAAGTCGGTGGTCTGCAGACCATTAGTGGCTTGACAGCTAGGCTCGGCTCCACAATAATCAACATTGATTGAGGGTTTCAGATTGTAACTGGCATAGCCAACCAATATTGTTCTGCCTCTGATTCAGCAAAGCCAACCCTAGTTTAGAAAAGTCTATAGAAGGAAGAAATATTGACGAAACAAATATATCGAGCGAATTTTGGTGGAAGAGCTGGTAAGGGACGACCCAGGTGGAAATACTTTGACCAAATAGGGGATGTATTAGCAAAGGGCAAGACAAAAAGTACCCGAAACCGGCGTGCGTGCATGCAACGACTAATGAATGTTGAGGAAGCGAAAGTGATCTGTCAGGATCGTGGCAAGTAGCCGTCCCTGGTCTCTGCCTACCCCTCTGGGATACAGGCGTGTGTTTATGTATGTATGAAGGAAAAGGAAATCCTTCGAATGAAGTAGGCTATAGATTCAAATATACATTTTATGTACATTTATACATGCATAAACTCACGCCTGTATCCGAGTGGGGTAGGCAGAGACCACGGACTGCCACTTGCCATGATCCTGACAGATCACTTTCGCTTCCTCAACATTCATTGTAGTCGAAATACACTTAATACGTTTTATGTCTGAAACAAAATTTACATAAACAATTGGCCGTGTACATCCTGGTCACTCCGTATATGTTTAATGATTTTCCACGTGGTCTACTGAATAGTCACTTTCAGTTTTAACTTCAAACCTCTAGCTGAATTAGAAGTGAGTGAGTTTGTTTCGCAAAATTGCGATTTTGGGATCCCCAGAGGGAAACTGTACTGGATGAATGAAAGCAATGTTTATTCAGTCCATTCATTCCGTGTGGCGCCGGATCAAGAAAAGCGTCACTCCATTTCCTTCCGTGGATGTCGTAGAAGGCGACTAAGGAAATAAATTACTAGGACACGGGCAGCAGCGTCCTCCTGAGATTCCAACAGCATACTGCGATCGCCAACCCACCTGCCAAGCGTGGCGATTATGGCAAAGCCCCTCGTGGTTGTGAAAACCACGCAGGAGGCCTATGTCCTGCAGTGGGCGTCGAATGGCTGATGATGATGATGAATGTCTATTCGCGGCAAATGTCATCTCTTCACGAATTTTGACCTAAATAACGGTAAAATAAATTACAGTGGGTCTAAAAAGGCTCGAATCGAATACGAAAGGTGCAGAAAGTGGCCATGCGCAATCTGTGCATCTAGGTGGCGCCTACTCGCGTTACGGGGTGGGATAACGCGCACCGATCCGATTCAAAAGAACCGAACGCGCTGAAGTTAACGAAGTTCAGCCTCATTCACATAAACGCCGAACGAATCGACTGCGCAAAAAAAGTTTCGTCCGCGTTGCCCATTATGAAACAAACTTAAATTATTTGTGCGTTTAAAGGCGAGTCTCCTGCGCGTGTTTTTTTGAAACATTAATTACACAGAAAATACGAAACAAATACTTACATTTATTTCCATACGCAAACCGTCTACTGCTAACGGAAAATGTTTCTGTCTAAAACAAAACAAAATTTTGTGTCGTCATCATGCGAAATGAAACAGATCCCTTCCCTCTTTACCCCGCGCGGGGAATGTTTTCCGTCGGCCTCGGATGAAAGCGTTTATCCTGTTAAAAAACATTACACAAAACATTTTCCGTTTTCTTTGCGTAAAACATTTTCTTGGCTAGGGGAGGCAAAATAAAAAGTTAATTTAGAGAATTGAAAACCGGTACTTTTGTGTTATGTGTCATGATAAACGCAAGCAGGACACCCGGCTTAACAAAAACATTGTGTTTCAATACACTTTTGTGTATAGCCACGCCCCAATGTTTCAATGTTTTTGTGTAATGTTTCGAAAAAACACGCGTAGGAGACGCGGCTTAGCACCGATTGTTTTGTGTAATGTTTAATGAAAAACACGCGCAGGTGACACGTCATCCTTTTCAGTAAATAGTGGGTTAGGCCGTGTTCGGAAGCGCCTTAGGCTCTTCTTGACCTTAAATAGTTTCACACGACTCTTTTTAATATCACATTAAATCCTGCCCGGCCCATAAACTGCCCAAGAGGGACATTTTCCCAGTGAACCCTCGTTTTACTACAAGCCCTAGATTTAAACCAGATCATCGCAGTCACAAACCTGTGTCCCTAGTTTTACTACGAGCCCTGGATCTCCGCTAGATCTTCACAAACTTTGCGGGCCTTAAACCTATGGATGACAGAAGGTACACGTGAAACGTCCGAGCACATATCAGTGGACCCTCGTCCGAAAGACAAACTGCGGTCTGCAGATTATATCTAAACCATTTTGTTCCGTGGAGAGGAGGGGCGAAACGCGTGTTTGCTCAGAATAAGCCGGTAGGTGCTTAGATATGTATTAACAGTGGGGCTCACATCAGTATGTTATAATAACATTTATAGAGGCCCGTAATAGAAATGAGGCGACACCCAATTTCTGACTTGTTATTTTGAAGGCCTTGTATGAGCTCATTGAACTCGTAGAAAGTCAGGTGCACAGAGATAATATTTTATGTGTTTCGTTACATAAATGGGGGACTTGCCTAACAAATTGGTTAGAGTGACATTGTATTGACACCGTAGTATAATATTTTAGCGATATTAAACCGTAAACAAAACTATATCGTCAACATGGCCTCTCCATATAGATCAGGGTTTTTCAAAGTGGGGTACGTGAACCCCTAGGGGTTCGCCATTCGACGGTAGGGGGTTCGCGATAAGATTTACATAATGTAGGTAATGTATTTTTAAAATGATCTATATAGTGTAATCTTCTAAACTGCATTTACAGGATAAGTATGCCAATCTGGCAATTTTCCTTTTTCTAATCTTTTAATTTCTACCGATTTTTATGGTACATCTATTAATAGTAGTACTTACTTATCTAATAGTAGGCATACTTATCCTGTAAATGCAGTTTAGAAGATTACACTATATAGATCATTTTAAAAATACATTACTACTATTAGTAGATGTACCATAAAAATTGGTAGAAATTAAAAGATTAGAAAAAGGAAAATTGTCAGATTGGCATACTTATCCTGTAAATGCAGTTTAGAATAGTCTAAAAGAGGAGTTGACAGCTCTGGCTTCGCTGTCTTCTAGAAACTTTAACAGGGGTACGTGGCACCATAAGTTTGAGAAACCCTGAATGACTAATGTTTTTTTTATTTAATACTATAGGGTAGGTAGTTCTTTAATATCTCTGATGTATTTACGCTTATAAGATTTAAGGATATCACATTGAATATGACCGGCGATAATTATTTGTAATACGTTTAATAAGGTATTTTGAAGGCAGGCATCTATTTGTCAAGGTTCTATAAATATTAAAAATTTATTTGCGCCGTAAGCAATTTCCTTCTCATCTCCTAATTTAAATTCAGAACAATTTGAATTAATTAATTCGAAGTCTTTACGAGTGAGAAATACTGCAATATAAAAAACGAATAAAAGTTATCTTTATGCCACAGTTTCGTTTTGAATCATTTGAAGGAGAGTTCAGTTTTACAGCTGAAGAAGCCGGTGGAATGGTGTCGTTTCGAAATGTCAGGGCCGTATCTAGGAGGGTGGTAGGCGAGACCCCATTTTCTTAGTTTGCCCTATATCATCATCAGCCATTTGACGCCCACTGCAGGGCATAGGCCTCCCTCATGGTTTTCCTAACCATGAAGGGTTTTGCCATAATCGCCACGCTTGGCAGGCAGGTTGGCGATCGCAGTATGCGCTTGGAATCTCAGAAAGACGCTGCTGCCCGTCTCCTGGTAATGTTTGCCCTATATACACAGTTCAATGTATGTCGACTGTCTTTGTATATTACTTAATTGCGTCTGTTGCTTGAGAGGATATAATTACTAATTTTTAATTTGATTAGAACTCTTTACTAAACACATCAGAAAAAAACATTAAAAGCCTACATATCCAATATAATGTGTCCCTTATACGTCCGAATACTTAAAACTAAGTATGTACTCACCAACGTGCCCATTGGATTGTCAATCTTAAGTATCAAAGATCGTGATCATCTCAAGCGCTCATGTTTTCCTTCACAGTTATCGAGTGGTACTTCTATTACAAATGCACAAATTTATGTAACTTAAAAAAAGACATTAGTACATGATGGGGTTTAAGCCCGGGTTTAAACCCAAGAACTTTTGAATGTTAGACAAGCTTTATACCGGCCGCGCTACCACCGCGCTTTGGTATTAATTTTCTTTTTTTCTCTCTTTTTATTTCATTATAAAATTTCCTGAATCTCTTCAATCCATCCCTTGCGTACACCCTAAAGTCGTTATATTTTTGTAGCCACACTGAAACATGTCGGAATAACCTCGTAAATACGGGACGCCCGAATAAAATGCGATTGTTCTGTTTACAAAGATATTTAGTCGGTTGACTGCAGTGCAAATCATTTTTTTATCTTTATTTTGGTATACATTTCTTGAATCTTCAATCCATCCCTTACGTATGTCTTTGAAGTCGTTCTATTTTTATAGCAATACTAAAACTTGTCGGAATAACCTCGTAAGTACGTGACGCCCGAATAAAAACCGATTGTTCTGTTTACAGCGACATTTAGTCGGTTAATGGTGATGTCGCTGCAGTATAAATATATTCATTTATTTTTTCTCTTTTTATTTTCATATACACTTCTTGAATCTTCAATCCATTCCTCGCGTACGCCCCTTAAGTAGTTATACTATTGTAGCCACACTGAAACATGTCGGAATAACCTCTTAAATACGTGACGCTCAAATAAACACTGATTGTTCTGTTTACAACGACATTTAGTCGGTCGAAGGTGATCTGGCTGCAGTATAAATGTATTCATTTTTATTTTATTTTCAATTTATTTAATCTTTAATCCATTCCTCGCGTACGCCCCTGAAGTCGTTATACTATTGTAGCCACACTGAAACATGTCGGAATAACCTCGTAAATACGTGACGCTCGAATAAAAACCGATTGTTCTGTTTACAGCGACATTTAGTCGGTTGATGGCGATCTCGTTGCAGTGTAAATATTGCGCTGTTAAATCTCTCCAATTGGTCGTAACTCGCAAAGCAGGTGATGGATTGGTAATCGCTTTTTGCGATCGATTGATGTGTCCATTTTACATTGTTAGATTAATTCATACCCGTACAGGCTGTAACAAAATGTCTATACAACTATATGCAAAATTGACAAACAACATACAAACTTCGACAGTACGAAGTTCTACTAGACAATACGAACAAATTTTATTATGAGGAAAACTTCTAAATCGCGGGAAAGATACTGGTAATGCTATACAAATTTTTAACCAACTCAAAAACGGAGGAGGGTCTTAATTCATCCGTATGTTTTTATTATGTTCAGCGATAATTCTTTACCATGTTATTCGAAATAATTTGTAGTTCTTTTTTGTTAGAACGGGGACATCTTCCATATAAATCTGTTGGTGAGATCCATAACATAAAATTGTCGAACTTTTCTTTTTAGTGTGTATTTTTCTTGATGTCCTTTTTTGTAATTAAAATGTTATGTTCGCTTTGGTGGTGGTAGCCTAGTGGGTAAAACATTGGGCTCGGAAGCGGGAGACCCAGGTTCGATTCCCAGTGCGGGCATGTACCTATTCTTTGACTTTTGACTTTGTTTTCTAAGTTATGTACATTTGTGAAGTTATAGTAGCCATACCACTCGCTAACGGTGAAGGAAAACATCATGAGGAAACCTAAGTGTGTGAGCTATTCATATACCTCAGCGTTTGAAAACGCCAATCCGCGGTGGGCACGCGTGGTGATTAAGCCCATACTCTCTCCCTGAGAGAAGGCCTGTGCCCTACAGTGGGACGTATATAGGCTGCTTATGTTCGCTTTATCGGTGGAAAACGACCACTACAGCGTATTTGTATCGTTGGCAACGAACCTGTCAAGGTTGACGAAGAGGAATGCTCAAGGTAGACCATCAGCTAAATGAAGTGCTAAATAGTGGAGTTTCCCAATAAACTGAGAGTCACTTGCCTGAGGACCTGGGTTCTAATTCCAGCATGTACCTACAACTTGTATTTCTTAACAACCACGCATGCCGGGACTTGAACCCTTGTATTTCTTAGTTACGTACACAGCCACGAATCGCAGGATGTGGCTGGGCGCCTTAGTAAAATAGTTCAGTAACTTATCTAATTGAAACTTTTTAATTAATGTACCTTGTTTGAAACCTCTAGATACTCTGAAAATTTCAAGGGAATGTTCATACACTAATGACATAACATATTTGTAAATATTCGTGATTTTCGGTTCAGAACTTCAAAGTGGTAGGTCCCAGAGCGTTGAAAAATGTTTTCTATTACGTCAAATGTTTAAGATTCTATCGTTCGTTATGCGTAAATAAGTGAAAGAACGGTTGAGTTGGCCCGCGCTGACCATAAGACGCTCAAACAGTAGGTTTTTTCAACTTTTATTAGTTTTTGTCTGATATTGTGGATTTAAGCTTAAGCTTAATGTGACTTTGGGTAACAAAGAAATTTTATACATCATGATTAAAACATGGTTAGAATGTTCATGAAAAAGTGTCAGTTGAATTCAGAATCACCCTGTAGTAAAAACTTGGATTATCGTACACCTACACAGAACGGTTATTCTTTTTTTTTAGTCTTTTTTCCTCTTCGCACGATAAAGCCACTATGACCATGTCTTCACCCATCTTTAAATTTTGTGTCGTACTGCCACTGACTGATAAAAGATAATGTGTCATCACAACGCGCCGTGTGTTTGCGTTTTCGATGTGCCGCGTCGGTTAAGACCCGTGCCGCGCCGCGCTACGCCGCGCCGATCTGGTGCGGTTCAACCTTTAAAAGTAAAAATATTTATATATTGCATAAACATAATTATGGTACGTTTACAATAATGACTTATTTCATCGTACGGTGCAAAGCGTAGCCAGGGAAGGTCTGTATCTTGGGGAACCAATTAAAATTAAGAAGAAAAATCTGTATCTTATTTATACTTACTTCTGGGCCAGAAAATAAAATAAAATAAAAATTTACTTACACTTATTAAAAAATAAAAGTAAAAGGTTTTAAGTTTAGTTTAGGAAATGCTCTGTACTTATGTAAGTAGGCCTACATTACATAAGGCTTGGACTAAGCGTTTCCATCACCACTTGCTAACGGTGAAGATAAACATCGTGAGGAAACCTGTGACTTAGTTGACTGCACGTAATGTCATACTGTCTAATTTACAAAAACACGATTCCTTAAACCACTCCTCAGAGGCAGTTTAAGTAGTCTGTGGTAAAGGGAAATACGTAACCAGATTATTTAAACTGCCTCTGCGGCCATTCAACTATTACGAAAGCACTACAGGGGGGCGAGGGGTCTTTGCTTTGCTTTTTTTTGATGACATGGGGGGTGTGGGTGATGGTGATTACGTCACCAGTAGGTTTTTTTTACTTTTTCGGATTTTCTACAAAATTTTGTCGATATTGCGTTTAACGCATATGGCAACCCTACTTGTCTATGCTTAAAAATAAAACGACTTTTCAGGGATCCCCAAAAATAATAGATACATTTAGGTACTCGCTGCAACCGACTAGGGGAACTACCGCGCGCTATTCACTTGTCGGGAGGCCTATGTCCTGCAGTGGGCGTCAAATGGCTGATGATGATAATTCACTTTTCTAAATTTCTTATTTCCTATTTCTAGACGTAGACTGCTTATGAATCAATAAAAAAACACAATACATTAAAAGAAAAATGCATAATTATACCAATATTCACGTAAGCGAGGGAGGGGGTGTAAGAGCTTTGCTTACTTTTTAGATGTTTTGAACTGTAATTTTGCTGATAGTAACTATAATCATCTTTAAAAGTGCTATTATCAACTTTACATTTCTTCTTCTACTTTATGTGCCTTGCTTAAATTTCCTCTACTAACTTTAAAATGAACAGTTAGGTGCTGCCCCGGATGCAACATGTTACAATTTGGACAGAATACCAAAGTTATCATGACATGTTGGATTTCGGTGAAATTAGACATCACAATTTTAGGGTCGGCGGACTAAAGCACATAACCCAAATTGTTATTAAATTATTGTTCTATCCCACATTAGTAATTAAAATAGCTGTTTGCTTATTTTTTGTAAAAAAAAAACCTGTGTGTTCAATTCATTGTTTCGTGACAGCTCTCCGTTAATGTGAAAAAGTTAAGAAAAGTGTTAATGAGTAATTTTATAATCAGTTTATTTCAGCACCTCAAAAATTTGTGTTTTTGACTTATGTTGAAATCTACAAAGAACGTCGAATGTTGACAATTTTGAAGCTGTTCTATTTAGCATATTTTTTTTAATTTCGTTCATAAATTTGATAATTATCATTTTTATCACAGGGCTTTACTTTAATGCAGTCCTCGACATTCTTTTACAGTGCGAAGTAGCATTATTTACCTACATTAGAGACATAATTTTTCAAGTGATTTCCACTGTTTTTTTGAGTGCCTTTAAAGGCGCCTCATATTTAATCTACCATAATATAGGGCCTAACACTGAACGTACTAGAGAATCAGCGACTTTACTGAAAATGTTTTGTGAAAGTGACCAAGAAAAACGGTAGACACTTCCTTACAGCCACGTGTCTATCCAAAGGAAGTAACGAAACGAAATCTCATCCTAAAGAGCCATAAAAGTTTCCTCATAGTAATAAGTGTAGAGGGCACGCGTTGGCGTTACGAGCGCGTCCGGCGCTACGTGACCCGTCGTCGGTCGGTAGCCAGGTTATAGCTCTCTTGCCGGGAGAAAGACTTTGTATCCATGCAACAGAGAGCACTTGTATAAAATTGTTAGTGCATTATACTTTATTTTGCATTGTTAAATTGTTTTGTGCGATTAGAGATTTTCTCTTTAAAATGTGAAAATGCTGAAAAGGCCGAAACCAGCGCTACTGACTAATAATAATAATATGTGATGGATAGAATATTGTTTATCGTACACCAGGAAAATATAGTACTTCTCCTTTCTTTTCATTGGTTCATTAGATCTTTAGCTCTCTTAACATACTGATCCGCCAGATGCTGATCAGACCACCAATTGTATACTATTAAGAAAACTATGTCCCTATTAGTTACGTTATCTCTGTAAATTACTGGTGTCCAATAAAGAGTTGCATATCTATCTATCCTTTTCTTTCTTCAAGTTATTCAGTTATATGAGATAGATTTTTTGTGCTGTTGTTTAACGTCTTACATCTTCAGTCTGTGTCCATTTTTAGGGTTTCGTACCCGAAGGGTGCCAAATGGGACCCTTTTACCAAGACTTTACTGTCTGTGTGTCTGTCACCAGGCTGTGTCTCATGAACCGCGATAGCTAGGCAGTTTAAATTTTCACAGATGATGTATTTCAGTTGTCGCTATAACAAAAAATACTAAAAACAGAATAACATAAATATTTAAGGGGGGTTCCCATACTACAAACGTTGTCTAAAGACAGCGCTCACCATCTAGCGGCCATCTACGTAACTTTCACAACGCCGTTGTCATGTCGTTAAATGTCAATGTTAAAGGCTTCTTGTTGATTTCTGTAGATGGGGCTGTTCTCAAATTCAATCTTTATCCGATGTTGTATAGATAATGGTATGGAATCCTTCGTGCACGAGTCCGACTCGCACTTGGCCGGTTTTTAAGCACTCTTCACGTGTAGGTAAGTTGGAATTTGTTTATACTGGATGATATATATTTTTTTCGTTTTCGTTAAAAAACTGGTTTAAATTTTTTGATCTTAAGACGATAAAGCTGGTTTATGGGAGGAGTTCCCGCTATGAACCAGCTTTAACTACAGAGTATTTTAGTTTAATCTACTTTTTATAAATACCTAATATCTATGCCACTCATTGTCGCTCCCTTCTGATCTTTGACGATGCCTTGGGGTTATTTTGTAATCACGTATCAACTTTCTTAGTCGTGATCTGAAAATTATTTATGAACTCAATTAATACATTGTTTGTTCTTTAATATTCTTTATGCTCCATTCCACGAAACAAGCTCCCAAATAAAATCATCCATGTATGCCCATTGATTAATGCGCGTGGCCTTCAATAGCCACTAACCTGCCCTATGAAGCGGACCG
The DNA here is from genome assembly GCA_947308005.1 of Yponomeuta malinellus. Classification (NCBI taxonomy): domain Eukaryota; kingdom Metazoa; phylum Arthropoda; class Insecta; order Lepidoptera; family Yponomeutidae; genus Yponomeuta; species Yponomeuta malinellus. The sequence continues at coordinate 13,446,847 of OX371012.1, forward strand.
TTTTCGCTTATCTCTATGGTCCCAACTGAAAATCAGTTTTGCTAACTATAGCACACATCAGTAAAGTATGCTGAGTTGGAGCCCCTTTTTTGTTGTCACGGAGGCACCTGAGGCGTTTGGGGTCCGAGGTGACTGGGTGCCATACATTACTGTATGGTACCCGGCTGCCTTTGACTCTATATGCCTCACATGTTCTGTTCACGATTGTTTTGTTTTATCTCTGTTTTGTTGACGTTCGTGTCTTTTGTTTGTGTACCTTTTGTTTAATTTGTATTTCTGTGACAATTTAAATAAATATCCTCTTTCTTTCTTTCTAACCGCGCGCATGGAGCAATGAGATGCGAGTATTTTGTTCCCTAAGAGTTCGACTCGTGGAACGGAGTATAGGCTTCTTCTGTGTTTCATCGTTGTCCCCAGTTTGATTATATTTTTGACCTTCTCTTTGTTTAAACGTATAACAGTTAGGATGCATCGAGAATTCCACTTCCCTTTCTTCCTTTCGAACCAGTTCATGACATCTCTTTCATCACTACATGCATTTGTTTTTTCCTTGATTCAGGTTAGACATCAGGTGTCCCGCTATGTGTATCTGTGTGAGGAAGTGTCACGCTGTGTGATAGTGTTTAGATTTTGAGTGTTACTAGATAAGATAAGATATTTTTTTTTTCTCATAAAATCGTAGTTATAAAGTGTACATAAGAATTAAATTTAACACAGGTAAGAGTGAGTACGAAGCCTAAACTAGGAATAAACCTGTATTTTAGGCTGTGTACGTAGGAGCTTAAATTATTATAACGATAAAAGTTAACAATAATTCAGGAAATAAATGGTACGAATCAATAGAAACAATTAGGAAGCTTGATACTTTAGAATTAAACGTGTTACATAAAACTACTTAACTTACAACATTCAGGAGGATCTCTGTCTCCATCGTACGTCAGTCCTTGCAAGAAATTTTGCAACGTAATTTACTGTTTCCTCTATGGCGTTTCTCGATTAACACAGAGATTTTAACTTTCCTAGAATTACGTGCTCTAATGATTTGGTCACTTAAATCCTCCTCACTGTTGAATAAAAATCAAATTATAGAAATAATCGTTTTAGAGAAAATATTACTTAGATCTTTAATATTTTTCAAGTATTTTTATAATGTATGGTGTGCGATAAAGAGTACTAATGTAATCTAACAAGTTGTTGTCAACCACTTACTCTCATTGAAAAAAAAGAAACTTAAGCCTTTGCATCTATGTAGGTAATGAGATGATTTATACAGCGTCCAGTGGCACCTTCACTCAGAGATGGGTGAAGGGACCACTCGGACGCTGCAAAGCCTGGGATATTGTTTTTCGATGGAGTAGGCTTGCTAAGCACCTATACTGTCCTGACAACTTAGTCGGCCTGGCCCACAGGAAATACAAGTCAATCGTGCGGAGCCAACCAAGCCGCGCGTTTCGTCACGATGTTTTCCTTCACCGTTAGTGTGATTTTGCTACTACAAATCTGCAGATGTACGTAACCTTGACAATAAACAAAGTGATAGGTCCATCGAATCGAACCTGGGTCTCCCGCTCCCGAGTCCATTGTTCTACCCACTAGGTTAGCACCGCTTTTGTTGTCATTCAAGTGTTTAAGAATATTTCCAAAATAACCCTGTATAAAAGAAACTCCTTTAAGTTTTTAGCGCCTACCAAAAATACTAAACAATAATAGAACCGTAAAACTAGCTTCTATCTATGCCCGCTTTACTTTATACTTATACATTGTTTGTGTAATACATTAGTAAAATAACAAAGTTCATATTTACAATATTATCTATATATAAAACCGTTATATATTATATATATATATATATATATATATATATATATATATATATATATATACATATATATATATATATATATATATATATATATATATATATATATATATATATATATATAAGTTCATATACAGGTGTCCCGTAAATGGTGTTCCAAGCTGAAGGGGATATTATTATAATATTATTATATATTATATATATGTTACAGCCAAAGTAATAAATCTGGATATTATACATAATGACTGGTCATTATATATAATGTCTACTCAGTTTAGATAAAGTGATAATTAACACAAAATTAATCACATTTACTAGCAATTTTATTTAATATCATATTAATATCATAATGTAGGGTACCTATGACTTTTCCATGCACCAACCTTGTTTAAGTTTGACACAAAACTAAGTTTTTTAGTGAAATATTTTTTTTCGCTTTTATATAAAAAAAAAGAACTAACACCCGAAGTTCCAGGATGGAGCGGAGCGCAGCGAACCTATTTTTGCTTATGTGTACTGACCTAACAAACAAAATGCGAAATATAAATTTAATCAAACAATTATTTGCTATATAACACTTACCAAAATAAAACGTTAGCATAATAATTTATTACTTTGTCTAGTGAATTTGGCTTTTATATATAATGACCAGTCATTATGTATAATAGCTATTTAACCACTTTGGCTGTAACATATATATAAAGAACCGTTAATTTTCTTAAATTTTTATTTGAATTAGTTTTAGATATTTAGGTGAGCTACATTCCCCTTCAGCTTGGAACACCATTTACGGGACACCCTGAATATGAACTGTTTCGTACGTATTTCAACAAGAAGTACGTATTACATCAGATTTTTAGCTACACTTATGGTAGCCGACGTCCGCCAATGTGTAACTAGCAGAAATACGCATAAACGCTAAAAAACCTTCCTTTCATGTAGCCTATATACTCTTAGGTTCGTACCACTGCAGGTCCCCTCTCGTAGAGAAAGTATGAGCGTATTACCACGCGTGCCCATTGGCAATTTCAATCTCTGAGATATTAACACCTCAAATACGTTCTCCTTCACAATCAGCGTATTGCTGTTATAACTTCACAAAATGTACGTAACTCACAATAAAAAGTCATTGGTACATGGTGGAATTCGAATGGCAGAATGCGAGGCCGGCGTTCTATCGCTCTCTACCGAATTAACCTTAATGGTTACAAATTAAATTTAAATTATACAGACAGTCACGTGCAATCATGTCGGTAGGTAGCAAAGTTGAGACACGTAGAGACCCATCTGGCCAAAATATAATAAAACAGAAGTATATGTCTGCCGTAACCATGGAGTCTCTAGTAATAATTAGAAAAAACAGTATTGATTTATATATGGCATAGTGCGTGGGTAGGCCCCCCACCAGATGGTCTGACGACCTGGTTACGGTGGCGGCGAGTCGCTGGATGCGGGCGGCACAACACCGGGAAGCTTGGAAAACCAAGGGTGAGGCCTATGTCCTGCAGTGGGCGTCAAATGGCTGATGATGATGTTGGTTCGGATATCGGCCCGTACCAACTTTGTTTTCTAAGTTTTGTACATTTGTAAAGTTGTAGTAGCAATACCATTCGCTAACGGTGAAGGAAAACATCGTGAGGAAACCGGAGTGTCTGAGATGTTCACAGACGTCAGCGCTTGAAATTACCAATCCGCGATGGGCACGCGTGGCAATTAAGCCCATTCTCTCTGAGTGCCCTACAGACGTATATAGGTTGCATTAATAATAATTATATAAACGCGCATGTTCAGGGCAATAAGTAAGAAATTTGTTAATTAAAAATACTTTCGCTGAAGATGTCATGTGACTGTGAGACCGATACCGAAACGTATTTCCCATAATTTCTCACCTTTTGTTCAAGTGCAAAATCGGGTAGGTACAAGTCCTGGGAGTCCTCTAAAGTTCAAAGGGGAGTCGGAACTAGTTGGTAATACCATGTTACCTACTGAGCCTAATTGCTGAACGCACATCACACTAATTCCCTCAGTTTTCAGCCAAGACCCACTTGCATAAAACCGACATTTATATTGTATAAGTGTTTGAAACAAGTCTGTTAGAGTTCGTCTTTTACAACAACTTTTGCTTATTGTTTGTTACGCTTTATTGCACAAAAATTAAAACAATAAAACTTAAATAACAGGTAAGTGCAGATGTACAAAGGCGGACTTATTTCAAAAGAAATTTCTTCCAGCCAGCCTAAGAGAGGTTCTGAATGATAAAACAGAGAGCGGGAGAAGGCAAATAAAACTCAATAATGAGAGAAATAAATAATACTAAAAACCACCTATTTATTCTATCACTTATTTAAATTTTACTTTTACTTATCTGTCTGCATTGTTTTTTTTTATCTAAAAAGAAAGAACGATACTAAAGCGTCTGTGACTTTATTATTTAGGTTGCTGTTACACCTAACAAGCTGTCTCGCTCGCACATTCTAAATTATTCATGATTGTAATAAAATGAGTTTACTTTTTATAAATGTGCTTTGAGGTGTTAGCTAGATAATAAAAACACGGACATTCCAGACATATTTTTTTCTAGATTTTTTATTAAGACCAAAATATACTAAAATTTATAATTTTGGAAACAAGTTTTCTTATTAAAACTCTTATACTTAGGAAAACATAAGCAGCCTATATACGTCCCACTGTAGGGCACAGGCCTTCTCTCAGGGAGAGAGTACTAAGAATACTTAGGAAAACAAAAATGTAATAAAAATGTTCGTAATTTACTATCTATGAAACACTCAGACCATATTTATGAAAAGTCTAGAATTGTTTTCACAATCACTACAAATGTTAAATTTTGTAAGTGAGATAGCATGAGATACTTAACAGCCGCCTTAATTCTGAGTTCATTCTCAACTCAGAAACCGGCGGTGAGCCACCTGGACATGTGAGTGCGTTGTGTGATTGTCATTTGTTTATTGCATGTGTGTCAGTGAAGTCATCATGAATAATTAGACCGTGCATAATTAATAATTAGCCCGTGTTACGCAGAAACATTTCAATCCACAAATTTCGAGAATGTTTTTTTTTCAGCATTATTTTTGTTGAGACGTGTTTAATATTAGTTGTGAATATTATAGTGTTAGAAATATAAAACGACTGGACAAATTGATGTAACAAAACAATCTAATACATAAAACAAGCGTTTTTTTTGCAAGTTACGTATTGTAGGTTGGAATGTTTCTGCGTAACTCGCCTAATTGTATTTTTTTTTTTTTCAAATAATTATAATTAATTATTTACATTTTTCTAGACTCATCCGGTGACCTAAGAGCAATTTAGCCTGTACCTATGTACAGAACGGGACTAAAAAGAGAAGCCACAGAAACAGCGGCTGTAGACGCGTAATTTCTTAATGAAACAAAGCACGCATAACAGCGAAAACCCCAATTACTAAAAACCATTTTAAGCGCGTTTCATGTCAGCTGACCTTCAGAGTTCAGGTTTGTCTGTGACGCGAGGTCTCCAGTGACACTTGTATCGCCAATATCTTTCGTTTCAGTTTCAAGCTGATTGTACACTGTTATTAGCTTATAAGATTAGCAAACTGAAGTAACAGTGAGCTGGTCACATATGCCGAAGAACCGCTGGTCGATGAGATGCAAATACTCTCGAGTAGAAACCACGAAGTGGCGAACGCTGCGTAGGACGCCCACTAGCTCGCTGGACCGACGACCTGAGGCAGACTGCTGGCAGCGGCTGGATGGGGATGGCCGAGGACAGGAAGTCGATTGGGGGAGGCAATGTCCAGCAGTATACGAGTACCTGTTGATTGATTTATTGAACACTATTATTCTACTTTTTGATTTGTAATACATTTTTATTTATTTATTTTATTTCAAATCTCATTTAATTATGTTAAACGTCACGATGATGAAATTGTGGTCATGTGAATACAGGGTGGCCAACTTGGAGGTATACAACTTTTTTTTGCCGCCATTTTGTTTTGGCGGTAAATATGACAGTTGTTGCTTATGTGCTTATTTTGTTTCTGTGATGTATCTTGTTGGTATAATAAATGTCTTTCTTCTTCTTCTTCTTCTTAAAATTACTTTGTGTAGATACAGCAAATTTACTATGGAGCGTTTTACGACAGAACAACGTGTTTTAATTATTAAAACGTTTTACTCAACCCAATCATGTATTGCGGAAACTCTGAGAAAATTGCGGCCGATTTTTGGTAGAAATAACTTACCTTCGCGGCTAACAATAGCTCGTTTAGTGAATAAATTTGAGCAGTATGGCATTGTAACAGATAAAGCAGTTCCTCATCGTGTCAGAAAGCCTCTTACAGAGCAGTATATCCAAATTGTTCGTCAAAGTGTAGCCAAAGAACCCACATTGTGTACCAGGCGACGTTCGCAACAACTCGGAATTAAGAGGACTTCTCTACAGACAATTTTGAAGAAAGACATTTGTTTGTTTCCATATAAGGCACAGATAACTCAAGAACTTCGGCCTCGAGATCATGAATGCCGTCGTGATTACTGTAATGCTATGCTAACAAAGCTGGAAAGAGACCCAAACTTTCATCAAAAAATTATTATGAGTGACGAAGCTCATTTCGACCTCAGCGGATTTGTTAATAAACAAAATTCTCGCTATTGGGGAGAAGAACAACCTTCTTTGATCCACGAACGACCACTGCATCCTCGTCGAGTAACAGTTTGGTGTGGAATTTGGTCAGGAGGGGTAGTTGGGCCTTATTTCTTTGAAGATGCTATGGGTGATGCTGTTACAGTGAATGGAGATCGGTACCGTGAGATGATTATCAATTTTTTCTCGAATCAAGTGAATCAATTGGGCTTAGGAAACATGTGGTTTCAACAAGACGGGGCCACATGTCACACGGCACGAGCCACAGTAGAAACATTAAAAAGAATGTTTCCCGGTCGATTAATTTCGAGAAAGGGTGACATTGATTGGCCCCCAAGATCGCCTGATTTAACAGCTCCTGACTTTTTTCTGTGGGGCTATCTAAAGGGACGTGTCTATGCTAACAGGCCAATGAATCCTCAGCAATTAAAGCAAAATATTCGAGACACAGTCACGGAGATAACGCAGGAAATGTGTGAAAATGTGATGAAAAACGCGATGAAAAGGGTTCGAATCTGCGATGCTGCTACAGGTGGACATTTGTCTGACATTATTTTCCATGTTTAACCGCCGGCCCTAAATGCTATATTTAACAAGGAATACATTAAGTATTTAATAGAATAAAATTACAAAACTAAAGTGTATACCTGTTATTTGGCCACCCTGTATAATATTCTCTACTATAGAAACATATATACATTCACACGAAAAAATATAAAGTATGTGTGTAACGTAACCTGCTTACAATCGATGGAGTGAATCGCGAATATTGTGACTTGAATGCTAATTTTAATTTCGTTCAGCTTCTTTAGCAAGCCTGTACGTCTCCATTGTGTATTTCTTTATAATTGATGAGTAAAAGTCGGAAGAAATAAAGAATACTTTTATTTTCTGGACTGTGATTGAATTTGAAACGAGATCGTAAAATAATTAATTGCTGCACGATCCGATTTCATCAAACAGGATCCTCCGATTAATTTACTTTTTCTTGTGAAGGAATAGAAAAATGTACAAATAGTACGGTAAAGTGTGGCTTGCTGAAAAGTGTTTTGGACTTTGATTTGCAACGCGTTCAGCTTAAGGGGCTAGTGATACTAGCACCAACAATGGAAAAAATCATATTTTATATATAATTGTTGCAAACAGTATTCGCTCAATCTCGTAATAATGTTAATAGTGATTTTGATAAGTGTGGTCTGGTGTGTTTGATAGATAATTATATTACGGAAATTTTAAATACAGTTTTGTTTTCTTATAAGTAGTTTTCAATAAAGAAAAGTTGTTTCCAAAATTATTAACTTTGGAATCAAATTTTCTAAATCAAAAACTACGTACAGGATAATAAAAATATGTCTTGAATGTTCGCAATTTTATTATCGATCAAACTCTCAGACCACATTTATCAAAAGTATACGCATTTTATTACAATCACTAAAAATTTTACATTGTACGAGCAAGACAGAGTGCTCAACGTAAAAGCCACCCTTTAAGGCCAAAAGCGGCCGCTTAAAAAAACCGTTGTTACTGCATGTAATTAGGTTAATTACTGTACCCAATAAATTATTTTATTTATTTATTTATTTATTAATACTTTTATTGCACTTAAAAAAAAATCGTACAATAATTATTATGGAAGGTGAAGTTCACCTACCTACCGTACCCCTGAGCACAGGTGTAATAAAATGCGTTTTACTATCAAATGTGATATGACAATGACAAAAAATGTTATCTAGGGCAGTCGGTCACTATTTTTATGAATTGTTAAACATTACAGCATCATTATGGTTTTATTTGGGCTACACTGAGGTTTGGATAATAGAAAAATTTACCAAAATTGTTGGGTAGTGATGTTCAGTCGTCAAATTGTAGTAATTACAAGTGTATTTCTGAGATTCCACAAAATGCCTACTTTTTCCCTCAGTATTCGCACGCTCAGAGCAATCAGTTCAGTATAACCTCTTAAGCCCTAGCGTCCTATAGATACAAACGTATATTCTCACCCAATGAGCTTAAAGTAGGAAATCTGGAAAATCAACAGTTGTAGGGCCATCATTATGATGATGATGAGGCCCAATATGTATTCATCAAATTTTTAGACGATTTTTTTTTTGTAGAGTTTTAGAAGATTGATAGTGAGTTTTACCTCCAGGGCTAAGGAAGATAAATCGTGCGCTGAGAGAACCTAGCCCTGTCACAAAATGAACTTATCTTTTTCACACTCCCGTATGCCTATCAGTTATGCCTATCATACACCCCCTGCGTTTGACTGGTGTAAAATGCTTGTGCACTTAACGTGTTTATACTAATAATGAAATGGCAAAATAGCAGACAAAGCCTACGAGTTGGAAAAAAATGAAAATGTATTTATTACCGGTTCAGGATTACAGAAACCGTAAGTTTATTAAACTAATTAATTATTACACGCAATAGGCCGTTTTTAAACTAAGAAAATGCGTATTGCCCTGCATTCATCACAGAAAGAAAAATCCTTATATTTTATCAATTAATGATTATATTAAAAAAAGAGATAAAAACAAAAACAACGTTGCCCTGTCAACAGCTGTTCACTTTGATTTCTAACTTGTATACTTTGGAGGCATATTATTATTATTACTTTTACTAATATGTAGCTACAATCCGGTATATTCATTTATTGATTGACTGACTGATTAATCAGCTATACGTTTTCTCAGAAACTATAGCACCTACGAAAAGTGATGTACGAGAAAGTTGTAGGAAATGTATGGTATACAGCCATCCTTTGAAGCCGATTTTTTTAATTTTGAACGCCTATACGAATGTCCCAACTTTTTGTTTACCGGCCGATTTTGATGAAATTTGGAATAAGCAATTTTGATATATTTTTTCGGCTATTCGAAATTCAAAATAGGGGCGCCAATATGGCCGCCCAAAAATTGGCCATTTTTCACCAGCTTCGCGAAACGGGCACGAGAAACCCCGCCGCGGCGAGGCCGAAGGCGAAGCTCCGTTCAGGCCGAGGCCGAAGGCCGAGACCATACATGTTTCCACGCGACAAGTCAAAACCCGGGTGTCCAGCGAGGCCCTAGGCCGATCACCGCGGAGAGCGAAGCTCGGAGCGGCTGGGGGTTGGTTATTATATATATTATATATATATATTTCCTAAATAGTTGGTGTAAAAGGCCCCCATGGAAAGTGAATCTCTACTTAGTCGGCAGTTCTGACCAGTGTAATGGGCAAAATCATTCAACTACACAGAGATTAGTGAGTGTGATTTATGTCCCACCTACGACCAGACAGGAACGTGTAGGACTTAACCTAATTACTGAAAAGAGATTTGTGATCGTGATAATATATCTATCTAACGTGATAATACCTTTAAACGAGCAATTCTTGTATATATATATCTTATATATATAAAAGAAAGTCATGTTAGTTACACTATTTATAACTCAAGAACGGGTGAACCGATTTGGCTGAAAATTGGTAGGGAGGTAGTTAAGAACTGGGAGAAGGACATAGAATACTTTTTATGCCGTTCCCGTTGTTACCGTGTGACTTGACATAAAACGTTCTATAACCAAACGCAACTGACATGGAATAACAAAACAACTCAGTCAAAATATGTCAGCGGTTCATTTGTTAAAAATGGTATAACAAAACGCAACTGACAGCTGAGCATATTTAAAAAAAAGTTAAAGCAAGGAATATTAATACTCTCTGCCGGTTTAAAGTTTCTAATAAAAAGCTACAAAGCAAACTTCAACTTCAAAACTACAAAGCAAACTTCAACTTCAAAATTTCTAATATTGTATTGCTGTGCCGTTATTGATGTACCGTATATCATCAATAAAAATACCATGCCGCGACCAAGACGATCAAATCTTTCTCGACAAAGTCGTAATCCAAGAGTAAATCGAAACATTGCGAATGAAAGCACTGAAGAAGAGCAAGAAATTGCACGTGAAGAGCGACTTCGTGCTTCTCACTCACAAGAGCAAAGGGAGGCAGCCCGTGAAACGGCTCGGTTGGTAATGCGAAATCGTCGAGCAAACCTCAGAGACCAACAGCTAGATAATTTACGAAGCAGAAGAAGAAATTCATCAAATACTGATTTGAATCGGGCAGCGTTTCAATACAATTGCAGCACTGATTACTGCTTGCATACTAGCGTTCGCATTGCGCCAATGGACGTTGTTTGCGAGTATTGTGGCGCATTAAAGTTTTCCGAAGAACCGCCAGGATTGTGCTGCCTTAGTGGCAAAGTGAAATTGCCATCATTGACTCCGCCACCTGAGCCATTAAATTCATTGCTTCGTGGCGAAACACCCGAATCCCGACATTTTCTTGGAAACACCCAAAAATACAATAGTTGTTTCCAAATGACCTCATTTGGGGTTTATTAAGGCATTATTAAGAACGAGGATTTAATCCGACATTCAAGGTATTTATGTTTATTTAAACCTTCATGATTATCATATTTATATCATACATTGCACGCGATTAAAAATTGAAATGAAAAACTGCTAAAATATCATTAGAATACGAAGGCAAATTTCGCCACTTTCTACAAGCTCGTAGCTCAGGTGGGAAATCGGGCGGTCCCGAAACCAGAAGATGCCGGTTCGAGCCTGTCTCCAGTCCGATAATTTTTTTCATTTTTTTTCCACTTTTTTTTCATCGTATCTAAATATAATTTGCAAAAAATACGATAAATAAAAAAAATACATCCAGGTACTTACAACTTCAAGTCTATATCCCGGAGAGGCAGGCTTTCCACCTGTCACGATCCAGACAAACCAAGAGGATTGGTTTGGAAAACGAAAGATCAGTTCATTAACAACTACCTATTGGTCGCTCGCCGCATGCTTGCACGGCGGTTTCGGATACTTCTGTTACGGATAATGCTGTGTGGCCTGGGGCATAGAGTTCACTTTCCTCAACACTTGAAATCGCCAATCTGTGGCGGGCGGATCGGATACCATCTCTCTCTCTCTTTCTACAAGAGACCTTCCTGTAGCGGAAAGTGTCTAGGTTGTTTATCCTTATATTTCTTACGGACTAGTGGCTCAGCTTACACAATGTGGACGCGTATTTCCACCTTCTACACACACATAAACTCACACTCGTATCCCGCAGGGGCAGGCAGAGACCACGGTCTGCTACTTGCCACGATCCCGGCAGATCTCTTTCGCTTCATCAACATGCATTCGTCGTTGCATGCACGCACGCCAGTTTTGGGTACTTTTTATCATGCCCTTTGCTGCAACATCCCCTATTGGTTGGAATATGTCCGTATGGGCCGAAAAGTTCTCGAATAGAGACCACATATCGGCAAGCGCAGCGTAGGACGACCAGCCGCAAGATGGACAGATGACCTCATCCAATTGGCAGGAAGACGCTGGATGCAAGCCGCTTCCAACCGGTCTTTTTGGAAATCCATGGAGGAGGCCTATGTCCAGCGGTGGACTTCTTGTGGCTGAATGATGACGATGATGTCCGCCTGGGACGTCCCTTACCGTTCTTCACCCTTATATTCACAAATGATAGTACGTCACACAGTGAAAACTGTAATGTGCACCCGTTATAGTAAACCTGCTTAGTGAATTGCAAGCCGATAGATTAAGGGCAAATCGAACCGTTTTCTAATTTCGCCGCCCTGGCTGCTAACAACTGCACCTGAAGTTAATTTAAGCCGGGCTTTGAACGTAGCTGCAAAACGAAGCTCGGAGCTCGGTAGCGATTGAATTTTGCTCTGATAGATATCCTATATATTTTTTAGCATTTAGCTCTGATTATACTGCCACTGTTTGTACAAAAACGCCACAATGTCAGTCCGACTGCAGGATCAAAATACGAGTCTTAACCCCGGTTTCTCGTATACTAACAAGCTGTTAATCTACTGTTAACCGCTGTCAGTGGTTTTTTTTATGCACTTTGGTTAATTGAAAGCTGTTAACAGTAGATTAACAGCTTGTTAGTGTACAAGAAACTGGGGGTTATTCATTTGCAGCGCGGAATGAGACAGGGAGAAGTAATATATCTGAAACTGTTTACAGCTGCACTTGAAGACGTTTTCAAACTTTTGGACTGGGAAGGATCTGGCATCGACTATATGTATAACAAAATACCTTCGTGTCTCAAGACAAAGGTGTATAATCAATGTGTGTTGCCAGTGACGACTTATGGATGTAAGACCTGATCGCTTACTATGGGCCTCATGAGAAGGCTCAAGGTCACCCAACGAGCAATGGAGAGAGCTATGTTAGGAGTTTCACTGCGTGATCGAATCAGGAATGAAGAGATCCGCAGAAGTACCCGAGTTACTAATATAGATCGAAGAATTGCTCAGTTGAAGTGGCTTTGGGCGGGGAACAGAACGCAGAACTGATGGCCGTTGGGGCGGATAAGTTCTGACCTGACGACCACAGACCGGATGACGCAGCGTGGGAAGGCCCCCCGCTAGTTGGTTGGTGGTTGGCTGGATGCAGGCGGCACAAGACCGGGAAACTTGGAAAACCGTGAGGGAGGCCTATGTCCTGCAGTGGGCGTTAAATGATAATATATGAAGAGAATTATAAACACCTAAGATAATCCGGTTTCCTCTCGATGTTTTCCTTCACGGTTATGGAGTGGTAGTAATTGCTATTATTTCACAAATGTACGTAAATTAAAAAATAAAGTCATACATGCCGGATTCGAACCCACCCAATGTCTAACTCTAATTGAAGTATTTCGGAATGGCGTATTATTCAGATACACTGTTTATTACACCATTTGACATTCGAGCATACAATAAGAGGTTACATACTTAATAAAAAATGCCGTTCAAATAATATGATAAATGCATACACATGGTAGTTTTTTACCTGATCATTGCAAATGATGGGCCCTCTTAGGGCTAAAATGGCGGCGGCGACAGATATTATATTTAAAACTTGAATAATATGAAAGTGCAGTACAATTGACAGTCTTATTACTGAGAGTAATATTCCTCTTATTTTTTGTTTCGAAAACGTATGAAATTATATTTTTTCCTCATTATTCAATTACGTAGAGCAACGTCTAACTTTGTTTTTCTTTCAAAAGCACCTGTGTTAAAAGCGCACAACATGTTTTCCTCAAGTAATGCTAACGCATTTTTCCCGTCTTTTATATTAAATATAATTCCAGTTGAATTTCAAGGATGTCGGCGAAGGATGGGGAGGACATAAGTTAGCAATCTACGTGCGAGGAATAATATTAAGTATCTGGCTGAAAAGCATTTTCCGGATTTTCGCGCGCTTACGAAAAGTCCTGTCTCAAGAAATTATGAGTTTTTCTCGCTTATATAACAGTTAATATTAGAACCAGTTATTTTAGAGTCTTACAGATTATCTTAACATAAGTGGCGTAAAGCAGTATGTCAATGACTTCATGGTAGGTGAAGACAAATATATTTTTTTCCGGAGACAGCGAATAAACTTTACTTAATGTATCACAAAGAAAGAGGTGTTTATTATCTGTGTTATGAGTTTTAAAAAGGTTTCGTTGACAATTAAACTAAATTAAATTATCAAAAATGGTTATACCTGCGGAATTTTCTTAGTAAGTATCTGCTTTGTTACATTTAACTATTTATAATTTCGCTAAAATCTCAGTTAATGTTTTAAGTAAATAGTAAATACCAGTCGGTTTGTGATACTTCAATAGTTTTCGAGATCTCCTTCACAAATCATGGTTTTTACGGTCATTTCACGTTAATCTATCGTATAAAATACAGATTGGATTCAGGTTAATTGGATAATATTCCCATTTCCCGGTGAAGGAAAAAATCGACAAAAAAACTGAGTGTCAGAGGTGTTTACATACCTCAGCACTTGAATTTGCCAATCCGCGGTGGGCATGCGTGGCAATTAAGCCCATAGTCTCTCTCTCTCTCTCTCTCTCTCTCTCTCTGAGAGAGAAGGCCTTTGCTCTATAGTGGGACGCACATAGGCTACATGTGAAAATACATGTGCCTGGTTAATATTATACTAAATTTTTGTAGCCTGTATCGTCACGAACGAGTAGGTAGTTGATTGCATTTAAAACACGGATCTATTTTTCATTCATATTCATAGTATTTATTCTACGATACTGGTTAACACACAAGTAACATAAAATTAATAATAAATAAGGCGAAAATAATATTCAAAACAGCACACTTTATTTAGCTGTAGATCATCATCATCATCAGCCATTTAACGCCCACTGCAGGACATGGGCCTCTTTCGTGGTTTTCATAACCATGAGGGGTTTTGCCATAATCGCCACGCTTGGCAGGCGGTTGGCGATTGCAGTATGCGGTTGGAATCTCAGGAAGACGCTGCTGCCCGTGTCCTGGTAATTGATTTCCTTAGTCGCCTTCTACGACATCCACGGAAGGAAATGGAGTGACGCTATTCTTAATTCGGCAGTGTACGGACGATAGCTACAGATATTAGGTCATAGTGCTTGTGCGATGCGACAGCAAAAGTACTTATTTATCTCACCGCTTCACTATTAAGTTTTAGTTAAATTAAAAGCAATTTCAGCCGAGGAAGATTTAGTTAATGCGTCAATACCGAAGGTAAGACTAAGTAGAAAACTTTAAATTAAATTCGGTCTGGGACTGAAACTATCCGAGACACAACTTAGGTGCGCGAAGTTTCGTTGGCGCGCTGTCAGCCTATGCAAGTCCCTGCAGGCTTTCTCTCTGAAAAAAAAAACCGCACAAGTGCGAGTCGGACTCGCCCACCGAGGGTGCCCACCAAATTTTGTAGGGACTTAAATATTATAAATAGTTCAGGAATCGAGTCTCGCAGTTTTTTCCGAGCTTTTCCCGAACTTCAAATACAATTTTTTTAATGATTTAATTACAAATGTATAGTTTTCAGATTCGGGAAAACCCTGTACTTGTACCTAGTATAAGGCAATATTTGTAGCTATATTTCATAGTTCTGTGTCCAATGAAAGTACTCTATAAATGATTCCCTTGAGAGTGTAGAAATATGCGTTTTTGCGGCATAAACGGCAGAAATTTTTTTGAACTTAATTTACAAGGACTTAAGGACTGTAGACTTGAGTATATGGTTTTAATTTCAACTCGATACCTCCACGCGTTCCCAAGACAAAGGGTCGTGACAGACAGACGGATGGGCGGACTAACAGACGTACGGACGACAAAGTGATCCTATATACAAGGGTTTCGTTTTTCTTTTTGAGGTACGGAACCCTAAAAAAAGCTTGCTTGGTTGTAACAGGAGAATAAAGCTTTTTAGTTTTCGTATTTGTATTTAATATTAATAAAAACTGATAATGAAAAAGATCTCTACTCTGGGCTACATAGAAAAAATTTAATTGCATAATATTACAACAAAAACTATTGCATTAAACAATTCATACATACTAAGTATTTTAGTTAATTAAGTTCAGCACAGAAACTTAATTAACAGAGTTTTAACTTATGTATTAAAAACGGGTTCATTCTTATTTCTTACACCTTTTAAGGTTCCTTACCAAAAAGGTAAGGGATCCTATTACTAATAATAATAATAATATAATAATTTCTTTATTTTGAACCAAAAAGTACATTAAATATGACAACAATCGTTCGATGCTAATCTATTGTACAATAGTCTTGTCATTGCATCCTATCTCCTAAACTAGGCGAAAAAGCTTGTATCTTAGAAGGTGAAATTAAATTAAAAACTAAGACTCCGCTGTCCGTCCATCCGTCCGTCTATCACCAGGCTGTACCTATCTCATGAATCGTGAAAGTTATACAGTTGAAATTATCACAAACATACAAAATAAAGTAAATATTTAAGTAAATTTTTAACGTTTTTTGCTTGATATTAATAACGACATGTGGTTGTAGCCTAGTAGGTAGCCATTGGACTCGGAAGCGGGAGACCCAGGTTAGATTGCCAGTGCGGGCATGTACCTATGACTTTGTTTTCTAAGTTATGTACGTTTGTCAAGTTATAGTACCAATACCACTCGCTAACTGTGAAGGAAAACATCGTGATGAAACCTGAGTGTCTGAGCTATTCGCATACCTCAGCGCTTGAAATCGCCAATCCGCGGTGGGCATGCATGGTGATTTAGCCCAACTCTCTCTCTGAGAGAAGGCCTGAATCTGTGGGACGTATATACCTAGGCTGCTTATGAATGGTACGGAACCCATCGTGCGCGAGTCCGACTTGCACTTGGCCGGTTTTTTTTAATGGGGATTTGTCTTGTATTTCCTTTTATGTCATTTTCCTATTATAAATTCCCAAAGTTATATTCGTATCGGATTTTAATGAAACAACTATTTCCCCCAAGTAGACAGTTAAACAGTTACCCGCAAACACCAAACAATTTTCTGTTGTGTTTTTGATACTAAGCAAACGTTTGTGAAATTCAACGTCTGTGAAATTGAAGTTTTCACCTTTCACAGGAATAAACAGCCAACTATGTATTTGACAGTGACATTTCTCGGTCGGTGTTGCCAAAGCTTGATTGTAAAAACCCACCATATGGCGGGTATGGCGGGTTTTTACAATCATCGATTCACTTCTCTTCACTGAGTAATTGGCTTGGATGAGTAATAAATCCTCTTGGATGATACTGGAATCTTCGAACTCATCGCGACCATTTTGTGGCACGGCCTAATAAACTTTGGTATAACCTACAAATTATGGAAGTTGCTGCTCTCCGTCGCCAAAGTTCCTCTAAACAATTTCCTAAAAGTCCTTTTCAAAGTCTTAGAAAGTGTTTGTCATACTCAGTTCACGGTAATATTTGCAGTGTAAGAATAATCTCCAGCGGATGAAGGGCAAAATGGATCGCATTTTATGGAAACTCCCCGTTTCATTTTTCTCTTGAAAGGGATGAATTTTCTTGAAAATTTTATCTTGCGCGAAAGTTTCGCTCTTGTTCTAAGTTATAGAGGATGTCTTGCCTTAGTGAAATGGAAATTATTCACTTAAGCTGTTATAATAGCTGACAACAATTTTTTACATAAATCCGCATAGCCGGTATGATGCGATATTTTAGTCTTAAATATTTGTTAATTTAAGTAAACTTCATAAGCAGCCTATAAACGTCCCACTGTAGGGTACAGACCTTCTCTCAGAGAGAGGGTATGGGCTTAATCACCATGCGTGCCCACCGCGGATTGGCGATTTCAAGCGCTGAGTTATGTGAATACCTTAGACACTCAGGTTTCCTCACGATGTTTTCCTTCGCCGTTAGCGACTGGTATTGTAGCTATAACTTCATAAACCTACATAACTTAGAAAACAAAGTCATAGGGACATGCCCGCACAGGGAATCGAACTTAAGTCTCTCGTTTCCGAGTCCAATGTCCTACCCACTAGGCTACCACCGCTCTTAAGAGCGGACCAAGCCTAAGTCCGGACAATCTCGCGTGCTCTGCCAGTGAGACCGTAAATACGTCCATGTGAAGTCCAGGCGTTTGTTCAAGTTATTTGTCGGGAATTACCTATGTAATGAAAAAAAATTGTTACACCTAACACTTTGGCACCACGTTACTACAGCTGGAAAGCCTTTCATGTATGACTGTGCAACCAACACTAAACAGTTACAGGTTGGTGAATATGAATTCCACTCAGTTACAATACAGGCACCTTCGCAACGAAAATGATTTCAGTAACTTTAAAACTGTAGGTAGCCAACACAATGTAAATACTAGAAATAGATGTATACTTTCGTTCCCACAATTTAGGCTGGCAAAGGTTAATGCATCCTTTATGGGGCATTGTATACGTTTCTACAATAAGATCCCTGAGGATATGCGTGTAAAGCACACGTCGTGCCAAAAGGGTTATTTATCTGACAATGATGTCTGGAATTAATGCCAGAATTTAGAATATTTATACAAACTTTAAAAGGCTACTTTTTGAGTTTTTTTGACCATTTTTTCTCCAAAATGATCTAGATTTTGAAATGGACCATATTAACGTTCATTAAGTCCCAGTTTCTGTGCTAATTTGAGTTAAAAAAAAAATTTTATTTGAATGATTGATAGATATTTTTTCACGTCGAACAAAGCATCGACTGTCCCAAAAATAAACGCAGTAAGTGTTTTTTCAAAGCCGAGATATTTCCACTATTGGTTACTGGAACCAACTAGTAACCAATAGTATTTCTCAGTTTTGAAAAAAAATGTCCCCTAACTACTGTGTTTATCTTTGGGACAGCCGGCATGTTCCACGATGAAATAGTAAAGTGATTAAGAAAAAGAAGGCACAGCATTGACGTCATGTGCCAAATACTTCAAAGAAGTTTCCAACAATTTCTTTCATTTGAAACTTTACCTTGCTGCAGTAATGGAAAAGTTAAGGAAAGAAAATATTACGATGAAACTACAAAATCAGTATTCTTAAATAATGCATTGTTACCCTAGGAGTGAAAGTAACTTATTTAGACCCGAGAAGAGGTAGGTCTAGGGACTAAATAAGTCTTTCACCCAAGGTAAACACTGTGTTTTTCATTACGAATATAAGGATAGCAAAAATAAAAACATGAATTAGCTAAAATGTTAATACATCTCTGCTATACGGAAGTACAAACAAAACTCAACAACAACTTGAAAAACAAATGAAGATCGGATAGCCGCTTCCCCGCCTTTTTTTCTCTCGTCGCTGGTTAGTTGAAATTTGAAAAGTTGGAACATGGTTCAACAGACATTTGAAAATAGAACTAGTTTTTTTTTTAAATAATTTGACAGCTGTCAGTTGAAAACGATTCTCCCTAGGGCTGAAAAGTATTACTTTCGACAAGACTTGTCTTTTTTTTCTTTTTAATCTGTCCTTTCGACCCGCTGCTCAGGCAACTTCAGAGCTGTTTTCAGACTACAAGTAATGAAAAAAATTAAAATGAATTTGCACAAATTCCCTATTCCCGAAAATACTTCTCGTCAATAAGAGTAATTTTTAGCATAAGGAAAACTTCAGAACCGTAGCCGTTCATGCATTTTAATGCAGTAGGTGGTAACTTTAGGGAACAGCTGATATTACTATTGATGAATAGTAATATTCCCCGCTTCTAGGTTCCGTTGTCAACAAGGAATCTCTATAGTTTCGCCATGCCCGTCCGTCTGTCTGTCGGTCTGTCCACGGCTTTTAGCTAAGGGACCATTATTACTACCCGGGACAGGAGGGGAGACGGTCTAAGACTGTTCTTACGTGGAGCGTGCTGTCTCGCTCGCACAATTTAACATTTTTCGTGATTGTAATAAAATGAATACACGGTTGATGAATGTGGGTTGAGGGTTTGATGGATAATTAAATTGCGGATATTCAAGGCATATTTTCCTTATTCGTTACAAACTAAATTTTTTATTGAGAAAATTTGATTGCAAAATTAATAACTTCGGAAACAACTTTTCTTTATTACTTTACTGTGATTAGGAAAACAAAAATATATTTAAAATGCCTGTAATTTAAATATGCATCAAACCCTCAGAACACATTTATCAAAAGCTTAATCATGTTATTACAGCGAGACAGCATGCTCCACGTAATAACAGTATTATTATATTTACATTCAAAAAAATATCGGGAATGGATGATTTGCTTGACGTGATTATTAAGTTTACCTATCTGTGCCAAATTTAAGAAATCTCTGAGCTAAGCCGCGGATAGACAGACACACGGACGGACATGGCGAAACTATAAGGCTTCTTTGTTGACTACGGAACCCTAAAAAGACTTTAATAGAACAGTTTATAGGAAAGGATAAAAGCGTTATGAAATAAAACGGAAACTCACGCAAATTAAAAACATTGGAAAGGAAATATCCTAAATAAATTGAATCGGCTGAAAGTCGAAGAAAATCCCTTATTCCCCGGAGATTTTGTTGCAAATTAACGTATTAAATCCGTAGTTAATTATGAAGTTTAAATGCGCAGGCTGTCAATTCACTCAAAATCGTTTTGAGCAAAGTTGTTTTGAGCAGAGTATGTACCTATAAAGGCAAAATACGAATCAGAAGATTAATATATTATTATCTTAATATACGTTTAATTGTAATTGTTAACAACGAATAACTTTAAAAACCTATTTAGTGGCTACAAATTCCACCCAGGCCGGGACTTGAACCTGGCTAACCGTGCCAGAGGTCGCGGCACGGTTAGCCAGAGGTCGCGGGTTCAAGTCCCGGCATGGGTGGAATTTTTACCCTCTAAATAGGTTGTTTAAATTGTCCTCAGCACGGGTTAGTGCAACAAAAAGAATATAACGAATAAGTTATAATTTCATTTCTTTTTTATTTATTTAGGAACGCCAACCGGCGTTATTATTTAGTGTAGATTTCACGAACCAATATACAAGAACCAACACCATTTTGTTAAGTGCTTTTTTGGTCAAATAAACACTTTGTTTTACTTTTGTAGAAATAACGCCACGCTTGATATAAGAAATAATAAGGCAAAAAATAACTTTCAACAAAGAAAAGTAAAAATTACCAATTTGGTTATTTTTAGAAGAAGAAGAAGAAAGAAGAGAAAATATTTATTATAAAAACAAAAATAAATACTACTTACATAAAAATCATACAAAAAAAAAGTAGGAAAACAAAGGTCACGGCGTGTCACTGCTATTATGGCAGCTGACTCAGCTCTAGGGTGAGGGTCAAGCCTTTGGTTTTCAGCCAGTGCCAGGAGATACTCCGCGAGCGTCACAGACCGCGGTGTGGTACACGGTACCATGAAAAAATACGACAAAGAAATATAGGTAATACTTAGCATAAGCATAAGTAGTTATTATGTGTACAAAATAGACTAGATACTTAAAATTGTTTTCGCGAAGTAAAAACAAAGAACAATATACACAAACAAAATCAGCTATTACGTATGGAGCCAGATCAAATTATAATTAAAGATAAATTAATAAGTATAACTAAAAATACATATGATTAACTATAATTAATAAGAAACAAAAAATACACAGAAACAAGCTGACTCGGCGAACGTTGCATTGCCATATTAATTAGCCTACGACCCATTCTCAGACCTACCAAATATACACAAAAAAACTTCATCAAAATCGGCGAAGCCATTTCGGGGGAGTTCGGTAGCAAACATTGTGACACGAGATTTATGAGATTAATGCGGCCATGAATGCGGCCTCGAAATTTGTCGCGTCCAATTTGTGTAAAAAAATATGAGAATTTATGGTTTTCTGTGTCTCATGTGCTTTTAATATGGTCGATACTTGTTTCTGTCGATCTTTTGAAGTTTTGCTTTATTTAATAACACGATTTGTATTTTTCTTGAGACATTGTGAGACCAAATTGGCATCCAAACTGTATCAACATCCTGTTTTATATCCATAAATCCAATTGAAGAGAAAACTTATACGGATCATATTTTAATCTCATTGGAGAAGGCTGTGTTTGTTTTTATATTTGAGGCTCTTTTTACAAGAACAGCCAATGTCAAATTTTAACGAATTTCTGTTCTCGGTTGATAGGAACAGTGTTCAACAAGCTGCATTAACTTCACTAATCAGTTTTTACAAAACCTTTCTATGTCTAGAGTTATTCGGAAAGTTTAGGCAGTTTTACCACCAAGGTTTGCTTGTGGGACAATCGTTTTGGCCAAAAAGCACCAAATTTACTCTGGGGACAAAGGTTGTTCTTGTAAAAAGTGCCTCATTTTTTTTCGCGAAATAAATTTTTGAGAGCTTCGCCTGCATATTTCGATTTAGGCTGTCCAATTAGTTTTAAGGCAAAAAAAGGAATCTCACTACGAAACCGGAAGTACGTCATGCACGAAAGTAGGTCATCAAAACAAACAAAACTAAAAATAATCCGGTATAGATAGCACGATGACGGGAGTCGCGCGTTTCGACTTGTCAAAAGTCGCGCCTATCCGGTACATTAATTGTCAAATTCTGACATTTCAGCACCACAAAATGTGTGACTCACGCCATCGTCTTACCCGTGCTAATCTGTGCAAACATAGAAGAAGTTACGTTTTTTTTTTTACTGAGTACCAAGATGTCAATATTTACTTTCATTTACGTGTGAAGCGATCATTACAAGGTCAAATGAAAGTCATATTCTTGTTCACAAAAATACAAGAAATAAGTAAATATTATTAACTTACGATTGTAGCATTATATTTACTGAGCTTACCTGTTGTCGCGACAAACGCGAAATCCACAGTAAAACGGTAAGCATTTATGTATTTAAATTGATTCACGAAAATAAAGTGACTGGCAACACCAAACGAATGAATGATGATTGATATAGTCTGTGGTATCGGCTTTTCTGTGTCATAAAAGACTGTTTTTTCTTTTCTCTAAAATCAAAGTGAGAGGAGGTGAAAAGGTGCAAGAATCTTAACTCATGAATATCGAAGTGATCAACCAACAAAAGGCATCAAGGCGAACAGGATTAAAAGCTAAGTACATGCAGGGTGTTATCCTGGTATAATTGCTGAGGATTAATGTAATTTGATTCGCGTCGATATAAGACCTTTGACATATTCTGTATCTTCAATTTTGACCATGGTTTGGGACAATTCATAGTGAAATAAAGGATAATTCTTGAATTCATTAACTGGGGGATAAGATCGCTTTGAATTGTTCCATCCAGCGACAATAAGATTCATGACAAATGAGAATTGACCCACGTGCGACTGTTAGGGTTTACACAATCTTGAACGAACCAGTTTCTCCTAAGAACTTTCAGATTGTGAAGAAGGCAAGCTGGCTAACGTGTTCTGGGCTCCAGATTACAGAGTACATCAGAAACGCAAGTATGAGTCTAAATTTGTATGCGAGGTTGTTGGTTTACATGATGTGATGCGAAGTGGTCTGGTTGTTTGGTTCAGACTATGAGCAAGGAAGTATAGAAGGATTATGACCTTGGTTAAAGGGATCCTTAGAAAGTATAGAAGGATTATGACCTT
The DNA here is from genome assembly GCA_947308005.1 of Yponomeuta malinellus. Lineage (NCBI taxonomy): Eukaryota > Metazoa > Arthropoda > Insecta > Lepidoptera > Yponomeutidae > Yponomeuta > Yponomeuta malinellus. The sequence continues at coordinate 13,470,216 of OX371012.1, forward strand.
GGTTAAAGGGATCCTTAGAAAGTGTAGAGGATTATGACCTTGGTTAAAGGGATCCTCGTAGGGCCTTGCTGAGGCGATACAAGAAGTAATGTGATGTGGTGAGGATTATGACCTTGGTTAAAGGGATCCTCGTAGGGCCTTGCTGAGGCGATACAAGAAGTAATGTAATGTGATATGGTGAGGATTATGACCTTGGTTAAAGGGATCCTCGTAGGGCCTTGCTGAGGCGATACAAGAATAATGTAATGTGATGTGGTGAGGATTATGACCTTGGTTAAAGGGATCCTCGTAGGGCCTTGCTGAGGCGATACAAGAAATAATGTGATGTGATGTGGTGAGGATTATGACCTTGGTTAAAGGGATCCTTAGAAAGTGTAGAGGATTATGACCTTGGTTAAAGGGATCCTCGTAGGGCCTTGCTGAGGCGATACAAGAAATAATGTAATGTGATGTGGTGAGGATTATGACCTTGGTTAAAGGGATCCTCGTAGGGCCTCGCTGAGGCGATACAAGAAATAATGTAATGTGATGTGGTGAGGATTATGACCTTGGTTAAAGGGATCCTCGTAGGGCCTTGCTGAGGCGATACAAGAAATAATGTAATGCGATGTGGTGAGGATTATGACCTTGGTTAAAGGGATCCTCGTAGGGCCTTGCTGAGGCGATACAAGAAATAATGTGATGTGATGTGGTGAGGATTATGACCTTGGTTAAAGGGATCCTCGTAGGGCCTTGCTGAGGCGATACAAGAAATAATGTGATGTGATGTGGTGAGGATTATGACCTTGGTTAAAGGGATCCTCGTAGGGCCTTGCTGAGGCGATACAAGAAATAATGTGATGTGATGTGGTCTGGTTGTTTGGTTCAGATCTTGGTTTAAGAGATTCTTAGGATGTATAAGTGGGATTATGACCTTGTGTAAAGGGATCCTCGTAGGGCCTTGCTGAGGCGATACAAGAAATGATGTGATGTGGCCTGTCTGTTTGGTTTGCCGTGACGATGACTTCAGTTGTATCAATAATACATAACTAAAGGTCTTTAATCATGACGGTAAGATAAGCTGTCCCTTGGCCATAGTAAAGTAGCCAGTGTAATTATACAGGGAAAAGGAGGTATCAACGCTGCATGTGCTTAGAGTGCTAACAAATGCATTATACTTATTTATAACATTACAGGAGGTGGACGGAATCCGTCGTGACTAAACTATTACTCACAGTGTACCTGAGCTACAATAGCGAGCGGCGAAGCAGTCATTGAGAAAGGCAGTTAAGAGCATCCACGGTAAGTTCTCTTTATTATAATAAACTATCGCGAACGAGATGTGAAGATACCGTTATACCTAGGCAACCCTGATCATCCTCCGAACGAACTTACACGAACAGAGAACCTGAGATACCTACAAATTTACCGAATTCATCTCGTTGCGACATGGTGGAAAAAGGCTGAGATCTACAAGAAAGAACTATATCTACAGACAAAGCAGCTGAACGAAGATAGATAAGATTAATGAGCGTAATTAAATGTGTAGTGTTCGTGCAATCTTCAGTCAGACAATTTAATGATTAAAAAGTAATGCATAAAGTTAACTAACGACATCTCTTATCGAATAGCAATACAATGATTGTCCGATGTGAGGTTTGCACTTTCAACATTGAAGAACTTTAACAATAAAAAATTAAACTGTTGTGTTTTGTTTTAATTTATTGAACTTATACTGTTTTTATTAATGTCAATCTTACAAATTGACATGCTTATCATTGTTTAATCTGTACGAATTAGAAATTTATACATGTTAAGTTGACATGCAGAACCGAGTACCGATTGAGCATGTGAAATTTAGAAACTAGGCACATCCCTACTATAACATACATACAGACAACTCTAACAAGCCATAAAAAAAAAAAAAAAAAAAAAATGAAATTAATATTTCGTATAAAATAAACATAACTTAATTAAAATTGATTTAAAATGAAACAAATACCAATTAGTATGCTGTTTTTTCATGATATAATGAGAACTTGAGAAAAACAAGATTACAGTTCATAGTAAAGACAGTTTGTGTGTGAAAATTAGATGTACAAGCGAGTTTGAAGCCAGGTAACAATTTTCTTTAATTGACACTGAATTGAGATCAAATTGAAGAACACAAGCCTGTCCTGTTCATTAAGAACTATCGAGGCACAATTAACATTGAAATTAACCACCAATTATCACACCCAATGATAAAGGGACATACGTGTATATAAAAACACCACTTGATTAGATAGCTTGAGCTAAATAAGGAAATTAATTACATTGATCTATACAGTAAAATTAAACTATAGCAATAATATTTCAATAGCCAAGGCACTAATTAGAGTTACACAAACATGTGACTTAAAGTAAAATTCATCTTCATTTCATCTGGTCAGAGGCGAATCAAGTAAACTAAATTAAATTATATCCATTGATATTTTACAAATTTAAAACACAAATTAACACAAACCAGTGAATAATAACATGTTTGATACATCAATTAATTATAAATTGCATCAAAAGGAACCATTTAAGTTAAACGGGGTTCATAATTATTAGAAAAAATGTGAATTCAATGAGAAAATTTTAATCATTAAAGTTCACATTGTTGATTATAATCCAAGATACATCTTGTCTAGAGGGCACTGCTTGAACATAACACTTATACATTGACACTTTTAAGAAAATTTAGGAGTGGAACTTAAGTCTTAAAGAATTAACCACAATTCCTTGAAAAAATTAAAAGCGTTGGTGTCTGGACAGGACAAATTAATACTGTTATGTTGAAATTTCTATCAGTGCTAGGTATTGTATGGGAAATATTCTTTCATTGTCAACAGCAATGGAGCAACTATTGATACGACGCTTACGATTAATAATAAATGTTATAAACAAACATGCTGAGCTCGCTCTGACCCTCAACAAAGAAAAGGAACTTAACATAACACAAATTCAGGAAGCCGAATTAGTTAAATTACAATTAGAAACTTCAATCAAACGATTCAATAGTGAGTTGAATGAATACTTTAGAAGAAGTCAAGATCCTTCACCAGATGAAATATCAGATATGAGTGAAGAAGAACTCCGAGCTCAAGAAATTCTTAATGAACTAGTTACCAAAATCAAACCCATGAATAGTATTACCGCAGAAAGAAGGAACGATACCATCCTTTCCGCAAAACTACCTAGATTTGAATTACCAAAATACGATGGAGACCCATTAGGCTGGCCAAGCTTTTGGGATTCATTTGTCTCTCATGTACACAGCAAAAATTTATCAGAAGTGGATAAACTTATGTACCTCAAAGCATCGTTGAGGGGTGTTGCATTGGAAGCAATCGACGGTTTAGAGATAAGAAATCTTAATTATTCCATCGCGATTAACAGTTTGAAGGAAAGATTTGGGAAAGAAATGCTGATTATAGACGCACATTACTCCGCTCTCTACAAAATCAAAACTGCTGAAAACAACCCAAGGGATTGTAGGCGTACATTAAATGAAATTGAAAGACACTTGAGAGTTTTGAAATCTTTAAATGAAGATATCAATCACAACAATTTAAGATTTCTTTTAATGGAAAAATTTCCTGAAGACTTAATATATGAAGTCCGTACCCGGAGTGACAACTATAGTGTTGAAGAGATGAGAAGACATCTTGAAGTTATAATTTCGGCTAGAGAAGATGCACATCACATACAAGAAAGAACTTCAAATTCAACAAACAAGACAACCCCATCATATACAACAGAAACTCTCACTACGCAAGATAGTAGAAGAGAAAGTAGGACATACGCTCAAAACTCATACAAAGGACATCATAAACAGAACTATCAATCACACAATAAGGATAACCGTTATAAGTTTAATCAAACCAAGTGTTCAGAAAATAGAAAGCGACCTAATGAGAAAACTACGCCTATTGAAAACACAATGAGGAAGGACAGGAACAACTTTGAATCAAAGAAAAGAAGAGTTGGTTGTATCTTCTGTCAAGGACCACACTACAATGATGAATGTCAAATAGTAAAGAGTGTAGAAGATAGAAGAAGGAAATTAGAAAAACGTTGTTTCAATTGTTTTAGAGAAGGACATAACTACCAGAAGTGTAAGATAGAAAGAAGTTGTGTTCATTGCGGAAAACGTGGACATAATAGAGCCTTATGCTTAGAAAGAAAGGATAAACAGGAAACAAAGATCATGACTATAAATGAAAGGGGAGCTACTATACTACAGACTGCCATAGCAGAAGTCACGTGCGAAAACAATCCAAACATCAAACATAAATGTCGCATCTTGCTAGATTCAGGCAGTCAAAGGAGTTATATTACACAAGAATTAGCTAAGAAACTAGGACCGACTATACAAGAACAAATGAGACTATGCGTATTCACTTTCGGATCCGACAGTCCAAAGGAATATAATAGTCCCATAGTAAAAGTTACTCTTCATACCAAGAAAAATAAAAACTTAACGATTTTTGTAAACATAGTACCTACGATATCTTCAAATGTGGCATGCGCTCAAGGAGTAATACAACATTGCGAGGACAACATTGAATTAGCAGATGATGGATCTTTAGGAAACAAGATTGACATACTTATAGGAAACGACTACTATTTCTCAGTGATCTCCACTCAGAAGGTAGACATAAAGGGTAACCTTTACTTAGTAGATTCAGATCTAGGATGGATACTTTCAGGGCGTGAAATTCCAAATCCAGTACAAAATCAGTTATGACAATCATTGTCAGTCCTTACATACTTCCAAACAGAAACAGAAAATAAACTTAACCCGCCAGACTTACCAATAAATGACTTCAACCTAAGAGCACTATATGATTTAGAAACCATTGGAATCACCGACTCCCCACATACTACAAAGGAAGAAGAAGCCTTAAGGAACTTCAAAATTACCACAGAGTTTAAGGAAAATAGATATGTAGTTGGATGGCCATGGACTGAATACCCTCCCACTCTACCGACAAACCTGGGTCTATCGTATGGTCGCCTAAACAATCTTTTGAAAAGATTAGATAGTGAAACACTCAGATCATATGATCAAACCTTGAAAGAACAACAAAGCAGAGGAATGATAGAGGTGGTTACTGAACCCTATGAAGAAAAGAACTATCCTGTTCATTACCTACCTCATCATTGTGTAAAAACACCTGGGAAATCGCTCCGTATCGTATATGACGCATCCGCAAAGACTAAAGGTAACAAGAGTCTCAATGAATGCCTTCACAGAGGACCGATGATGTTGGAAGACCTTACTGGGCTAGTAATGAGGTTTAGAACACATAACGTCGGGGTAACGGCGGATGTGGAGAAAGCATTCCTTCAGATTTCATTACATGAAAGAGATAGAGAAGTGACTAGATTCTTGTGGCTGAAAGACATCAACAAAGGACCAACCAAGGATAACATACAATGTCTAAGATTTTGTCGAGTACCCTTTGGTGTTATTAGCAGTCCATTCCTACTCAATATCACGATTAAACATCACCTATCACAATCAAATTCAGATATGCTAAAAAGGATATCACAAGACATATATGTGGACAACTTAACAACTGGCGCAGAAACAGAAGAACAGGCATTCACACTATATAAGGAAGCAAAGGAAGCATTCCAGGAAATATCCATGAACCTAAGAGAATGGAGCTCCAACTCAAAAAGACTGATGAATAGTATAAACGACAAAATAGATACAGAAAAGATAAAGGTACTAGGATTAGAATGGGATACAAACTTAGATACCTTAAAGATAAAGAATAAAGAAATAACACAAGAGGTAACAATGAGAGGCATTTTGAAGATAATAGCATCGGTATTCGACCCTTGCGGTTTCGCAGCACCATCAATTTTACCGGCAAAACTGCTAATGCAACAACTTTGGCAAGAAAAGAGAAAATGGGACGAAGTACTGCCGAGAGAAACAATAGAGAATTGGAATTACATAACTACGAAACTGAAAGACTTGAAATACACAGAAGTACCTAGACCATACAAAGGAATAGACATGAAAGGAAAAAAGATCTATGAGCTACATTGTTTCTCAGATAGCTCAATTCGGGCTTACGCAGCAGTAGTTTATTTAAGAATATATCAAGAACCAAACGTGGATAGCAAGGTTAGTTTTGTTATTGGAAAAACAAGGGTGGCACCCTTAAAGACACAACAAGATTTAAAAATACCCAGATTAGAACTATTGGGAGCCTTAATAGGTAGCAGGTTACTACAATACTGCGAAAAACACCTAAACTTACTGATAAAGGACAAATACTTATGGATTGATAGCGAAATAGTACTAAGCTGGTTGAATACTTCAGAACCAACATCACCATTCATTAGCAGAAGAGTCAGCGAAATAAAGAAAGTAAATCACTTAGAAATAAGATACGTACCTACAGACCAGAATCCAGCAGACAAAGGAACTAGAATAGAAAATGTAGGAGAGAACAACAGGATATGGTTAAAAGGTCCAGACTTCTTAACAAGTGATCCAAAGAACTGGCCCGTGACAAAAAGTATACACAAAACGAACATCTCTAACACCCGTGTTAAAGTTGCGGCCGTGCGGGAGGATCTCCCGAAAGAGAATAATGAACACAAAAATAAACAAAGAAAATGTAAGAAGATAAATAATAAGACAGAAAAAACGTTTCCAATAAATGATAAAGTAAGTGAAATAAAACAACTACAAGAAAAATATTTTCCTGAAGAAAGCAAAGGTAAAGAAACAAATCTAAGTAGGAATCTAAAACTATTCAAAGATAACGACGGGATATTAAGATCAGAAGGAAGATTCAAATACGCTGACTGGGCATATGATAAAAGATATCCAATACTAATACCAAAGAAAAGTGAGTTTACAGAAAGACTCATAGAGAGAATTCATCAAGAAAACAAACATGTAGGAGCCAACCACACATTAAGTCTTATAAGACAATCATACTGGATACCACAGGGCAAGGAACAAGTTAAGAAATTAATACGACAATGCAAGAGTTGCAACAAACACGAAGGAGGACCATTTAGACTGCCACCTACTCCAGCACTACCACCGGAAAGAACAAACTACAGCGCGCCGTTCACCTTTACAGGCATGGACTATTTAGGACCAGTTTTAGTTCAGACAGATAAGGGCCCACAAAAAAGATGGATATGCCTGTACACATGCATGGCTGTCAGAGCGATACATTTAGAAATTGTGCAAGACCTAACAGCGGAGGAAAGCCTTTTAGCACTACGTAGAATGATAGCCACGAGAGGAATACCTCAACTTATCACCTCTGACAATGCAACTCAGTTTCACTTGATGGCAGAGATACTAACCAAACCCTATTGCATTGAAAATAATATCCAATGGCGTTTTATAACACCACTAGCCCCATGGAAGGCTGGAATTTATGAACGACTTGTATCGCTAGTTAAGAACTGTATGAAGAGAACACTTCACAAACACTTATTAAATGACAACCAGTTACTTACCGTAGTAAAAGAAATAGAAGCAGTACTTAACACAAGACCCTTGACATCGGTAGACTCGGAACCAGAATATATATTGAAACCTGTAGATTTCTTGACACTAGGAAAATGCATCACATTAAAGAAAACATCAAATGAACCGGAAATTCACGGGACTATTACAAAAAGGGAACTCGTCAAGGGTTGGAAGAAAGCGTTAATAACTATCGAAGAATTTAAGGATATGTTCATAAACAGATATTTGCCAAGTCTTCGGGAGAGATACAACAATTCTTTGAAGGAACCTAGGATTAGATCTGAAAAATCTCCTGAGGTAGGACAGATAGTGCAGATCAAGAGTGACTCCAGAAATAGAGAAGAATGGAAAGTGGGTAAAATAACATCTCTCCGAGTAGACAAAGATGGATATTGTCGAACAGCAATTGTGAAGGTTGGTGACAAAGAATTCACCAGATCCTTGACACAACTATATCCGTTGGAAGTAGATGAAGAGGAAGAAACTTCGATTCCAACAACAGTGAATAACAAACCAACTAGTTCGATACCTTCACTAGAAACAGAGACAGCAATAGCACCAAGAGTAAATGAACAGCTGGACATGGAAACACTTCCTACAGACTTAGGTGAGACAATTAGGGAAGAGAGCGAGCCAGCAAATGAAGACATAATTATGGATGAAACTACATCTCAAATTGAGACTGAAGACTTCTTAAGACCAGACGAGGCGGTAATGTCAGATAGACCCGCACCGAGAGCAGCAGCTGTGCGAGCCATGGAAAAAATACACCAGTGGACGCGCAACCTGATGTCGCTGTAATAGAATCTTTCCCTCGAGGCGGGAGTGTCGCGACAAACGCGAAATCCACAGTAAAACGGTAAGCATTTATGTATTTAAATTGATTCACGAAAATAAAGTGACTGGCAACACCAAACGAATGAATGATGATTGATATAGTCTGTGGTATCGGCTTTTCTGTGTCATAAAAGACTGTTTTTTCTTTTCTCTAAAATCAAAGTGAGAGGAGGTGAAAAGGTGCAAGAATCTTAACTCATGAATATCGAAGTGATCAACCAACAAAAGGCATCAAGGCGAACAGGATTAAAAGCTAAGTACATGCAGGGTGTTATCCTGGTATAATTGCTGAGGATTAATGTAATTTGATTCGCGTCGATATAAGACCTTTGACATATTCTGTATCTTCAATTTTGACCATGGTTTGGGACAATTCATAGTGAAATAAAGGATAATTCTTGAATTCATTAACTGGGGGATAAGATCGCTTTGAATTGTTCCATCCAGCGACAATAAGATTCATGACAAATGAGAATTGACCCACGTGCGACTGTTAGGGTTTACACAATCTTGAACGAACCAGTTTCTCCTAAGAACTTTCAGATTGTGAAGAAGGCAAGCTGGCTAACGTGTTCTGGGCTCCAGATTACAGAGTACATCAGAAACGCAAGTATGAGTCTAAATTTGTATGCGAGGTTGTTGGTTTACATGATGTGATGCGAAGTGGTCTGGTTGTTTGGTTCAGACTATGAGCAAGGAAGTATAGAAGGATTATGACCTTGGTTAAAGGGATCCTTAGAAAGTATAGAAGGATTATGACCTTGGTTAAAGGGATCCTTAGAAAGTGTAGAGGATTATGACCTTGGTTAAAGGGATCCTCGTAGGGCCTTGCTGAGGCGATACAAGAAGTAATGTGATGTGGTGAGGATTATGACCTTGGTTAAAGGGATCCTCGTAGGGCCTTGCTGAGGCGATACAAGAAGTAATGTAATGTGATATGGTGAGGATTATGACCTTGGTTAAAGGGATCCTCGTAGGGCCTTGCTGAGGCGATACAAGAATAATGTAATGTGATGTGGTGAGGATTATGACCTTGGTTAAAGGGATCCTCGTAGGGCCTTGCTGAGGCGATACAAGAAATAATGTGATGTGATGTGGTGAGGATTATGACCTTGGTTAAAGGGATCCTTAGAAAGTGTAGAGGATTATGACCTTGGTTAAAGGGATCCTCGTAGGGCCTTGCTGAGGCGATACAAGAAATAATGTAATGTGATGTGGTGAGGATTATGACCTTGGTTAAAGGGATCCTCGTAGGGCCTCGCTGAGGCGATACAAGAAATAATGTAATGTGATGTGGTGAGGATTATGACCTTGGTTAAAGGGATCCTCGTAGGGCCTTGCTGAGGCGATACAAGAAATAATGTAATGCGATGTGGTGAGGATTATGACCTTGGTTAAAGGGATCCTCGTAGGGCCTTGCTGAGGCGATACAAGAAATAATGTGATGTGATGTGGTGAGGATTATGACCTTGGTTAAAGGGATCCTCGTAGGGCCTTGCTGAGGCGATACAAGAAATAATGTGATGTGATGTGGTGAGGATTATGACCTTGGTTAAAGGGATCCTCGTAGGGCCTTGCTGAGGCGATACAAGAAATAATGTGATGTGATGTGGTCTGGTTGTTTGGTTCAGATCTTGGTTTAAGAGATTCTTAGGATGTATAAGTGGGATTATGACCTTGTGTAAAGGGATCCTCGTAGGGCCTTGCTGAGGCGATACAAGAAATGATGTGATGTGGCCTGTCTGTTTGGTTTGCCGTGACGATGACTTCAGTTGTATCAATAATACATAACTAAAGGTCTTTAATCATGACGGTAAGATAAGCTGTCCCTTGGCCATAGTAAAGTAGCCAGTGTAATTATACAGGGAAAAGGAGGTATCAACGCTGCATGTGCTTAGAGTGCTAACAAATGCATTATACTTATTTATAACATTACAGGAGGTGGACGGAATCCGTCGTGACTAAACTATTACTCACAGTGTACCTGAGCTACAATAGCGAGCGGCGAAGCAGTCATTGAGAAAGGCAGTTAAGAGCATCCACGGTAAGTTCTCTTTATTATAATAAACTATCGCGAACGAGATGTGAAGATACCGTTATACCTAGGCAACCCTGATCATCCTCCGAACGAACTTACACGAACAGAGAACCTGAGATACCTACAAATTTACCGAATTCATCTCGTTGCGACACCTGTAAAATGAGAGAAGGTTGCGAGGCTGTGTACGAGCTAGCAACGTATATCTGTTAGCAGGTCACCGTATTACTGACAGCCCTAAGCAATGCTCAGTTCACTTGGCGAGTTCATTGTTTAGTCAGTCGGCTCGAACGACTCACCAGCAACACACTACCATCCATAAACGTGGTAGAAACATGTAGAAATAAACGTCTACAAGCTGAAGAATCCTTCCATTACCGTCCATCATCTCTACGTGAGATGACGGACCGTGGCTCTATTTGTGTATAAATCTAGCAAATAAAAGAAATAAATCTAAAGTTAAAATAAATACGATAATCATCTTCACTCATTGCATAAACTGCCCATATACGTCCCACTGTAAGGCACAGGCATTCTCTCAGGAGAGAATATGGGCTTAATCACCCCGCGTGCCCACCGCGGTTTGGCGATTTCAAATGCTGAGGTATGTGAATAGCTCAGACACTCAGGTTTCCTCACGATGTTTCCCTGCACCGTTAGCTAGTGGTATAGCTACTATAACTTCATAAATGCACCTAACAAAGAAAACAAAGTCATAGGAACTCGCTCTGGGAATCGAACCTGGGTCTCTCGCTTCCGATTCCAATGTTCTACTCCCTAGGCTACCACCGCCAGTTAGAGCTGCTTATTCTTATACTAATTAATAGATCAACATAACAGTAATAATAATACTCACAAAAAAACTCAGCACTTAACATTCTGAGTGAAGTTTTTCCACGAAACACGTCTAACGTCTACTGTGAGTCAAGTACTTGAAAAGACGTTTAAGTATCACGTACCAAGTCTAGTATGTAGTCCTTAAGACTTCCTGTTCAAGCAAGTGAACTCCTTAGTTTGTAGAGAAAAAGAACTGTTTTTCTACGGATGTAAGGTGTCTTGAAGAATAAGTTTCGTAAATGGTGTTTTCTCAACTTCCCTCCGTTTGTGGAGAAGTGGTTGGTTGCATTTTTGTACCGTTTTTCTTAATCCTGTTTTGGTCTGTTTCCCACCAAAGTGCTACATATACGTCTCACTGTAGGGCACAGGCCTTCTCTCAGGGGGGGAGAATGGGCTTAATCACCACGCGTGCCCACCGCGATTAGAGACTGAAAGCGGTAACGTCAGATTCACAGACGAAACATCATGTTGCTTTCATGCAATAGGCCGCCCATTTTACTTTTTCATTGTAACTTTTATATTTTATGTCTCGCTTCTTGTGTGCAATAAAGAGTATTCTTATCTTATCTTATCTTATCTTCTTAGGCTAATACGATAGCGTTTGAACATAATATTACGTTATATAACAATCCGTTGATGGTAAACCTTACAAGCAACTAAAATATTCCCCACGTTGGTCGTGGTACACCTCGTCAGTTCACCTATGTGTATAAAATCCTAATAGAAAAGGAAATGGCGTTGGATGAGTGATACCAGGAACGATGATGATGATGACCGTTTGTTTGCAACGACTTCTAATGCGACAAATTTTGATTTACATACAGGCACATACATTGCTTCTGGCCCCACACTAGGATACCCTGTGTCGTGGGAACCAGAAACAACGACATCACAAACATGTAAACGTCCAAGACCTGGGGTTTTTTTTTGTCCACAGCCTGGATTCGAACCCAGGACCTCCCGCATGGTATGCAGATGCACTACCGCAGCAGCGGCTCCAATGGAGAAAGCATTAAGTTTTTGTAAAAAGCCTTCTCTCGGAGAGAAAGAATGGGCTTAATCGCCACGCGTGCCCACCGCGGATTAGCGTATATTAAATTGTATGAATATTAAACTATGAATTGTAGTTATATGAAACACGGCCCTGATGGTACCAACTGTTGAATTCCTGATGTATGGCCACTGGTTAAGTAGTTATGTATGTTGGAACATAGAACCGATGTCCGGTTACCGTTTTTTACATAGTGCCTAGGCCACAATGATTCTTGCAAGCAAAAATGGCACACCTGTATGTGTAATCGAAACTCTACACTGATAAGAGAGTTGATATCGGGTCAGATCGATATTTTTATGGAAGGTGACTCGAAGATTGGATACTCCGTACCAAAAATGCTTTGCTGGATGAAAACATCTGCACCATCACCTATTTTTGAAGTAAACACTTCCCGTTCAGGGTTGTCTGGAAGAGATCGCTTTTAGCCATAAGACCGCCAATTTGATACGGCAAAACATATACAATGGAAGGCTTTTGATGTATTTATTTTTGCTGGTGTGTACAAAAAGAGTTCTTACTTAATCTTTTGGCGCACTTTCTGCTCTTTCTGAAATGTAAACGAAACTGATCGTAACGCTCGGATCGGTGGCCAAGTATACTCGACTCCATGTCGGCCGGTGAAACTGAATTAATTTTTTTTTTTATTACAAACGCGAAAACCCATTTACAGTACTTTTGTAATAGTTATGGTATCTCGGAAAATATTATAATATCCGAATCGTAAAAGAAATAACAAGAACATAGAAATTTTCACAGCTTATCCTTTTGGGGCATCCGTTGTCCAAAAATAAAGAATTAATTTGGAATTTACGATAAAAAAAATGGCATAGTTATAGTATATAAAACAGATCCATTCGCGATGATTTATTAGGTAAAGTTTAACTACCTTACATTCCCGACGTTTCGGCAACGTTGCGGTTGCCGTGGCCACGGGTAGATTGAAGTGGCGAGTTCGGTCAATTATTGTAGTGAAGGTAGAGATGAAAGTTGACAATAATGGTAATATTGACAACTTTTTTTTAAGCAGCCTATATACTTCCCGCTGTAGGGCACAGGCCTTCTCTCAGGGCATAATCACCACGCGTGCCCACCGCGGATTGGCGATTTCAAGCGCTGAGGTATATGAATAGCTCAGACACTCAGGTTTCCTCACGTTGTTTTCCTTCACCGTTAGCGAGTGGCATTGCTACTATAACTTCACAAATGTACATACCTAACTTAGAAAACCAAGTCATAGATCCGACAAAGTCGCACTGGGAACCGAACCTGGGTCTCCCGCTTCCGAGTCCAATATTCCACCCACTAGGCTACCACCGCCTATTAAGGACAAAAATATTCAAGTTTTTCCTATACAAGTTCGAAGAAGTGCTTTTATCGTGTGGTAAGCTACTTGAGCCGTCATGGTATCTAGGCTGCGTTGTAGATTCAATGACGGCGCGAGTCATGCGTTTTGTCGCGCGTCTCGCGCCGTCATTAAATGCACCTATTGGAAATTCTTTAAATAAGGAGGTATTATCAATTCATCCAAGATTTTTTTATGTATGTTCAACGATAATTCATTACAACGTTGTCTGATTTCAATCATCATTTTTTAGGATTCCATATCTGAAAAGGAAAAAAAGAACCCTTACAGGATCACTTTGTAGTCCGTCGTACTTCGTACCCCCACAGAATACGTTTGTACGATTCTTGTTACCATGGCAAAGTAATAAATAAATATCGTAGAGTTCGGCTTGAAAAATATTGCTTTAACAATAAAATATTATCGTCTCAATTCAGATTTGTGTCTATCTGTATGACAAGTTTCATGTACTTCAGTTCAACCGTTATTGAGTAACAAACATCTGAACATCCAGTCATACAGACATCTTCACAAACTTTCACATTTATAATATAAGTAGGATACTGAGGTTTACTGTCTCAAGGGACTGTGAAAAAAATCAAACTAAAAATAAGATACGGCCGTTTATGCGACAAAAAAACGTATATTTCGACACTCATCATCATCATCATCATTCAGCCACAAGAAGTCCACTGCTGGACATAGACCTCCTCCATGGATTTCCAAAAAGATCGGTTGGAAGCGGCCTGCATCCAGCGCCTTCCTGCCACTTGGATGAGGTCATCTGTCCATCTTGTGGCTGGTCGTCCTTTCGACACTTAAGGGAATCAAAATTTGTAGGTTACTTTCCGCTAACCTGGAACTATGAAATTTGGCAAGTAATATTGTCTTATACTACGAATACAGGGAAAAATCTGAAAAGTGCACATTTGTAATATTGAGTCTTAAAAAAAATTCTCTTTGAAGTTCGGGAAAAGCTCGGAAAAACTGCGAGACTCGATTCCTGAATTATTTATAATGTTTAAGTACATACCTACAAATTTGTACGAAACCCTCGGTGGGCGAGTCCGGTGTCGTTCGTACGGTATCAAGCTTATGAGATTTAAAATTATTAGGCATAGATGCGTCGCAGATAACCAAACCTACCGACTGTAACCAGTGAGCCGATAAATCCTACTGGCCGGATTTAACAGATACGTAACTACTTATTGTATCAGTTAGCAGGATATGGGATTGATTTGTCACCTTTTACGAACAATGTTTATCTTGATAATTACCTTGGGCTTATATAATAAGAAAAGATAGTATTGTTAGGAAAAAGTTATATTCGCAGAATATAGTTGGTATCTGTGCTATAAAATAAATATAGACGAGGCGCTGTTTAAATGGTTTTTTGGATACAATCCTTGAATGGGGCATTCAATAGACAATTTCTCAAGAATTCG
This sequence comes from Yponomeuta malinellus, assembly GCA_947308005.1. NCBI lineage: Eukaryota > Metazoa > Arthropoda > Insecta > Lepidoptera > Yponomeutidae > Yponomeuta > Yponomeuta malinellus. The sequence goes on from OX371012.1 coordinate 13,485,291, forward strand.
GTTCCTCCTTCCAACAGCTCGAGCTGGGCTGTCGGATTTGGGCTGTCCCGGAAAGTGAATTGGAGATCATAAAAAATAGAGGACTAACTGTCATTTGGACTATTTTAATTTCTAGGGCTTTCTGCCGTGTGGCGCCGGATGCCGTGTGGCGCCGGATTAAGAATAGCGTCACTCCATTTCCTTCCGTGGATGTCGTAGAAGGCGACTAAGGAAATTAATTACCAGGAGACGGGCAGCAGCGTCTTCCTGAGATTCCAACCGCATTCCGTCCCATATATATTCGTGCACTCTGAGAACCCAGCCTTAACTTGATTGAGAGATTGGTCTGACTATGATCTGTAAAATCTGTGACACAGATTTTACAAGGAAAATACTTAAACTGCCTCTGAGGAGAGTATTGGAGGAATCGTGTTTTTATAAATGGGACCGTTAGGTTTGGTCTCTTTTAATTTTTAATTTTTTTATGTTTTTGTTATTTATGTGTTCATCATCAGCCATTTGACGCCCACTGCAGGACATAGCGGGTGCTATAAGCAGGCGGGTTGGCGATCGCAGTATGCGGTTGGAATCTCAGGAAGACGCTGCTGCCCATCTTCTAGTAATTGATTTCCTTAGTCGCCTTCTACGACATCCACGGAAGGAAATGGAGTGACGCTATTCTTAATCCGGCGCCGCACGGTTTTATGTGTTAGCATAATAGCATAAGCAGCCTATATACGTCCCACTGCAGGGCTCAGGCCTTCTCTCAGGGAGAGAGTATTTATGTGTTAATTTCACCCAAATGTATAAATGTGTCTTTTGGTGTGTAAATAAAACATTCATCATCATCACCATCAGCCATTTGACGCCCACTGCAGGACATAGGCCACATGGTTATGAAAACCATGAGGGGTTTTGCCATAATCGCCACGCTTGGCTGGCGGGTTGGCGATCGCAGTATGCGGTTGGAATCTCAGGAAGACGCTGCTGCCCATCTTCTGGTAATTGATTTCCTTAGTCGCCTTCTACGACATCCACGGGAGGAAATGGAGTGATGCTATTCTTAATCCGGCGCCACACGGATCAGAATAAAACATTACCTTATCTTATCTAAAAAATGTATGTCTGTTTTCATTGGTGGCGCTAGTGTAACTGCATGGAGCCCCTTTCGGGAGGGAGACAGTGGTAGGCCCTTTGCATCAGAACGTTTTTCTTTGACGCTTCATCACCAGCCATTCGACGCCCACTGCAGGACACAGGCCTCCCTCATGGTTTTACAAACCATGAAGGGTTTTGCCATAATCGCCACGCTTTGCAGGCGGGTTGGCGATCGCAGTAAATGGTTGGAATCTCAGGAAGACGCTGCTGCCCATCTTTCTTTGACGCTTATGGATTAGTTAATTTGTGGTGACCCACATTACCCACTGAATCTTTTTCCCCTACTCCCCCAAGTGAAAAGTAATGGTTTCTTATCTTTGTTGATCCTAAATGGGTCGAGGGACTCTGTGAGCATAATTAAGTTCACTCTCTAGTTATGCTGACAAACTATTGGAAACCAGGAGTAAAAACCTAGGTATCCTACTACACAAATAAAATAGTAACCTTTTTTTTTATTACCTATTATAACATAGTGCCTATTTGTGACTGTAAATAAATAGGCACTATGTTATAATAGATAATAATAAAAAAAGGTATCCTATTAATATTATAATGGTGAAAGTTTGTGAAGATGTTTGGATGTTTGTTACTCAATCACGCAATAACAGCTGAATGGATTTACATGAAACTTGGCGTACAGATAGACGTCACCCGTCGGAATGTCGCATAGACATATCTAATTAATAAATTAATTCAGAGACTTATCTGATTCTGATTTCTTTAATTTATCTGATTAGACTGATTCCTTCTGCATTCACATATATAACTTCAGATTTAAATTCTTGGGTCAGTTCCAACTCAGTCTATCAAGAATCAAGATGAAGTTTGCTGTAGCTGTTCTGGGTCTATGCTGTACGATAGTGGCCGGTAAGTGTAATAATAAGAGAGATATACTCGTAGACCATATCGAGAGATATGGTCACCACCCATAATTTTGCTAAAAATATGTATCGATGGCGGAGCTATAAACAAACAAAAATATCAATAAAAATATAACATGAAACCTCAAAGTGAGATAATCTATTGTTGGCAACAAGCATAGAAAAAGTAAATTAGCACTGCAATAACATTTTGGTCATCCATTCGAAACAATAAAACTTTCATTTATTTTTATTGTTTTATTTTTACTTGCTTAAGATAATTCATAAATGCTTGGAGTGAATGTTGAGAATGCAGGTAATAGGTGCATCATCATCATCATCATCCATTTCACGCCAACTGCAGGACATAGGCCTCTTTCATGGTTTTCCAAGCATGTACATGTACTAGAATAATACCTACTAATAGTTTCAAGAATAATTTTATGATGCACTGTTGGTTTTCCTTAATAAAAAAAAAAAAACTCCGGCACAGAACCTGGATCTTACGAATCAGGATATTGTCTTGACACAATAATCTTGGATATTGTCAGGATATTGTCTTGACACAATGATCTTGGGTCTTACAAATCAGGATATTGTCTTGACACAATAATCTTGGGTATTGTCAGGATATTGTCTTGACACAATGATCTTGGGTCTTACAAATCAGGATATTGTCTACTCACAATGCCACTAAGCTATATATGTAGACACGAATCTTCGATGAAATTAAGCTTCCTCTTCCTTATCATCGTCATCAGTCACAGGACATAGGCCTCCCTCATGGTTTCCATAACCATGGTTGTTTTGCCATAATCGCCACGCTTGGCAGGCGGGTTGGCGATCGCAGTATGCGGTTGAAATCTGAGGAAGACGCTGCTGCCCGTCTCCTGGTAATTTATTTCCTTAGTCGCCTTCTACGACATCCACGGAAGGAAATGGAGTGACGCTATTCTTAATCCGGCGCCACACGACTTCCTCTTTATACAATTTACAAATTCTTTGAAGTTTCATTATAAAGTGAAAATATCACGAATGTATTTTTATTAAAGAGGCTTTATTCTATTGCTGCGTAGTGATTTTCTCACAGTGCAAAGTAGCATTATTTAGGTATGTATGTTTGAGAGTGATAAGATAAGAATATTCTTTATTGTATACCGGAAAAAATGTACTATGAGAGTGATTACCATTATTTTTAAGAAGCCTTTAAATGAGACCCATTGTTAACATCCTTATGACCGTGCTACGATGGGGTATAATTCCCGACAAATAACTTGACCAAATTACTTTGACTTAGACTAAAGTAAACTAACTTCGCAAGTTCTCGAAGCGTCCAAGCTTTAACTTCATCTTAAGAGTGTTTTTGTGAAATCGACGTTTTATAAACAAAACCGCATGTTTATGGTTCTTCCCCCCCCCAGCCAAACAGGTGAATGGCCCACAGCGCATCATCGGCGGCTCGGTGACTACCATCGACCGGTACCCTTACATGGTGAACATGATGTCCAACGACCAGGGCTACTTTGGCGTCTACAGGCAGTGGTGTGCTGGTAGCTTGCTCACCTCGCGCATCGTTCTCTCGGCCGCGCACTGTTACACGAGGAACAATGGATTGTGAGTTGCCCCACCACCGACATACCACGCAAAGACAGTGCGCAGGTCCAGATCCAGGGGGGGGGCGAGTGGGGGAGGTTTTAACCGTCAAACTGTCAAATTGGTATTGAATTTGGCAGTTAGACGATCGGAATTGCTCAAAATTTGGTGCGCATTACTAGGCCCTAGTAAATATGTCAACCTAATTTTGGGGAGGGGGTGAGGGTGCAAGGTGTCGGAAAAATCGTAGATCCGGCATTGACGTAACATGTGTGTGCCTAAGTGGATTGTAATAAGTGCAGTTTTCAGACACTTACGTTTACGTTAAAAAGCGTCTGTTTGTTTGCATTTAAATTTTTTTTATTCACCGCCCGACAAAATCAGCGTAGTATTGGTATTGGTGACCATTTTGTCTTCTGCAACTTTTTTGTAACTGTTTTTGACAGTGTGGGCAGATCCGTATCTAGGGGGGGGGGGACCAGAGGCACACGAAGGATTCCGTACCATTATCTATACAACATTTGAATATTTCAAGAGTCTACCTGATGCCGTTTATAATATCGAGCAAAAAACGGCGAAAAGTCAACTTTGTTATATAGGAGCCCCCCTTAAATATTTATTTTATTCTGTTTTTAGTATTTTCTATTATAGCGGCAGCAGAAATACATCATCTGTAAAAACTTCAACTGTCTACCTATCACGGTTCATGAGATACAGCCTGGTGACAGATAGACAGACAGACGGACAGTGGAGTCTTAGTAATAGGGTCCTTACCCTTTGGGTATGGAACCCTACAAATTATCTTCCTACACCCACAATATTTTTAAACCACAATCCCACGATACCCTCACTATGGTGTAGGCGAAAAAAAATGCACCCCTAATTTAGGTTATTTATTTATCGTAAGGCGTTCAACATTGGTCTTAATGAGTAGGTGCATTGCATTAAATTATTATTATTATTTTGTCATATTAATATAAAAAACAAAAATTAAAATTTGCAGTTGTTCAAATACGTTGCCGACTCGCTGGTGAGGTTTTTGAAGTCTTCCTTTGGCCCGTTGTATCTAGTTGGTGGGCAGTCGTAGGCCAAATGGTCGATAGTTTGTTGTGGGTGTCCTCATTCGCAGGCCGGTTGGGTGTAGGGCACAGTAAAAAATCCTTTTTTTAAATTTCATTCTACGGTGTTTTAGGTGTGATTAATGTGTATTTCTAAGCTAAATTTCAGCTTTCTCGTACTAATTGTCTTTGAGCTAGGACGCGGACAGACGGACGGACATGGCGAAACTGTAAGGTTCCTTGTTAACTACGGAACCCTATAAACGATTCTCATTTATTTGAATTGTTGGTCGTTCGGATCGATAAATTGTAATCGAATCAATCGATGACATTTCTCGAACAATCGCACCTCGCTAACCTGCTCCCATCCATTCCAGACCGCACGCGAGCGACTGGTGGCGCGTTCGCATCGGCTCCCACTTCGCTAACTCAGGGAATCTGGTCTACCGCGTGCGCCAGTTCATCCGCCATCCCAACTACAACTACTTCAGCGGGTCGAACAATGACATCGTGGTCATCCAGACAACGGCAGCCATGGCTCTTGGGGGCAACGTCCAAGTAGCCTCTATCTCTGGGTCCAACTACAACCTGCCTGACAATGCCCCTGTCTGGGCCATTGGGTGGGGAGTTACTACCGTGCGTGTCTACTTTCATTTCTACATAGCGCAAAGTGATGTAGACTTTATACAAAATCTGAAAACCATTTCTTAAGTATCAATAAATTAAGCCACTTCAAATAAGCTAAAGTGAAGAAACGGTATTCAAAATTTGTTAAATATGTGCAATTGTGCAGCTGATTGGCAACCTTCGCTGGTCTGAGTGATAAATATGTGCAGCTGATTATTTTGCTAGTCGGAGAGGATCCATAAGATGAGCTTAGCTATCTCATAGACAGCCGATGTTCATCCACTGCTCGACATATCGACGCTCACCGCAACCCAAGGGTGCATGTAATCACAACAGTGGGTAAGCGGGTCCGTAATCGCAGTGCAGTGGCCTCATTATGCGCACCAAATCCTATCAGAGTCCTGACATTTGCCGCAGCAATTAGTATGGAATTTGGCAGTTAGACGATTGGAATCTTTTGGGATTTGGTGCACGTAATATACTCAATATTACTAATCACATAACTGTGGCTTTCAAACCACTCAGATTTCAGCGTGTATAGGAGCTGATAGCCATAGTTCCTGTGTAAACGTGCCGTCTCACCAATTAACTAACCATTCCAGCCCGGCGGTCAATCCTCGGTGCAGCTCCGCGAGGTGCAACTGTGGACGATCAACCGCGACATCTGCAGACAGCGTTACAGCAGCGCTTTGGTGACCAACAACATGATCTGCTCCGGTTGGCTGGACGTCGGTGGCCGCGACCAGTGCCAGGGTGACTCCGGTGGCCCTCTCATCCACAATGGGGTCGTCGTCGGCGTCTCCTCCTGGGGCCGGGGCTGTGCCTCCCCCTACTACCCTGGGGTCAACACTCGCGTCTCCTCCTACACCAACTGGATTTTAGGGGTCGCCGAATCCCTGAGCGCCGCCTAAGATTCTTGAAGACAGATTGAACATATGTTACTGGACAGATTTTTCAAATAAAGGTTTAAGTTGAGGTATTTTGTTGTTATTTGGATTGCCTGATTGCCGTGACACAGGGTGCCCCGGGGCACCCCTACTACAGCACTAGGACGGGTAATTGTGTTGGCGAAAATGAAAGTTATAAAAAAAAATATAAGTCAATGATTACTTCATTTTTTAAGCGGTTGTAACCCAGTGCGTAGAACAATGGACTCGGAAGTGGGAGGCCCAGGTGAGGCCCAGGTTCGATTCCCAGTGTGAGTATGTACCTTCACTTTGTTTATTTTCAAAGTTACGTACATCGAATTTGTAGTAGCAATACCACACGCTAACGGTAAATGAAAACATCGTCAGGAAACCTGCGGCTTGGTTCGCTCCGCACGTATTGACTTGTCTTTCCTGTGGGATAGGCTGACTAGCTCTCAGGATGGTATAGGTGCTAGGGAAGCCTACCCTATTTAAAAAAAACAATGTCCCAGGCGTGCAGCGTCCGAGCGGTCCCTTCGCCATTCTCGTGTGAGTTAAGGTGCCACTGGAAGCTATATAAATCATCTCATTACGTAAAAAGGAAAGTGTATTATTGTGTTTGACACATTTCGGCATAGTTGCCATGATTCTACATCTAATGATCTAATTTAATTGAATGTTATGTACAGTCTAAAGTACTATGTGTTGTGTATTCCATTTTGATATTCAGTTCTGTACTGAATACCTTATTATTGGGAGACGTTACTGCTGTGCTTCTCACTACTGCTAATCACAAATTATAGTTTTATTTACAGTATCCATTCCAGCCATAGTATTAAGACAAGAATATCCATAGCTCTCATAAACATTGAGTTCAGTTATGTTACCAAGCCCATCCAGAATTTATTGGACTATTGTCATGCTACGTAATCTCCATAGAAAAGCGCCTTCGCACAGACAGCCTCATTCCGTTCCGCGTTTGAGTACACGCCGCCAAACGCGCACATAGGCGAATATCGCCCGTTATGGGTGGTCATCAGACGGGTTTCCCAATGTGCCCGGCCGGCACGCCGAGCTCGATTTTATTCAACTGGCGCATGACCTGCACGCACGTCGCTCAAGACTATCGGCAAGAGTACCACGTATTGAAATTACGTAATTAAATACCATTATCTATACAACATTAGACACTATATTATAACCTTTTCTTTTAGTTTCACCGCGCAAAAAACGACAAACGTTTTTTATATGGGAGTCCCCTTAACTGTTTATTTTAATTTAATTATTTATTTTTTAAGTCCATATACAAATTAATATTCTGTGAAAATTTCAAGCGTGCACCTGTTGCCGTTATTAATATCGAACAAAAAACGGAAAAAAAATCACGTTTGGTGTATGGGAGCCCGCCTTAAATATTTATTTTATTTTTATTATTTGTCGTTATAGCGGCAACAGAAATCACGGTTCATGAGGCCTGAGGCCTGTTTCATTTAAACTACAATTCATGGTTTACTATGACAATTCGATGTACATTGCAAAGTTAATTAACCCACAGCTTAAAAAAATGACACGGCTACGCAATGTACCTCGAATTATCATAATACACTACGAATTTTAGTTTTATGAAACTTAGCCCTGATGACAGACAGACAGACGGAAAGTGGAGTCTTATTAATAAGGCCCTGTTTTTACCCTCTGGGCACGGAACCCTAAAAAATAGTACAATTTCACTAGCGGCCGGCCGGTGGCCGTGCGCCCGCACCGCTCGCTGCATAGACATTGGACCTTGTGGAGCCCATCGCATTCGAGCGCTCGCCCGTCGCTGAGCGACAGCCCTCGCCATTTTAGCTAGGCTAGGCTATTATTATTAATTCTTTATTGTACAAAAGGTGGCCTTAATGCTTATGGCATTTTCTACTAGTCAACCTGCAGGAGGTACAATAGAGGCAAAAATTGAGGTAGGCGTGCAAAAAGAAAGTGATAAAGGTACTTATAGGGAAGAGCGGGTGATCGTGCTCTTCCACTATAAAGGGAAATTTCCCGCCAGGCAGATCGTATGCCTGGGGACGGCCGGTCCGACTAATGTTCGTCGGACGTTATATTTGTGGTATGTCATGTTAAACATTTTGCTTGCGCGATGCAGGAATGTTGGAGTTTATAGTGCGCGCGCAGAGTTGACATATGCTCGCCACATACTTATAAGTACCTAATATATTATAAGGAGGGGGGCACCTATAAAAATAACTATTTTAGCAATTATGTAATACAAGGCTATTATCACAGTACAACTATTTCGTTCGCGTGGGCCCGAAGATTACTATCTTTATTTGTACTGTGCTATATGTGTATTGTGTGAGACGGGCAGCAGCGTCTACCTGACATTCCAACCGCATACTGCGATCGCCAACCCGCCTGCCAAGCGTGGCGATTATGGCAAAACCCCTCATGGTTATGAAAACCATGAGGGAGGCCTATGTCCTGCAGTGGGCGTCAAGGGGCTGATGATGATGATGATTTGTGTTACTGTGCTGCACTGTACCACATAATTATATCAGAAAGAAGGAAAGATTTGTCTATTACTGAATGATTAACTTTATTTTGTATTAGTGAAGTTATAAATTGATTACATAGTTAATTTTGTTTTGTGACTTAACTTGCAGTTGAATATTTAAGAAAAATTGTGATGGAAATATTATATTGCTACATAATTATGATAGCAAAATTAAATTTAGTTCATTGGTCTTGAAAGAAATCCATACTTAAGCAAAGGGTGAATACTTATTTAGATTCTGAATTTACGAAAAATGTAACTTATTCTTCTAAAGATTCCATTTTAACCGAAGGAGAGAAACTTCTAAATATGTGGCCTTCTAAATATGACGACCTCGTGGCGCAGCGGTAGTGCATCTGCATACCATGCGAGAGGTCCCGGGTTCGAATCCCGGCTGGGGACAAAAAAAACCCCAGGTCTTCGATGTTTACATGTTTGTGATGTCGTTGTTTCTGGTTCTCACTACACACTACTACACAGGGTATCCTAGTGTGGGGCCAGAAGCAATGTATGTGCCTGTATGTAAATGTTTATGTTTATGTGATTGCCCAAAGTCATTAACAATAATTGAAAGCTTATGTAACCACAAGAACAATACAAATAAATTTGATTCCACAAAAATGTAATTGGAGTTTTTGGACTTATTGTCTTCTTGACATTGCATTATTACGAGTATTATCTTTTGCCTCTTTAAAGTTGGAAGGAAGCGCATATGCTTTACTTGGGCTTAGACAAAGCTTTTGTCTTTTGATGTGTCTTCTGTATAGTGAGCAATTAGTTTGCTATGTTTTGTGCCAGTTAGAAGCCAGTAACTCTTTACTGAGTATACTAACTGTGTTAGTTGAAAGCTAATAACACTCAGCAAGTTATTTATTATAAAAGCAATTATTTGTCACACATACATTTTACAGCTAAGTAGGTAGGTTAAACTAAATATTAAATTAAACTAATCAAATATACCGCCCCGGGACACGCCTGATCCAAAAGTTCCCATGACGCTAGCAGCGTTTCCCCGCTGCACCGCCAGGGAAATCCTCTGCATCAGGTATGCCCCGGAACGATGGTCATACCCGCGACTTCTCAGGCGCCGACCGATTTCCCTAACAAAAACTCTTCCCTCATCCCCCCATACTCCCATTGTTTCCACAGCCAGTGGGACAAACAAATAATGAAGCATAAGCTGGCTATATTTCCTTAGGTATCTTAAGTTTAGCCGCCGCTTCAGCAGCGGCACCCGCAGATGCAGCTGTCAAACCCAAATGGGAAGGCGCAAAAGTGCAAACGCACGTTGCGTCCCACAAGAGCCTCCGACCCTTCTCCCACGGCACCAAGGTGAGACCGTCCGGGCGCTTACCATCACTGCGGCACAACCCTGGTGGCTCACGCTTCACTGTTAAGGTTGGAAGCCAGTAACGCTTCGCTGTGTGACTTATGAACTACTTACCATGCTGAAACGGTTGGAAGCCAGTAACGCTTTGCTGTGTGACTTATAAGTACTAGGTACTTAACATGCTGAAACGGTTGGAAGCCAACAACGCTTTGCTGTGTGATTTACGAGTACTTATCAAGCTGAAACGATTGGAAGCCAGTAACGCTACACTGTGTAATTATGAATAATACTTACCACGCTGAAACGGTTTTCCAACCGTTTCAGCAACCGCCAGCAATGCTTCGCTGTATGACTTATGGGTACATACTACATACCATGCTGAAACGGTTGGAAGCCGGCAACGCTTCGTCAAGGAACGATAATGAGTGAGCAATCCTTCGTGTGTAAACGGACCTGACCAGTGCTAATCTGTGGCTCAGTACCTAATCTGTGTGATGTCAAATGTCAGTCGTCGCACTCTGCTGTGTTCTGTGCACTCTGCGACAAACTTATCTGGGGTGTAATTATGCGCACCAAATCCTGAGCGATTCCAATCGCTTAACTGTCAAATTCCATACTAATTTGACAGTTAGACGATTGGAATCGCTCAGGATTTGGTGCGCGTAATATAGGGGCTGACCCGGTGAAGGCGTCACTTTTCTCATAGCAAACTTGACGTTTCCATACTATATTTGACACCTCTACCGGGTCAGATAACTTTGTGGCACTATAGCACGATTTCCTGCCATTATTGGGGTGAGATTAAAAAGAAAAAAAAGACAAGTCTAGTCATCGTCCGTCTCACTGTGCACACTGATAACTACCAAAATATAATCAGCCATAATATATGGACCCAATCAACATAAGCTGCCTATATTCGTCCCACTGCAGGGCACAGGCCTTCTCTCAAAGAGAGAGTTGAGCTAAATCACCACGCGTGCCCACCGCGGATTGGCGATTTCAAGCGCTGAGCTATGTGAATAGCTCAGACACTCAGGTTTCCTCACGATGTTTTCCTTCAACGTTAGCGAGTGGTATTGCTACTATAACTTCACAAACGTACATAACTTAGAAAACAAAGTCATAGGTACTTGTTGTGTAATTCTTTCACCTGGTTGTGAAATAAAGTGTTCTCTATCTACCACGAGGGAGGCCTATGTCCTGCAGTGGGCGTGAAATGGCTGGTGATGATGATGGTGATGATGATACCCACCAAAAACATTTACGCGGATTAAACGCGCACCTCATAGTGAAAGATTCCAATAGTCTAGATATCAAATTCCGTACAAATTGCTATCGCAAACGTCAGGATTTCGACAGAATTTGGGCATAACTAGGCCTCTGTACGCTTATGCCAACTCTATTCTATATTACCTTTATTTCCTGGATAAACAGATAGATAGTACTGATAGTGAGCCTTGGTGCAAGCTGGCATTAAAATTCTCAGTGTCAGATAATGGCAATATCAGTTCATGATCTCATATCATGATAGTCTTCTGATTTAACGTGTCTAATATGTTGATAACACTTTGATAACATTTTAATTTTAACAAAACAACTGATGAGTAAGCTACTGCCAAATACTAAAAACAAAATTATTTTAACGCGAACTTAAACACAGTAGTTAGTTAGAACCAAGGAGTTATTTTTCTATCGGAAAATTAGGGACAAACAACATTGTGTGTTTTCAGAGTGGGTAGGTAGAATAAGGCCTTTCGGCCTCCGAAATTTCTTTCGATAAATTCAGGGAAGTAGCAATCGGGTCTCACGCTTCACTGGATACGAGTTTGCCTACTCGTTGGTTACTAAACCCACTCTTTTACCAACATACCCTACATCGTGAATAAATTACCAAAGTTGGAATTGGGAAAGATGTTTCGTTTACTTATTACGATGCATCTATCCCTAGTTTTATGTATGTCATATTAATTCCAGCAGGCTTATACTTATGTTTATTTAATAGTCTATTTTATTTTATTATATTAAACTTGTAAAAACTATCGTATCAATATAATATCTAAATTAATATTTGAATAATATTGTATGTTAGTTTGTTTTATTATTTGAAATAAAAGACTGGAGCCATATTATAGTTTGCTGTATGCATGTTTAACATTTATTTTATTACTGTACAAACACTATGTTGTGATATATTTAAGTTCACCCTGAATGGACCACTCTGCCCCAAGATACAATTTAATTTAGTTTGGGGCTCAGAGTTACTTTATATGTTGTTAATTTTTGTTCAGCTCATTAAACATTTGTTTGTTTGTTTGTGACATAGTTATCGAACTACAACTTTCGTAAGCACTACACATTATTAACAAAATGGTCGGACTCTTCCGACAAAAAGCCAAGTAAGTGAATCCAGAATTAAGTTAATAATTAATAAAACACAAAAGGAGTAGGTTCTCAACTTGATTATGATCTTTCATAACTGTCTCAAATCTTAACCGATTTCGACAATTCTTTTTTTGTTCGAATAGGTATATACTCGTATGACGTCACATTGATCCCGTTTGGTGTAAATCTGATGAAGACTCTCAGAGATAGAGAACGGAACTCTTTAATGGAGGGCAGTAAATAAGGCCTAATAGGCCCCATCCGTGAGTAATATGCTTAAATGTTTCATAAAATTTTGTGTTTAAGATATCTCTGGGTAATTTGGTGATGTTCTGGTGAAGAGTTTGACGAAGAAATTGAGAACTTCAAGTTTTAATGCAAAGAATTAAGTAGTGTAAATTATAACGATGTATGATGGGCAAGTGCAGGCATCGACGAACTTTCGAACCTCTTTACAAAAATCTCTGAATTACGTCCGGGCAGCGACATCTGGCTGAAGTAATTTACATCACTTGCAGCCCCGAGTACCCACTTTTATGTAGTTAGGTTTTACATCGGAATGATATCGCTGTACCTACATGATTATATTCTGAGCTAGTCCCGGCATGGGTGGAATTTTTAGCCTCTAAATAGGTTTCTAAATTTGTCCTCAGCACGGGTTAGTGCAACAATACTCTTTTGGCTGGTCGTCCTACGCTGCGCTTGCTGATATGTGGTCTCCATTCGAGAACTTTTTGGCCCCATAGGCTTGCTATGTTCCCCGCCCACTGCCACTTCAACTTACTAATCCGCTGGGCTATGTCGATGACTTTCGTTCGTCTACGGATCTCATCATTTCTGATTCGATCTCGTAGAGAAATTCCGAGCATAGCCCTTTCCATTGGCAGGAAGACGCTGGATAGTGGATGCAGGCCGCTTCCAACTGGTCTTTTTGGAAATCTATGTAAGAGGCCTATGTCCAGCAGTAGACTTCTTGTGGCTGAATGATGATGATGATGAAGAATATACTCATATCAATATAAAAAAAAATTATGTTTTAAATAAAAATTTATTGACTTGTATCGGATTTTTATTATTGTTTATGCCACAGGTTTGTGGCAACAAACATATTATATCAAGTTGTTTTCCCACCAATCGTAACAGAAAAGCTTTTCCAATTTTAGCTATATTTAATCATTTAATTAGTAAACAATGAAGAGCTGTAATAATGAAACCGTAAATGACGCTGAAGTAAATGAGGTAAAATGAATGAAACTCGACAGTAATTAACACAGACGGCATGTGTACAGTGTGTGGACAGGGCTTGGTACTGGAAGGTTGGCTTGGTAGGACAATCGGGCTAGGCTGCCTTAGACCAGCTCCTACATTAGGCGCACCCAATCCTGCAAGATTTCAATAGTCTGTCATCAATCGCAAACCTCAGAATTTCGACAGGATTTGGTGTGCCCAATTAGGCCTTTGAAAGCTTACAAACTTTAACCCGACTGCTAATAGATGGCGCTAGCTGGTATATTGTAGTATTGCATTATGTTTGTAGGTTTGATTCTCATTAGGGGCCGCAGTACATTTGTACTGTAATGACTCCTCTTTATAGTAGCTGGCCGGCATAGCCGTCTAGTCAGATTTTGAATATGTTGAAGGGAATCGTTACGTTTTGTTTCACTAGCTAGGCGATGCACGACGAAAAGTTATAAATAAAAATTAATTAATATTTCTGAATATCTTCCGCTTAATAAGCAGAGCATTACAATACATAGGGCCTCAGTTAATACACCCAGTATTTCTATGTTTGTGATGTCCTTGCCTGGTTGCCATAGCACAACGTATCCTGGTGTGGGAGCAGGAGAAGTGATTGTGTTGTGTGGAAGTTATTATTATTTATGAAATCAGAATTTCCGTCTCTTTAATTTAATTTTGATACCCCACTTGAAATGATGACAAAGGAATTCGGAAACTCCCACTTTTTTAATGTTACCCCGTTGTACTGATTTAACTTGTACAAAATTTAGCCTACTCACTAATGCAGACGTCAAATGCAACGTTCGGAAATGTCAGGCTGTTCGTCCTATAGTCAAGACAAAAGTTATTAAAAGTAATTTCACAGGACACGTAAAGAGAAAGAAGTTTGTCAGGATCGTGGCAAGTAGCAAACATTGTTCTCTGCCTACCCCTCCGTGATACTGACGCGAATGTAAATTCCACCAGTCTTAGTCTAAAAATTAACATTATGTCTTTTTTTAAATTAAGATTTTTTCAATTTTTTTAGGGAGAGATTTCAATTTATTTTCATGCTAAGCCGTACACCACATCATAATACAAAATAACTTATGTTTTTCAAGTTACAACAGCTCAGGTTTATCTTAGATTGGTTACTTTTGTAATCCATGTACATTCATATAATAAAGATGTTTTTTTTTACTTTCCTATTCAGTTTAAATGCATAATATAATATAGTACGTCTAATTGTCGCCAAATGGCAACAACCATTTTGTATTTTTAAGTAAAATAGGAGTACCAGCAGGGTGTGAATGGATCCAAACCCGTTCGGCTGAAATGTTTGCTCTGTGCGACAAGCTATTCGCTTCTCATTAATGGAAACGAAGCTCATGCTTGTGAGTATGCAGGTGACACATTCAAATGTACTTTTGTTACAAAGAGGAAGATATTGTAACATCTATTAGCGTGAAATATCAAAGGCAAACAACCGACGACGCGAGCTCCATTTATACCCACCATGACTAAGCCCGAATAAGAACGAAACCTGGTCGAGCTCTTGCGGCAAAGTAAGGTAAGTGATTTTGGAATCAAGTTAATAACATGAAACGTATCCGAAATATGCGTGCGCGCATGCAACGACTAATGAATGTTGATCAAGCAAAAGAGGTCCATCAGTGTCGTCGCAAGTGGCAAACCCTGGTCTCTGCTACTGCGTTATATTAGCGATACCACTCGCTGTGAAGGAAAACATCGTGAGGAAACCCTAGTGCCTGAGGTATTTACATACCTCAGCACTTGCACGTACAACGGCCCAACTATGAGGCTAAGTGCGGAAATCTTCAGTAAAACTAGAACTAGAACTCTGCTACGTGAGTTTATGCTATGTATAAAATTTTACTATTTTCCTCTCCTTACTTTTTAAAAGACCTCCAATGAAACGTCCTGCAGAAGTTTACAACTTTTTATTTGGACATGAGCTCAAAAAATACTCATTGAGTAAGCATCTATACAAATACATTAATTGCAGATTTAAGACTAAATTGTGAGTTTGTTTTTAAGATATCCATCATTTGTGAGATATTTTTGATTACACACAATAGTCTAACTAAATAAAACTGAAAACCTATGACAGAATATTGTATTTCAATTTCATTTCATTTACTGTCATGATGATAAAATCCCATACAAAGACCACGCTTACTTTTTCAAAACAACGCAGCTTGTAAAACAACATTCTGTGAAGGCATGTTAATTACTTAGCCACACTACGTCTAAGCGAGTTTCAGCTTCAGAAAACCGCCGAGTTGCTGGCAGCCGGGGACGTTGGCTTTCTTGTAGAAATCCTGTTTAGACACGCGCGCCAACCATGCCGTAATATTGGGATATCTGAAAAAAAAAAGTTAATATCCTTTTTACCGCCTAATTTTTATTTATTTTAATTTATGAGACAAGCGGCACAATGGCTTGGTCTGTACCTAATTCATGGTACATATCTATAAAAAGCTTTAAATACGCCATGAATTTTGAGTACTTTGAAAGCGAAAGCAAAATGAACTTGCCTTAACAATACCTATCGAGTACGCTAGTTTGTTGTTTTTTAAAGGCTTTTTCCAAAAATGTCTAGGGACAAACTATGAACTAGGAGAATCATCAGGAGCTAGCCACAGCGATGCGTGCGCACGTGACAAGACTGTAAACTTAATCAGGCAATGCGAAACATACTTGTCAGCGTCGATGGGTAAGACCTCGTTGAGGGAACTCATCGAGGCCGAGCAGCAGATGTCGGCGATCGTCAGCTGGTCTCCGGCCGCCCAGGTGTTGGTGAACTGCCGCTCGGCCAAATCATAGGCGTCTGCGATCTTGTCAAGGTTCTCTTGCTTGAGGGAGGTCTCGCCGCGGTAGAAGACTGCGAACTGAAAAGGTAAAAAGAGGTAAGTGAGAAGAAAATTAACTGCGAAGGAAAACATCATCTGTGTGTTTAGCCACCTGTGTGTCTAGGGCTGGCTTCTCACGGCGTGAGATAGTCGCGCCACGCCGGCAGATTTGTACGAGCGAGCATGCGCCAACAGGCGAGCCACATTGTCCGATTTCATTGTTTTTGGCCGCCGATCAAACTATTACTATTCACTGATACTAGCTACATTACACAAGATTTTGCTACCAGAATTGAGTACAGTAAAATTCTTTTAACTTTTAATTCTTCAATATGCTCTTTCAATAACACCTTTCCTAACTTAACTTACAAGCGACACATATTACTGTTACTTTGAGAACTGCTGGATGCGGGCGACACAAGACCGGGAAGCGTGGAAAACCATGAGGGAGGCCTATGTTCTGCAGTGGGCGTCAAATGGCCGATGATGATGAAATATGTCGAGTTTTTCATCAGAATTTTTCTCTCAGAAGCATGACTCTGCAATTGCCCTGGAGGATACATACACGAGGTCCAGTCGTTTATACATTTTTGTTAGTTTGTGTTCTTTTTATTTCTCTTAATGACAAATTCTACTCACAACAGCTCCACGGAGCACTGGAAACAGGATGCCCGAGTCAAAGTGCAGCTTCTGGTCAACAAACACGCGTTTCTTCGGGTCGGTGGGGTAAAGTGCGTCGTCCTTAGCATACTTGGTCACAAGGTATGAGGCGATGGCGTGACTGGAATATTGAAACCAAATAATTTAATTATCGGTAGGCTCAATATACAGCATGAGACGAGTTTGAATCCAAGTGATAAACAAAAAATAATGAAAAACAATATGTTAACAAATCGAAAGAGGTTTCAAGCTCTAGATAGGCAACGCGGCCGAAATCGACTGCGAGCCATTGCTGTTTATACGGTTCCGTAGTCAATGAGGAACTTTTATTGTTTCACCACGTCCGTCCGTCTGTCTGTGTGTCTATCCGTCTTTCTCTCTGTCCGCGGCTTAGCACAGAGACGACAAGTACCAGAAAGCTGAAATTTGCGCATATGTATATATATATATATATATATATATATATATATATATATATCACGACGACAAAACGGTAGGAAAAATCATAAACTATTTTTTTAGGATACCTCAATTACAGATGCGATCCCTTCTTTTCATTTTCTTGCCTACATAGTTGTGGAGTATCCTTAGATTGGTCGTTTAAAAATATTGTGAGAATATTTCAACTATTTTCCGATTTAGAGATTAGTTTCTAAATGACCCGATCGGAAACGAGAAACGTGAAAAAACGGGCAGTAGCACATATAATGAACTTAAACTGAAAACTACCATGGCTTAGTATGCTTTACAAGTTACCGAGCAATAGGCGATCAACTTATACAAGGAAAACTTCGTTCAAATTCTATTGAAAATTACGTTGATGAAGTTGTTAGTTCTGTAAAGCTGTAATCTTTACAGAATTCTAAAGCAGGTAATAAACTCCTCCTTCTACGGAACCCGACACTGCGCGAGGGCTGATGCACACTTGGTTGGTTTTTCACTAGTGATAAGTGACTCTATCGGGAGCGACAATGTTCTGTTAACTAGTTGGCCGTTTAGCATATTAAAATCTGACGAATTTAATGGTGGCACTTCACATCGTTATTCGGTGTTCGCACTTTTTCGGCTTTGTTCGCTATATTTGTGTTGAAAAGAGTATTTCGAATTGCTGCCAATAGTAGCAATTACATCCGTCGCGAGTTCATAGCTGTAACAGTTTTATTTTTCATGACTTTCAAATGGTTTCTTATAAAAAGAATGTTATTCAGAGTGTTTTTAGCCATTTTGTTTCTTAATTTGTTTTAAACAATTATTATTGTTATAAAACTAAATGCCCTTTCTACTTCAGCGTTTGAATGAGGAAGGGACATACCGGATATAGCGAGATCCGATAACTCATAAAGGGTATGAATGAATTCCTGCAGCATTTTCATATTTTCGAACTTCAGGGGCCTAATTATACGCACCAAATCCTGAGTGATTCCAATCCACTAACTGTCAAAATCCATACTAATTTGACAGTTAGACGATTGGAATCGCTCATGATTTGGTGCGCGTAATATAAGAGCAGTCCATAAGGCAATGATGTTGTGTGTACTCCATTTGCAAATGTGTAAAGCCAGCATCACATAAGCCGGGGGATTCACTGTCTTCACCGGCTGGTAAATAGGGTTACCACTATGTATTGATTGTCTAAATTCTTCAATATTCAATAAAAATCGCTTAAATTCATCAAATATTTTTATAGTGATTTTCTTTATCAGAATTTCACCATTTACCGCCTAAAATTCATCAAATCTAGTGACAAAATCACCAAACTGACAATACTATGTGTGGACGGCAAACGAACATTATTCGGCATATTCGCGATCCTTTGATACCTATGTTGCAAAAAACCCACAAGCAGACGGATACGGGTGTTCGTGTATTCACGTGTTCGTCTTGTTCGTGAGAATTGGCAAATATTGACGAAGATCGACACATCAGAACGTCGCATTAGGGCGAATAAGACAAACACGCGAACACGAATAGCGATGTGAAGTGCCAGCATGCGAGAAACCGAGGTCTACCACATGGTTGGGTCAGCTTTCTCTTTAAATCTCGACTTTGCATCAGACAACGGTGAACCTTGTACAATTACATGTACAGCTTGTCAAAAAAGAGTGGAAATTAAATGGTAAATGAAGCTAAATGGTAACATTTTATTTTTTGTATTAGTGTCTTAAGATAAGATAAGATAAGAATATTCTTTATTGTATACCGAAAAAAAATTTTACAGAAACAGCAATGACAAAAGAAAAGATACAATTGGCGGCCTTATTGCTAATAGCAATTTCTTCCAGGCAACCTCATATTGGAGATTTGCCGAAGGAGAAATAGACACGGTTAGTCGGTGCAAAGACGAATATTTATACACATACATATACGTAATAATAATAATAAACTTACATATATCATACTTGAATACTATACATAACTACACGTACTTACATAAATAATGGCTTATAACAAGTGTGTGATCTGGACAACAAAAAGGTGATATACCTACAGATATATGAAGAGAAGTGAATAGACACTTACAGCAAAACTACTACGACAGAAAGAATTCTTTCACTCTGGCTTTAAGTGTCTTATTTTCTTGTACTCACACGATTTAAAAAAAACTAAATAATTTGGACCGTGTTACACAAAAACATTCCAACCCATGGAAGTGTTTTTCTCGTAAGTTTCTCATTTCTTGAAAAAGACTTTTACGTTGAAAAACGAAAAAAGTCATACAAATACTTAGGAATAACCACTAATTTTTGAAGTAATCGGGCGCGTATCTCTCCGCTTTCTTTTATTGTTGGACCTTAGAAATTGCAAGGAAACTCACTGATGTTGCAACTGCTAGGCTTGTTTATTTTAGTTACTTCCATAGTATTATGTCCTACGGTATACTACTATGGGGCCGGGCAGCAGACATTGAGACTATCTTCATGCAGAAGAGAGCCATCCGATTTATTTACAAGTTAGGTAGTAGGGATTCGCTAAGAGATTTCTTCAAAGAAACCAACATCTTAACAGTTGCATGTCAATACATTTATGAAAATATTATGTACGTTAGAAAAAATATCAAAGACTTCGAAAATGTTGGTGGCCACCATAATGTTAATACTAGAAATAAACATAAATTGTCATTTCCACTATTTAGACTTGCAAAAGTTAACACATCCTTTATGGGGCACTGTATAAGGTTCTACAACAAAATTCCTCAAGATATATTAGAGTTACCTCCAACGCGATTTAAAAAATGTGTTAAGCACATTCTGTGCAAAAAGGCTTACTATAACATCAAGGATTATTTAGAAGACAAAGATGTTTGGCATTAAACAGTAGATTAATATTATTTAAAGGACGATTGTGACTAGTGTTCAACACATTAATGACTAATATTTTAAGTTGAAAACTCTGTCAATTAAGTTAAAACGTGTTTTGAAAAGAATAAATGTGGAGTTTCTTTGTTAGTTTCTTCTCCACATAATCCATTAATTGTGAAACTAACAACTTTGACGTTCATTAAGTAAACATTCTGTTTTTACAATGAATAAAAATATTTGAATTGAATTGAATTGCAAGTGCTTTAAAGTGTGCTCGCGATAATAAAATATGGTACGACCGTTCATTCTCTTACGCTGCGTACAGACTTACAGAACGAATGCACGGCTGAAGGCTACAAGGCTGCACTTTTAACCTTTAACTGACGACCTGGTCTAAGCATCGCACTAACACCGAGGTTACGTCTGTGAGACGTACGTATAAAAACTGCACATAATTAAGTATTCGTAAATTGCAAATATTTTTTTGTTGTTATATTTGAAAGTAAATGTAGTAAGGTAAATAAATTGTAAGTTTGAAATAAAACACCATATCATTACATGAACAATAAGGCATTTTTAATGAGATCGTCATTTTACAAAACTAATTTTTAGGCACTTACTTCAGTCTTCATATTTTTTACAGTTACAAAAAAATCAACTTAAGAACTTAAAATAATATAACTTCTAAAGTCATTTGTCAAAATAAAACAAAGAACGTAACTCTTACTTTAAAAACAAAAAAAACCACATCACTTCAATTTGGTCATTTATGTTTGGCGTGTTTTGCAGTCTGAGCATACTTGAACGCAGCATTGAAGGCACATTGGTTTGTTTCATTTATAACAAGCATACTTTGTACGCCTTTTCAAGTGACTGGGGCAAACCACACAGGTCTTTTGAGTTAGATCGAGTGCTGGATAGTTCTTTGGTGGTGGAGGTTCAGGCATATCAGTGGGTCCTATTACTCTCTCACGTCGCGTTCTTCTCCAGCATGGAGCATTTCTTATCCACCTTCCTCAATTCGTCTAATACTGCTCTGGCATCTATCAGCTCTTTCTTCAGATTCGTGATCTGGGCTACAAAAAGATAAAAAAAAGTTGACTACCAAATGTGACGATGTAGACGAGGGAAAAAGCTAGTAGGTAATAAATATGTATAAAATACCTTATAGCATGGTGAATTTCCTCTGAATCCTGGTGAATTTCACAATCTTCCGACTGTTCTGAATTAGTATAGTCATCACTTTCCAAAAGATAATCGGGATCTCCAATTTCATCGTTAAAAACACTACAGTCTTCATCACTGTCATTGATGAGATTTAAAGTTATTTCTTCCTTATTAAAAGGTCTACTCCGTTTACGAGAAGTTGATGGTACTTCGTCGCCAACAGCAGGTCCTGGCCGCTTGCTGGATGTTGCATTTATATATCTCGGCATTCTGCAAAGTAACTTAAAACATAAATACCGATGTCACGTCTTTAAGACACTATGAGTAGTAAGGCACATACACCGATGTGACGAATAACAGACGTATATATTTTTTGTACACTAACACCGTACTTACGTCTGTGGGACGTCGACAGCGCCACTCTGGACACCTGATTGCTCACCGCGAGGGCGACGTCGACTGACAGGTAGACGACAACGAGTGAGGAAGGTACCGGGAGGGTGGGTGCCGCTCGAGCAATATTTTGTGAGTTATGGTCAAAACAAATTCGATGACGTCTGTGAGACGTATAGGTCGTCAGTTAAAGGTTAAAGGTTCCGTAGTCAACAAGGAATTTTTCTGATTTCTGATTTCACAGTATCACCATGTCCGTCCGTCTGTCTTTCTATACGGGAACATGTATTATTTGACTGAAATCTTAAAATCGTACAGCTTAAATTTTTATTCGATAGATTAAAGTTAACTGGACGTAGTAAGGCTAAAAAAAATTAGGGTTCCGTAGTCAACAACGAACTCTCATAGTTTCACCACCAGTGGGATGTCTTTGGATTGGTAGTTTAAGATTTTTAGATTTCGTGATCCGTTTGCAAAATATAAAGCATTAAAGTCCCCCACCTCTACTGTTCTGGCTAAATGGTTGATTGCAGAAACATGAAACAATCCATTGCAGTAGCACATATAATGAAATTTAAAAAAAAAACTATCTCGGCTAAGTAGGCTTTACAACTTAACAAGTACTCTGCGACCAACTGCGACATAGAAAACTTCGTACAAATGCCATTAAAAATTACTTCGATGAAGTTATTAGGTCTGTAAACGAGATAGTTAAAAAACCACTTGTACGGATCCCTACGTTGGCCGGTTGTTTTTTTCAGTCTTGCAACCGTCTTTATTGAAGTAGAACAAATTGCAAATTATTGAGTTTTAATTATTACCTATTTCTGGTTATGGTATCACAAAAAAACAGACTTTTTATCTACTTTATGAGTTTCAAAAGTATTAACAGTTAACTAAGTAGTAAGCTGTTTACTGGTAGAAAATGTTTATAGCATTAAGTCCGCCGCATTGTACGATTTCTTTAAGTGCAATAACTTAACATAACAGAAAGTCACGCCTGCATCCCAGAGGGGTAGGCAGAGACCAGGGACCGCCAATTGCTACGATCCTGACAGATCACTTTCGCTTCCTCAACATTTATTAGTCGTTGCATGCACGCACGCCGGTTTCGGGTACTTTTTATCTTGCCCTTTGCTAATACATCCCCTATTTGGTCTGGGTCGTCCCATACCGGCCCTTCAACATATAAGTACTTATATTGATATAAGTATCAGTATCAATATAAGTGCAACAAAAGTATCAATTAATAAATAAATATTTGGCAAAATACAATTTTATAGGGCATCAATGTACTAACAAAAAGACCTATGGCATTTTTTGATGCTTCCTAATTAATTGTTAACGAATCCTTTTGAAATAAATAACGTACATTGAAAATCCTTCTTTGTGTATAATACAATAAGTAAATTTAATAATGATACAATAACTTGCGGTTTATTCGTATTTTCATAAAAACGGTCGCGCTGGTCTTGGTTTCAAAAAAACTGTTTTGTCCTTTTTTTCTTCAACTTAAAAGTAACTTAAAGGTAGTATTACTATGGAGGTTAAGTTCGCTTGTCTTCGCCGCCGTGACGTCTTCACTGATTCATTTACTTTCGTTCGTTCATATTTTTTCGGTTGGTCTGTACCCAGCTTAAGCCGACCCCTGCCCGGTAAAGTTCTAGTACAATGACGTTGTTAGAGAATAGATCTACACACCTGTCCCATATGGCAAAACCGTCGTCCACCAGTGTCGGTACTGTATGCTGAGGGTTGAGCTGAAACAGAGAGGAACTTTTGCCAATATTACCTAATAATCTACCGAAAAAAGTTACTAAAATTCCCGATCTATTTTACAAGAATTTCACTACTTTTTACTACACTCAATGCGAGGTATCTCGGTTGGTATTCCGAGCATTAAAGTCTTAAGGCAAGGCCTTTGCATAGCAGTGAGATACAATCGTGGCTAGAAAAAGACTTTTATAATTGTCGAGATATTGAAGCCATTTGAAGCGCACGGATTTGTATGAGACTTTTTGCGCTGCGTGAGCGAAAAGTTGGAGAACAAGTGAGAATTTTCGAAATCACAGACATAAAAATCCTATTAATATAGTTTTGATGACCAACGTCACTAACACTTTCAGTGATAGTCGTTTTTGTATATTTTTTATTGTCCAAAACTCAGAACAGCTCAAATGAAACCATATGTAGTGATAATTTAGACTCATGTTCGCGATTTTTTTTGATGCTATAACGTTTAATAAATCATAAAAATAATGACCGACGGCCCTAGATAAGATATTGAAAAGTAAGTAATATGTAAAAATTTACATTTAAAATACTAACCGTTAGACAGTAAAATGTATTTTAAAACACCTGACTTAGGAGTGATGTCGGGGAACCCAGCCTCATAAGCATGAGCGATTCGTTCAGAAACGTGATCAGAAATGTTGTAAATGTAACTTTTATATTCGTTGAGATACTGACGTGTATATCGCCTACTTTACCTCAAACTTGGCGTAATGCGCCGCCCCGTGTCTTAATTTATTTTCCTCGTGAAAGTTTGGAGACAATGTGAGTGAGTCCTACGAGTTATAAGCGAAAAACTCAGAAGGTCCCCCTTCTATGTGCTCTTCCCCCGTCTTTCCCTCCATCCCCTCTACCGCTCCTTTCGGCTCACATCCTAGACGTCACGACTTTTGGTATGTTCACCCTCTAAGCAACCTGAACAAGTTTCTGAAGGAAGTTTAGGTCTCTACGCAAGCACACTGCGCACGCTTTTGTGCCACTCGTTATTAAGACTATCATTACCTTCAAGTACTCCTCCTTCATATGGTCACCAGCCATTAAGTTGACGTCGATGAACTCCACGTCTTTGAGATTGAGAGCCTCCAGGGTCATCATAACGGCCCGCGCCGGCGGGCTGGCATCCAATTTGTAAAGTTTGAAACCCATGGTTGAGGCTGGAATGACAAAAGACGTAAGGGATCCATTCAAGCCTCACGTTCATGGTTCAGGTCATGTGTTTAGGGTTGCATGTGCAGTCCACAGAATATCAACCTTTACACGCGTGCACTTTACACGGTTACGTTACGCGACTTCGCAACTAATAATAATTATAATTTTTTTTTTTTTTTTTTACAAGAATGTAAAGGTTGACCTGGGCTGCGTTTCATAAAACGTAGTTTATTATGACAATTCGATGGTAAATTGCATAGCCGAGTGAAGAGATTTATCTCTTCTGTAAATCCTCGCATGAATTATAATGTTAACTCGGAGCCCGAACATGCACCATTCAAACCCGTAGACTCCCGTGATAGGAGCCCTATTCACAACTTAGCAAAGAACATACTGATTACAATATTAGGTACTATATGCTAGGCAGAAATAGTAGATTGTACAACAAGTGCATAAAACGCACCATTTTACTCGAGACGTTTATCCATCCGAGCGAGCTTGCGAGCGAGGATAGATATAAAGTCGAGTGTAAAATGGGTTTTATGGACGAGTTGTACACTCTACTTTTCACTTCGATTGCGAGGAAATGAAACAGCAACATGTAAATATAGTAAATGCTAATTTAATTAAAATTGAAAGTTACATTAGAGCAATGAGAAATATTTAAAGTAATCGTTTTTCCTGGCATATTTAATGTTGTATTAGATTGTATTTGTGATGCGTGTGGCTGTTGCAGCGATTGCCTTGGTCTTCGACGAAGATTTTACTTTATGCTCTAGAGCATAAAAAACGACTTTATGTCGCCTACGCACGACATAAAGACGAACTTTTAGAGCATGAGAAGTGAAAAATATTATACAATTCACATGTTTGCTGTTAGATACCAACACCCACCAAACAACCGATTATTATTTACTTTACTTGATTATACTTTAATTTGACTTTTGTACTTCGGTAGCACAATTACGTGATGATTAAACAAATACAAGTATCTTTAAAATATGAATGGACAAAAGATAGGTCACGAAAGTAACTCAACTACGCAGAACCTGTGCCAAGGTCTCGAAAAAAAACAGTAGTAATTTTAAGTTAAAATTTGGTGTACATTACGGCTTAGCATGAAAAGAAATAAAAGACAAAAAACCACTTACCGTCACTGTACGTTGTTTTGTTATTCTTTTATATTATATTCTTAGTTATCTTTCCATTAAATTAAATAAAATGTTATTTTAACACTATTACTAAGGAATTAAATTAAACCATAATTGGTCTCTGCCTATACTTCCCGGCGTGGGTTTGTGTACATTTATAAGTAAATTATGATATCATTTGAATTTATTCTAATATCACTAAACCAATTTCAATTTAATTTAAGTAAATTGAATGAACTTACCTCTTCGACGTGGTACAGCTCGGTGAATGTTTAAGAGACTGGTATTTTTCGTAGCCAACCGGGCCGTTTGACAGTTGTATAATCTACAAGCCGGTATGATGACTTGTGTTTGTCGGAATATATTATTAAACCATGTTATGCAACACGACGCGACGTGCTTGGATACGGCAAAGGTCATAACACTTAATACGATATCGCTTTTTATTGTATGAGATTACCTATCTGTGTGTAGTGTAGATAATTTTGTTGGCTTCAAAGACAATAAGATATCTTTGGTGAAATAATATGTTTTGTATTCTTGAACACGTTGTGAAAAATGCTGTGTGTTTCGGGCAGAATGTTTTGTTAGAATTTTAATGGAATAATTATTTTTTATCATTAAAAACAACTTAGGTTATGATATTAGACGAAAACTGAAATCGCAAAAAAAAATTATCAGCGGTTTCATGAATTCAATACAGCAAGTTAAAAAAAGATGTGTGAAATATATTACATCTCGATCTCGATTGTAGAATTGGTCTAATAATAAAAGTTATTTGTATTTATCAATAAAATAATCTTTTTAAGACTTTTTCCGGTATCCCGTTTATGTTTCTTTCGTTTTGTAGATTTACTGTACATGTGACAGGGTCGATTGGTTTATGAAGCCGTTTATGACTACCCACATTTATGACACACAACGAGCTGGCGATGCAAACTAAAATAAACCTTAAATACTTTTAAGTAAGAGGCTACAATCTAGCGCAAAAAAAGTTCGGCCCCGTGTAGCCGAAGGGCATGACGCACGTATGGGCATTTTTGCACTAGTTGTCTGTACCTTCGTAAGTATTTAAGGCTTATCTTAGATTGAAATCGAGTCGGCAACACATCCCCGGCCCGTTATAACCTAGAAGTACCCTAAGATATGAAAAACCGGACAAGTGCGAGTCGGACTCGCCCACCGAGAGTTCCGCACAAATTTATAGGCACGTACTCACATATTATAAATAGTTCAGGAATCGAGTCTCGCAGTTTCAGTGCAGACGAACAAGAAAGTGATCTTGGGTTCCGTTTTTTGCTTCTGTGGTACGGAACCCTAAAAAATTAGATTGTCGCATCTCCAACGGCCTCTAAAGGCCTTTATTACAGAACGATCCTTAAGCGCAGATTGATCTCGGATCGCCCAATCATAACTTGAGCGCTGAATCGAAGCTTGACACTCCCTATATTTTTAAATAGTTACTGCAGTTAGTTTTTACTCCCTTTTCTTTCACAAGGAAAATCGACTCTCAAGCGTGGTTCCGACCACACTTGAGTAAATACAGATTTGAACTAGACTTAAGTAGAGATTGCAACCCAATTGCAACCCTATCGTTCCCGAATTAGCTATTACTCAGTCGAGTTGTGATTGGTATGTGTCAACTCAAGTAACGTTCCAAAATGAAAACCATACTCAAATCTAGTTTTAAACTGAGATCGGCGCTTGAGTACGCTTCTGTAATACGGGCCTAAGAGACTGGATTTTGTTCTCATTCGTTTGAGAGATAGCCCTTATCACCAGTGATCTCATCACTATTTTTTAATGGCCATCATTTAGTTAAAATCACAGAAGGCATATCCAAAATGTCATGTCCACTGTTCGCACATTCAGTTTTGTGAATGCATGATCATCAATACACTCTTTACTGACACTAATAGTACGGTAGAGTGCTAATCAAACACCATAAACCCATTAACCAAAATGAGCAGAATAATTTGCCTTTCTCATCGTGAAATATAGACTCACTAATATATTTATCCGTGTGGCGCCGGATTAAGAATAGCGTCACTCCACTTCCTTCCGTGGATGTCGCAGAAGGCGACTAAGGAAATACATTACCAGGAGACGGGCAGCAGCATCTTCCTGAGATTCCAACCGCATACTGCGATCGCCAACCTGCCTGCCAAGCGTGGCGATTATGGCAAAACCCTTCATGGTTAGGAAAACCATGAGGGAGGCCTATGTCCTGCAGTGGGCGTCAAATGGCTGATGATGATGATGATGATGAATATATTTATGGGGTTGACGTTTCTAGTGAGTTATAAAGTATTCTACCTCAAAGCCATATTTGGTGAAAATGGACTTTAAATGCAGTCTTACACAGTTTTTTTATTTGTATATTTGGTTTCCCCAAATTTATTTCCCTGCTTTATTGATTTTTTATCAAAATATGCTTTAAAAGACACCTACGCTACTTATTTTTGTCACAAAAGACATTTTTCTAATGTACTTTATGGCCTATGAAAGAGGTTTGTCAAGATCGTGGCAAGAGGCAAACATTGAATAGAACTTTATATCAGGTGAAAAATCGGCCCTTTGGGGAAGAAATGTAGTAAAAGCGAACACAAATTTTACAGTATTTTTTTTTGTGTAGACCATTTTCGTCCCACTGCAGGGCACAGGCCTTCGCTCAGAGAGAGAGAGAGAGAGTATGGGCTTAATCACCTCGCAGGCCAACTGCGGACTGGCAAATTCAAGTGCTGAGGTATTGTGAATGCCTCAGGCGCAAAGTTTTCCTCACGATATTTTCCTTTACGGTTAGCGAGTGGTATTGGCAACAAATACCACTAAAAATGAGGAACGCTTGAAAATGAGGGACGCTTCTCCAGTCTCCACAAGGCCTCAGTGCCCTTTTTTTGCTCTAACAAGATTGTTATTTTTGGCATCAGATTACCGGCAGTTTCGACGGTGCCGACTCTGGGCGACCGTAAATTTTCCGTTTGTAATCTGATAAGCGAAGTCCAGCGCCCACGGCTTCATTGAATCCCGATATCAACTGAAATACCCGGGTCGGAATTCTGGAAAACGAGTACAAAAGTGTGCAGAAAATTTGGAGAGAAGCTGGCAAGTAACTGCAGATCTTGGTCTAAGGTGGGGAGGCTTTTGCCATGCTGTGTGACGCCCAAATTATGGAGGCTACAAAAAAAACTCTAGAAAGAACTAACGGGCCAGCTTTGTTCCTGTACCGAATAATAAACATACAAATAAACATACATAAACATAATATACCGAAAAATAATACCGAATAATAATAAAACCCGGCCTCTTGTTATTGAACTAGTCAGCAAGAGAATGACAAAATACTTAAAAGAAAATGCATACTACTTTCAGGGAACAGATATAAAAATATCAGAACATCTAAATGAGAAGGACAGAAAAGCACGAAATACATTAAAACAAGAAATGCTGTTAGCAAGAGCAAACGGACTACATGCAGTGATACGAAACAATTATTTATTGAAGGAAAACAAGCTATTAACAAAGAAAACACAAAAGAAACAATCCAGACAACGACAAGCTCATTTCATGAAAATAAATCCAGAATCAGCAATGAATATCAACCGAAAAATAAATCAAGAAGCAGCAATGAATACCAACAAAACAATAGGACATTTCATTGAATCAGACAATCAATTTGAAATAATGTTTCAGAACCTACAGAGCCTTTATAACAAACAGGATACCATGGAAGCTTTCATGGACAGTAATCCACGAGGTGGTGGTACATGCATAATTATCAAAGATCACATCGAAAGTATTGATGGGTCAGATATAGCAAATTTGTCAATAGAATATATAATAGAAGTATGTGCAACTGAACTAGTGAAAGAAAATGTCTTACTTGTAACGATGTACTGGAACGGAAAAGAGGAAGAAATATTCTTCAATGAATTAGAAAAAATAATAATAAATATAAATGAATAAATAAAAATTACAAACTAATACAAAAACAAACAATTTCTTAAATTTAATGAAAGAATATAATCTTTTTCAACACATAAATGACTTTACACAGGTTCTATGCGATAGTATTACGTTTACATTTTGAATTTTTTGTACATAGCCTCTATGTTTGTGTCAAAGGCCTATCCCACTTCAGTCTAGAGTTTTCGGTCCTAGGCCACCTCAGACCTCTCCGGCAGATTTTGCTCGAGACCATCACATAATAGGAACACGGTAAAGAAAGATTGATTCTTTAAATCTTATGACCGGGGTTAGTCTTTTTGTAAATATTCGCGATAAATTGCAATCATTTACTGTTAACTGTAATTAAATCTAGTTGTAGTATAAGGGAGAGAGAGGCATTTACTATCTACGCTTTAAGTCCTCGTTGGAGGTCTGGCAAATACTGTAAGTTTTATCGAGTTATGATACTGTAACATGTGATTGATTTGCGTCATCTTAAAAAGACCGGTCTGCCGGTCGCGGTATTAAAAACAATATTATATTTTTCTATATCTGTCACCCGCATATACCCGGATAGTCTATGTCCATTCTGAACGTCTATTCGTAATATTGGTGAAATATTTTTTGAAATTGGATAACGATTTCGGAGATTACCTACCCGATACATACAAACATACAAACATTTATATGTATTACATACAACATTTTCCTCTACAACATACCTAATATAGATAAAGGCCCCGAAAAATTGATGTTCGCGTCGTCATACCCCCGGTTTCTCGTACACTAACAAGCTGTTACTGTTAACAGCTGTCTTTGGTTTTTTTGTATGCACTTTGGTCAATTGACAGCTGTTAACAGTAGATTAACAGCGTGTTAGTGTACGAGAAACTGGGAATCAATCTGTGAAACCGTCCTAAAATGTCTGTCTTATTTCTTTCGTACGAGGCAGCCTCGTAGCTATTCGAATCTGTGCATTTGTTACTTTAATTCTGACGTCATTAAAAATATTTTCTTTTGCAGAGGTCTCGGGCGGCAACTTCGAGGGCTTCCACCCGGTAAAAGTGAGGTATCATGGTGAAATTTTTACGACAGTTGGACCTCTGGGCACAACTTTCTTGACGGATACGGACGACCAAATACTTTGAACATATATTTTACCTAATAATTTGTAGAGCTTAGGAAAGTTTTGGTTTGAAAAAAATTACTTTTGTAACTGTTATATTTTTTATCTTATATATTGATTGTCAATGCTGTTTTTTCTCCTTAACGTGGAACGTTTCCTATACAAATGATTATTTCCAAATTTATTAAAAAAATGCATAATTATGCACTGGAATTATGTCTGTCTGCATTAATTAGGATTTTTATTTGCGCCAATACATGTTTACTTGAATAAAACTGTAGTTTAATAGGTTAAATAAGATCGATAATGTTTGTATGGACTAAATTGTCGAACTCATTTAAGCTATTACACCAGTGTTTTTTTAAGAAACTGTATATTGCCGCAAATAAAAATCTTAATTAATGCAGACAGACATAAATCCAGTGTATAATTATGTATTTTTTTAACATATTTGTAAATAATAATTTGTATAGGAAACGTTCCACCTTAGAGTAATGACAAAACAAACAAATCGGTCTCCTATACTTTTTTCGCTGTAGTCATGCAGTCACCAAGCTTAATAAAATAAAGGCTTTATCCGAGTCGCAGCCCCGATTTTTTTGTTTCACTGAAAATCGCTGTTATCGGCTCTTTTTGGTGGAAAATGTACTAGGACTTTTGTGACTATAAATGCACAGTTTGTTTGTTCCATTGTGCTTCCGATTTTCGCTAGGGCTTGATTTATTGCTGATATCATGCTATGGTATCTCTCTACCCTTATATTCGAATGTACAATGAACAAACCTGGCTTGTTTATTTTAACTTGGGGACCAGGCATTAGCATTTTTATTACAATACAGTTTTTTTGTATTAATTTGTTTTTTATCAATTTAGAGATGTCATCAAATCTCATAGCTTAATTTCCTTAGAGAAATTGCCATATGAACTTGTAATTCCCATCTTGTTTTTTTAAATTCATACGTGATGACACCAAATTTTGGTCAAATTTCAGATATCGTATTCCTATAGACTGTCGGCATTACAAATGAATGTTAATAAAAGTTTAATCAAGTGTTAGTTTAAAATAAGAACTCCACCATAGATAGCATGAAGACACGAGTCACACATGTCAAATGTCAAAAGCCGCAACTTTCCAAAATATTTTTTTTCATTTAAGCGCCACAGAACGTGCGCGGCTGGTCCATAAAAATCCATGTAAATAACATTCTATTTTCAAACTTCAATTTAATGTAACTTTCTGTCAGATTCATTTGTAAAGTGAACTATTTTTATGCTTTGTTACGTTAACATATATGTGTTAAAAACACCCTTTAGATTTTAAAATTAAAAGTTACATGTGTGTTCGAAAGTAATAGGGGTTAAAGTATGAAATTACCGTTTTATTGCAATAGGTTCTTTGAATTGACATAGAATCTTCATGGTTTGAGGTTTTCGAATGAAACTTTTTTCAAATGGTTTCTATGATGTTCTTTTTTTAAAAAATGTGAAACATTTGAATATCGACTTTCAATTGTTTTTGTTATTCAATTTAGACAAGAAAGATGGATACTGCGAAAATTCGAGTGATTATGAGGCACCCATTTTTCGTATTTTTTATTTTATTGATTTGACGCAAGTGAGTCAATATTGTGGGTAAGGTAACGTTAAACCATGCCGCTAATTCCTGGGTAGTTTGACTAGGGTCGGCTTCCACTATCTCTCTTAATTCATCGTTATTCACCTGTATGGGCGGTCTTCCTCGTGGCTCGTTCTTTAAGTCGAAATTTCCATCACGAAAGCATTTAAACCAAAATCGCACGGTGCGTTCATTAGTAGACCCCTCTCCAAACGCAGCATCGATATTGCGGGCTGTTTCTGCCGCGTTAGTTCCGCGTCGGAACTCGTATTCAAAAATCACTCGAATTTTCGCAGTATCCATCTTTCTTGTCTAAATTGAATAACAAAAACAATTGAAAGTCGATATTCAAATGTTTCACATTTTTTAAAAAAAGAACATCATAGAAACCATTTGAAAAAAGTTTCATTCGAAAACCTCAAACCATGAAGATTATATGTCAATTCAAAGAACCTATTGCAATAAAACGGCAATTTCATACTTTAACCCCTAATATGTAATAGTTTAAGCGAGAAACAACTTCAAATCATTCAATACAAACAAGTATAGATTAACCTATTAAATTAATTTAATAAAAACAACTATTAATTTATTTAATTAATAAATTACACCCTCTGTGATAAAGACAAGGAACTAAATAAGAACACGGGCGGGCGTTAGCAAGGCTTTAGCTAGAAAGGGGGCAGTCTCTGAATTTCACTGAAGAATAATGTTGCTATTAGACACTAGATGGCGGTAGCAGCTCCATGACAAGACACAGGAATTACAAACTGTACGAAAATATTGCTACTGGTTCCTAGATGGCGCTAACTACACAAATGATTGAGGCCGCCTTTTTTGCGCCAAAAAATCCTACTGAGTATTTCAGGACCTATATAATTGTCATCCACAACCAAAATCTCTTTTTACAGACATTTTTTGCAAAAATTACGTGTAACAAAAGATAATAACCTCCTTAGTCTAGCGGTATTACGTCTGATTACCGTGCCGGAGATCGTGAGTTCGATTCCCACCTGGGCTGCCGGTATATTCGTATAAATAGCTCAGTCTGGGTGTATATCCTTGTTTGTGATGTCCTTGCCTGGTTACCCTAGCACAGAATATCCGAGTTTGGGACCAGGACAAGTGATTGTATTGTGTGAACCTACCAATAAAATTACTTACTATTCACACTCATAAACGGACCCAGTCCTCTAAATTAGTCTTTAGCAATGAAATGAGCGCAAGATGTGCTGTAGAGTAAATCACTCTGTGATCAGTTCACTCTGTGCGCCATGCGTGACGACGTGCACGTTGATTGGGCGATAGTAAGTGACGTGATTATTAGTTTTAAGCAAAAACGTCAAACCATTGACTTCATTGATGTACATCCCGCCGAAATATCTCGGTACCTCGCAAGATGGCGGTCTGACAGTGGCAGGTGTATAGATATTTTGCCAGGTAATACTTAACTCGCGCCGATTGGTAACACAATAATAATTGGGTATTTCACAAAATATCAAATGAGTTACTTTTAAAACGGAATTTTGTATGAAAATACTGGCTTATGACGTCACATTTCAGTGCACTCTTTTTATGTTTAATCTATTAAAAAATTGTAATAACTAGTAATTGACTAAAAGAGATACGTTTTCCTAGATATTTTGTAATTTTTGTTTTAATCGAGCATATGAAATAATTTTACTGTTGATCGTGTCAAATACCGAATTGTTAAGCCCCGCCCGCAGTCCCACAATTGAAAGTGGTGTATTTTAGCGCTAGTGAGACATTTTACGTTTTTAACTATTACTGGTGTGAACGTTATTTATTTACACCTTTTTTCATTGGTGGCGCTAGTGTGGATGGAGTCACTCACTAGGACGGTCACATACCTTCACTAGATATCACGTTACACCGCACATTGCCACGTGATTCCTACCGAGAGGCCATTAAATGACCCAAACTGGGTGGTTATTTTTTATTGAATCACTTACGTTCACGGCCGTCAACAAATTGGCAATATTACGAGGGGGAAATGTTTTTCTCGATTGTTTTTTTCCTTTTAACTGCGCCAGAGATGCCAGGGCCTGCTCATTATGTAAATTATTCGTACGTAAAGTCAACGGCAGTCAGGTTGGCCAGTTTTTTGTGGCAAAGTCACCCTTAAACTCCTCAGTCCCTTGAAGATAACAATTGAATACCATTGTTTTTTTCAAGGTCAGGACTGAGGAGGTTAAGGGGGCTTCAGGGAGTAACACTAACCGAGAATTTTTTTGTTTGAGATTGTGCTCACACCCTCAGCGCAGTGCTGAGTCAGATGCCCTTTATGGCAACTTTGACACCACAGGGTGCACTTTGACGCTCTGACTTTGCTTGTCCTATGTTTTATTTATGTAACTTGTTTTTCCTTTATTTTTACGTTACTTGTTATGCTTCTTTTTTTGTGATGTGTTAATTTGTCCCGAGAAATGTCATTCTTTCTTTCTTCTTTCTTAAAAAAGTCATTTATTCTTACAGATCGAATTTGCAAAAAGTGTCTGTACAATCTCTCATTCATGT
The DNA here is from genome assembly GCA_947308005.1 of Yponomeuta malinellus. Lineage (NCBI taxonomy): Eukaryota > Metazoa > Arthropoda > Insecta > Lepidoptera > Yponomeutidae > Yponomeuta > Yponomeuta malinellus. The sequence continues at coordinate 13,520,665 of OX371012.1, forward strand.
TTATTAATAGTGATTTTTAGGACCCATGGCCGCGCACCTGAGGCAAAAAACCTGGGACTGGATAGTATTAACGGCAAAAACTGTCGTTTTTGGCATAAATGCTATCTAGTCCCAGGTTCGTGATCCCAGGTTCTTTGTCGTGGGTCCTAAAATCACTGTTAATATGATTGAGAGATTGTACAGACACTTTTTGCAAATACGGTCTGTACTGGATCCCTTTAACTTAACTGATTAGAGTGCATGTATGTAAAGTTTGTCGACTGTATGATGCTGTAGGCTATGTTGGCAATGCGCGTCATAAGCGTTTCTCCATTCTTGTTAGGGTTCCGTACCTCAAAAGGAAAAACAGAACCTATAAGCCGTCCGTCTGTCCGTCAAGACCCTTTATCTCAGAGACGCGTTAAGGTGTCGATTTGAAATTAAAACTATATACTTAAATCTACAGTCCCTTAAATATGTGAAAAAATAAAACTTCTAAGTTAACGTGAAAAAAAAGTAACGGCCGTTTATGCCGCAAAAATGTATATTTCGACACTCTCAAGGGAATCAAAATTTATAGGGTACTTTCCGTTGACCTAGAACTATGAAATTTGGCAAGTGATATCGTCGTATACTACAAGTACAGGAAAAAATCTGAAAGCTATACATTTATAATGAAATTATAAAAACTATAAGCTTGGAAAAAACTGCGAGACCCGATTCTCGATTGATACACAAATAAAACTCATAAAAATCGCTGAAGCCGTTTCGGAGGAGTTCTATAACAAACAGTTTGACACGAGATCTTTATAAATTAGATTTTTGTGTGTATTTTGATGTCCTGTATGGTATAGAGCACATGTACCATCCTGAGAGTTTAGTGGGCCTAGCCCATAGGAAAGACAAGTCAATACGTGCGGAGCCAACCAGGCCTCGGGTTTCCTCACGATGTTTTCCTTCGCGGTTAGCGAGTGGTATTGCTACTACAAATTCGCAAACTTAACTAAAACCATACCCCAGGCACTGCAGCGTCCGAGTGGCCCCTTAACCCATCTAGTGTGAGTGAAAGTGCCACTGGACGCTGCATAAATCATCTCATGGTGTGGACACAATGTTATAGTGTTACGGGTGAGTTTAATTTTGAAGCATGTTCCCCATCGAGCCTACGTTACGTAGGCACTAATTCTTAAGTCCAACTATGATCACGTAGGTATATACTATTAGTACGTACAAATAGTTTCTACCTACGTGATCATCCTACGTTGGACCTAGTAATTAAATACGAGCCAGAGGCCGACGTAGGGCTGCGGCCGGAGATTGCTTGTTAGAACTTTCGCGTTGGCCATTGTTATAAGTTGAAGGTTTGCTCTGTTAAGAGGAGGGCTAGCAGCGACCAACTTTATTTGAATGGCCTCAGTCTGGGTGTATTTCTAGGTTTCTGATAGCCATGCCTAGTTACCATGGCAAAGGGTATCCTAGTTTGGGACCAGTACGAGTGGTTATGTAGTGTAGAAGTTGTTTTTATATAAATAAAAATGTGTGGTCCCAGCACCAAAGCCGGTCAAATTAATTTTGCGACTAAACAGTTTCGTGCGTACATAAGCAGCCTATATACGTCCCACTGTAGGGCACAGGCCTTCTCTCAGGGAGAGAGAGGGCTTTATCACCTGGCGTGCCCGCCGCGGATTGGCGATTTCAAGCCCTGAGGTATGTGAATAGCTCAGACACTCAGGTTTCCTCACGATGTTTTCCTTCACCATTAGCGAGTGGTATTGCTACTATAACAAATGTACATAACTTAGAAAACAAAGCCATAGAACATTGGACTCTTTCTTCTGAGTCCAATGTTCTACCCACGTACTAACAGTTTCGTGCATAGTAAACGTTAATTTATGTATAGGTACTGTGAAAACTAAGATTTTTTTTTATTTTTCGAATTATATTTCCCAAATATACTTCAGCGCTTAAAATTGCCAACACGCAATGGACACAATGCTGTGCCCTAGAGTGAGAAGCGTATAGGCTGCATTATTGAATCTAATAAATCGATGACTCACTCTCAACAGATTTTCTCCAAAATCCGTTCAAATTCAACACAGAACGATTGTGCTGGACTAGCATTTCAGATGCGCCGCCCCTACTGGCGAAATACTTGAGCCAAGATAATGAGCAAAGATGAGAGGAGGAAACGACGGCTTTAACCGTTGATGTTTTGCAAAAATGATTCGTAAAAGATGATTATATGATTTATTTTTCATTACAGAGCCCCCTAAAAATCTCACTACCTAACAAAACACCAACTGCAAAGTGGGTACTCGGGGCTGCAAGTGATGTACTTCAGCCAGATGTCGCTGCCTGTACGTAATATAGAGAAGTTTGTAAAGAAAGAAAGAAAGAAAGAGGATATTTATTTAAATTGTCACAGAAACACAAAGTAAACAAAAGGTACACAAACAAAAGACACAAACGTCAACAAAACAGAGATAAAACAAAACAATCGAGAAGAGAACATGTGAGGCATATAGAGTCAAAGGCAGCCGGGTACCATATAGTAATGTATGGCACCCAGCCACCTCGGAAAGAGGTTCGAAATTTCGCCGATGCCTGCACTTACCCATTAGCTCAGTTGGGAGAGCGCTGGCACGGTTAGCCAGAGCTCGCGGGTTCAAGCCCCATGGGTAGAATTTTTAGCCTCTAAATAGGTTTTTAAAGTTGTCCTCAGCACGGATTAGTGCAACAAAGAATGTAATCTTACTAAGCTTCCACTAGATAAATGTTTTTTTTCCCACATCATACCCGTATTCAACTTGAGCATGTCAAAATACAATAATCCGATAACTATCGGAGCGATAAAGCTCTGCTCCCTTAATCTGACTCTGTCCACAACATAGGCATTGCAACCAGTCTATCGCTGTCACTTTCACATCTCGTAAAAGAGAAGAGACTCACTCTTTTTATCGTCATGCGTCTTTGAACGATCCAATTTGAACGGGCGCCGAATATCAAAGGGCAGAGTGTCGACGTGAAAGACGATCTCGGCGCTGTAATTTGAAATTTTTGTTTGTTCCCCTCGCCCCTATGATACGCCTATACGGAATACAGATAGGGAATGGGAGAATTCACATTGAACAGATATAGCACTGTTAGTATGAGACAGGGGACTGAACAACCATTCAAAGTCAAAGTCAAACTCAAAGTGAAACTCAAAGTCAAAAATTGTATGCACTTTCATAGTGTTTACTTAATGAACGTCAAAGCTCTTAGTTTCACAATTAACAGAGTTTTCATCTTAAAGTTACACTACGCTTGATACAATCTTTCCTATTAAAATTATTTAAATACCAAACATCCTTGTCTTCCAAATAATCCTTAATGTTATACCTAATCGGCTTTTTTGCACAGAGTATGCTTAATACATTTTTTAAACCGCGTCGGTGGTAACTCTAATATATCTTGAGGAATCTTATTGTAGAATCGTATACCGAGCCCCATAAGGGATGTAATATTTTGCAAGTCTAAAACGTGCAAATGACAACTTATGTTTATTCCTAGTATCAATATTATAATGGCTACCAATATTTTTGAAATTGCTGATGTTTTTTCTGACACTCAGTTTACATTTAATGGGTCTAATACCGTTTTTTATGTAGCCTAAGACATCCCACCGCAGGGCACAGGCCATCTCTCAGAGAGAGAGTTTGAGCTTGATTGCCACGCGTGACCATCGCGGATTGGCAATTTCTCAGGTTACCTCACGATGTTTTCCTTCAACGTTAGCGAGTGGTATTGCTACTACAACTTTACAAATGTACGTAACTTAGAAAACAAAGTCATTCGAACCTATGACCTCCCGAATGTGAGGACGACGTTCTACCGCTCCGCTACCACCGCTGGGGTGGTGTTATTTTATTCGCTTAACTATTAAATTATTATTATTATTGAACAACTATTCATCTCTCTCTCTCACACAATATGGACAGCAATATTGCTATACCAAAGAGCAAATAGTTGTCTATTTGTTCAGTTCTTTAAATGATAGTATAACGTTTACAATACGCAAAAAAATATGGTTAAAATATGTTTGTAATTGCCAATCCGCGGCAGACAAGCTTGAAAATTAAGCCCATACTCTCCCTCTGAGAGAAGGCTAGTACCCAGCAGTAGGACATACATATAAAATAGGCTACATAAAAAAATGTTTTGTTCGGTATTGCAGGCTTGTCCTTCAGGCAGGTTGCGCACCTCTTTGGTCACTTTTTTCTTCTTTTTTTCGAATCTCCCGCGCGCTTTTGTTTTTTTGTCGCCCCTATTCATTTCGCAAACTTTGTAGGTATTTCGTAGTCCTGAATTGTTTATTTTCATAGAATTTTCATCCCATTATTTCTTAATAATTCTACTTTTGACGACGATTGAAAAGGAACGACGTTTTTTCATGTCTACTGTTGTGTGCATTTTTTGTTAATTGTCCGCCACACATTTTTATTGTTTTCCGTGCATATATTTTCTTGCCACCATCCCGAATTCTGCTCTTTGAATCCTTGTGCGTGTTGGGTGAGTTTTAGTTAGTTTTCTCCACAATTTGTTTACCCCGTTATAAGATTAGATGATAACGGTATTTTTGGACTAGTACTAACGTATGAATTGATCATACGTTAGTATATAGACTATAGATTTTTAAACTACTGAGTGAATAGCGTCACTCCATTTCCTTCCGTGGATGTCGTAGAAGGCGACCAAGGAAATCAATTACCAGGAGACGGGCAGCAGCGTCTTCCTGAGATTCCAACCGCATACTGCGATCGCCAACCCGCTTTCCAAGCGTGGCTATTATGGCAAAACCCCTCATGGTTATGAAAACCACAAAGGAGGCCTATGTCCTGCAGTGGGCGTCAAATGGCTGATGATGGCGATGATGATTCTCCAATCTGAATAAATAAATAAATAATTGACCAGAATTGAGAAAGTCAAGTTGGTTTAGACGTATGGAAAGGATGAAGGAAGAATGATGGACGAAAGAAATATATCGAGTGAATGTGGGTGGAAGGGCCGGTCCGGCCTGGGATGTCGATGATGACCAAATAGGGGATGTATTAGTAAAGAGCAAGATAAAAGGTACTCCGACACCGACGTGCATACATGCAACGACTAATGAACGTTGATGAAGCGAAATCGATCTGTAAGGATCGTGGCAAGTGGCAGACCCTGGTCTCTGCCTGAGGCATGAGTTTATGTTATATTATGTTAACACAATGTTCACACGATGACCTCAGTAAATCTATGACATTATCAGATCCACGATGTCGTAATTTTATAACCGTACCGTCCAATGTGAAATAGACTGTAAAGATCCGATAAAATAGCAAAAATAAAAAATTCTCTCCCTCCATTTGTAGCCGCTCAAACCCCGATTCGAGTTCAAGGTTAGACATAATTGACATTGGTGAAGCGATAGAGGTTTTTCGGAATCGTGGCAAATGAAAAATCTTGGTCTCTGTCTACCCCAACGGGATACAGGGAATCTGTGTATACATAAGCAGCCTATGTGTACCACTGCAGGGCGCAGATCTTCTCTCGGAAAGATACACAGAGAAATTTTGGGATTAATCAGTACACGTGCCCAGCGGGGATTGGAGATTTCAAGCGCTAATATAACTAAGCGCTAAGATGCGCTAAGAACACCTCATGAGAGCAATCGGGTTTCCTAACGATGTTTTCCTTCACAGTTAGCGAGTGTTACTGCTACAACCAATTTACAAATGTTCGTAACTTAGAAAACAAAGTCATTGGTACATGCCAGGATTCAAATGTGAGGCCAGCGTTCGTTTTTTAACGTCTTAGAAATAAATAAAGACAGTCATTATTCAGCCACAAGAAGTCCACTGCTGGACACAGGCCTCCTCCATGGATTTCCAAAAAGACCGGTTGGCAGCGGCTTGCATCCAGCTTCTTCCTGCCACTTGGATGAGGTCATCTGTCCATCTTGTGGCTGGTCGTCCTACGCTGCGCTTGCCGATATGTGGTCTCCATTCGAGAACTTTTTGGCCCCATGCATCGGCCATCAGTTCTGCGTGCTATGTGCCCCGCCCACTGCCACTTCAACTTACTAATCCGCTCGGCTATGTCGACGCCTTTCGTTCGTCTACGAATCTCATAATTTCTGATTCTATCTTGTAGAGAAATTCCGAGCATAGCCCTTTTCATAGCCCGTTGCGTTTTTCTAATTATTGAATGGGAAAATTGTCTTTGTTATTATATAGGTTTTAATTTAATTAAATCAAATTTTATAGATTAAATTGTTTTGGGTGTTAAATTTTTTTTTATTCATTGACATTGTAGAATTTTTTTTATTACTATTATTTTATAACTATCTACTAAATCAAATTCAATTTTAATCCAATTCACAATTCAATTCAAATTCACTTTGTCACCAGTTGTAATTTTATTGTCAAAATTCCTTTATTTTTAATACTGCACGCTGTTTGAAAATTGGTGTGCTTTAGGTGGGTCATGTATGAGACAAACCCTAAATGTAACGTCTAAACAACTACATGGTCGCAATAAAGTTCAATGAATTAACTTTTTAATTTTTATTTATGTTCTCGTTAGCACTGATGTAGGTAGGATACTTACGTGAGCAGCACTGCGCTGGTTCCGCCAAACGAACTGATTTTGATACGGTTAAAGTAAATAGAGCTCAATTTTCCCTAGACACACTTGAGAGTGTACCTAAGCGCGTAATTAAAAGGCGTTAATTACTGACTTTCTGCGGCAGAGTGTTTTAAAAAATCAGTTTTCGTTAGTGATGCATTTTGTCGGAGTTCATTTGTCTGAAAACCAAGCCAGAGTGTCGGAGTGATAGTTTCCTGGCCTTATACTATTATACATAAACTCACGCCAGTATCTTGGAAGGGTAGCCAGAGCCAATGGCTTTCTTTTCACTTGACACGATCCTGACACACCAATATTCGTGCAAATTTGTCATGGTAGTTTTGGAAATTGGAAAACCAGAAAGCGGGAAAACTAAAACAGTTCCTGTTTGTATTTTCGAAGGAAGTAGGCATAATGTCCCTTAGAATCTGACCATGATGATTGAACTGTGATGATTGTGATTATATCACAATTGATTCAAAGCTTCAATGGGGTCCTCATATAGGAAAATTGGCAAATAGGCTCAGTTCTGCAGCATACGCAGTTAAAAGAATCCGGGAACTAACTGATGTCGCAACTGCTAGGCTTGTTTATTTTAGTTACTTCCATAGTATTATGTCCTATGGTATACTACTGTGGGGTCGGGCTGCAGACATTGAGACCATCTTCGTCCTGCAGAAGAGAGCGATCAGATTCATATATAAGCTAGGAAATAGAGATTCGTTAAGAGATTTCTTTAAAGAAACCAACATCCTAACAGTTGCTAGTCAGTATATCTATGAAAATATTATGTATGTTAGGAAAAATATCAGTGACTTTAAAACTGTAGGTAGCCAACACAATGTAAATACTAGAAATAGACATAAACTTTCGTTCCCAAAATTTAGGCTGGCAAAGGTTAATACATCCTTTATGGGGCATTGTATACGTTTCTACAATAAGATCCCTGAGGATATAATAAGCTTGCCAGAAACGCGGTTCAAAAAATGTGTGAAGCGCACTTTGTGCCAAAAAAGCTACTATAACATTAAAGATTATTTAGATGACAATGATGTCTGGAATTAAAGCCAGTTCAATGCATGAGTTTTAGAACATTTATATAAATCCTGTAAATTAACCACTCGTCTGCCGCGACACAGATCTGTGTCCAACTTAGTATGGGCCACCTATACGTTGCGTTCCGCGAGGGCAGTTCAGGAGTTAAGGACTTGAAAAGAAGTTTGGAGTTTTTTTGTCCTATTTTTCTCCAAAATGATCTAGATTTTGAAATGGACACCTAGTTTAACTTGTAACGTTCATTAAGTCGCAGTTTCTGTGCTACTTTGAATAAAAAAATTTGATTTTGATTTTGATTTTTGATTTTGTGAAATCCTTAAATGGACTTACCTACTAGACGCCTTTTGTGAAAAAATTTTGTATCTTACTGCAGGGAAATAAAGATATAAGCACCTCTGTCAGGATCATAGCAAGTGACAGTCCCTGGTCTCTGCCTACCCCTCTGAGATGCAGGCGTGAGTTTATGTATGTACATTACATCTAAAAAAGTTTTATGGCGTACAGTAGATTCGACTAGTACCTGATGGGCCTTACTGTACAAGTAAGGCCTTGGTTTGCATTGCCGAAAATCCTGTGTGTGGGACAAATAAAATTGTTGCTATATACATATATTTCCGGTGAAGCGGTGGTAGCGCAGCGGAAGAGCGCCCGCCTCACTTTCGGGAGGTCGTGGGTTCGAATCCCGACATAGATAGATAGATAGAGAACACTTTATTGTACATAAAAATGGAAATTACACAGATATTTGTTAACCTAAGAGTACAGATGGCCGCCTTATCCCGACATGTACATGTTGTAGTAGCAATATCGTTCGCTAATTGTGAAGGAAAACACTGTAAGGAAACCTGAGTTTCTTGACATTTAAATTGACAATCTGTAGTGGGCACGTGTGGCAATTAAGCCCATAATCTTTCTCTGACAGAATGCCTGTGCTCAGCAGTGAGACGTATATTTTTTATGTAGCCTGTATATGCGTGCCCACCGCGGGTTAGCAATTTCAAGCGCCTTGTTAAGTGGGACGTATTAATAGGCTAGATCTAATGTATAAAAGTCTTGTGTCACAGTGTTTGTTATCGAACTCCTCCGAAACGGCTTCACCGATTGTAATGAAATTGTTTATGTATAAATAGGTCGTAGGCTAATTAATATGGCAAAACAACGTTTGCTGAGTCAGCTAGCAAATATATATATATCATCATCATCATCATCAGCCATTTGACGCCCACTGCAGGACATAGGCCTCCCTCATGGTTTTCAATCATGAGGGGGGGCGCCACGCTTGGCAGGCGGGTTGGCGATCGCAGTATGCAGTTGGAATCTCAGGAAGACGCTGCTGCCCGTCTCCTGGTAATTTATTTCTTTAGTCGCCTTCTACGACATCCACGGAAGGTAATGGAATGACGCTATATATACGAGTATATTCCAAATTCAACTTGAGATAGACATGATGGTTCTGAAGGTGAAGTGGAGGAGATCTCCATACTGCGAGTAACTGACAGTCCGGCGGAACCCTGCGTGTGATTGTCGCTGATTTGAACAAAAAAAGGAGCGACATTCAGTGAAAGGGAAAGTCCAGAAGTCCAAGTGAATTAATGCAAATAAATCTTTAATCCTAGAACGAATTTTTGAATCTAGTGATTTCATATAATTTCTACTGCATATTTCACAAATCACACACACATATAAGCGCACACGCACACCCAAACCTTAATAGATTATGGAAAGATTGGAAGATGGAACGTTCGAAATTCTAATGTAATTGCATTTTAAGAATGCATAAGTTTCTCTTCCATAAAGTAACATAGAACTGGATCTTATTATTTTAAGTTTTTTTTTTTGTAACTACTCTAATCGAGAGAGCAGGCTTTTCCGTAATAGAGGTACCTAACACAATTCAATTCCGTAATAACCATAAAACGGGGTCTTGACCCTTTTATAAATTGTGAAAATTCGTTTAAAACTTACTAAAAAAAAAGCTATTTGCTAAAAAAAAACAATAACCCAGCAAGGTCGATAATGCTATCGTGTTAGACCTTAGGCATTGGAACATCCCTGATTATTAAACATCAAGTCGAAGGGAGTGATATTATTCTAAAATTGAATTTATGGATATTGATACAGCCCAGCGGATTAGTAAGTTGAATTCGCAGTGGGCGGGGCAGGGGCACATAACACGCAGAACTGATGGCCGATGGGGCCGAAAAAGTCTCGAATGGAGACCGCATATCGGCAAGTGCAGGACGTAGGACGACCAGCTACAAGACAGACAGATGACCTCATCCGAATGGCAGGAAGACGCTGGATGCAAGCCGCTTCTAACCGGTCTTTTTGGAAATCCATGGAAGTTGCAACTTCTAAACATTTCCATGTTGCGCCAAAAGAGAGGAAAAAGGTCAGAGATTTCCTTTCCCTTTAATTAAACAGGATGTGACGAGTGAAACATGCCCGCTTGTAGTAATTGGAGCTTGTTCGCGATTGCGGTATTTTGTGAAACAAGTTGTATATTTTGTGCGACGCAATTGCACGCAATAGATAAAAATAAATCGCGCTAAACATTAATTAGGTATGTACGGAGTTGCAGTTCTTCCTTAACGCTACTATTTAGGCTTATAATTTCAGACTCTTTTGTTCCAGTATTGGGCAAATTTCATATCGGGCGTTTGGGGTTAGAGGTGGCTGGGTGCCATACATTGCTTTATGGTACCCGGCTGCCTTCGATTCTATATGCCTCACATGTTCTCTTCACGAGTGTTTTGTTTTATTTCTGTTTTGTTGACGTTCGTGACTTCTGTTTGTGTACCTTTATGTTTATGTCATTAATTTTAAATAAATATCCTCTTTATGTCTTTAAATTGAAATACAGACTAATCTCATGAGTTGAAACGAATGAATTAGGTCCGTTCTAGGAGACATGCTGTTTTGATGATCTGTAAACATGTATCTGCTGGAGACAGCTCTCTTTTCTCACACCAATCCATCTAGTCTTTCGCTAGTTATTATCATCGTCATCATCATCATCAGCCATTTGATGCCCACTGCAGGACATAGGCCTCCCTCATGGTTTTCCTGTCCATGAAGGGTTTTTCCATAATAACCACGCTTGGCAGGCGGATTGGCGATCGCAGTATGCGGTTGGAATCTCAGGAAGACGCTGCTGTCCGTCTCTTGATAATTGATTTCCTTAGTCGCCTTCTACGACATCCACGGAAGGAAATGGAGTGACGCTATTCTTAATCCGGCGCCACACGGTAGTTATCGTCTACGTCTAAATACCTATGCACAGTGACGCCCCTTCCTAACTTATAGTTCAGCCACCATACACGTCGGATTACCTCATCAGGCCAGAGGCCATTTATTTTCGTAATGATTCTACCCTGTTAATACTGTACAGGCACTTAGATGCATCCATCTTTTCCCACCTTCCAATAAATCTTTGGAGGTGAAGTAATTTCTACCGAGTTAGGGTGTGCCGGGTGAGGCTTCACGCAGAATCATGTTGTGTAGATTATAAAATCCGATTTAATAATACATTTGGCTTCGTATTAAGGTCAATTCGCGGTGAGCTGGCGTAGTGATTGACCCCATGGCCTTTTCTTTTTTCCATCATATCGTGTTGTATAGATTGGAAATACGATTTAATAATGCATTTTGCTTCGTATTAAGGTCAATTGAGGCGCTTTTATACAAGAACAGCCAATTTCTGTTTTCGGTTTTTGGCAACACTGTTCAACAAGCTGCATTAGCCTCACTACCTAATTTGTCTTTACAAAACCTTCCTATGTCCACAGTTATTCGGAAAGTTTAGGCAATTTTACAAAAACCACCAAGGTTTGCTTGTGGGACAATCGCTTTGGCCAAAAGGCACCAAATTTACTCTGGGGACAAAGGTTTTTCTTGTAAAAAGTTGCGGTGAGCAGGCGTAGTGATAAACCCCATGGCCTTTCCTTTTTTCCGTCACTCTGTCTATGAAAGCATCCACGGGCCCTCTGACGACTTGATCACATCGTCCGACCATAGGGCTGTCCGAGCATTGTTTGGAATAACATAACATACATAGATAGATATATAGAATATTATTTATTGTATGTACACAAGGTATTACATATATGAACTTATTTGAAAAAACACTTTTCTCTAGGCGACGTAATAATTTTTTTTTTACTTTTTATATTTTGTGAAGAAATCTACGATACTATTCGCTAATATAGCAGATTTCTTCACCAAATATAAAATGTTAAGTAAAACTATTAGGAATTAACACTTTTCTCTAGGCGACCTAACTTTTTTTTGCTTGTTATATTACGGAGGAGAGCAGAGAGTAGGATCTTCTATTTGCCACGATCCTGACAGATCTCTTTCGCACTGCTCGGTTCCGGACAAATTTTACAGAAGTGAGCTCCAGAATCATCGCTCCACCGAGTCTGAGGACATCCTACACTACGTTTACCGATCCGCGGTCTCCACTCGAGAACTCGTCTACCCCATCGGTTATCAGCTCTTCGGATAATATGGCCGGCCCACTGCCACTTCAGCATGCTAATTCGGTGGGCTATGTCGGTGACTTTGGTTCTCTGTCGGATCACCTCGTTTCGAATTCGATCATTTAGAGAAAACCCGAGCATAGCCCTTTCCATAGCACGCTGAGCGACTTTAAATTTCATCATGTTGAAACGATTGAATTAAGTGCGATCTAGGACATATCATCATCATCATCAGCCATTTGACGCCCACTGCAGGACATAGGCCTCCTTCGTGGTTTTCATAACCATGAGGGGTTTCACCATAATCGCTACCCTTGGTAGGCGGGTTGGCAATCGCAGTATGCGGTTGGAATCTCAGGAAGACGCTGCTGCCTGTCTCCTGGTAATTGATTTCCTTAGTCGCCTTCTACGACATCCACGGAAGGAAAAGGAGTGACGCTATTCTTAATACGGCGCCACACGGTAAATATGCCGTTTTAATAATCCATAAAGGTCTCTGCTGGATATGGGTCTCTTTTCTCACGCCAATGCTGGATGGGTTGGGTCCCAGGATAGGTATTTTGCTAGTTATTGTCAATGACTGAATATGACGCCAGAGGCGATTTATTTTTCTAATTATTCTACCCTATTAACACCGTACAGGCACTTAGGCGCATTCGTCTTTTCCCATCTTGCTATTGCAAGGTAAGATTTATTAATCGTCAGAGGTGAAGTAATTTCTACGGAGTTAGCGCTTAATGTTGACTAAAAATTACTCAGAATCTAGTTATCAGCTTCTGTCAGCTTGTTATTATTTTTTCTTGTCTCTAAAACCCGAAAGAATCTGGATAAACCAAACAACAACAAACGGGCCGTCAAATCAACGTTGTCGGTACAATCTTCTCGAGAACTTCCTTCGAGAATTATTATGAAAAAAGTTTTTTCCTTCTGGCTAAAGCTATTTCAGACTATGAACTTATTTGTGGAACACGAGGCTACAAAAATAGTGTACCTAAAAGTTTAGCAAAAAAGTGCAAGTACTTAGGTTATAAGGATAATTGTCGAACTAAATTAATGGCAGTCTGCTATCATGCTGAAGAGCCTCAATATGCTCAATATACTTTCATTAAAATGTGAAAATTACTTTGCTAAATTCCGCCAAAATCCCACAAGCACCATGCGGTTAGTTAATGCACCGCCCTCCCTCCCACTTTTTCAAGCAGAAGCAAGAAACAAACACACCTTTTCTTTTTGGAAATCCATGGACGAGGCCTATGTCCAGCAGTGGACTTCTTGTGGCTGAATGATGATGATGATGGTGCTTATGGGATTTTGGTGGAATTTGGCGAAGCAATTTTCACATTTTAATGCTATTACGGATTACGGCAGCGTAGGACGACCAGCCACAAGATGGTCAGATGACCTCATCCAAGTGGCAGGAAGACGATGGATGCAAGCCGCTTCCAACCGGTCTTTTTGGAAATCCTTGGAACACGCCTATGTTCAGCAGCGGACTTGTTGTGGCTGAATGATGATGATGATGACGGATTTCCGCAAAGTAACGCCTGATTCCATACAATATCAATATACTTTAATGATTAGGAAGATTAGTAGTTCCAATAGACGATTGGAATTGCTCAGGATTTAGTGCGCGTAACATAGGTGCAGGATGCTGTCGGAGCTGGCGCGCACCATGCTAAGCAGCGATGCGCACCGCTTACGCATAGCTTATGAAGCTGATTATTTTTTTAAATTTGTTCTTTGATCTTGAATATAGTTTTTTGGGTTTCGTGCCTAAAAGGCGCTTCTGACTGTTTATGAGTTGTAACACTAACCAGACAAATTTTTCATGAAATATCCGCTAGCATGACAGATTTTTTCACAAAATATGAAAAGAAAAGAAGAATAGGTCGCCTAGAGAAAAGTGTTTTTTCCTCATTATTTTTTTGCTTTTTATATTTCGTGAAGAAATCTGCCATACTAGCGAATAGTATGGCAGAATTCTTCACAAAATATTAAAAAATAATTAAATCGCCTGAAGAAAGGTGATTTTTCAATTGCTTTTGTATGCATTTGACAACCGTCAAACCTATTGTGATTATAGTGCTGACTCAGTAAGAAGAGCATTTGCGGTGGTTTAACGGCTACCCGGTGCTAATAATGTTACTAGTGAAAAAAAAAACATATCTTCTAGTACGTTTTATACACTCGATAATGGTGAAAACTCTTTGTATAACTTACTACCCAAAACCCAGGACTTTAATCGATTTCCGCTAATGCCGGCCTCCTTAGGCGAAAATGCAGGTCCACAGCTGTCTCATTCTAGACTCTAAATCTTTTCAGTACTGTCCCACCGAATGTTGTCTGGAATTGTACACTTTTCAGGATAAAATATTTAAAAAATCTGGTGTGCAATAAATTGTTCCATATCTATCCATTTTATATGGCGATACGGAAACCCGCGCTGCGCAAGTCCGACTCGCACTTGACCAGTTTTTTTATTGCTGGTTCTGATACTAGAATTGAGAAAGGACTGTTACGTTGGTTTGGACATATTGAGAGGATGAATGAAGAAAGATTGACGATAGTAATATATCGAGCGAATGTGGGTGGAAAGGTCGGCGAGGGACGTTCCAGGCGGACCAACTTCGACCAAATAGGGGATGTATTAGCAAAGAGCAAGATAAAAGCTACCCGAAACCAGCTTGCGTTTATGCAACGACTAATGAATGTCGATGAAGCGAAAGAGGTCTATCAGAATCGTGGCAAGTGACGGACCTTGGTCTCTGCCTACGCCTTCGGGATACTGTTATGCTTGAGTTTATGTTATGTTGTCTTATGTTATGACTTATATTCTGTCAGTGCATCATACTTCGATAATTTTTACGAGATTATTCTCGTATCATCTGAGTCTACGCTAACAAAAGTTTTCACCCTTCTTTCTGTGAACCATCAAACACATTCACCACTAAATTTGGCATGTTGAATGGACAGCTGTTGAGAACATTTGAAATGCTTTTTCTTCTCGTTATAGGTTTTTTTATTACTTCCCTCTACGTCTGGATATAACTAGATAAGTAGAGAACAGTTTCATCATCATACATAAGCAGCCTATATACGTCCCATTGTAGGGCACAGGCCTTCTCTCAGAGAGAGAGTATGGGCTTAATCACCACGCGTGCCCACCGCGGATTGACGATTTCAAGCGTTGAGGTATATGAATAGCTCATGCACCCAGGTTTCCTCACGATGTTTCCCTTCACTTTTAGCGAGTGGTATTGTTACTATAACTTCGCAAATGTACATAACTAAGAAATCAAAGTCATAGGTACATGCCCACACTGGGAATCGAACCTGGGTCTCCCGCTTCCGAGTCCAATGTTCTACCCACTAGGCTACCACCGCTTCCCGAGAACAGTTTACTGTGCACAAAAAATTAATTGCGGGGAATTTGCCTTACACTTAATTTGGAGTCTGTCACTCCTCGCGGGCTTTTTTGCACCAGCATTGTAGTCTCTAACCTTGAAAGTATTTAAGGTTTATTTTAGTTTGTACCATTGCGCCTGCACGTCGCCGGCCCGCTGTAATGTGAATAGCCCTTTAATGGATGTCCTCAAAGTAGTATCGCACCATAGCACTCTAACTGGTCTTGTAACAAATGACCTGTCACGGGTTGTCTAAAGGACTATCAACTCACGGTAGGCGATGAACACCCTTTCGCCGTGGACTCTCGATTATGATGACGAATTCAATCTTTCCAATAAAATACTTATTTTAATAACGTAAAGTTTTTCTTAAAAATTCAAAGCGATACCAACAACTACTTGCCCCTATAATATTATGAGTACGCGCACCAAATCCTGAAGAATTCTAATCGTCTAACTGTCATCCATATTAATTCGCAAACGTCAGACTTCCAACAGGATTTGGTGCGCATAATAAGCCTTTGGACAAATAAAAAAAAGAACATCTTTCAATGAGAAACCCTTCAAAATCTACGGATAAAACAAAGCAGTATTCCTTGATACAATTTTTTTTTTTAGTTCATCATCATCATCGACCTACGCCTGTCCACTGCTGGACATAGGCCTCTCCTATTGCACGCCACTGAGCACAGCCTTCGGCTACTCTCATCCAGCTCTTGCCAGCCGGCCTGCCGCCCGCCCTTTTTTTAGTTATATGTTTTATTTTGTTCCCAAACAGTTGATCTCTAACGTATTCACAACAGTAACATTTACATTATTTTGCTCTACTAGGCACCATCTGTGATTTTTTTTATCTGATAGCAATACAACTCGCTAATTGTGAACGAAATCTGGGTGTCTGAGGTTATAATTGATTACACCTTTTTCAAAAATACGTACGTACGTTTATTTATTCAAACTAAAAAAACATTAATATTTAGAACACAAAAATCTGGTTTTCTATTTATTTTCAGCAACAGACATGTTTAAGTATTTTCTAGGCCAACTCAAAGCTATCATTTCATAGCCTATTGTGTCCACAAACACGAGACTCATATCACTGTCTGTGGCGGGGCGATGTGCCTAAACTTCTGTTGAATTAGGGCTCCCACACACAAACACGATACGACGTCGCGTCGTCCTACGACGCCCTAATTTGGAAAATATTAAATTCAACACTGTCACTGTTCAAAATGTAAGCTAAAGGTTTTATTTGTTTTCATCGCATTTTGTGCAAGTGAACTATAAAAATCAATTTTTGAATAGATTAATCAAATTGTGATATTTTCAGTCCCAATTTTTTTATCATGTAAATCATGGGTCCTGTTGAATATTTCGTGCGCAATAAAACATGACATAATTATGGTTTAAAATGCGCTAACAAATAGGATCAACTCTTCAGGCTACAAATCAATAGAATACTGTAGCTAATCAACCGGTTAGAGTCGAATACAGTTCGTACATTTAAAATAACACCTAGCAACGGGGGCTACGAAACTGGATACGGTTTTCTGAGATTGTGAAAGTATCAATTATTCCGCTCAGTGGTTTCGAAGTATTTATTAGTATTCCGAGTATTAAGTGCTATATTTTCATAACAAGGCTTACAGCAGCCGCTTGCTGCTGTAACACACAATCACTTGTCCTGGTCCAGTAGTAACTAGGCAAGGACATGACAAACATGGAAATATACCCAGACTGTACGGCGGGCCACAGTGGAAATCGAACCCACGACGTCCGGCGTGATAGTCAGACGTGATACCGCTAGACAGCGCAGTCAACAGCACAACCTTTACATCCTGGCACTCTTCTCAGTTATTTTACGGGTGGGCGGCTTCATAATGCACATAACATGAAGTGCGGCTGCACTGTACTTATTGAGAAAATGAAACCTTTTCAACAAACAAGAGTTCAATAAAAATTTCTGCGTCGAGATCTACTTCTGAACCAACCAACCCACGAGAGGGCTGAGGTTCCTACCGTGACAAGTTTCTTAATAAATCTATTTGAATCTTATGCTGGAGCCAATAAAGGCTAATTTTCCTTGACAATTTTTCTGAATAAAGTGAATGCAAAATTTTATTGTTCTTCTAAGTTTTGCAATATCTTTGGCCGTCAGTTTCGAATCGCGTAGTAGTAAAAAAATTTTCTTTTAGTTTTTAATTTCAATTCTTTAAGATTTCTTTTGTCAAGATCTTTGTCTGTATGAGTCTAGAGTACTTACGTTCAAGGGACTGACGAGTGGTTTTCACTGGGAATTTCCAAAGCAATATAGCTTAAAGTATTAACCTTTTCTGCCACTCATTTCTAGTTACATAACATTAGTCTATGGACGTCGCACTGCGGGACACAGACCTGCTCTCAGTGGGAGAGTATGGGCTTAACCCAGGTACCCATGAAACCAATAAATTAACAAACAAACAAACACTGAGAAATAGCTGGACATTGACACTGAAAAGCTACCAAACGTCGATGCTAAGTTCAATGATATTTTGGGCTTTAAAAGGCCCATTTACCACGCCTGACTTCCTACAACATGTTACATAGAAATCAAAGTCCTCGGTACATATTGGAATCGAAGCCAGGACCTTAGGATTGTGAAGCAAGCGTTCCACTGATGTGCCTACCAATACTAATTTCTGGATTACGTAGTTAAATCTCATCCGATAATTTCTTATACCTCAGTGTTCCTTACTAAGTCATTATAAGCTTGAAGCACGGAGCCGTAGGTACTTGTGTCTTTCCACTAATGGAGAGGCGGCTTTTACTTTGCAACTTTTCCCCGTGTTTACCAAACAGCTCATATGACCCAATAATTCGCTCGGAAGCTCGAACTGGATCTCCATGCTAATGACAGCAAAGCACATGTACTTTTGTAAAGGGTAGGTACCGTCAGCATAATGATTCTCACGCGTTCGGCGCGATATCAATCTAAAATAATCCTTAAGTACTCACCAAGTTAGAGACCACAACGCAAATGCAAAAGACAAGGTGCTAGAGTCTAATAAACACACAGTTTTTTCGATTGAATGATACGCTAGCTGTAACACGACACCAGCTGCTATTTGTCTTTATTTGGTTTTCTACTAAGTATTAGTAGCACAATCTCCGCTTTCCCAGCACTTGAACACCGGGACGGGATTAAGAATACATTAAAAAATATTCTCCAAACATTTTGCATTCGTTGCGTATTAAAAAAAAAAATTATTTCTTTATTTTTGCTCGAATGCGGGGGAGAAAGGGCGATTAATATATTTAGCTCGTATGTTCGGGTGTATGTCTGATCCTATGTTACCTCATAAGCAGCCTATATACGTCCCACTGTAGGGCACAGGCCTTCTCTCAGGGAGAGAGTATGGGCTTAATCACTCAAATCATTCAAAATCTTTTCCAATTACTAATCAGTCGAGTTTCTTGTTATTTCAGTTTTTAGTTTTCCGTACCCAAAGGGGTAAGGGACCCCATTCCTAAGACTGTCCTGTCAATCACTGTCCGTCTGTCTGTATGGCTGTCTGTCACCAGGCTGTATCTCACGAACTGTGATAGCTAGACATTTGAAATTTTCACAGATGATGTATTTCTGTTTACAAATACTACTACGACAAATACTAAACACAGAATAAAATAAATATTTAAGGAGGACTTCCATACAACAAACGGTGTCTAAAGATAGTGCTCGCCATCTAGCGGCCATCTATGTAACCTTCACGGCGCCGATGTCATGCCGTTAAATGTCAATGTTAAACGCTTCTTGTTGGTTTCTATAGATGGCGCTGTTCTCAACGTACCTTATCTATCTTGTCTCGATCTTTGTCTAATGTTGAATAGATAATGGTACGGAACCCTTCGTGCGCGAGTCCGACTCGCACTTGGCCGTTATTTGCACGGATATTTACTCGTTTATTTTTTCATTTTCCAATTTTCCGACGTGCAAGTGCCGATATTCCAATATTTTTGGAACCTAACTTAATATTTTTTTGCCGAGGGTAGTAAACTCACAGTTAATGCTTTCAAAAAGACGCCCGTCACCTCAGTCTACCGAGACTACAGCACTTGCAAAAGTACCGAAACGTCGGCCAATTGTAAAATGAAAAAATAAACGAGTAAATATCCGTGCAAATTCAGTTTTTATTAATTGAACGTAGTTAGGGTTAAAAATTACAAATAGTCTAAATGCATGCTAGGTACACAATTTTAGAGTCACAGGCTAGATCTGATGTATAATGTATGTACAATTTTTTTAATACGTCTATAACCTGTTTTGTGTTGTAAATAAGTAAAAAAAAATGTTGATGAAAGGAAAGAGCTTTGTCATTATTTTGCATAAATGCTACATAATCCCAGGTCCTTGATCCTAGGTTTGTGGTCACGAGTCCTGAAAATCACTGTTAACATGATTGAGATATTGGTCTGACACTATTTGCAAAAATAATCTGTATAAAAAAAGATAATATTGTTTTCATTCATGGCGTTAGCGTTACTTGGAGCCCCTTAATATAAATATGAAGGAAATGTGATTAGGGGCATAAAAGCTTACTCTGCGCACTCTACATTATATTGTGTTGGCGAAATGTGTTTAAGTGAAATGCATTTGACAGATGTGGTACAAGGCAACTGGAACGCTATTTGGGGCCAACTTGTGTTTGTGAGTATGTGTGTGACAGATATACGTAAAGCCAAGGTGACGAAGGTTTGAAAGAAACTCCTGGTAAAATTTTCGGGTACGAAAGTGTCTTTTTTGTGTAGCGTATATACGTCCCACTAGCGAGTGGTATTGCTACTACAACCTCACAAATGTACGTAACATAGAAAAACAAGTCATTGGTACATGCCAGGATTCGAACCCACGCCCTCCCGAATATGAAGCTGGCGTTCTACCTCTATTCTACCACCGCAAAAAAACTGTCTAAGATGTGTTAATTTACCAACTGCCTTTCCAATACTCACGTATTCTCCGCATCACTATAAACTTTTTCTCCAAAAGGAATCATGCATGGGAAATCAACAGAGTATAAGATAATAAGGTTCAAAGCCACACTTTTTTGCATAGTAATGTAGTAGACGAGTCTTACTGCGATTTTTTTTAACTTTTTTGCATTCGTTACTCAATGTTCGTCCCCTGCTAGACAAAGTATTCTTACTTTCTTGGAACATCCTCTTACAACTACTACCAAGAATCCGCCTCAGATTGTCGGAGCCTTACGCTATTTCTTGTATATTTTTGCAGAAATGCGTCAAGTATCTATGATTCCTCTGAGATTTATTGATTTGAAAGGGATTACTTACATGCATATAAAGACTCACCCCTGTACCTCTGTATGTTTGCCACTTGCCACGATCCTGACAAAGCTCTTTCCTTTCATCAACATTTTTTTTTACTTATTTACAACACAAAACAGGTTACAGACACATTTAACAAATTTTACATACATTATAGATCAGATCTAGCCTGTGACTCTAAACTTGTGTACCTAGCATGCATTTAGACTGTTTGTAATTGTTAAAGGGTTACACCCCAGAAAGGGTGTGACCTCAATTTAGAAATAACAACCCAGGGGCACCTTGTGCGTATGTAGCACTCTCGACGTATGAAAAAATCAGTTTGTTCTGAATCCTTGAATCTTTAAACATTAATAGGCTTTCTAACTGTAAGGATAGAAGTCAGTGTCGAGTGGCAGTTAAATATCAATAGGTGTAATTTATTTAGTTGTGGTGACCATCGATTTTTAGGACGAAATAGACATGTAGTAAAACTATTAGTGATGGCCGCTATTGAGAGTATTATAATATAAAAGATTTTTGATCCATTTACATAACGATTTCCGATGCACTAGTCTAATGTTTTGTCGCCGTACTACGTATTATGGATTTCGCCCATCCCACAGCACTTGTTCAGCACTCATCAAAATAACTGATGATTTCCGTCTTTCGATGGATATTCGGCAACTCACTCTTCTCACTTTACAGGATTTCAGTAGTGCATTCAATTGTGTTGACTACGATATCCTTTTAGCTACCCTCTACTCCCTCAACATATCGGGGTCAGCAGCCACGTGGTTCCATTCATATCTTCATGGGCGCCAGCAGCGCATCCGCATGGGCGACGAGTTTTCCGACTGGTGCGATATCACTGCTGGCGTCCCTCAAGTGGTGTACTCACTCCTTTGTTCATCTCAGTCTTTATTAACACTCTCTTGTCAGTAATACACTTCAGTTTCTATCACCTGTACGCAGACGATCTCCAACTTTACTTGACGGCTAAACTTGACCTGCTACCCGTTACAATCCAAAAAATTAACTCGGATCTAATAGCAATTAGCTCGTGAACTGAATAATTTTGGTGTTATTGTTAATCCAGGAAAGAAACAAGTAATGGTTGTTGGTGGCAAAGCTATGGCCAATATAGCCTCTTTACCTCCAGTTATCTATAACGGGACTACGTTGCCATATTGTAGAGAGGTAAAAAATCCTGTTCTCCACATGCAGGATACCCTGTCTTGGGAGAAACATGTCACGGATGAGAGTAGGAAGATCTCCTCGTCTATGCACTTGCTTAAAAGTATGTAGAAGTTCCTGCTGTTCTCTGCCAAAGTTACGTTAGTCAACGCCTTGTTGTTCCCAGTAATT
The DNA here is from genome assembly GCA_947308005.1 of Yponomeuta malinellus. Classification (NCBI taxonomy): domain Eukaryota; kingdom Metazoa; phylum Arthropoda; class Insecta; order Lepidoptera; family Yponomeutidae; genus Yponomeuta; species Yponomeuta malinellus. The sequence continues at coordinate 13,542,899 of OX371012.1, forward strand.
GACTATGCATATGTGTGCTACCCTGACCTTACTGAGGTACTTCCCGACAAGTTAGACCGTCTTATTTACACAACAAGAGCTTAACGGACACAATTTGGCCGTAAGGATTATGACGCTAGGGCGATAAGCGGACACCATATGTTCGTAAGCAAAATAATCTGATTGGTGGACGATTTTTACTGTTCCGATTTGAGCTAACCAAAAAATTACTGCGTCACTGTTATCTTGAATATCCAGTACTGCATTGATGCACTTCTTTGATGACATTTTGAAATTGGAACGCACTATAAGGAACTACAACATAATGTGCGCTCACCCGCAGGGCCGCCCGCCATTTTGAGTCAACGCAATTTTTGTTGTCTTTTGAATAGTGCTAATGGTAAAAATAATTAATGAAATGATACTCTTCAGTGTAAAAGTTATAGAATTGGTGTTTGTGAAGTGATAGCGATACCGAAGTTATACCGACCACACCAAAATTCAATATTTTGACCCGACCAAAATATTGCCTTACAGTATCCAAATACTAGAAAATACAAAGAAAGTTGGTCTCTGAGCCGTACACTGAATATTTTATTTTCTATCCCACTTTTATTACAAATCCCAATAAAGACATATTTCTAGAATTTGTTGTTGAACGGAATTAGAATTCCGATGTTCTGGCGGTGGTACGGTGAAATTTAAGTGGTTTAAAAATGTTTCTTAAATCGTGGCTTAAAATTTATTTCATTGCTTATGTATTTGCCTTCCCGATTGTTATATCAAAAAATTTAAGCATGTGTCTCTGTTTCAACCTTACATTTTCTGACGTTACTAGGTAGTTTGAGAAGGTCATACTTTTTGAATTTGTTCTAAATAAAGCCAATATACCCCATGCATCATCATGCATCTTGGCATCTTGTACGTCACAGCCCATAGAGACATTGAATAATAAAGGACTCAGTTCAAACTTGACGAACACCTACCCGAGGTTTATTTGAAAAAAAGGTTCTAATTTTGTGGTCTCTGCCTAACCCTCTGGGATACAGGCGTGTGTTTATGTTATGTTATGTTATGTCATGTTTTATCAAATATTTTCGGTTATTCCATAATTGGTACTTTTTTCTATAAAAAATTAATATATTTACCTAAAAAAATTACCTAACTTGCCCTAGTATTTGTAAGCAGACAGATAGAGAGTTTGATGTAAATACTAGAAATAGACATAAACTTTCGTTCCCAAAATTTAGGCTGGCCGAGGTTAATACAACCTTTATGGGGCATTGTATACGTTTCTACAATAAGATCCCTGTGGATATAATAAGCTTGCCAGAAACGCGGTTCAAAAAATGTGTGAAGCACACTTTGTGCCAAAGAAGCTACTATAAGATTAAAGATTATTTAGATGACAATGATGTCTGGAATTAAAGCCAGTTCAATGCATGAGTTCCAGGTTTTAGAATATTAATATAAATCCTTTAAATTAAGGACTTGAAAAGACTAAGTTTGGAGTTTTTTTTTGTCCATTTTTTCTCCAAAATGATCTGGATTTTGAAATGGACACCTAGTTTAACTTGTAACGTTCATTAAGTCGCAGTTTCTGTGCTACTTTGAATAAAAAAATTGGTTTGAGCGGAGGGCGAAAGCAAACTATCTCCCTGCCTCCACCTACCCGCACGCTTAGTGGTTTCGGATGGTTCCCAATCTAAATCAGCTCACTCAATGAGAAATTGTATTCTTTTTTAAGTAGCCTATATACGTCCCGCCTTGTCTTATCTCAGGAAGAAAGTAAGAGCTTAATTACCACCCGTACCCACCGCGGATTAGCCATTTCAAGAGCTGAGGTATGTAAGGTAGCGAGTGGTATTGCCACCTCAACTTCACAAATCTACGTATTTTGGAAAACAAAGTCATTAGTACATGCCGGAATTCGAACCCTAGACCTCCCGAGTTTGAGGCCGGCGTTCTACCGCTCTTAGTATGCTCATACTATACATTACATTTACAGGAAGGCACGACAAGAATGCAACAAATGTGGATCGTGGAGTACTTCATGGCCCTCATAACGCAGTTATTTATTTATTGCTGGCATGGCAACGAGGTCCTGTTCATGGCGACGTGTTAATGCGCGTAAGCAACATGACCTCGTGAAGGCCCTCTGTACAACAAAACAACACAAATGTTTTTTTTTTTGTGTGTTTATGCTGGGCAGGCTTTCGCTCACACGGTCTTTTCTGTGCGGGATTATGCTTAAAAACGAATTGGATTCTATTCGTCTGGCTTGAGTTTCAATTAAATTTCAATTCGAAATTTATTATCTGAAAATGCAACCGACAAGTTTATTATGTAAAGTATAAATTCGACTAGTCTATTTATTTTAATATAGATTTTTTTAACTTGATTTTGGAATTTGAAGGCATACGCTACCTGCCGGTTAGTAAATTTTTTAAAACAATTTTTTGTTTGATCTGCGTGAAATGGCCCTTATAAAAAAAATTAAGACGTAGTTGATAAGAAATTGCAAGGTACTGCAAGTATTGTGGCATCAAGATGATTTTTTTATGCCTAAACCACGTCTGGAAGCTGCATTTGTCACCAAAACTATTGCAGAATTTTCGGTGCGCGTCTCCTCAAACAGCTCTTGTAAATATCGTTTGATCTAGTAACTTATGACAAGCATACTACTTGTAAAATTTACAGAGCAATAAGGTTGAGGACGGAGTCTACGAGAGCGAGTGGTGGCGACGTGACGAGAACCTGCGTCGCATGGTCCTATTGCTTGGCAGCCAGATGCGCAGGAATTTCGTGTTCAATGCCGGCCCTTTCACTACCATGACTGTGCAGACTTTTGTTACAGTAAGGATAAAACAAAATCTCACACAGGGTATTTTAAAAAGATCAAGTGAATCCTAAAAGGGCTCATCTACTCAATTATTCATCATTCTTCTGAGAGATTTTGTTACATATATATTTAACAATGTAGTTACGAGTGGGTAGAACATCGGACTCGGAAGCGAGAGACCCAGGTTCGATCCCCAGTGCGGGCATGTACCTATGACTTGGTTTTCTAAGTTATGTACATTTGTGACGTTATGGTAGCAATATCACTCGCTAACTGTGAAGGAAAACATCGTGAGGAAACCTGAGTGTCTGAGCTATTCACATAGCTCAGCGCTTGAAATCGCCAATCCAATCTAAATGTTGTAATGTCAAGAAATGCTGCATGAAAAATCAAAAGGAAATTATTAATAAATGCTGAATATTCTGCCCACGGAACAGAAAAAAACAGTGGAAGTGGCATACGCCTGAATTACAATCGGAACCGCTGTCGCCAGTACTCACACTATCACATGGTTAACTACAAAGAAATCTTGAACATTATTGGCCGTGTCGTTTTACTTAAGATGAAATTATAAACCCCAGCATGTTGACATATTTTAAACCTTATGACAGGGCCACGCTGTCGAAATTACGTTGTATTTGTCTGTTACTTACGATGTCTGAAAACAAAATGCAAAAATTGCATAGAAAGTGCTGTCATCTAGTGACAAGTAGCCGAACTACGACGCATCAACAAAACATGTAGTTCGGCCGCCCGGCAACAGATGTCCATCGATTGCACTAGTGATGTGCGTAGTGCGTAGCTTATGATATCGATAATAACTTTTACTATTATAATATCTGTGATTATGAATTTAAGCGAAAGTAAGACATTAATAGTATAGGATTTTCATTGTTTTTATCCTTATCTAAGATTTTAGTATTATTTACACAAAGGAGATTATTGTACTAGCTTGTACAGTAATCTCCTTTGTTCATATATCCATACTAATCCATATACATACTGTAAATGCAAGTGTGTCTGTGTTTCTGTACCGATCTGAACCGATTTAGATGGGGGATAGGATGATTTCTGGGATAAAAACTATCCATGTCCTTCCCGGGACCACTCAAACTATCTCCATACCAAATTTCATCGCAATCAATTCAGCGGTTTAAGCTTGAAGAGGTAACAGACATATTATCACATTTGTAATATTAGTATGGATATATATATAAATCGGCCCCGGGAAGCACATAGGATAGTTTTAACCCGGATATCATTCCCTAAGGAGGTGAAATGGGGGGGTGAATCGCGGGCAAAAGCTAGTATATATCTATCCATACTAATATTACAAATGCAATAGTTAAAGGATCAACTTTACTAAGAAAAAAAAGGAACCAACCAACCAGTTTTTTATATAATCAATTAGTAACAAACAACGAAAAATATATAAAGCTTAAAATATATCTTTACTGTCCTTTACTGTACTTGTCTTTGCTGGCATCCAATTTTGTCTCCCTGTCGCATCGATCCATTTTTCCTTCTGAAAAGGATCTTTAGGAAATCTGAAAAGCAGTGGGAATATATTTCAGTCTTTTATTCGAAGATTCGGAAATGATCATAAGACGTACACTTTTTACAAGAAGTTACGCGTACTATTACATGTAGGTACGTGGAAATAATATCATAAGTCAGCCTAGAATTAATTTAAAATTATTATTACATTCATTTTAATTTTTAACTCGATAACTATGAAACAGTAGTAAAAGCACTCAAACTCTGCACAAAACGAATATCGATAACTTTATCGACAACACCATCTCACTATTTTCGAGAGTTCAATGTACGATCGAGTAGCGAACATTCTAGAATCGCTCCATTTAATGACAAAAACAGAAATAGACCTTATTGCATTCACACAGAGTTCATTTTTGTATTTTGCATTGCTGTAAAATGCCTAACGGAATTGAAAATTGAGAAACTTATCAAAATTAAATGAAATGCTACTTACCGATGATACGAAATGCCACCATGGGTGATGTTTTTGGTGCGGCTATCGTTTTTGCACTCCAAAATGGAGCAATAAGGCATATTTACAGCGCAATCCTTTTTTTTCCGTTATGGTTGACACAACCAGCTTAAACAACACTCTGCGGCGAACTGGGCTAGGTTGCGCGGAACTCCGCATAATAGTGGCACACGCGACACGCCTACTTTACACTTCTACTGTTTTTAATTGTTCTGTGATTCTGCCTATTCAACCGGTTCTCCAACCAATTAATCACTAACTTGATGAGTAGTTGGTATGATGTTTTATGAAAAGAATGTCGGAAATTTTAGTCAACACTTATAAATTTTCCTAAATTTCCTGCTTCCGTATTCAGGGGCCTAATTATGCGCACTAAATCCTGAGCGATTCCAATCGTCTAAATATCAAATTCCATACTAATTTGACAGTTAGACGATTGGAATCGCTCAGGATTTGGTGCGCGTAATATAGGGGCAGGTTTTAAGAGCATTTGCAATATGGTATAATATATCGGACACGTAAACATAAATTGTTTTTTTTTTTCAGATTCTCAAAGGGTCGTATAGCTACTACGCTATTCTGAGCAAGAACGGGGGCTAAATTCTTGTTTATTATCAAAATAAGTTTGATTTTGATGGATTAGTAATAGTTTACCTGTGGAATCTTAACGGCATTATGTATAATGGTTCGTTTTGTATTTTAGAGACTCAACAAACGTGCAGAATTATTAGAATTTTTCTGTGTCTAAGTATTTGTTTGCGATTAATCCTGAGACTATAAGCTGATTGTATTGTGTGATTTCGTAGTGCTTTTAATGTGAAATACTAATTTGTCGAATACTTGTCTTGGTCCTAAACTAAAATATCCTGTGCTAGAAGATAAAATGTAAAATGTGAAATATCTTAGAAGATATAATACGAACCTAGTCTTGAAATTGACGCAGTTTTGAACTATGTACTAAATATAGTTTATTAGATCACAATCTACTTATATTGCCGCAATGTAATAATGTTAATATAACGCCCAATTCATGTCGTGACGCCCACGATACAGGCTTTCCCTAGTGTGAGGTCACCGTTACTCTAAGTTATTTACACATGTTAAACCTTTTATGTCTAAGCATTGTTTAACATTTTCTTATTTGCCTCGCTGTATTATTCTTTACGATGATAAAGATTATAAAATTTAACTTAGTAAGTTCTATATACTACAATATTAAATATTATCGTACAATATTTACAAAACCAATAATAAATAAACTAATCTAACCCTAAACCTATTTACTAATTTAAATAAAATATTTGAGCCAGATCGCTGTCGGCCGGTAGAGCACCGATTATATATTTTTTTATATTTACAATCTCTTAGAGGTTTTTCTTCTTCTATTTGTTCCGCCTTCAATAAAATCCGGCAAAGATTGTATAACAGCAAAGAGCAATTCCGTGTTCGGCGATGACCGTCACCGTAAAACGGGACCCTGACTTTGGCTTCATAAAAACGTCCTCTGCGAACTGGTAAAGTAAAGTGCGGTATATTATCCTGCTGAAAGCATACCCCACGTATCGTGACGTGCATAAACGTTCTTATTGGTCTAGCGGTGACACGTTTGATTCCAAAGTCAGAGGTCGACGGTACGATAGCCACTGTATGTGCTTATTTCCATCCGAGCCTCAGAGCGGGTTTTTTTCTCCTGTTCGTGAGATTCGTGTCTGGTTACCCAGTAGGGGTAACACGCGCTTTGTGGCGCTAAAATGTCAGAATTTGACAATCAATGTATTGGAAAGTCTGACATTTAAAACACGCGCCTGGCGTCGTCGTTCTACCCATCTAGAACGGCAATTTTATATAGAGCAGGAAATACCTTTGGTGAGTCTCTCAATGCTATTTGTAATTGCCCCCAGAGTACCGAGCGAGAGTAATAACTCGGATCTCCGAAGAAAGTTTTCCAGTAACTATAAGGTGCAGGTTCCATTTACTGCCTCATCTCATATTACTACCCTGTAAAGGCTGCTTTTACAAGGTGTAACAGAATCCCCGTGATTATACAAACGAAAGTGGGGGGTCGACTTGTCGGTATGATCAATATTTACTGAGCAAAAAACTTATCAGCTGTTTCGTATTAAAGTTCCGACTACCGTTAAAATGCATGGAATAATTTGTTTTTTTTTTGTGATATTTCTTTTCGGGTTTTTGAAGTCCTGCTCATAGTTAAACTCGTATTCCATTATGGGTTTTTGTTACCCGCTGTATAATAGGTAAAATGAAACAGTCTTAATTTATACATGTCGATCCCACTAAAACATTCCTAAGAAGGAGTTAAAGCCGGTTTATAACAGGAATTCCTGCCATAGGCCGGCTTTAACTCCATCTTAAGAGTGTTTTAGTGAAATCGACTTTTTATAAATAACACGGTAAATCTTGATCAGCTGAACCTACCTTCATGCCTAAATAGAGTTACCATTTCTGATATGTTCCTGACATAACATGGACATTTCCTCTTTCGACAAAGTAGCTAACTTACGCAACTCCGTATTCTATAGAGTATACCTGGTTCTGCAATAAAGTGTTCTCTGTCTATCTATATTAAAATTACAGCGCATTAACCCTAGGAGCCCAATCTACATCCGTTGGACGTGTACTGCGACGAAAATTCGCTATTTCTTTCGCATAAACAATCGGCTTGATCCGACAGCCCGAACCGACTTAGTAGTTACCATGATCTATCAAGAGACGACCACGTCGATTCGGTAAGTGACGTATGTATAGGCTACAGTAACATATTAAACGGGTCTAACCGCGATTATTGATTAGGTAAAATGTAATTAGCTTTGATTCCCGACGTTTCGGCAACGTTGCAGCAGCCGTGGTCACGGGTAGACTGAAGTGGCGAGTACGGTCAATTATTGTAGTGAGGGTAGGTGGTCTACCCTCAAGCCCCTCTTAGTTTTTCGCAGCGGGCCGACACACAACACTCACCACGTCCGCGGACAGGTCCGGTAATAAGGCGCGAGATTTGTACTTGCTTAACACTGGATTCCACGTGCTTGAAAGCTTGACACAATCCTCTGTGTTGATATTCTTATGTTTTTTAATTTCAATTGCTTCCCGAACGATCCTTCAATAGTGATGTCGATCGGTTGAGAGAACTTTCGGTTGATGTAGCTCGATTCAGTGGTTTGTTCCTGCCTCCGCAATAGCTGAATACCTGTTGGAGGCCGGAACGAACCACTTGATCGAGTCAAGTAAATACAAATCTCGCGCCTTATCACCGGACCTGTCCGTGGACGTAGTGAGTGTTGTGTGTCGCCCCGCTGCGAAAAAGTAACCCCCAGTTTCTCGTATACTAACACGCTGTTAATTTACTCTTAACAGCTGTCAATGATGACCTCCTCCAAGTGGCAGGAAGACGCTGAATGCAGGCCGCTTCCAACCGGTCTTTTTGGAAATCCATGGAGGAGGCCTATGTCCAGCAGTGGACTTCTTGTGGCTGAATGATGATGATGATGATGAGCTGTCAATTGACTAGTGCATACAAAAAAAACCACTGAAAGCGGTTAACAGTAGACTGACAGCTTGTTAGTGTACGAGAAACCGGGGGTAAGAGTGACTTGATGGTAGACCACCTACCCTTGCTGCAATAATTGACCGTACTCGCCACTTCAGTATACCGGTGACCAAGGCAGCTGCAACGTTGCCAAAATGTCGGGAGTCAAAGGTAATTACATTTTACCTAATAAATTTAATAATCTCGGTTAGACCCGTTTAAGTATGAGTATCGCGAGTTACAAAAAAGTACTATGTTTAGGCTTTACGGCCGCAAAAAATATAATTGTGCTTCTAGGGTTAAAGCTTACATTTCGAGCAGCTTTGAGCTGCTAGACGGCGTTGTTCACTGGCGTCTTGGGCGTCTGTAGCACTCTCGACGTATGAAAAGAGCCGTTTTCTACAGGCCTGATCCGGATCTTCAAACGTTAATAGGCTTTCTAACTGTAGGGATAGAAGTCAGTGTCAAGTGGCAATTAAATATCAATTGGTGTCAATTATTTAGGCCTAGTTGAAGGGGTATTTGTTTCAAGGTTGCCGGTTGTTGTGTCCATCGATTTTTAGCACCTAATGGAAATGTAGGGAAGTTGTTAGAGGTCTCTATTGAGAATGTCAGAACAAAAACTATTAGGTTGATAGCTATGGTCGCTATTGAGAATGTTGTAACAAAACTATTGGACTCGATGGACTGGTCTATCTGGTAACGTTAATTATTTCGCAGATACTATTAGGTACTTTGAATAAAAACATTTTGACTTGATATATATTTTTGTTCAAGAACACAGGACTACAATCAGGTGTACACATTTTCATTCCTTCTGTATTCCTACCATTTTCCTTGCTATAAAGTAAGGTAAAAAGAAGAAGAAAAATCTTTCATTGTCTAGAATGGTAAGGAATTATATTCCTTGGGAATCTGCGTTCCAAATTTCATCGTTGAAATGTTCGAAGAGTAAAAATCCGAACGTCAAGAAGCTTCCCGGTCTTGTGCCGCCCGCATCCAACGACTCCCCGCCACCGTAACCAGGTCGTCAGACCATCTCGTCGGCCTTTCCACGCTGCGTCATCCGGTCCGCGGTCGCCAGGTCAGAACTTCTTCGCCCCAACGGCCATAAGTTCAGTTTTGTGAATATTCGGTGGGTCTGAGAATAGGTCATAGGCTAATTAATATGGCAAAACAACGTTTGCGAGGTCAGGCAGTAAATAAATGATATCATCATCAGCCATTTGACGCCCACTGCAGGACATAGGCCTCCCTCATGGTTTTCATAACCATAAGGGGTTTTGCTATAATCGCCACGCTTGCTATAATCGCCACGCTTGGCAGGCGGGTTAGCGATCGCAGTATGCGGTTGGAATCTCAGAAAGCCGCTGCTGCCCGTGTCGTGGTAATTTATTTCCTTAGTCGCCTTCTACGACATCCACGGAAGGAGTAGGAGTGACGCTATTCTTAGTCCGGCGCCACACGGATTTTCTTAGTCCGGCGCCACACGGATTCATGAATAAATTTATATACTGTGCGCTTAGTTTCTTAGGTGATGCTGATTCTGTCCAGATTGCTAGTTCGACGATCTGAGGCATATTGTTGGCAGCAGGTGGATGAGGATGGCCGAGGACAATTAAAATTGTATATCGTTTAAATTATATTCTTTTTGTTTCACTAACCCGTGCTGAGGACAATTTTAAAAACCTATTTAGAGGCTAAAAATTCCACCCATTCCATCCACAAAATTCCATCATTCCGATGTTAAAACCTAACTGCAAATACTCGGGGCTGCAAGTGATGTAAATTGCTTCGGCCAGATGTCGCTGCCTGTGCCTAATACAGAGAAGATTGTACAGAGGCTCGAAATTTCGCCGACACCTGCACTTGCATTAGCTCAGTTGGGAGAGCGCTGGCACGGTTAGCCAGAGGTCGCGGGTTCAAGTCGCGGCATGAGTGGAATTTTTAGCCTCTAATTAGGTTTTTTTAAAATCGTTTAAATTGCTTATAAAAAGTATTTCCTTCTGGCTGGATCGACACTTACATAAACACTGTTGTTAACTCGAATTTCTCAAACACCCACGGCATAATTTACATCGCGCTGATAAAACCGCCAATATTATTCATACGTAGGCGCTCGTATCTTTATGATTCGGTTAACGTTGATCGATTGAACGGGACCTCTAGCATTTTGTAAACTAGAGATGATAAAACGTTTAAATATCTATTCAAACACCTAGGGCAGGTGTTTTATTTATAAATATAGAATTTAGGACGTTTACATATTGGTATGGTTTAGCATGGTCACTTCATTTCCTTCCGCGGATGTCGTAGAAGGCGACTAAGGAAATCAATCACCAGGAGACGGGCAGCAGCGTCGTTTTGAGATTCCAATCGCATACTGCGATCGCCAACCCGCCTGCCAAGCGTGGCGATTATGGCAAAACCCTTCATGGTTAGAAAACCATGAGGGAGGCCTATTTCCTGGCTGGCGTCAAATGGCTGATGATGATGATGATGGTTTAGCTTAGTCCAGTTTTTATTTGAATTTGTATTTGTTTTGTCTTGTGACATGATAGTAATAATAGCTTTCGGAAAACACAATCACTCCGTTGAGCGTATTAACCGCTAGACCAACGAGGCAGTCGACGTGAAGCAGGTCAAATCAATACTTATGTTTCAGTACTCCACTCCATTTGCGAAAAGACATGACATCAGTTTAATGTAAACTTTCTTATTTATTTAATATTAATTTGCATTGTACTTATCTTGTATATATCTTGTATGTAGTCGAAAGCACATGAAATTTGATCAGTCTTATAATAAAAGCTGATTCCTTAAAATATTCCTAAAATGTAGTGTTAATAGTCTGTGGTAAATGTAAAGACTTTGGCATAGACTATTTAAACTGCATTTGAGGAGTGTTTTGCAGGAATGGTTTTTTTCTAAATGACACTGTTGTGGACTGAAGAAAAATGGTGAAAAGGGAAGGGTGAAGGGTGAAGTCAATTTAATATTTGGAGCACGATGCTGTCAGACGCAGACGAATTTTCTGACAGAAGTATGCTACTACTAGTAATATTATAAATGTGAACGTTTGTGAAGATGTTTGGGTGTTCGGAGGTTTGGATGTGTGAATGTTTGTTACTCAATCACGCAATAACGGCTGAACAGATTTACATGAAACTTGGCGTACAGATAGACAAAGACCTGAAGGGACACATAGCACATTGATATCCCGGTATTGCCCAGCGTTCCCGTGGGATAATATTGATTTTAAGTTTAAAATAGATGGCGTTGTGCGAGCGAACTTTGTGTTTTAAAAATAAATGCCGTTGTGCAAGAATCGTAGAAACCGATTCTGTGGCGGTACAAAGTTCGCCGGGACAGCCAGATTACAATATGACAAACTTCAAAGCATAAAAAACTATATCTAGTTGTCGAAATCGACGTGCTTGGCAGTTGGAACACGTAGATTTGTGTTGAGATCTGATCTGATCTGGTGTCGATGGGGCTATTCTCGGAATAACTTCCATTGTGTCTTTCAGTGCTCCTTTCGAATACCGTTTTCAGCTTCTCCCACTCTAGTTGGTAATGATCGGCGGTCACGGTGCCTTCGCGTATTTTTTATTCGTCGACGTCGTCGGGTATTTCGTGCCAAAAATAAATTTTTTGGTCAACCACAATTAAACTTTCTGCCTTTAGTTTGCAGAAATAAAATCTTTGCTAATAATGTTCTGCTATTTTATTCCCAAACTTTGCTCTTGCCCTTGTGACTATTCCCCTCCGCATATCCATCGCCATATCTATGTTTAAAATTTGTATTTTTATAGCCACGTTCTCCAGATGTTAGATTAGATTAGAAAATTGTTTATTGCACAATAAACATATTTGTATAAAAGCGAGCTTAATACTAATGAGTAATTTCTTCCAGCTAACCTTGGGTTATGTGGATAGTTGATGTTGTGGACTGAAAGAAACTGGTGATAAGAGGTGAATATAAAATATTAAGAGGTTTGTTGAGTTTATGCTGATTTATGCCGGTTTATGCCTTTGACACACGCGTAAACACGACGAAAAGATTGAGATCTTATTTGTCAAAATCTGATAATTGGTTAAGGAGTTATGAGGGAACATAGCATCGGACATACTTTCATACATACATACGAGCCACACACATTACCCTCCTCCTGGGCTCCGCCGCAGTCGGGTAAAAATTGAACCCCAGTCTACACAGTTAACAACTGTCAGTTGTTTTTTTTTTGTTGCACTTCGGAAAACTGTCAGCTGTTAATAGGAGATTTAATAGTTTGTTATTGCACGAGTACTCTACACTATCCAAAATAAACAGCTGATTGCCGTTAACAGAAGATTTGAAGAAGAAACAGGGGAACAGCATTTTATAAGTCAGGGTCGTATGCATAAGAATAGGGTCCCATTTGGGTTTCCTCACAATGTTTTCATTCACAGTTAGGGAGTGGTATTGCTAGTACCTAGTAACAAATGTACGTCATCATCAGCATCAGCTATTCGACGCCCACTGCAGGACATAGGCCTTCTTCGTGGTTTCCATAACCATTAGGGGTTTTGCCATAATCGCCACGCTTGCACTGGCAGGCGGGTTGGCGATCGCAGTATGCGGTTGGAATCTCAGGAAGACGCTGCTGCCCGTCTCCTGGTAATTGATTTCCTTATTCGCCTTCTACGACATCCACGGAAGGAAATGGAGTGACGCTATTCTTAATCCGGCGCCACACGGAACGTAACAAATGTAAGTAACTTAAGCAAAAAGGAAAGTAAGTGAAATGACACCACTCTGATCATATTTTCTCAAATCATATTAAGTGTAATACATAAGTTGGTACCTACGCAATAAGATCCTGAGTGCAATCAATAAATGCGATCAATAAACACTAAACCATATTATTATCTTATAAATATGATGATGATTATAATATTATTCATAGAGACTCTGTCGCCTTCAGCCTACATTCGTTTAAACATTAAAGTAGTTATTCGGCGTTTTTTTTTTCAGAAATAAGCCTAACATTTTTTTATCAACTTCGAAAAAGAAAGAGGTTCATAATCCCGCGCGAATTCTTTTTGTTTTACTATGTCCCTTGTAACTCCGTCAATAATTTTTTTTGTTCGTATTATATCATTATTTATTTGCATCATGAATCAAGGCAACAAGGTTCGTGCATAAATAAATACCTTTTCGATAGGTATATCAAGTGGTAACTTGATTGATCCCATTTCAATTTGATAGACATCACATGAAAGCTTTCGAAGATAGCAATAATGTAATTATCCGTCCAGACATCCTTTGAAAGCCAATCCATTTTACCTGACACAGCCAAGGTTTCGGGCTTCATTTCCTTATCAAATTTTGCAATAGATTTTGCGTCTGGCGGAGATCGTTTTGGGTAGGTTAACCAAGGATGCAGCAGACGTATCCATTACATCTAGATTATGTAACTGTTATAAAATTGCTTTGCACTGTTCGCTTCCAACCCTCGAAATATCAAGTCTCATAACATAATAAATAGTTTCAAAAAGTTCTCACTTGTAAGACTCACCTTCACGTCATGTTTTACGACTACTGCCTTTCTACTCTCGACACTCATAAGCAGCCTATTGGCCAGTTTCTGAATTGAGAATTTCGCTAAGTAAATGATTAACTGTACTGCAGTGCTGTCTCTTCAAATTTCTCAGAAAAGAGCGTGACAGAACGTTACTTAAGTATTTATTCAGTCAAATTCTCAATTCAGAAACCGGCCCTTAATAAGTCCCACTGGAGGGCACAGGCCTTCTCTCAGAGAGAGAGTATGGGCTTAATCACCACGCGTGCCCACCGCGGATTGACGATTTCAAGCGCTGAGGCATGTGAATAGCTCAGACACCCAGGTTTCCTCACGATGTTTTCCTTCACCGTTAGCGAGTGGTATTGCTACTATAACTTCACAAAATGTACATAACTCTCGACGCTATTGTGTTCAAATTGCGTCACAATTAAATTAATTAAGTCTGAATAACTAAAAGCCTATTTGGGCTGAATGAATAAATAAATGCACTTAATTGAAACGCAAGTCAGATAAATTTGCGTCTAGAGAAGAGGGGCTGTCCGTGTGGACGAAGTGACATAGCGCGTCGCGCACAGAGACACTCGTGGGATGTTTTGGGCTTGTACCGACTAAAAACAAGCGCTGGCGGTTGACACCCTCAGTACAATGCTGAAAATAAAAGGAGGGTTTACACCCTCAGTGCAATGCTGGAAAACAAGCCCTGAGGATTCACACCCTCAGTAATTTCCGTTTCTGTGTGCAATAAAGTGTTCTCTATCTATTTACAATCCTGAGTCAGTTGACTTTAGCAGCAGCAGAAGAAACTGTAGATTGCAGAAGCACACATAATATGTTGTATGTACCGTTTCTTTCTTCTTTGACATTGGAAATGTCTTTTCGTTCGCTCCAGTGTAGGCTCCGGTTTCACGAAAAAGTACGATCCCCTTATAACTCGGAGAGTTGTGAAACTCAAAAGACGCGTATTCACCAGAGGTAAGGTACAAAAAGAATTGTTATTCGAGAAAGTCAAAAACGAAAAAGTTATAGCCGAAATAGTGACACCAGCGTGCGTGCATGCAACGACTAATGAATGTTGAGGAAGCGAAAATGATCTGTGAGGATCGTGGCAAGGAGCGATCCCTGTTCTCTACCTATCCCTTTGGGATACAGGCGTAAGTTTATGTATGTAAAAAAATTTTTTTCCCGAATTTTTTATTTTGAAGAATGATATCAAATATTTGGGAAAATCTCCTCGGGACAATTTAGTCAGCTACAATTTGAGAATAAAACAAAGATGATCGGGTTACGTGTTTGCCCTGTAGCCAAATCTTTTTGAAAAAAGTCAAAGACAGAACGACATTTTTCACATGACATTTATGACACGATTCATTTCCAATGTGCTCGATAGTCGAGTGAGGCACGAAATCTGTGATTTTTTATTTGAAATTGAAAAACATTTCTTCAAATAGGTACTACAACACACATTAAATCTTAAATGGATACAGGTACTCAGAACACACGTAAAGTAAAATATAACACAAATTACACAACAAAAACATAAAACTAGTGATCATATAGTATTTGAACCTGTTTGAATGTTTTCTATAAAGTGTGTGACTTTTGGTGTAATAAATGTTTGTCTTTATTTTTTCTAAGCCGCCGGCAAAAACTATATTAAAAAATAAATACAGCTAAGTGCGAGCCGGATTCGCGCACGAAGGGTTCCGTAGCATGATCTATACAAAAATGAATATTTCAATTTTTGTACTGGGTGGAATACATCTATTGTGAAACAATCTGTTAATTTATAACTTCGGAAATTATTTTGTTCTTCGATGTAAGTATTTAAATTTTATTGCAGCGTAATATTTTTTTTCACAGTTCGAAGTATCGTTTAAATAGATGTTAGCCATAATTTTGTAGTGATTTTCATTATTATAAATTGGTACTATTTCTAAGTACTTACGTAGGGATGTACTTAAAAAAGAAGAAATAACCGTGAAGAATGCCAGCTGCTTTTGCTACGCAAATGTAGATAAGGGCATAAGTGGCAATTTACATGAAGGCAGTGGCTTATTAGAATAGATACCTACAAGTTGGCAAATTGGCTTTTCAAATATGCATAAGCTAAATATGTGTTTCACGTTCCCTAAAGTCACGCCTAGTTAAAGAAATAAGTTTCTTTTAATTCTGCAACGTTGCACAAACGTAGGGGATTAACTTTATCTAATAAACAACCGGAATTAGACCCGCTAAATGTATAACTAAATAAGTTGTTGCAACTTAGAAGAAAAACATCGTGAGGAAACCTGAATGTCCGTAATTAACGCGTAGTAATTAAGCCGACACTATCTTAGAGAAGGCCTGTGCCCTGCAGAGGGACGTATATAGGCTATATAAAAAGGAATTGCAAAGGAACATCGAGAGGAAACCTGATGGCTGAG
The DNA here is from genome assembly GCA_947308005.1 of Yponomeuta malinellus. Taxonomy (NCBI): domain Eukaryota; kingdom Metazoa; phylum Arthropoda; class Insecta; order Lepidoptera; family Yponomeutidae; genus Yponomeuta; species Yponomeuta malinellus. Next base: position 13,559,265 of record OX371012.1, read on the forward strand.
GGCACGCGTGGTAATTAAGCCCACACTCTCTCTTAGAGAAGGCCTTTGCCTACAGTGGAACGTATGTAGGCAACATAAACAAATTCTGCAACACGATACATATCCAGATAAAAAATTTACTTTATGTGTTGTCTAAAATATTAAACAAATCATAATAGTAAGGACTCCCGCTATGTTCTCGAACTAGAATCGTACAATTTTTTTTTCTGTGTTAGACAAATATACATCAATAGCTGACTCGGAAAATGTTGTTTCGCCATATTAATTAGCCTACAATTTATTCTAAGACCTAACAAATATACACAAAAATATGATAAGAATCGGTGAAGCCGTTTCGGAGGAGTTCGGTAACAAACACTGTGACACGAGATTTTTATGTATTAGATGTACGGACACCTCGGTGCCCGAGTTTCTACTGCAGTCCGCACAAATCTTTTCGGCGGTAACGTGAACATAGTCACAGATCGTTTGCACATCGCTTACTGCCTTTACAGTATATGTACGAGTAATTGACTACTTTAGTAATTGACTAATAGTAATTTACTACGCATCACACTACGTCAATTACTCACACATACACTGTAAATACAGTAAGCGATGTGCAAACAATTTGTGACTACCTATGTTCACGTTACCGCCAAAAAGATCTGTGCGGACTATAAGAGAAACCATGGCTTTTCAAACTTCTGTACGGGATCTGCTGATCGATTGTTGACAAACGTAGTTTGAGGGACGTTTTTGTTTCGTCGGACTCTTCCGACAAATAGTAAATACGTAATACAGAGAAGTTTGTATAGAGGCTCGAAATTTCGAAAAAATTCGATATCTCGTAAATCAGTCTTTATCATCATCATTCAGCCACAAGAAGTCCACTGCTGGACATTAGGCCTCCTCCATGGATTTCCGGAAAACAGTCTTATTAATGATTTATCAGTAATGGTATAACATACTTGTAAATATTCATGATTTCCGAGCTTTGGCTCCAAACTAAGAATCCAAATTCGAAGTGATAGGAAGTAACGTAACGCTGAAAAATGCTTAAGAGTCTGACGTCCTATATGGGTAAGAAATTTAAAACCAATTGAGTTGGCCTGCGCCGACCATAAAACTCTTAAAACATAGTTTTTTGGGGTTTTTATTATTTTTTGTCCTGATATTGTTTGTTTATGCTTAAGCGAAGTATTTTGGATAATAAAAAAAGTTTTTTTGGCTAGGACGAAATGTTTTTAAATCATAGTTAGAATGCATCCTTAAAATAATTTCAAAGTCACCCTGTAGAAAGCAAACGCCTCAATGCAGCGTGGAGTGCGGGGGAGCATTCACAGCATCCTGAGTGTTATGGAAGACAAAGTTGACTTAGTTTTCCTTATTCATCATCATCATCATCATCAGCCACTCGACGCCCACTGCAGGACACAGGCCTCCTTCATGGTTTTCCTAACCATGAAGGGGTATGCCATAATCGCCACGATTGGCAAGCGGGTTCCCTTATTAAATATAGGCAAAATTCGAAAAATATATATATTTATAACAATTACTTAAACTTGTGTTCCTTTTAATAATTTAAATGTCCTAAGATTTTAAAACTTGCTAGAGAATCTTTTCAGCTTTACTAAGTAGAAGAACTGACAGGAGAACTGACACGAGCGGCCAACGTCAGACATTTTAGTCTTCGCGCGCCAAAGTTATTAATTGTAGTCATGAAGGGGTTTCGAAGCGAATACATTTTAACTGGGTGAAACGTTATTAGTATTCCATATATATATTTACTTAAACAAAGAGAAATTATTTTACCAACTGTCGAAATAATAATGGAGTTAAAGGCACTTTAAGAACAAAGAAACAATATTCAAAAGTCATGAGTCTAACGTAAATATGACTAAAAATCAGCCCTGAGGGCTCACTCCCTCAGCTCAATGCTGAGTCAGCTGCGTTTTCAGCAACACACCATAGTCTATATCTATGTTTTGCTGATTATATTATATTATTGAATCTATAAAAAACGAAAATCTGCTTTCACATTTTGTAAGCAGTCAAAAGGCTAGAATTTTTTTAACCTGTAACTGTGAAAATAATTATGGGATTAAAAGCACTTTGAAAACAAAGAAAATATATTTAAAGTCAAGATTCTGACGGAAATATCACTAAAAATCAGCTCTGACGGCTCTGAGTCGGCTGCCTTTTCAGCAACACACCGCAGGCTATATATATCTGTTGTTGTCTTGGATTACGTTTTCTTTCTGTTGTTGTTTATATTATTGTTACTTATTCAATTATTTTGTTTCTGTAACGTATATTGTTGTTGTAAAAAAATAAGTAAATAGAACAATACAATAAAACTTCACCTAGGGTAAGTTTGTTCAATAAGTACTCAATAATATTAATGAAATTAAATTGTCATGCATATATAAATTCTCGATGGTTACTAATTTGTTTTAAGTATCTGAAAACTGTTAATATTGAATAATGTTTATTGTGCTGTGATAAAAAAACAGTTGCAAAAAAACCATTGTTCAGTCCAATACTAAAGAATTTACTAAAAACCTGGAGTAGACAATGCCTATTGTTTGCTACAAAATATCTAAAATACCGGCCCTATTTAAATGGTATTTTAATATTAAAGCTACTTAAGCTTTTATGTTCAATTACCATTTGAACAGTGTAAATTGCCATTAATTTCATAGCAGTTAAAGTACAATGGACAGCACATTAAACTTCACATACGTGTACTCTAATTAGTTACGTTAAGGGCGACTTGACAAGAAAATGTAAAGGTTGATCTGCCGACTGTACGTCTGGAAAAATATAAAATAAGCGTAGTAATTTCTGACTCCACATTCAAGATAAATACATTTCCATACAGACATTTAAAATAAAAAAAATCACAATGGTGTGGAAAAGGTTCAAGAAAATTATCGAATCCTTGGAATCAGCCGAGAATCCTTTGCTAGGTCCTAACCTGAAACTGCTCCAAGTTTCTTTGCTGCTGCGAACCGGAAACAAAATACAACGATTTGGGTCCATTTTGTTGGCTATGTGTCAGTTAACCTTTATAATTACTCAGTTCATTGACTTATGGATGATAAAACACGATATCAATAAAATGATGGAGAATATCTCCTTAACAATCCTAGAAAGCGTCTGCATGATAAAAGTTCTGTCATTTGTAATCTTGCAAAATGCTTGGATGAGACTTGCAAAAGAGATTGCGTTTGAAGAATTCCACGAGTTACGGCGAAAAGATGCCTGTTCAGAAGAGATAACTAAAGAATTTACAAAATATTCAAGGATTGTAACTTACTTATACTGTACATGTATTTTTTCTACCAGCACTTTAATGCTTTCCATGACTTTCGCGAGCATTATTAGTAGCACGATGGCGAGAGCTCTCCCTATGAGGTCCTGGTTCCCTTTCGACAATACTACTTCACCTGGATATTATGTAGCTCTATTAATACAAATACCTTTTGTGGTTCAAGGGGGGTTTGTGATAATCAGTTTTGATGCGTTTGCGATTGTCATAATGATATTTTTGAAAGGGCACCTGAAGATACTTCGTCATAAATGTAAGAGGGTGTTTGATGAAGAAAATTTGGATGTTATTATGGAAAGGGTAAAGGAATGTCACCGCCATCATACTCATCTTGTCCAGTAAGGACTTCTTTCATAAACAATCTTTTAATATATTACTTATTTTGTGGTACTCTTTTATTCATTTACGTATCTCTTTTACAGAATCAAAGAAATGCTCGACTCTCTGTTGTCACCAGTTATGTTTTTCTACGTGCTAGTATGTTCCGCGATGATATGTTGCTGTATCATTCAAATTAACGTGGTAAGTAGAGCACCGGAATTAAAAAGATAAGTAAATTATCATGTCATCTAGTAAACTTATCATATGTTACGTAATAAGTATTTTATTAATGAGCACATTAACTATTATATCCGTGCACTCTACTCACGTTAATAGTAACCTTTACCATGTTGCGATACGAACGACATCGCAACTAAAAGGTTGATGTACTGTAAGTTGGACGGGTGATTATTTAACGAACCCGTCCAACTTACAGTACAGAAATTTAGGTAGTTTTATTATATTCAATCGCGAATCGTGATACGTTAAACTTGGTAACGAAGAACGTTTTGTGGTCAGTCAAGAAATAATGCTTTCACATACTTACGTTACGTTAGCGCTTGAAATCGCCAATACGCGGTACGCATAAAATGGGATAAGAATCCGGCCAAATGCGTGTCGGGCCACGCGCAGTGTAGGGTTCCGTAGAAAGTGGGGGTTTTATCTGCTATACAGAACTAAACCCGGTGGCTCCGCTATTCCTGGCTACGGTAGCGGCCACGGTAACGGCAGAGCAAGGGGTGCTAAGAATCTCCGGCAGAGATCTGGCTACCACCCCCAAAAACGAAAACGACTGGCCCTGGTAACACACAACATTCGCACATTGAGGACAGACGAAAAGCTAATTGAGCTGGAAGAGGAAATGGGTAGGTTACACTAGGATATCCTAGGGTTATCTGAAGTCCGTCGAGAGGGCGAGGACACGATAACCCTGAAATCCGGTAACCTGCTCTACTACCGGGAGGGCGAGCAACAGTCCCAGGGTGGTGTCGGGTTTCTCGTCCACAAGTCCCTCGTAAATAACATTTTGGCCATCAACAGTGTGTCGAGCAGGGTGGTGTACCTAATACTCAGAATATCTAAGAGATATTCGCTGAAGGTCATTCAGGTATACGCACCGACCTCGTCACACTCCGATGAGGAGGTAGAGGCGATGTATGAGGACATTAGTAGGGCCATACATACCTCGGAGACCTATTTTAATATGGTTATGGGGGACTTCAATGCGAAGCTGGGCACAAGAAGTGAGGGTGAGATGAGTGGGGCAATTTGGTTATAAGCAACGGAACCCGAGAGGACAAAGTTTGGCAGACTTCCTGGAGAAAGAGGGACTCTTTATGACGAACTCTTTCTTTCAAAAGCCACCTCACAGGAAATGGACCTGGTTGAGTCCCGATGGTTCCACGAGAAACGAGATAGACTTCATCCTGACCTCCAAGAGACAAATATTCAATGACGTCTCTGTGATCAACATGGTGAAAACCGGAAGCGATCACCGAATAGTAAGAGGCACATTGAATATTATGTCAAACTTGAGAGGTCTCGTCTCATGAAGTCCACGCTCCGACCTACTCGTGCCCATATCCAGAACCCCGAGAACTTTCAACTCGAATTGTCAAATCGCTTTGAGTGCCTGGAGAGCGCCGCATCGGTGGACGAGATCAATAACAGGTTTGTAGAAACTGTCCGTTCAGTGGGCTCGAGGTTCTATAGACCCAACCGTACGAGTAGACCACAAAAGCTCTCAAACTATACTCTCGACCTCATGGCTAAACGTCGCGCGTTGCAACTGCAGTCCTCCGAGGATGCTAAGTCATATAGGCAGCTCAATAGACATATCTCAAAGTCTATGCGGCACGATATTCGGTCCTTTAATACCGAACGTATTAAAGAGACTATAGAGCGGAACAAGGGCTCCAAAGTGTTCGCAAAAGACTTGTCTATTGGGCAAAGCCAGCTGACGAAGCTGAAGAGAGAGGACGGCAGTATAGCGTCGACCAGGTCAGAGGTGCTGAGGGAGATTGAGAGTTTCTACGGACAGCTATACACCTGTTAGCAGTTTGAACAAAGATCCGAGAGCCAAACTGACCCGACATTATACCGAAGACATCCCGGACATCAGCCTGTACGAGATTAGGATGGCCCTGAAACAGCTCAAGAATAACAAGGCACCAGGAGAGGACGGAATCACATCAGAGCTCCTGAAAGCGGGTGGAACACTAGTACTTAAAGTCCTTCAGAAGCTCTTCAATTCCGTCGTGCTTGAAAGAAAAAACGCCAAAAGCATGGAACAGAAGCGTGGTGACGCTGTTCTTCAAGAAAGGGGATAACTCTCTATTGAAGAACTACCGACCCATCTCGCTTCTGAGCCATGTTTATAAGCTGTTTCCGAGGGTCCTCACGAATCGTCTCGAACGCAGGTTTGATGACTTCCAGCCTCCCGAACAAGCCGGTTTCCGAAAGGGCTTTAGTACCATAGACCACATCCACACGCTGCGGCAAATTATACAGAAGACTGAGGAGTATAATTTGCCATTCTGCTTAGCGTTTGTGGACTATGAGAAAGCCTTCGATTCGATCGAGACATGGGCAGTGCTCGAGTCACTCCAGCGTTGCCGTATTGACTATCGGTATATCGAGGTGCTGAAGTGCTTGTACAACAGCGCCACCATGTCGGTCCGAGTACAGGAGCAGAATTCGGAGGCAATTCCATTGAGAAGAGGCGTGAGACAGGGAGACGTTATCTCTCCGAAACTGTTCACGAACGCACTGGAAGATGCCTTCAAGCTTCTGGAATTGCAGGGACGCGGCATCAATATCAATGGCGAGTACATTACGCACCTTCGATTTGCCGACGATATAGTAGTCATGGCAGAAACGATGGAAGACCTCGGCATAATGCTCGAAGACCTCAGTCGAGTTTCCCAACGTGTGGGCCTTAAAATGAACATGGACAAAACGAAGGTCATGTCGAACGCCCGTGTTGTGCCCACCCCAATAACATTGGGGAACACGACTCTCGAAGTTGTAGACGAATACGTCTACTTAGGACAAACAGTCCAACTAGGCCGGTCCAACTTCGTGAAAGAGGTCAATCGTCGAATCCAACTCGGCTGGGCAGCATTCGGGAAACTTAGAAAAGTCTTTTCGTCTAATATACCTCAATCGCTCAAGACAAAATTATACAACCAGTGTGTGTTACCAGTGATGACTTGTGGCACTGAAACGTGGTCTCTAACTATGGGCCTCATAAGAAAGCTCAAGGTCACGCAACGAGCTATGGAAAGGGCTATGCTCGGAATTTCTCTACGAGATCGAATCAGAAATGATGAGATCCGTAGACGAACGAAAGTCGTCGACATAGCCCAGCGGATTAGTAAGTTGAAGTGGCAGTGGACAGAACTGATGGCCGATGGGGCCGAAAAGTTCTCGAATGGAGACCACATATCGGCAAGCGCAGCGTAGGACGACCAGCCACAAGATGGACAGATGACCTCATCCAAGTGGCAGGAAGACGCTGGATGCAGGCCCCTTCCAACCGGTCTTTTTGGAAATCCATGGAGGGGGCCTATGTCCAGCAGTGGACTTCTTGTGGCTGAATGATGATGATGATGTTTCTCAAACAGAACCCTAAATAAAAAAATGGTCCTCAAAATAAGCTAACCACTAATTCTTAATAGCTACTTAAGCCTTTTAGAATTTAACTTTTAAATAATTATTATTCTTAAATCGGGAACTCAAATAATAACAGTGGTAAGATTCCCGTTCGTTTACAATAATGGTCACAAGCATAAGGACAATTTAAAGTCATTATAATTATATGGTAATACCCTTGAATGGAATAAAAAAATATTCACACTAAATGCTTGATGAACGTCAAATACTTGGTTTCATAATTATAGATTTTGTTAATAAACTCCACGTTTTTTTGTTCAAAACAGTTCAATATACTTCCACTTGCAATAAATAGCATTCGCGTAAGCCTGGTTTCTTTTGGAAACGTTTAGGAAAGTTCAGAATAATCGAAGGTATAACAGTAAACTGAAAACATGTCGAAACATTTTCCATTTTTAATGGTACAGCATACATTAAAATGTCGAAAACATATGTTCAATTTTCTTTCCAACAATATTTGTATCGTAATGACTTGTTCCAGCCACGTAATATTGTCGTTACTGTTTCTGGCATGTAGCCATAAAGTTCCAATCACGAATAGAAACGTCAAGTAAACACCACTTATTGTGACAGTCTCCACGCCCTCCATTCCAATTTAGTGATTTCACAAATTGCCGGTTGGAAAAATCTACCCCGGAGAAATAAAACTCCAATAAAATCTCGTTTTATTTTTCGTCCATTACTTCAAAACACCCGAGACGATTGGGTCGCAAAAACTACGATGATAAAAAACGTTATTGATTACTTGGAAGATCAAGATCATCCGCTACTTGGCCCCACGAGAAAAGGCCTACAGTTAAACGGGATGTTACAAAACCGGGAAGGGATGAGAAGATATCTACACAATTTGGTGCATTTTGCAGCAACGTTGTTCGTTTTGAGCCAATACGTGGAACTTTGGACCATTAGAGCGGACCTGGATAGTGCCCTCAGAAATCTTTCTATCACCATGCTTAGCACAGTGTGCGTGGTCAAAGCTTGGACCTTTGTCATCTGGCATACTTCTTGGAAGGAAATTATGTCAGCTGTCTCACAGAAAGAATTGCACCAACTTGAAAAGAAAGATTCTAATACTTCTAATGTGATTAACGAGTACATAAACTACTCTAGACGAGTAACATACTTTTACTGGGGCCTAGTAACGGCTACGGTTTTTACAGTTATTTTGGCACCATTGGCTATCTTTCTATCTTCGACTGAGTACAGAGAAAAAATAAAAAATGGGTCCGAGGCGCATCCTGAAATTATGAGTTCCTGGGTACCGTTTAATAAAACGGAGTCTTACGGTTATTGGGCTTACGTTTTACTGCATGCGATGATTTGTTTCTATGGTGGAGGTATTGTAGCAGCTTACGACTCTAATGCAGTAGTACTAATGTCGTTTTTTGCTGGGCAGCTCAAATTATTGAGACTTGATTGTGAAAGAATGTTCGACCAGGATATTTCTGATGTGGAGGCTTGGATTAAGATCCGGGAGTACCATCATCAGCACTTGTTTTTGGTTAAGTAAGTCACAATAAAAAAAGCAATACCTATTCAACTTGACATAACTGACAGACCTGTTATTTACACCTGAGGAAATAATTTCGAATGCTTTTCGAAAATGATAAAGTAAGTTTCTTCAAAAGGTTTTTACTTGCTATTCTTGTCACAAACAGATTTGTGAATAGTTTGATGTGAATTGGCAGAATTTCTATAACGATTGGGTCCTGGCATCTGATTGTCCAGTGGAAGAAAGGTAAAGGAGTGTTGTACACTCTTTAATTCAATTCTACAAGAATTCAAACCCTTATGACCCATTCCAGAGGTAGCCATACACGACCGGACCTTCTCCTGGTTTATGTTCCAAATCTGCTTTGGCTTAACGTACCGTCTTTTCTTTTTGAGTACCCCTAGTTTCTTGGCTACAGTTTGGGCTGTAGACTCAATCGAATTGCCGAAGTTAAGATTGGGAAAAAGCTTCATACCCAGGAGCTCCAAATGGTCGAATACTTTCAGATATTCCAGATTAATGAATTCAATGCTATCGCCAGTTATGTTTTTGTACATCATCATTTGCTCACTGATGATTTGTGCGAGTGCTGTTCAACTTACGAAGGTTTGTACGATTTTAAATAAAATATCCGCCTTTTATACGTCTTCCACTTAAATCAAACGCAATTGGCACGAAGTCTTATTTTCAAAAAATTCGATAAGGTTTCTCGGCAAGATTACAGAAAAATACAGAATAAAAGCGCGACTTTGACCCTTAATATATCCTAAGCGCTAAGATTTGTTTTAACGTAAGAAAAGTATAATGTATGTGTAATTGTGTATGTTTTTATAATATGAATATGAAGTATTAAGTATTCTATTTATACATTTGTATACTTACAGGGTGATATCGAATTTTTTAGCAAAAATTCAGGGGACATTCTAAGCATGATTTAGGAACATATCTTTATAAAAAATATGGGTTCAAAAATATGTTCTTAGTGTATGTAAAATTTATAAAAATTTCGAGCGTCCCATGTTCGACGCCGCCCCACTCAATTTTTCTTTCACTTTTTTGCGCGTGTTTGGTGACATACACTTTTGGCCTTTGCATTTACGAAAAAAAAAACTCTCACACGAAGGGTTCCGTATCATTATCTATACAACATTAGACACGAAGATCGAGAAAAAACCCCTAAAAATCACGTTTGTTGTATGAGAGCCCTCCCCCCCCCTTAAATATTTATTTTATTTTAATTTCATTGTTTATTTTTGAAGCGAATATAGAACTAAACATTCTGTGAGTATTTCAAGCGTCTACCTATCGCCATTATCAATATCGAGCAAAAACGGCAAAAAAATTATGTTTGTTGTATGGGATGGGAACCCCCCTTAAATATTTATTTTATTCTGTTTTTAGTATTTTTTTGTTATAGCGGCAACAGAAATATATCATCTGTGAAAATTTTAACTGCCTAGCTATCACGGTTCATGAGATACAGCCTGGTGACAAACAGACAGACAGACAGACCGACAGTGAAGTCTTAGTAATAGGGTCCCGTTTGGCACCCTTCGGGTACGGAACCCTAGAAAAATGATTTATAAAGCTTCCAATGTCACACTAGATGGGTGAAGGCACCACTCGGACGCTGCAGTGCCTGAGACATTGTTTTTAAGGTGGCGCAAGCTGGCCCAACACCTTTACCATCCTGACAACTTAGTCGGCCTAGCTTGCAGAAAAGACAAGTCAATACGTGCGGAGCCAACCAAGCCACGGGTTTCTTCACAATGTTTTCCTTCACAATTAGCGTGTGGTAATGCTACCACAAATTCGCAGGTAACTTAACTTTTAAAATAAACAAAGTCAGGTACATGCCCGCACTGGGAGTCGAATCTGGGTCTCTCGCTTCCGAGTCTATTGTTTTACCCACTGGGCTACCCCCGCTGGACGATATACTGTTAAACATTTAACAAGAAAAATATTTCGACGCTATGATAAGAATTCTACCACTACATACATAGTTACGCTAAAATGTTTCCTCGCGTAAGTAGTTTTTTGAAGAGTTTCGGCTCTCTTCTCTATAATATAATTATTGAAATGGCTTCACCACATCGAAGAGGAAACTTTCTCAATTCGCATAAAAAAACAAGTGCGAAAGAAATCCCCGAGCCAAATGCAAATATTACACGTTTTTCTCTCCGCGTCAGTATTAAGGGCAAATATTTTGCAAATTCGTGATACACGTGACTCTTTAGAGCAAATAATTTTGATAAGGTTGGTGCCGTATGTACGATGATGTCAAAAGTGGAAGCTCGAGCTAATCCGTGCGCTCTTCTTGATGAGAAACAAGAAGCTATCGATGTCTTTTTTGTTGCAGATTAGCCGTTTGAAGATTCGTTAAGTATTTCTCAACAATCAGATCTCTCCGCTAGAAATTTTACTAATTTAATTTTTATTTTTAAATCTTGTTTCCTTTTATTTTACCTTGTGTGGCTAAGTTTCAGAGTAAGATTAGATTAAGTTTTGTAATTTTTAACACCATGTTGTCGACACATGCTTTGACGAGTCAGTGATACATGTATTGTAGACTTGCTATTTTGTATCGGTGATCAATATATTAATATAATAAATAAAAAGTTATCTCGGCTTTAACGTCCGGTAACAGGTCATCCTTCTGCAGTAGGACAACAGTATCCTCTATCCTGTCCCTGGCTCTACCGACGACACTATTGAAATCGTGATCAACTTGCTTAGTTAGAACTTGGCACCCTTATAAACTTCTCGGCCAAATGTACACCCTAAAATCTAGATGGTTGGAAAGCCCCGCTATGTAATTAGTAATTAAAAATGGCATCTATTTGGAATATTATTTTTAAGAACAGATGAAAATAAAAAAATATATAATTTAGAAATCTTGTTTCAAGTTGGGAAATCTTATTTAAAAACATGCGCGAACAATTAGTACTGCCTCTTCGTCTATTACAACAGTGACCCGTGGACCCGCGGCGCGCACACACCGACCTGGTTGGCTACTAATGGTTTTCATAGATTCGAGTTTTTGTCGAGATTGTTTTGAAAAGTGTCTTTTATAAAAACACAAACTAGCCTTTTCTATACCTATTGTTAAGGCACGTTCATTTTGCTATGGCTTTCAAGCCACCCAAAATTCATGGTATCGGTGTAATCGGTATCGGTGAAGCTTGAAGTAATAGTTCGTTAGCACAATTTTTTTCGAAACTGTAATAATAGTTGTCAAACAATTGGCCCGTGATATTTCATGCTCACCCTATCCCCTTTTTGTTAAGTGTACTTGCAATTTTTATGTTTTCTGGGAACACACCTTTTTTGATTGACATATTTATGATACGACTCAAATGTATAGCTACTGTTTGTACGTATCTGCCACTGATTTTATTTCACACCTTTGTGCGTATCGCAACGCGTTTTTACTTTTTATTGCTCTAATGATTTTTACTACATCTTGCGGGGACTTCGGCACATAGACATCGATATGGTCCTGTATTAAATTCGCTTGTTATTGCACAATTGCGGTTCAGGTACTTTTCAAATAATAAAGTTTTGAATTGTAGTCAGAAATATAAACGCCGTCAATTTAAATTTTATCTATTGGTTGTTTCTGACAGTTGTCTGTTTACTCTCAGACAACTGTATTGCGTTATTATTGTGGTGATACAAAAAAAATCTTCTAATAAATATGTGTGTTTTTTTAGTTTTTCCATTTCATTTTTCATTTAATTATATTGAAATATATTTTTCTTTTATATAGACGTACGTCTAAAATACACATATCGAATTGAGTTGATTTCTTTTACCAATGCAATTTTTTTCAAATATTCCATTTGTATTTTTACCCATTTCTTAAAACCATACCATATTGAATAATACATAAACATATTTTAGTAATTAAAAATTAACAGCGGATGACATCTGTAATTGTTTCTACCAAAGTTGATTTCTACAATGTTGCAAATTACTAGTTTTAGTCACCGCGGATGCTTCTGATTCTCAATCTCAGCCGGAACAAACAAAAGAGTCTAATTCTACAGAGTGATTAGTAAATAAGCGCTAGTATGCTCATACTAGATATAATATTTTACAGGAAGGCACGACAAGAATGCAACAAATTTGGATCATGGAGTACTTCATGGCCCTTATAGCGCAGTTATTTGTTTATTGCTGGCATGGCAACGAGGTGCTGTTCATGGTAAGTGTAGCATTTTTGCAGAACATGTTATATACGCACAAACAAAACGAAAGAAACTTTGTTGGCTCGGTCACATGGAAAACATGGAGGAGCATCTATCACTACCAAGTGGTCAAAGACCTTTGGCCGCTTTAAGTATCGCCAATGACCTGCACGGGCTCCATAAAGACGACTGGCAGGAGACCGCGCAGGGCAAGGACGACTGGAGGTCAAGACTCACTCTAGTGGATCTATGTCCACGTTCACCACAATCGACACAATTCAATTATCCTGGTCCCAAACTAGGAAAACTGTGCTAAAGTACCAGACAAAAATACCACAAACATGGAACCAAGACCGTTGCGACCTTCGCCGGGGATCCGGCCCACAACCCACGTGCTGATAAGCAACCGTGTTACCGCTGCACCATAAGTATACTATACTTAGCGTATAGTACATATACTATGAATTTTGGGTGGTTTGAAAGTCAAAGCAAAATGAAGGTGCCTTAACAATGGCTATCCAATACGCTAGTATATACATATGTACGTTTTAAAAAGGCTCTTTCTAAAGATACCTCGAAACAAACTCGAATCTATGAGAACCATGTTGCCAGCCAGGGCGAATTAATTGAATCTAGATTTCTCAACTAAATATTTTTTTATATTTTACGTCTCTACTTAAAAGTAATAGTCTAAATAGATGAAATTTTTAATTACTTTTTGAAACCACCCAGATTTCAGCGTGTACATTTAGAAGTCATGTATCAGCCGTTGTATGTACTCTCGACGTTAATTTGGTCATATTGCACTATAATTAAGTACGTTTATTTTATCCTTTGGCAAAAATATGGGTTTACTAATGTATTGCCAAAAATCGTTTCCCAAAGTATTACTTCCCAAACTATTTTCCGCAAATTATCACTTGGCAAAAAAACATTTCTCAAAACAACTTAAAGCAAATAAACAGTTAGCAAAAGTTATTATGGCAAGTTATTGTTTACCAAATAAATACTTGGTCAATATTTGCTTGGCTTGGAAATTAACCTACACTAATAATTTCGGTTAGTTTTCGGTCTTACATGTTCAACCTAACACGCTCCTACGCGCTCCGCTACGCTACGCGCTTCGTCGCACCTATATTTTTAGCATAATAAACGTTTGTCTTAATAAAACTTGACGCAGTAAAATTATGCGAAATGATAATTTGACCAAATGAATAAAATGCGAAATGAAAACTTGCTAAAGTTTCATTTGGGAAATGAAACTGATGCCATAAGTTTATTGGGAAGTAAAATTTGGCCAAAAATACTTTGGCTAAACGGCGGTATCCCAAAAATATGGCATAAATTTCCGATGCGTTCTAAAGTATTAATAAATAAGGTTGTTGCATTTCTGCGACGACGGCGGTGAACCACACCCTTGCAGAGGCTTTTATTGTGATGGGAGCATTCGATTGATTCCCAATTTAAAAAAAAAGCCGGAAACTTATGTCGCGGTAATTTTTTACAGGGTGTTTCAATAAGATCGGCTGAAACGCAAGGAGGGTAATTCTACTGATAAATACGTTTTTATTCTATCCATACCAACTTTTGATATTTTCTCTCGCGTACCTATAATTTAGCTGATATTTTTTTCGATATTTCGAATTTCGTCTCATACAAAATTAGCTTGGATTGATGAGAAGATAACCTCTTGAGTTTCACCTGACCATTCTGAAACACACGGTATTATGATCGCAATACACTAATTAAGCACAAATAAGTAAAATTAAATACGTAGTTGATAAAAAATTTCAAGATACTGAAATGTCGCTTTGGCTTCAAGATCAGAAAAATTGATCCCTCAAAGTAGATTTGTCAAAAAGTACGGTTAGTCTGTTACTATTGGTACTTTGCAAGTTAGTCTGCAAGCGCATCAAGTCACTGAAACTTCCAGACATTTCTGGAAACTCTAGTAAATATTATTTGATCTCATCATGATAAACGCACTACTTCTAATTACACTGCAATTCACAGAGCAATAAGGTCGAGGACGGCGTGTACGAGAGCGAGTGGTGGCAACGCAACGTGCGCCTGCGTCGCATGGTCCTGTTGCTAGGCGGCCAGATGCGCAGGAGTTTCGTGTTCAACGCCGGCCCTTTCACTACCTTGACTGTGCAGACTTTTGTTACTGTAAGGATAAAAACATATAATAACCTCCTCAGTCCTGACCTTGAAAATAAAAATGGTTTTCAATTGTTATTTTCAAGGTCAGGACTGAGGAGGTTATATAGATAAGAACGCTAAACGGATAAAACGCAAATCCCAAATCCTGACCTGAGATAACTGCACTCAGCCTCGTAGTTGGGCCAATGTAGCAAGCGATTAGCTAAGTAAATACCTCAGACACCAGGGTTTCCTCACGATGTTTTCCTTTACAGTTAACGAGTGGTATTGCGCATAAAACTGTACAAATGTACGTACCTTAGAAAACAAAGTTATCGGTATACGCCGGGAATCGAACATTCGCGAGGTCGTGAGTTCGAATTTCGAACTCACGACCTCGCGAATGTGAGGCCGCGTTCTACTGCTACCACCGTTCAGCATGCAGGCTTATGGTATGGTTTGTGGTATTTTATGCTGCTCGAGGACCTCAAATATCATCTCCGGTTAGCGAGTGCCGCTGGCACGGAAAATAAAGCAGGTCTCCGTTCATGCAAGAAACGTTTTAACGTTTTCTTTTTGCTCTATCGTATGAACGGTAGTATTTAATGTCAATCTTAGTGCGATTATGGAGCAGTCTTTATTATACACACTAAAATGTGGGTGGTTTGAGAGCCATGTTATGTAATTACTAATTAAAAATGTCATCTATTTAGTCTATTACTTTTGTGTATAGACGTAAAAGAAAAAAAACCGGCCAAGTGCGAGTGGGATTCGCGCACGAATGGTTCCTTATCATTATCTATACTACATTTTAATATTTCATTTTAAAATTTCGTTATTAATATCGAGCAAAAAACAGCAAAAAAATCACGTTTCTTGTACGGGAGCCCCCCTCAAATATTTATTTTATTCTGTTTTTAGTATTTGTTGTTATATCGGCAACAGAAATACATCATCTGTGAAAATTTCAACTGTCTAACTATCACGGTTCATGAGATACAGCCCGGTGACAGACGGACGGATAGCGGAGTCTAAAGGCTCGTATTGTTAAGGCACTTTCAATTTGCTATGGCTCTCAAACCACCGAAAATGCGTGGTGTATACAACAAGTAATAAAAACAAGACAAGTTTGTGTCGTACTCCCACTGAAGGGAGTTTCCAAGAATTCAATTACAGCATATTTTTATTAAAATCTAACAATGTTATTAAAAAAAAAGTTATACCTCTCTGAAGCTCTTCTAGTAAATCTCTATATAACTCTAATGAGCATTTTAACTTGTTATGGTTTATAAAAAGTTTAAGCTAAAACGCTGATAAACGTATTCACAGATTCATTCATTATTTTGTGACGATGTAAAACAATCTTTTGTTGCTGCAACTACGAGACGATCATCATCATCAACCCATTATGTCCCCACCGAGGGGCACGGGTCTCTTCCCTGAGGAAGGTATAGGCCATACTCCACCACGGGGGCCAAGTCTGGATTGGTGGAAGATCAATTCTTTATAATCTGTCTCTGATATTTTTTTAGATATATATTTTATTATTTTATAATTTTTTTAACTAACAGCATGTTGATTTACACATCTATGTGTAATAATTCTAGATTGTTAATAACAAAATTAGTCCAACAAATGACCACCGCGAAGTTAATTTGATAGTAAACCAGAACATCAAGGTTTGGCGTCTAATCCGTGCCGTAATATAAACTTATCGGAAAGTTAAAAGTTACTTTAAGTTGTGGAGGGATTTATGTAAGAATCTTGAAATCATGTTTTAAACCCGTTGAAACTCGAGTTTAAGAGTGTATTAGTGGAATCAACTTTTCATACATAAGTCAATAAGGTCGCAGCAAATAGGTAGTGATCTTATCACGTTAAATAAATGTTTTTTTTCTCTTCTTCTACTATTTGACGCCTGAAATTATCGTTACATTTTTTGTTAGACCTAATAGGTAGAGTCTGGCAAACGAAAGCGTAACCTGAGAAATTGGCGGGAAATAAAAAAAATATTCATAGGGTATCATTGGCTATAGTAGGAGAAAAAAGATTTGATACTTCAGTTCAGGTTAGTGCAACAAAAAGAAATATACTTAATATAGATTTGATACTTGTTTAGAAGGTAAGTATTTATATTTTATGCTGCGTCTTCAAGAATACAAAATTCTCTCCAAAATTCTCTCCAGGATACAGATTTTTGCTAGGGGCAGGTAAAAAACTTATCATTTATTAATTGATTTATATGAAACGGCACACCAATGGCTATCCTATATATTAATATAGAATACAATATTAGATTGCGGTACAGCCAGCCACCTCCAATCCGCGGTGGGCACGCGTGGTGATTAAGCCCATACTCTCTCTCTCTGAGAGAAGGCCTGTGCCCTACATTGGGACGTATATAGGCTACTTATTGTGACAGCCAGGATTCGCCACTTATAGGCATACACAGCAGTGCATACCAATACATCTTAAACAAAAATGACAAAAAATAACATCACAAAAATAAAATTTGTCTAAATTGTGTTATTTAAATTCTAGACAATTAAATAAAATTTAAATTCATCATATTTACGTTCAAATCATTTATCGGCAACTAGGTAGTCTTCTTATAGTGTTCGCAAAATTTAAACTCGCAAAATCCATTTAATTTATCTACGCAATAAATATAAATAATCAGCCAACAAGTATCAATATTATAAAGTTACAATGACAACAGTTGTCCGACAGCACTGACAGGTATTACTAAATACCATGTAAAAACTTTAAAGAAAATTTCAGGTCACGCTTACGTTTGCCACACTCTATATTTATGTTCGTCCGGAATCCTTAGTGCGTGACACCTATTGGTCAGTTTATTCAAAGTTGTTTATATTTAGAACAAAATCATAAACTAAATTTTTCGTGAGACCAAACATTGTTTGAAAATTAAAATGAAAATGTATTTATTATCGGTTCAGGATAACATAAAGCACAACTTTATTACACAAATTAATTATTACACACAATAGGCTGTTTTTATACTAAGAAAATGCGTATTGCCCTGCATGCATCACAAAAAGAAAAATACTTGTGTTTTATCAATTAAAATATTATATTTAAAATGATTATATAAAAAAAGAGATAGGAACAATAAAAACCACGTTGCCCTGTTGACACCTGATCACTTTGATTTCCAACTTGTATATGTTTATAGCATCAAATATTGTAATTTCTCAGCTGGCGTGAACTTTCTGAAAAGAAAGCCGTGAAATCTTTGATCAGCATAATATACATGTTGATGATCTTCCTGCTGAAAATTAATTTTTCGTAATATAACTATTGGAAACGAATTCACAAATTTCTTTTTTATTTTTCAGATTCTCAAAGGGTCTTACAGCTACTACGCTATTCTGAGCAAGAACGGAGACTAAACAATCGTTTACCAACAAAATTACTTTTATTTTAATGGTTTAGTAGTGCTTTAACTGAAGAATTTTAACTGCATAATGCAACTATATAATGGTTCGCTTCGTGTTTTAGAGTCTCAATAAATGTGTAGAATGAGTAGAAATTTTTCTCTGCTTAAGTATAAGCTAATTGTTTTTGTGATTTCGTGGTCGTTTCACTGTAGAATGGTAAATTAATTTATGATGTTGCAATTTGTATTTTAGTGACTAAATTAAATATGTAGAATAACTTTTTTTTGTTTACTTTTTGGTCTTAGTCTGCGATCGGTCCTAAACTCTTAAGACTGTAATTGGCGACATCTGACAATATGGCAGTAATCTAAATATTACAATCTACACGTTCTTTAAGAAACTGGGCCACACAGAGACCGTTTGTTCGACTAAAGAAAGGTCCGGGCCACCACAAAATAAACGCAATTTTAATCTTCGTCATGACCGCACCAAATGAGACTGCCGTAATAGGGGGAATTTCTGTCGATGTATTAACTGATAACGGAGCCTGTCACGTTACCGGGGGTTATGTGGAGGCGCAACTCCTGGTAATGGAAGCTAGAGAAAATAAAAGAGAGATGTAGGAAAAGTTAAAGCATAATCTTCGGAACTAACCTTAACACTAAGCAAAAGAATAAAGCTATAACTAATAAAAATACAAGAAGAACGTGGATAAAAAAACCTTAGCGACCAAGGCGAATAACAATTCTGAAGAATTAAATGGTAGATATGGTAAAATGTATGCCCGACAGTTAACTTGAACACAAATCCGCGCAGTTAACTTGAACGCAAATCCGACATGTTAAATTATTTGTCTCTTTGACTGGAGTCCAAAGAATCTAACGCCCTGGCCCAAGCCCTGGCCACACAGAAGGGACGTTGGGGCGAAGGTGTGGAAAAGACGCGACGCGTTGCATAGAGTTCGCGCCCTCGCCCCGTCTTTTCTGTGTGGGCTTCGTCCCGTTCCTTCAGTACATTTTGTACGAAATGAATTGGAAAAACGACGCGTCTTTTGCACACCCTCGCCCCACGTCTCTTCTGAGTGGCCAGCATGGCGCGTTTTGAATGTTAAAGCGCGACTTTCCAGTTTAGGGAACGTACCCATACTACGTGACCCGGTCAGGGGGGGAGGGGGTTCTTCAAAATTTAAAGTATAGAGCGCAGCGTTCAGCACTTTTAGTCACAGGGGGCACGGCGCATATACGAGTATCGGGACGCCAGCTGATTTAAAACTGACAGCTTTTGTACTTTTTTTGTAATTATGGTGCTCGATCTTTTCTTTTAAACTTTCGGTTTGCAAAAAATTGTTTAAAACCATACTTATGAATTACTACAGTGAAAACTAGAGGGGAAAGCGGGGTCTTGGCATATACTACGGGTAGTAACCGGAGAGGAGGGTAAAAAATTAAAGAAAAATGGGTCACTCAGTATAGGTAACTTAGCTTACTTTCTGTCAAATTCTGACGTTTTAACGCCACAAAACGCGTAACTCACACCTTCGTACTACTTTTTTCCTCTGTGGTACTACCAACGCAGGACCACATCCCGCGTCTCC